>OY804602.1:48257618-48907046 GCA_963680895.1 Fragum sueziense | reverse complement strand
CGTGCGTCAACCTTTGGCTTGTGTGCACTCTAGAGGCCACATTTTTTGCCCAATCAACCTGAAATTTGCTCAGAATGATTTTCTTGATAAAATCTCGGACAAGTTCGAAATTGGGTCATCTGGGGTCAAAAACTAGGTCACTGGGTCTAATCTTAGAAAAACCTTGTGTGCACTCTAGAGGCCACATTTTTTGCCCAATCAACCTGAAATTTGCTCAGAATGATTGTCTTGATAAAATCTGGGACAAGTTTCAAATTGGGTCATCTGGGGTCAAAAACTAGGTCACAGGGTCAAATCTTAGAAAAACCTTGTGTGCACTCTAGAGGCCACATTTTTTGCCCATTCAACCTGAAATTTGCTCAGAATGATTGTCTTGATAAAATTTTGGACAAGTTTGAAATTGGGTCATCTGGGGTCAAAAACTAGGTCACGGGGTCAAATCTTAGAAAAACCTTGTGTGCACTCTAGAGGCCATATTTTTTGACCAATCAACCTGAAATTTGCTCAGAATGATTGTCTTGATAAAATTTCGAACAAGTTTGAAATTGGGTCATCTGGGGTCAAAAACTAGGTCACAGGGTCAAATCTTAGAAAAACCTTGTGTGCATTCTAGAGGCCACATTTTTTGCCCAATCAACCTGAAAATTGATCGGAATAATGGTCTTGATAAAATCTCAGACAAGTTCGAAATTGGGTTATCTGGGGTCAAAAACTAGGTCACGGGTCAAACCTTAGAAAAACCTTGTGTGCACTCTAGAGGCCACATTTTTTGCCCAATCAACCTGGAATTTGCTCAGAATGATTGTTTTGTTGAAATCTTGGACAACATTGAAATTGGGTCATCTGGGGTCAAAAACTAGGTCACAGGGTCAAATCTTAGAAAAACCTTGTGTGCACTCTAGAGGCCTCATTTTTTGCCCAATAAACCTGAAAATTGATCAGAATGATTGTCTTGATCAATTCTCGGACAAGATCGAAATTGGGTCATCTAGGGTCATAAACTAGGTCATGAGGTAAAATCTTTGTAAAACCTTGTGTGCACTCTAGAGGTCACATTTTTTGTCCAATCAACCTGAAAATTGGTATACAAAAAGTTATATTATATCAGGTGAGCGCTTCAGGGCCAATGGCCCTCTTGTTTCTGACTAGCTTCTTGCATAATTCTGCATACAAGTCTTGTTAACTGTTGTAGTTTTAAATTCCTTGATTAGAATATGGCAAAGGTTGAAAACTGATGTAATTGAGAAAAACTAAATGTCAATATTTCTTTAAAGGAATATGGGCTGATTATTATTATGATTGAGTCTAGGCCAATTAGCACATTCATTAACTTTTCCAAGACTGTAGTAAGCTCCAATTGTAGAACAAATGCAGATGACTGTATGCCTGTAAAGACAAAATGCATTAATACTTTAAATTTACCCGAAATTGTAGCATAAAAAGTATTGAGACAAAAGGAGAAAATTCTGGTTATCAGCATTTTCTTCTTTTGCCTCAATGTTTTCCCAATCCTTTTCCTATTCAAGATGTAAAAACCTGCAGTGCTGTGAAAGGCAAAATGTCAATATTTCTGTAGCAAAATATGGGCTAATTGTAATCACGAAATGTTGCCCAATTAGGAAGTTCATTAAAGCCAAAGATTATGCTTATCAGGAAGTAGTTATTTCCACTGTAAAATGCCAATATTCATGATTTTGTGGAAAAATGCTTAACTGTCGTAACTTTATATTATTTATAAACACTTATAACAGTTTCCCAAAAAGGCAACAATTTGTGTTGATACGATGCTGACCTTTCATTAAACCAGCCTTTGAAGAATTGAACCACCTTATGAGTCATACCAATCTGCCTGGATCAGTTTAAGCGTTAAGGTTTACAGACCCTGAAAAAATCACCACTTTCTAGCCATACGAAATGCACCAAATTACACACACTTGTAAATATACTTCACATAAGTTGCTTCACCGTGCCAGATTTCAAGATTATGCTTCAAGAAGAAAATAATTAACACATATCATTTTACTCTGTATTCATATGCAAGGGAGGTAATTTTGAACATTTTTGTCAAATATTTCCATAAGTATGCATCAATTCAAAATTTTAAACCGTGCAAAATGCTTATGTTTGCATTTGGAATTGAAATGTAGTTCACAGTTTAGGAATTACTGGCATTTTTCAAATTTCGCCTCTGGCTCTTTGGTGCTTTTGAGGGTTTGGATACCTTAAGTTGTCACGAGCAATTTCTTCATTTTCCACAATGCTTCCAAAAGCCTTTATCTTGTTAAGACATCAAAAATGTTACTTATGTGGGAATGTTTGGGTTATAACATATTGTCCAGCAAGATTAACCCGAGACATCTGCATATAGGTACAATAGTCCCAGCCGAAAATGACAGTGACGTAGGCTGATGTTTACTGCTGCAAAACCAATCAATTCGTCTGGTTTGCACCGTTACAAATACGAACAGAGTTGATTGGTTGTCAAGTAGTAAACATTAGCCCACGTCACTGTCATTTTCGGCCGGTACTATTGTAATTACTCTATTTTGGCAATGTTTTGTTTAGATGCTCAACTAACGGACTTAGCCCACGGAAATTAAGTTGTCTCTGGTTAATTTGGATGGACAATACTAAGTTATATTTTGTTCTATATCAGATTTTAGCGCCAACTTTACAGACTAATAATCAGTCTGTAGGTCATTGGTTGGTCAAATGGTTGGTTTATTGGTTGGTCAGTCTGTCTGTCAGCAAAGTCTTTACGTTTGGACATAAAGGCCAGATCACATGAAATTCCGAGTCCATATGGCGTCCACATCACATCCAAACTTATACTGCATGTCAGTCTTGTTTAACCCTTTTCCCAAACAAGACCTGGTTTTGACGTCCCTAATAGAAAAGGCTTAGGAAAACATTGAAACGAAAGAAGAAACTGCTGATAACCAGCAGTTTCTCCTTTTGTCTCAATTATTTTCTATGCCATATTTTACACAAATTCTTTCTTTAATAACTTCCATTTTGTCATTTGTTGCAATTTTTGAAGTGGATCACCCTTAAATTTTGCCGTTTGGTTATGGGTTAAGACATGCTCTGGTCGTGATTTGGGCGCGGAATGGTGTATGTGACCAGGCCTTACAGGTTTTGCATTTGGACAGAATGGGTAGGAATGATTCATCTCAGCCTGTAGACATTTACAATTACACCTGTTATGCGCTCATTTCAGAAAATATCATTAGACAAATTCCACATTATCACCTTTGGTCTGTATTTTCCATTAACTTTTATGCCAGAAGGTACAGCATTAATGTACTGTTCAACATTTTGACCCTTTCCCAAACATCAAAAAGTCCAAATTAAAAGGTGCTGCAAGAAGCTATAAAACAAACGTTAAAAATAGGTTAAAAAAATCTAAATTTATGGTGTACAAATCCTTGAGAGAAAAGAAGAAAATGCTGATCATCAGCATTTTCTTCTTAAAATTCCCTGAAGGATTTCTAAAGAAAAATGATCCCAAAAAATCATCATAGCCATATTTGAAAAAGTTTTTGTTGATTCTTTCAAAAGAGACTTTGTAAAATAACATTAGGTAGAAAGGAAAATGTTCTAAGTCTGTATTTTTCATTAACTTTTATGTCAGAATGTACATGGTTAATACATTTGACTTGAACCTAATGTTCTGCTCAACATTTTAATGATCTGTCTGTCAGTTTATTGGCTTTTGAAGACCTGAACGAGGAAAATTGAAACTAAATTACATTTTGAACTAATATTCATTGTGGCATTGTAGTTTAACCCATTCTAAAACAAGATCCTGTTTTAACTACCTAAGACGATAGGCTTAGGAAACTTTTTTTTGTTCGGGAAAGGGTTAATATGAAACATTTCAATGCTCTTGAAAATAAGGAAGTATCTTGGCTTAGAGGCTTATTAACAATAGTAAAGTGTGGGAAGTACACTTGACTTTTGCTCTCATGTGAAGTTTGCAAAATGTCTTAACCATTCCCAAACACCAGGTTTTGATGTCCCTGATAGAAAGGAAAGGCTTAGGGAAACATTGAGACAGAAGAAAATGCTGATAATAAAAAACATTTTCTCCTTTTGCCTCAATGTTTTCTGAGCTACACTAAGAATTAATCCAGTCTTCATTAACATATGTTTTCGGTCTGTGACAGCTTTCAAACTTGACCATCCTAGAATTTGTGTTGTTTAGGAAAGGGTTTTTACTTCACAAAATCCATTTCCTTTAAGGGGGAATGCTCCAGTTTCCTAATTTTTTTCCCAATAATAGAATTTGTATATACAGTCAATCTTGTATTAAGAGACCACCCTGGGGGAATTGCAAAAATGGTCACTTAACAAAACGGTCTCTGAATACAATATCTAATAGTGTCTAACTTTTCATGCGAGTTCTTCCTTGCACACAATGTTTATCCAACATTTCTACTTCTAGAAAAGAGGGCTATTGAATAACGACCAACGGTATGAAAGATCAATTTATTTTTAAGTTAAATGAAATATATCTCTGATTTGGGGAAGAATCATTGATTTAGTCAACTTGTGAAAAGAAATGAAAGAATTAATGACATACAAGATATTATTTCACCATCTCTGGGTGATAAATTTCAGTTTCATTTCCCCGATTTTTGGTAAACATTACACTTATTTCCCTTTGTTTAATCAGTTCAAAGGTGACTTGATTTATTTTGTTCATAAATTTAATTGAACAAAAAATATTTTCATTTTAGATTTTCCTCTTTATATGGTTAAATAACGCATACTCGATAGGCCAGACTTTATTATTACCAATAAGACATGATCTCCCCGGGTTTTACCATCCAATATTATTCTTAAATTCTGATCAAAGTATAAACAGATTATATGGGGAACATTATTCCAAATTAATTACGCTAATCCAGATTGCATAAAAAACAAAAAGCAATCTGTCATTTCATTAAACATTTCATTTGATTGACTTCACAGGTGACTAAATTTCTGTTAATTAGGGCAATTTCACAGCTTTCATATCGATTACATACGTTTGACACCTTTCCCAAATGATCAGTAATGTAGGACGGTCGCTTAAAATAACATTCCATTGTCTGAGGGCCACAAAAATGCCGGTCGCTGGTCGCGTTAAGGGAAAAACGCTTAATGCAACAATTTAAAGAAGTAATTTCATCGGGAGGACCTGAGAATGGTCGCTTCAAACAAAAGGTCGCTTAATGCACGTGGTCGCTTGAGCAAGATTGACTGTATTTTGTATGTTGAAATTACATGTTATTACCAATTGAAAAGTAAAATAAAAATGGATGGTCAGCGATCTTGTTTGAATTTTATAGGCATTCCTATCACATACCACTACATCGAAAAATGCACAATTTCTTGCACCTTTCCAGAGTCACTAAAATGCTAATAAAATGCTCTATAATCATCGCTTGGTCCCGAAAACGGATTTAAAGTAACGTCTTACATTTAATAAGAACAGAAAACCCCAAATATGTGCTATTATAAACGTGTAAATGTATAAAACAGCATGCTCACGTGATTGGTTAGATCAACGAAGCTGGAGTGTTTTATGTCAAAATTTGCATATTTTTGGAAATATTTCAAATTCTACATAAAAGAATTTGATAAAACTCGCTCATTCTATTAAGCGACATGTCCTGGTAATAATTCAAAAAGAAAATGTATAGGTCAGCGCACTTTTTAGCTCACCTGAGCACAAAGTGCTCAAGGTGAGCTATTGTGATCACTTTTTGTCCGTCGTCCGTCTGTCCGTCCGTCTGTCTGTCTGTCTGTCCGTCCGTCCGTCCACAATTTGGTGTTTACGCTCTAGCATCCACAAATATTGATCAATCTTGATCAAACTTTGTCAAAACAAGTATGGTCATAAGTTCTTGGATGAGTTCGATTATGGGCCAGATCGGACTAGAATGTGCTGAGTTATCTGCCCTTGAATGTCAAAAAATGCCGTTTTTGACTTTGTTTACACTCTAGCATCTACAATTATTGATCAATCAAAACAAAACTTTGAGACAATGTTGGAGACCATAAGATCTCAAATGAGTTCGGTTTTCAGTATGATCTGATCAGAAAGATGAGAGTTATGTGCCCTTGAATTCGACAAAATTGCCGTTTTCGGCTGTTTTTGACCTTGTTTACACTCTAGAATCTACAATTATAAATCAATGAAGACAAAACTTGGACACAATTAGTAGGGTGACTTTCAAGGCTTGGTTGAAGGTGGGGTGGTCACAAAAGTACCACATTTTCTAACCTATACCAAAATGTTTGTCATATCCTGAAGTTTGTCAAACGGTAAATATCAAGTCTTGGATGTTGGTACGAGCTGAGAAATCCAAGATGGCGTCCAAGATTGCCGCCAGAATTGAAAACAAGGGGTTGTTGTATATGATTGCCTGTACTGATTTAATGTATATCTATACATCATACAAACTAGGTTTAATATCATATACTATGTTTGAACTTTTTCATGATACATTTTACAATGGTCACAATGTCAAGGTCAAGGTCAAATTCAAGGTCAAATGTGAAAAATAGCGAAAAAATACGTCATCTACCAGTTTTCTTTTCTTATTACTCAAAAGTTTGCATAAAAAGCCAGGAATGTTACATACCAAAATAAACTACAATATATAGGCTTTAATAATATAACATAAAGATTAAGATATCTTGTGTTTCCATGGAGGTATTCAAGATGGCGTCTACAGACCCCTTCTGAAAAATAATGGAAAACTGTATTTTACCAGTTTCCCCCAATTTTGACACACATAATGGTCATTGAAATTAATGTCAAAGTGTTATTTCTTTATATTAGTACAATACTCATATTCTAGATAAAGCTGTCATGTAAGACTAGAAAATAATCTTATTTGTTGTAAAATTCAAGATGGCATCCAATATGGCCGCCACAATGAAAACTAAATGGGCTATCATATATGATTGTTTGTTCTTACTTAATGTATATCTGTATATCAAATAATCTAGATTTATTTCATGCAGTGTGTTTGGTCTTTTTAATGATACATTTTAAAAAGAAAAAAAAAAAAAGGAAAAAAAACATTTTAAAATGGTTCCAAGGTCAAGGTCAAATTTAAGGTCAAATGTGAAATAAATCTGTAATTTTACATACTCTTTTGTTTTTACAGAAAATCTTGCGCAAAATATATGAAATATTATATACCACAATAAACAACAATATGCAGGCTTTTATGATTAAATGTTAAAAGGGCCAATGTCAGGGATCAGAACAACATGGGCACAGTATGCATTATTATGTGGTGCATTGAATTATCTGGGGCCAAAAGAAAGGAATATACCAAATTTTTCACTATCTATCAAGGTCCAGTTTCCCATAAATATCACTATAAATATAAAAGGTGGGTCAGTGAATCATATACAGATTTGATCTATAAGGACTAAATGAACTTCTTTTGAAATTTCCATTAACAGAAATAATCTAGCAACATGTGCATGTTGACCATTCCATATGTTAAAGTTTGGTTTAAAGTCTGTTTTACGAACCGAGAAACGCACTCAACCGACTTTACACTTTAACCCAGGACCACTGAGTCTCAAGTCGGCTATTATTAATTGTCGCCTTCGGCAGCCACAGCAATTTGGATTTCAACATTCCTGTGTACCCATTAATATATCTGGGTGAAAAGGAGCAACGTGGGGTAATTCTTTTGCTCAGAAAAAAATTCTGTGGCACCGACGGAATTTGAACCCAGGACCCTTCGATTCCAAAGCCCGCGTCCTACCTCTAGGCCAAGGCGCCCCTGGTAATTTCTTGCATATTTTTTTTTTTACCTCAGACATCCAAGCATGGCTACATTAAAGATTTGGATATGTCATGTAGCCATGGATATTTTCATGGTGGTGTCTAATCAGAAACCTTGTGAAAATAATTGAAAACCATATTGATAAAACCTTTCACTTTGGGAAAAGTTATTATACTTTTTTCCGTTCCCTTTAAAATTTTCCAAAATCGAGATACGAGGTTTTGCATTTACAACGACGAAATGTTAAGTAGGGAGGATACTCATATTTTAACTATAACAGCTTGAAAAGTAATTACAAAACAACAATATTCGTGACTTTTATTCAATATTTTACCACCCGGTTTATGAGTAGTCATAGTTGAACAGTTAACCTGTTTAAAACACATATACTTGAATTATCGTTCATGGAAAGACTCATGTGACAATACATAGTAGCAAGATTCTTTAATCGTCATTTATGTCTGTTGCATATACATGTATAATACTCCTTTAAAACTCAAAGATAATCAACAAGAGGCACAAAGGGCGTTATGGGTCACCTGAATCAAATTAGCAGAAAAGCATGTATTTACAGATAAAGTATAATAATAATATCATTCCCACAAGTATATTGAAAGATATACACAGCATGGCCATTTTTAAACAGGTTTTATTTTGTTGTACAAACTTTATAGTCCGAAGACTCAAAAAATCAAATATAAATCCAACCCATCAGCAGGTTCACGAGAAGAAGATTTTTTAAGATGTACCATATTTAGGCTACCCCCTTAGTGGCCCATTATGGGGTCGCAAGGGGAGGTAACTCTGAAGCTACTTCCTATAAGAATGCATCCTACTAAGTTTGGTTGAAATCCATCCAATGGTTCAAAATAACACTAATACACTAATAATACGCCCCCACCCCCACCACCTCAACAGTGCCAATTCTTGACATATTTTTTTTCTTTTGTACAATTTTTTCAGTCCTTGCCCTAAAGGCTCTAAATACCAAATGTAAATCCAATCCAACAGCCGGTTCACGAGAAGAATATTTTAAGATGTACCCTATTAACACCCTTTTTGGCCCCTTATTGGGCCCCAAGGTGAGATATCTCCATGATTTGTACAAATCTGAGGCGGCTTTCCATGGGGGATACTTCGTGCCAAATATGGTTGAAGTCCGTCCAATGGTCCTCAAGAAGAAGATGACGGATGACGCACAGTGCAAAACGACGGACAAAAAATGGCGGCAATCGGTCACCATGACTTCGGTCAGGTGACATAAAAATCCTGATCAAAATTGGTTGAAATGAAATAACCCAATTAGTTATACAGGTATTGCACAAAGAATCATAACAACTTTGAGTCAAATTCAAACAATAATAAAAGGGTAAACATGACTGTTTTTATATAAACAGGGTTAATTTATTTAAAAAGATGTAAAGTTTGTAAATCACTAAATTGACATCATGAAAACTTAAGAAACCTCCTTTTAAGCTTGGGTTTGGCATTTTAAATAGATGTAAACGTCTGGTTTTGAAATAAAAGTGCTGTAGCAGGAGTATAAAAGATGACTCTGTATCTGGACTAAGCAAGAGTACTTGGGATAAACATGTATTGTACAAAATAACAATTGACTTGTACAATATTTTAATCAAATCCACTACTGATGAACATGGATTGATAATCTGGCAACAGAGTTAGAGCTTACTTATGTAGTATTATTTTGTTCAAAGCCTGTTGAGATGACCTGAAGGTCTACTTAAAGATGGTCAAGAACTTTTTTGGGATATATGACTTTCACATTTGTTTGTTTATTTGATACCATCAATGACAGGTCTCCAAGCTCATTGCTTTGAGTTTTGATTCTGTTCTTGAAATGAGATGGAAGATGACATTATCGGCATTTACACCTCCACTATTGCATTTAATGTAAGTCTAGAACATATTGTTAGGATCACAGAATATAGGTTGGAGTGGTGATGCAAGAGACTATAACACATCAGTGACTGCCATCTCACCTAAGATGATAGATCAACCCACACACAATTTCATCAAGATGCAATTGGAGTTTATCAAGCAAGTCTCACATACTTGTTTGTTACCATTTCGCGAATCTCATCACACAAGCTAAGTGGTAGGGGCCTACTTGTGCATTTTCAAATGATATAACTCTCCCCTGTTTCCAGTGGTACCTTTTTAAGCTGTTTATCGCTTACTGATAACAATCTTTTTAATCTTGCATTTCAATTTTGGTTTAATGGATCCTATTGCTGCCGCTTTACTTTTAAGTAAAGGATCATAGAAGCTTTTCCTTTGTCTATGCATTATTTCACCATCTGAAATCACAATACATTCAAGAACCTTACTCCAATCAAGAAGAAGCAGATGCTTGGGACTTGAATGAAACTTCCTACTGACTACATTGGCTGCAAGACTGTGGCAAAAGTAGTCTTGGTTAGTCCATATACAGGTCATGTGCTAAAACTCCCGATACACATATTTACTGAATAAGGAGAGAGAGAGAGAGAGAGAGGCCTTGTGGCTATCAAGAACATTACAAAAATTGGAACTATCAACAACTTACATACAATAGCAAGGGAAGTGTTAATAAAATTTGTTGGTATTTTATATGGTATCAGTATTGGTAGTTCTTTGAACAACTTTTGAACAGAAAAGGTAAAACAATTAAACTCTAAAATTCTGCCAGCAAATGACATTATTTTGCTGTATATGCCACAATGCAAGTATCACTTGCTGGTCTGGAGAGGATGCCATCCTGCAATGTAGCAGCTGTCTGACCCACTAAAGTTGGATAAATGATGGACAGTAAGACAGATCAATCAGCTCCACAACTCCTGAGTCTAACAGTTAATCCACCAGGACTTCTCAGTGACTTTGTTTGTGATAGAATAGATATATATGAGAATCAATGTACGCAAAACCTAATGGATATACCATTACCTATGATCTTTGGTTGCACTAACTGTCCATGTAGCTTCTCTCAAGTAACCAGTGTGCATGTATATACGAAACTTGATAATTATCACTAATTCAGATTTTAGTGGGATGTCATGATATATTACAAAACGAAAAATTCCATCATAATTGGTGGTCTCATAAAGTTTTAAATGAGACATGTGATTCTTGTAAATTTAGAAAATAAATGCCTAAACTGGTTAGGACGGCAAAATTGCTCTATACAGTGTATTGTGTGATGTAGCCACTAAAGAAGTATCGTAATTTTGATTTTTGTTGAAATGAACTGTGTCTCAAATTTGTTTTTAAATGAAGAACTAAATTGCATATATACTGTATTCAAAGCACTTAATTTAATCTACATATTTCCTGTTGTCGAATTCTGACATTTCAAAGCTCAAAAGGCTACCATCAACCTAAATTCAGATGGGTTTTTATCATTTTGCATGGCATATTCTATTCTACAGGATAATATTATGGTGATACTTCAGATAATGTTATATAGAAAATGAGTATTGTGCCAATTTAGAATATAAAGATTAACGACTTCGACATCATTTGAATTACCATAACACAAATCAAATTTGAAACATGGTAAAAACAAAGATTGTTGTTATTCTCTCAAGGTGTCCCACAAGATGTTTGTACACATCATTTTAAAATCTCCATGACAATGCAACACATTCCAATCTTAATATCAAGTTATTCAAGTTCATACACCATTGTTTATTTTAGTATATAGCTTTTTTATTCAAGAATTTGTGTACAATAACAAAAAATATGTAAAATAACAGATATATTCACTATTTTTCACATCTGACCTTGAATTTGACCTTGACCTTGACATTGAAAACATTTTAAAGATGTATCATAAAAAGATCATATTTACTACACACTGCATGAAATAAATCTGCTTTATTTGATATACATATATACAATAAGTCAGAACAAACAATCATATAAGACAGCCCATTTGGTTTTCATTGTGGCGGCCATATTGGATGCCATCTTGGATTTTACAACAAATAAGAATATTTTCCAGTCTTACATGACAGCTTTATTTAGAATATGAGCATTGCTAAACTAAAAAAAATAAAGTAACACTTTGACATTGATTTTAATGACCATTATGTATATTAAAATTATGGGAAAAACTGGTAAAATAACGTTTTCCATTATTTTTCACTAGGGGTCTATAGACACCATCTTGAATATCTCCATGGAAACACAAGATATCTTAATCTTTATGTTAATTCATTAAAGCCTATATATTGTAGTTTATTTTGGTATATAACATTCCTGTTTTTTTATGCAAACTTTTGAGTGATAAGAAAAGAAAACTGGTAAATGACATATTTTTCACTATTTTTTACATTTGACCTTGAATTTGACCTTGACCTTGACATTATGACCATTGTAAAATGTATCACGAGAAAGTTCCAACCTAGTATATGAAATTAAATCTAGTTTGTATGATGTATAGATATACATTAAATCAGTACAGGCAATCATATACAACAACCCCTTGTTTTCAATTCTGGCGGCCATCTTGGACGCCATCTTGGATTTCTCAGCTCGTACCAACATCCAAGACTTGATATTTACCGTTTGACAAACTTCAGGATATGACAAACATTTTGGTATAGGTTAGAAAATGTGGTACTTTTGTGACCACCTACCCCATGAAATAGGCCACTTTTTCAGCGAAAGTCACTCCACTAAATGTTGGGGACCATAAGATCTCGGATGAGCTCAATTTTCAGTTTGATCTGATCAGAAAGTCGAGAGTTATGTGCCCTTGAACTTGACAAATTGCCGTTTTTGGCTGTTATTGACCTTGTTTACACTATAGAAACTACAATTATCAATCAATCAAGACAAAACTTGGATATAATGTTGGGAACCATAAGATCTTGGATGAGTTTGATTTTCAGTCTGATCTGATCAGAAAGTCGAGAGTTATGTGCCCTTGAATTTGACAAGGTTGTCATTTTCGGCTGTTTTCGACCTTGTTTACACTCTAGAATCTACAATTATATATCAATCAAGACAAAACTTGGACACAATATTGGGGACCATAACATCTCGGATGAGTTCGATTTTCAGTTTGATCTGATGAGAAAGTCAAGAGTTACGTGCCCTTGAATTTGACAAAATTACCATTTTCCGCTGTTTTCAACCTTGTTTACACTCTAGAATCTACAATTATCAATCAATGAAGACAAAACTTGGACACAATGTTGGGGACTATAAGATCTCGGATGAGCTTGATTTTCAGTTTGATCTGATCAGAAAGTCCAGAGTTATGTGCCCCTGAATTCTACGAAATTGCCATTTTCGGCTGTTTTCAACCTTGTTTACACTCTAGAATCTACAATTATCAATCAATCAAGACAAAGCTTGGACACAATGTTAGGGACCATAAGATCTCGGTTCAGTTTAATTTCCAGTCTGATCTGATCAGAAAATCGAGAGTAACGTGCCCTTGAATTTGACAAAATTGCTGTTTTTGGCTGTTTTCGACCTTGATTACACTCTAGAATCTGCAATTATTGACCAATCAAGACAAAACTTGGACCCATTGTTGGGGACCATAAGATTTTGGATGAGTTGGATTTTCAATTGGATCTGATCAGAAAGTCGAGAGTTATGTGCCCTTGAATTTGATAAAATGCCGTTTTCGACGGTTTTCTACCTTGTTTATACTCTAGAATCTACAATTATTTATCATTCAAGACAAAACTTGGACACAATGTTTGGCACTGTTACATCTCTGATGAGTTTGATTTTCACAATGTTATTGATCATAAGTTCGTTTTCAGTCTTAAAGTCATAAATATCGATTGAAATGAACAAAAATGTTGCTCATATCATTTTGGTTCAGGTGAGCGATATAGGACCATCATGGTCCTCTTGTTAGTGAATTACAGCAATTTTTATCAGCTACACATGAATAAAATGACGCAAAACAGTGGTAACTGCATACACACTTACAACTGTCTTGCTCTAAATAATCGATTTCCATCTTGAGGTAATCAGTTTCGCATAGTAAATACACTTTTACCGTCGAATATGGTAAATTGTAATGATGTGTTATATTATTTAAAATATGGTAGCGAAACATATTGCATGGTACGAAACATTTAATTTGCTACAGAAATGACCGAGTGTTCCGAAAAACTGGAGCATTCCCCCCTTAAAATCCAATTTTGTGACAGCTAAAGTCACACCATGATTTAAGTATGTGAAATTATATTGAATAAAAGGTAAAAATGGCATTCAGATCTCTGGTCTGCCTGTATCAATTTAGTCTATTCCATTAGAAATATGCATGTATACTTCTAACTCACAAGAAAGTTCTGTGTAGCAATAAGATTTCACTTATAAAGGGAAGCAATCATGAAATTATCATTTAATGATTCTTTTACAGAGTTACTTATCTTGCATACTTGACTATACACTGAAACTTGTCCCCTAAGTTTGTATGTAATATACTACAAAAGCCTAATGCAATGTTTGAATGCAATGACTAAACTACGGGTATGCCATAGTCCTGAGAGTGCAATTTCATGGAATTTAGCTCTTAATTGTTCTTAGATTAGTCTAGAACCCCTGTAATGTGACCCATGGTTTCCTGTCTACAGAATCTCCGTCTAGAAGACGAGTAATGTGAATTCATGCATACTATTGAGCATAAACCTGAATCAATAAGACAGACAATATCTAAATACTGGCCTGTCATTCTCATATAAATCACAAATCTCGGCTACAGACAGTATTCTCACACTGCTGTGTGGTATAATTTCATGGAATATATCATCAGTGTTTTTGTAAAACCTTGTAACTCCAGCTTTTATCAAGGTGGAGTTACAAGGTTTCAAAATAACACCAACGATATCATTGATTCAAGGCACTGAAAAATTATTGAACATATTTTTATCGGCCAAGGTTGCATAAATTTAATGCAACCTTCGTTGCTAAATTGATATTCAGTAATTTTATAGTCAAATTCAATCTCACTGGTAACAGAAGTTGATGACCATCTTTTTGTTATTGCCTATCAAAATCCTATCTTGTGGGTAATAAAAAGATCTCGAATCGTCTCAATGAGACCCACAGCATATGATTTGAACAACAAAGAGATATATATTTTGGTTTTCGCATGACAGATAATTCTACTATTGAGCGTAAACCTGCATCAATAAGACAGACAATATCTAAATTTTGGCCTGTCATCCTGAAATACATTACAAATCTCTCAACTTTATGTGCCGAGATAATTATTATGTGCACATCATCATCATCATCCTGTTTAGTTTATCCAGGCCGTGGATTAGTCCTCCTTGGAGGTTGGGGCCTGGGTGCCCAGTCTAGAGCAAAGTCTCTCTCTCCATGTCTTGCGATCGAAGGGATTGGTGTTCATTAGTCCTGCGTCCTCACGGTCTCTCCTTACTAGTTCTTCCTATGTCAGCTTTGGTCGTCAACACACTCTGTTCTCTTGTACGTTGATAGTACGAACCTTGGACACCCAACCAGTGCTGCGTTCAACATGGCCAAGCCACCTATTATTCTTAATTGGTTGTCCTTAAGATACTGGACAGGTCTTTGATGTGTAACTGCGAGATCAGTGTATCAAGAGTCACCTTGTCTTCTGGTCTGATGCCACATATCAATCTTATCATGGCTTTGTCGTTTCTGTTCAGTTTCTTTAGGGTACTGGATGACACAGTCCATGCCTTGGATCCATACAGCAGCACTGGGCCTGGGCGTATGTATATGGAGTAGAGTTTGCCTCTTGTTGTGATAGGGAGGTTCCTGTTTTGTAAGGATGGGGAGGAGCTCCCTAAACTTCTTCCGGGCCGACCTACACTGTGTTGTTGCAGCTTGTTCGCAACCGCCACTGGTTGGTAGTGTTTCACCTAGGTAGCAGAAGCTAGTTACAAATTCCAGTTTGTCCTGTCCAAATGGTACTTCTGATGGAGTGCTGTTGACATTTGGTGTAAAGGATCCGGTGCATCTAGGGCATTTGTAACTTGGATCAGGTTGAAGCGAGCCTTTGATTCCACTACACTTCTTATGTACCAAGTGCAAGCAGCTGGTGCAGTAGATAGAGTTCTGTCCTGTTCCAGTGAGGCATACGGTGCATGGGAACTTTCCTGACTCTCTCACAGGTACTTGACTGGGGTTGGATATCATCAGTTTGGTCTTGATCATGTTGACCCTGAGGCCTTTTTCTTCCATACCCTTTTTCCAGTCAGTAAGTCTCGCTATATCTGCTTCCAGTGAGGTATCGACAATAGCTAGGTCGTCTGCATAGAGAAGTTCCCATGGACAGCTTGTACGAAAGTGTGTATAGAGGGCTTCCAGGACAATTCTGAAGAGGAGTGGGCTGAGTACTGAGCTTTGATGAACCCCTACTTTGACCTCAAACTCGTCGCTGTAATTGTGTCACAGCTTGTATTATTTTATGGAATCGTAGCATCTCTGACAATAGAAAATATTGAAAAGGTTTAGGTTGTCAATTCTTGAATTTTTTAATGGACAAATCATGTCAAGGCTAAAATGATTATCTTAAAGCACTAATTATTATTTGACAAAAAAAACTGATGTCAAATTGTTTGAACTACACATGTAGCAACTACATTTATATCTGTATTTGTCAAGCTGCAATAGCTCATGCAGTCGGTATAACATCGGAGCCTGTCATTCAAGTGATCACAAGTTCAAACCCGGCTTGGCCAGTATCCATTTTGTCATTTGACCAAAGTCTTTTGTCTCTTAGCATTTGGTGTGAATCATCTATTTGAGAGAGCAGCTGGAGGCTCGGTTTGGATATTGTATTAGTACTGGTGTGAGAAATACCAGGAATCCATGTTAGGTGCTCCAGCCGCCATGATATGACCATAGCAGTTGAAAATGAGATTAAACCACTATGAATCAAATCAATTAGGAAAATATAAAAAAAATCAGGTTTGCCAGCCATCAATTCAACATTAATTTTCATCCAAGAGGTCTACTAAATACATGTTAACCTTTTCCCAAACGACAAAATTTCAGGGTGTTTCAATTCAAAAGCTGCTGCAGACGACTAAATGGGTGTTACTAAAGGTGCACTTTGTGGATAATATAGCACAGAAAACATTGAGGCAAAAGGAGAAACTGCTGGTTATCAGCAATTTCTTCTTTCGTATCAATGTTTTACCAAGCCTTTTCTATCAGGGACGTCAAAACCAGGTCTTGTTTTGGAAAGGGTTAATTATACAATGTCATGAACATAGGAAGACAAGTCTCTATACTTATAAATACATGCTGATACATTGAACCTAGGAAGGCGGTTCTTGAAGCATAAATTTCAGTTAGCCTAGACTGTTTTCCTGTATATCGTTGCTTTTCAATGAAAACCTTGTAACTGCAGCTTAAAACAAGCTGCAGTTACGAGGTTTTTGTTGAAAAGCGACGATATATTGATTGTTAAATCTTGCTAGTGATAATAAAACTAAGAACAAGTCTATAATTATCAGGTTCAAAGGAGATTATTAAGTCTCAGTACATCCTTTTTTCCTGCATGGCTCAACCCTTTCCATAGGTAGAAAATTTCAGTCCCCTCCTCCAAGAAAAACATATTTGACTGTTCCACTCTTTAAACAAATTATTTAAAACCAAGGATTATTTCGGAATTCTTGGGATTCAGTAATTGGAGGTGCTAAGTATCTCTTCAAGACTTTCTAGCTATACCCATAAACAGGTGATTAGCACTTCATAATGGTGCTTCTGTCCATGATTAACATAAGTATTGGAAACACCATTAACATTCATATTTAACCATCTTCCTAGTTTCTTCAACTTAACCCCTCCCCAAACGACAAAATGTTAGCGGGTTCCAATTTGAAAGCCGTTACAGACGACAAAATGGATGTTGATAAAGATAGAATTAGTATACAATATAGCATGAAAACGTTGAGACAAAAGGAGAAATTGCTGATTGTCAGCAATTTCTTCTTTTGTTTCAATGTTTTCCCAATCCATTTCTATCAGGGACGTGAAAACTAGGTCTTGTTTGGGAAAGGGTTAAAGACTGCTTTTGACTTGTTCAATTTAAACAGAAGCAAATGCAATTGCTTTCATACTTTGTGTATGAATTTTGGACAGCAACACAAATGATATAGACCAGGTCATCTTACTCGGAATAGTATTTTATCAAAGTTATAATGTCCTTTTATCAAATTCAAAATTTTGCATTCTAGCTCTTTGAATAGCGAACAATTTTATGCAGTAAAAAGTCACATAATTTCGGACAAACAGTAAAATTTCATTGGAGTTAATTGTTATAAAATCTTGTAACTATGGCTCAATGATTCAAGCCATAGTTATGAGATTCTTTAACAACACCGACGGTTTATCAAAACATGATGGTTTACGTCTATTTTTAGCAAAAAATTCATTGCCATTGGTGAAGCATATGCTTTCATTCCTCTTGTCAGAGAATTATGAAGTTCTGCTAAAGAATCAGCTTATTTATAATGTCTCTTGACAGTTATTTTCTTTCAAATTTAATTCTCTAATATTTTGCCTTGCTCCTGATGCAAGTTTAGACTTATCATTGTCCCCAAAAGACTACATTATCAAATCTACATTCAATCTGGGATTTGTTTTGAAAATTGTTTGCATCATCAAAGACTTTGTATCTCTAAAATGTGACTCATCTTGGCATGGCTTTCAATGCATCAAAGCAGAAGCCAATAGCTTTTTAGAGATGCTTATTTGAGCAGCAGGGCAGAGGCTCAGCGCATTGAATGTTTATTTCGCGTAGAATCTGCTATATAGACTCTATATCTAGACTTATTGTTCGCTGGCGGTTCATTGGAGATGGGGGCGTGGATATGTATAGATGTGACATAAACTAGCAGGCAGCCCATTTATGCGAAATATATATAGCGGCGAAATTTTAAGATATACTGCAATTTCATTGGTCCAAAAAGTAAGTCGAACACAATCCAGTTTGGGTAGTATGATTATAGTATGATGACTCTCGATTGAACAATGTGAATAATGTGACAATCTGTTTGTAAGCCTCAAACTTACAGATATGATTTATTTAACCCTTTCCCAAACGACAAAATTTTAGGGTGGTCTGAACCTTAAAAGTTGTTGCTGATTACAAATTTGGTGTTGATAAAGAAAGGGTTTGTGTACAATATAGCTCAGAAAATATTGATACAAAAGGAGAAACTGCTGGTTATCAGCAGTTTCTTCTTTTGTTTCAATGTTTTCCCAAGGCTATTCTAATAGGGATGTCAAAACAAGGTCTTGTTTGGTAAAGGGTTAACACAACAAGCAATGAAGAACAAGACCAGAATGTACTTGTACTATCTATCCAAGCTGATCTTAATCTATCATGTTTACAGATGACTTCCACCAATTTTAAGGATCATTTAAAAATCTATTTCTCCTGGAAAATTCAGGGAATAAAGTATTGATCTTCATTCAAACGCCTAACCCTAAGACAAAATCACATCCTTATTAATTCACCATCGTAGTGGCGGTGGCTTTGACTTGTCAGACTCAGGTTTCCTGTGATTTACTGTTTTATAATGTTGGACAATAGCTTACAAATAAGGAATATTTGTGTTAAATATATACTGTTGTGGAAATGCCTGACTGATATTGAAATGCCTAACTAAATAATAAAATCATGCTATGAGATATTTTCTATTGGATGAACACTGGCTTTGAATTTCGTTTGTCATTGCCATGTTTCCAGTGTGATTTATTGTGTACATGTTAAACATGTGCTCAAATACAAGACTTAGTTACACGGAATAAGAATTTTGTGTGATATTTGAATTTTGAAATGCCTAACCGTTAGACAAAATCACTCCCTTACTAATTCTGTATTGCATTGGTGGTTGCTTTGACATGTCAGACTCAGGTTTGCTGTGATTTAACTGTATATGTTGGACAATGGCACTGTGCATAGTAAGGAATACTATAGTGACATTTGAAATTGCCGAACATGCAACCTTTCCAAGACAGAACAATTTCATGCTGGTCAAAATTGCAAATTTCTTCAGGCATAGTATAGAAGTAGATTGTGACAGAAATCGGCAGCCACTTTTTTGTCCCCTTCATAATTGTTTAATTGTTTAATCCTTTCCCAAACGACAAACTTTTAGGGTGATTGAATTTTAAAAACTGCCACAAATGACAAAATGGATGTTACTAAAGATAGGATTTGTGCAAAATATGGCACAGAAAATATTGAGACAAAAGGAGAAACTGCTGGTTATCAGCAGTTTCTTCTTTTGTTTCAATGTTTTCCCAAGTCAAAACCAGGTCTTGTTTGGGAAAGGGTTAAGTGTAATCGTTACTACAGAAGAAAGCCTTTACTATTCACTTTTACTATAAAATGGGGAAAGTGATTATCCTCTTTTATATATCCATTGTCTAGCGTGGCTTTGAGATCTATGTCACCAGCAGAAGTCTGGGATTTCCTGTGTATATATTGTGGCACAATCAGTTACATTTATTATTATGAAGGACAGGATTTTGGATTATGATAATGATAGAGTAGGAAGAATTTGTTGGGCAAAATGAATGTTAGATGCGGATCTAGTGAATAATTTTTCTTTTTAGCAAATATCAATTGGGAATGATCAACATAATGACAGATGACAATCATAATGTATATATACAGTCCTGTTCTAAAGATTTGAATTAGTGTCAAAGACTAAATGGCAAAATGTTTATCACCTACATTATCTTTTATAACTTTTGCATATCTTTAAAAAGAAGCTTGTTTATTAATAAAATTTAATGTCAAAGAAACCAAGGTTTGTCAGGGCATTCATTACGGTTTGGCTCTTGCTTTGATGATGTTATAGGCAATATATAAAATGAAAGCTGTATTTCAATATGCTTATAAGAAAGATTCATTTAGTGATTTAATCAAAATAAATTGGAAAACATGAGTATCATTACATTCTTTCTTAAAGGGTGAGCACAATACTGTTTCAAATAAAAATTTAATTAACATGTATTAACAACAGTTTTGCACTTTTCTTATTGTTGATCTATTTGAGCACCCTTTTGGGAGTGACTGGTTTATGTAATAGACATGTCTATTTCTTTGTTGTTATTCAGCTGTTTTTGACATACATTATTATTTTGAGGATGTTTGTTCCTAATATGGCTGATGAGGGGACACCTGATCATAACCAAGAGTAGGTGAACTTTGACTTTAATATTGTTCCATTTTAGAATTTATTTTGATTTCTGCATTAGAAAAACATCTTACCAGAATCGAGATTAGTTTGTCCGAAGTTGTTATCCAGCCCATGATGCACAATCTCCACCATGATTATCGTTTATGGAAAACTGGACCTTAAATGATAGGTAGTGAAAACTTATTGCCAGCAGTTAAATTCCTTATTTTCTGGTCCTTTGAGATAATGCCAATTGCACCACAAAACCATGTGAACCCCATGTTGATGTGATCTCTCATATTTCTAGCATGGCCCCTTTGAATTTGCTATGACACATTTGAGCAAAAAGAGGTTGAAAGGGAAGTAAAACCTGATACAGAAAAATAGGTGCATAGTTGCTGCTGATAATATGCATGCAAGTGAAATGATTGCGCAGACTTTGTTAGGATCAAAGAAAAAAATATTGACAGCCACATTATCACATGTTTAGTAGGGATTTTGCAGACTTATAGTGGTGTTCTATTAAGTGTTAGAGAACGTAACTTATGGTAGATTTCTTCAGGGAAAATAAGGCATTTAATTGGCAGTCAGTGATTTCAGAGTAAATATTGGGACTCGATCCAGGCTAATTTTAGTGTAGTGACATTCGGTAAATTTAGTTTGGTGACATACAGTTTTTGAACATTTTGTTGGGATTTTAGATGGAACTTTTATCGAGTTTAAGAATATTTTCAGCATCATTTGGAAATAGAAAGATGCCAGATTGACAAGAAATATATTTTTTGCTGTGTTTTTGGTGCAAACTATCCAGACATTCAGTCCTCTATATATATATCTAGGAAAAAGTGAATGCATTAATGCTATACATGTATAAGTGAAGGAATATTTTAATGTGAAATTTTAATGGACATTTTTGGTGGGGCTACAATTTTTTTCTTGCAGTAAAGGTTTAATTTTGATTAAGGCACGAATCTTGTGTAATTAATCAAGAATTATTTTATTAACCAATTACTATCTTTTAATTATTCAATTACTGAAAAAAGTGTCATTCATGAAGTCCTTGTAACAGAAAATATGTGCTGTGGATGGTTGATTTAAATTTTCAGTGAAGTTATTGCATACAAGGAAAGAAATTGGAATATTTAAAAATGGGCCTTCAATATGGATCCAGATCAGCCTGTTCAGATAACTTTTGTGTTCTATTATGAATTTTGTTGAGTAAAATGGTCTTGTACTTATATACCATTAAATATTATATTTCCTTTTTCCATATCAAGGCGTGGGGTGAATTTGATACATCGGTTACAAGGTGCCTGACTTAATTGTAACACAAGGTTTGCTGGTTTGAAACCCATTCAGTCACTTCAGTCTTTTGGATTAGCTGACTTTAAACTGAATCATCCATCCCTATGCCTTTTAACGTTTACAACCCATCATTAGCACTGAAGGGCCAGAGGCGAAATTTGAAAAGTGCCAATAATTCCTTAACTGTGTTACATTTCCATTCCAAATATAATCATAAGCATTTTGAATGGTTTAGAATTTTTAATTAATGTATTCTTATGGAAATATTTGACAAAAATCTTCCAAATTATCTCCCTTGTATATGAATATATGATATAGATTTTGTAATTTGTTTTCTTCTTGAAGCATAATCTTGAAATTCGGCATGGTGAATCACCTTATGTGAAGTATATTTGCAAGTGTGTGTAATTTGATGCATTTTGTATGGCTAGAAAGTCACAGGTATTTTTAATGATGGGTCATATACCTTAAGTACTTGATTGCATGGTACTTGAAAATTCATTTAATGAACTATATTATATCCATGCCCCCTTGTACATGCTCTGACAATCATAGTTTTGCTGCAAAACCCATCATGTTATTATGCTCCCCGAAAAAATTTTGGGGGAGCATATAGTCGCCATACTGTCCGTCCATCCGTGTGTCTGTGCCTCTGTCCGTCCGTCCGCCCACAGCGATATCTCAGCAACCCTGGACCAAATTCAATGAAACTTCACATGTGAACTCCCTGGCATAATCCCTAGGGACCTTTTTCTCCGTTTCTTAATTTGAGGCTGTGTCATGGAAAAAGGGGCCTTAATGTAAAAATTAGATTTTCTCTAATTTCTCTTCATCCAATGGGCAGAATTTAATGAAACTGTGTGTTTATGTGATGAATGAGTTGTTCTTGACCATATTCTATAAATAATGTGTGTACAAAAAATCTGTCATGGGAAAAGGGGACTTAATGTATGATAGTTTTTATTTGGTGACAAACACTTATATTCGGGGAGCATAATCCGTCTGTGACGGCTCTTGTTGTTTCTATTTCCCAATTAAAAAGATAGATAGGATGCCAAATAGGATGGAAATTTAATCAAAGTTGACCACGAGATGACCCTAATGTTATTGTTGGGAGCTTTTATGTTGTAGCCATTTTGAAAAGGATGCATGTTTTTCAAGTGCATTGATTAGATTTTGTTTTGTTTTAAGTTCCTTTTTACTCAATATCATTGCTTGTCAACAAAAACCTTGTAACCGCAGCTTGAACTCTTAGATTCAAAAAGAGAAAATGTATCAATATGTGAACTCAAAAGAAGAAAATGTATCAATATGTTTTTCTCAGCCATTTCTACTAGGGACATTAAATCTGGTCTTGTTTTGGACAGGATTATTTGATAATTTATAGAAATTAGATCAGCATGATGACATGTCTCCACTTTCATACCAACTTGTATCTTTATATGTTGGTATAGGAAACACATCTTAGAAACAAAAAAGACCAATATGAAACAAACTTTTGATTGATATTTAGAAACCACAGTAGTGCAATGACTGTTCTACAAGGACTTATCTGAAAAAAAAAAAGCTGTGAAAATCTGGGATCTAAAAAATAAAAACGTGTGAAAATCTGGGATTGACGTGATGGCAACGTCAGACATGCCTAAATTCCAAATCAGTTGTCATGACGATGATAACGGAAGAGAGGACTCTAACAGATATCAAATGTAAGTCCAGGATTTAACCCTTTCCCAAACAAGACCTGGTTTTGACGTCCATAATAGAAATGGCTTGGGAAAATATTGAGACAAAAGAAGAAACTGCTGATAACCAGCAGTTTCTCCTTTTGTCTCAATATTTTCTGTGCCATATTTTACACAAATCCTGCCATTATCAATGTCCATTTTGACGTCTGCAGTGGATTTTTAATTGGAAAAGTTAAATTTTTTGCTGTTTGGGAAAGAGTTAAGTCTATAATCAGATTTGTTCTCACCCTTTTTGTGACAAAAAAAATCTTGGTATTATTAGTTCCTTTCCGAAATGTCAAAAATTATCGGCTAGGGTTGTCAAAACCAGGCCCTGGTTTCCCAAAAAAACTTAAGTATGTTCTCATGCTCAAATCTGAGCACCGTGCTCAAATCGCACGAAATCCACCTGAACTTCAATCAAATAACCTTCAACATTGGAGAGTATCCCTTTGAAGTAAAGCATGTTCTCATGAGAATATACTTAAGTTTTTTCGAGAAACTGGGGCCAGGTCTTGGGTGGGAAATGATTTCCAAAAGATACTGGACTATGATAGAAGATGTAAGTATATGTAACTTTGTGTCTCTTGTCCTCTACTTGAAAATATATCGCCGCTTTTCAACGAAAACCTCGTAACTGCAGCTTTTTTAGCGAGCCGGGACTTTATGTCCGGGGAGCTAATGTCACAGCCCTAGTGTCGGCGTCGGCGTCGCGTCGCGTCCCGTCCCGTCCTGTCCCGTCTTCACTTGAAAAACTTTAACCTGGTCAATATCTCAGGCACTATTACAGATAGAGCCTTGATATTTCACACATAGATAGTTCTCGACAAGACCTTTCATTTGGGACCATGACCTTTGACCTAGTGACCTTGACCTTGGAGTTTGACCTACTTTTAAAAAACTTAAACCTGGCATATATCTCATGCACTATTATAGATAGAGCCTTGATATTTCACACGTAGATAGTTCTCGACAAGACCTTTCATTTGTGACCATGACCTTTGACCTAGTGACCTTGACCTTGGAGTTTGACCTACTTTTAAAAAACTTTAACCTGGCCTATATATCATGCACTATTATAGATAGAGCCTTGATATTTCACACATAGATAGTTCTCGACAAGACCTTTCATTTGTGACCATGACCTTGTGACCTTGACCTTGGAGTTTGACCTACTTTTAAAAAACTTTAACCTGGCCTATATATCATGCACTATTATAGATAGAGCCTTGATATTTCACACATAGATAGTTCTCGACAAGACCTTTCATTTGTGACCATGACCTTTGACCTTGTGACCTTGACCTTGGAGTTTGACCTACTTTTAAAAAATTAGCTGTTTTTGTGACAAGCTCCCATATAGGCGAGCTATGTTGTCCGCGGACAACTCTTGTTTAAGCTGCAGTTACGAGGTTTTCGTTGGAAAGCATCAATATCTTGTGGTGACTCTTTATGCATAGATAATGATAAAAAGGTTGGAAATTTAGCTGCTGATAAGTCTGCATAGAGTAGGCTGACCAATTTTGATGCTTTATGCCTCTAATGAAGTCTTAATTAACACCGCATATCTACACAAAAATGGGGGGGGGGTTAAATTAGACCTTTCATTGGTATCCCAATTCCAAACTCTATGTTATGGGTACCCATTTCAATTGTCTGAGATGATTTCAAAGTGTATCCACAACATAATGGTTTGATGAACAATATATTACATTTTGATTTGGAGAAGGCTTTACCCTCTCTCATCTCTATTAGGGATGCCAAAACGCAGTCTTGTATGGGAAAGGATTAAACTTGAAACATTACAATCCTGAGATCTTGCAATCCAAAATATAGAGACTTATCATGGTGCTCTTCTGTAAAAAAGGATAAAAATGTGTCTTATTAATATCAAATTAATCTTATTTATTTTCAGTTCTTATATCAAAGTCTGTGTTAATGACAGATATGCTATATGGCCCATACATAATTAAGTGTGGATATTTTCTTAGAAGTCCAAGTCCATGTTTTTATGAGTAAATTGCATGTTTCCATATAATTAATGACATGTTTCAGGAGACACTGGGTGATTATTAATTACTCATATGTGGGTATACATTGACTGAAAAAAGGCCTGCCTTTTGTACCAATGAGTGGACCGGGGTACGGACAAAACCCCAACAGCTGAGGACAAAACCCCACCAGGACAAAACCCCCTCGGACAAAACCCCCTCGGACAAAACCCCACCACTAAAATTGGCAAGGCGGACAAAACCCCACCAGTCTTATATTTTATCATTCAACAATAAATTATTATTGAAACAAATAAATTTGCATTTGATCAAGTATTGTAATAGTTATGCTTTGACAATTTATTTTCTATTTTTCTCATTTTTGATGTTTGATGAATAAAAATTACAGGAAAGAAATAATACTCACAATAGTATTATAATGTAGGACTAATGTTATTTTTTCCATGGTGTATAGATCTATTATCATTGATTTATTTTTATAATATTCTTAGATTTATGATTTTTTTTAAGTTTTTTATTTGTTTTTGGATCAAAAAAGTATTTATTGCTAAATCACAAATTAATAATGATTGAAGAAGTTATCCCTGAATATCATGAATATGAAATGATTTTTTTTTTCCAAAAAAAAGTTTCAATTGAATAATGCCTTTGATAAATATTTCAAAATAAGCATGATTCATGGGAATAAACTTATTTAAAATTAGAAATGTTATTTTCTTCTGAGGTGTGAAGTCTTCTGATGTCATCTATTGTCCTGATATGATAGGTGATAATTGATTTCATAGATAAGGGAATGATATATTAATGCATGCCAAATGACTTATTTAGGTGACAAAAAATGATGTCAAGATATTATTTGGCCTCATCTTATTCCCAGTAACCTCTCCTTTTCCCACAATTGTTTCCATTTTTAAAGCAAAATTGCCTTATTTGGATATTTCAATAAACACAGAATGGGAAATAAGTATGAAAAAACAATGCTATTAAAATACAATAAATACAAATACAATATAGATCTAGATCATTTTTTTGAAGTTTCAATAAATAATTACATTATAAAGTAATAAATTGTGAAACATAATCAAATCTCTTAGAAATATTTTCCCTACCAAATATTTTTTTCTATGTCATAAATTTGTTATACTATATTTTATAATTGGTGGGGTTTTGTCCTGGTGGGGTTTTGTCCTGATGGCCGGGTTTTGTCCTGGTGGGGTTTTGTCCTGGTGGGGTTTTGTCCTGGTGGGGTTTTTGTCCTACACTCAGTGGACCCTAATGTCCTATAAGTAGTTTGATGTAGTTTAAGAAAAGAGCACTCTTATCCTATATTTTGAGATATGTCAGGAGCACATGTTATGGTGTGCCAATATATATGCAAAATTGTTGGATGTGATGTTAAATCTCACTAAATCAATTGACTTAATATATTCCCATGCCCTGTTTATAGTAGAATGATTTTTACACTCATTATAAGCTTGTCAAAAAGAGTCTCATGTCCCTTGGATATGGCTCGTTAAGGTTCAGTGGTTGCTCATTTAGTGGAATTTGTTTGAATTGTATTTTGTGGCTAGAATAATTTGCTCCTCTGATCTGGTTATAAACAACTGATTGTGAGAGGTTGATCCAAGTAAAGCTCCTAGATAATTTTACCCTTTACCAAATAAAAGGATTTTAGACTTTTCAAAACTTTAAATTCTTTCCAAAACTTTATGTGTCTGTCATGGTTTTAATTAAGGAAGCAATGAAAAACGCGAAAGAAGAGGAAAGAGCTCACACACAATATTTCTAGTTCTCAGTGATATTTATGGTTATAAAAGTAACTGTGCTTATTTGAGTACTCTAACCTTGATCTAAGCTGCCTAATTATGAAGCGAAATATGGCAGGATAAATTTGGCAAGGGTTTAAATTTCAAGATTTCAAAACATCTTGAATTCTGAAATACTTATTGGAGCCATCTTTAAGACATCTGCCAAGACATGTATAACATACATAAAAGTTTCTTGACACAAAAAACTCATGAATAATAAATAAGTGAGAATAATTATACTGAAGAGAAAAACACTTAAAGATACACATTTACTGTTACATACTTATTTTCTGGATAATTTGCTGTAAAAATAACTGTACATAAATGAAATATGGCCTTTAATTTTCCTCTGTGCCAAATGTCAGCTCTGTCTGATCTGTATTGGCTTAGATTACGACGGATTTAAAACCCAATATCACATCATTTCGTAAACACTATCTGGCAGTATCTGCCCACTTTGAATATTTTACATATATCTTTACACTGCTGCATGATTATCGATTTATGTCATTTGCTGTATGAATCTTGTATTCTGTCTTATAAAGTCTGTAAACGGTGCGACAACATGCTAAAAGCCAACTTCTGTGGATCATAAGGGATTTGGGCTTACGGATACTAATGCCACTTTAATTGGTAAAAGACTATTAGATTTCGTGCTTGTCAATTGTGATTGACAGCTCTTTGTGTACTTGCCTTGTTTCAAGAAAACAACATTGTTACTTATTTGCCATCTTTTGAACCTTTTTTCTAGGTCACAAGTTGGACTTTTGTTAGCATTTAGATATACCAATATGTGTTTATGCCCTCATTTATGAGAATAATTCTCAAAGTAAGTTGCAATACATGTACCAATGAATGAGGAGTAACTTTATTGGTATCAACTTATATAAAAGGATTAATTTAATTGGACAATGACTATAGGAGGAATCATTAATCATTGGTAAATGAGTATAGATTAATCACTTCATTGGTAAATGAGTATAAGAGGGAGTATAAGAGGAATCACCTAATTGGTAAATAAGTATAAGTGGGATCACTTCATTGTAAAATGAGTATAGCATAAGAGGAATGATCACTTCATTGGTAAATAAGTATAAGAAGAATCACTGAATTGGTAAATGAGTATAATAGGAATAACTTAATTGGTAAATGCAGAGTTTATAAGGAATAACTTAATTGGTAAATGAGTATAAGAGGGAGTATAAGAGGAATCACTTAATTGGTATGTCTTTTCATTGGTAAATGAATAATAAGAGGAATTATGCACTTAATTTGTAAATGGGTATTAGAGGAATCACTTAATTTGTAAATGAGTATTAGAGGAATCACTTCATTGGTAAATGAATTATAAGAGGAATCATGCACTTAATTTGTAAATGGGTATTAGATGAATCACTTAATTTGTAAATGAGTATTAGAGGAATCACTTCATTGGTAAATGAATTATAAGAGGAATCATGCACTTAATTTGTAAATGGGTATTAGAGGAATCACTTAATTTGTATATAAGCATTATAGAGGAATCACTTTATTGGTAAATGAATAATAAGAGGAATCATGCTCTTAATTTGTAAATGAGTATTAGAGGAATCACTTTATTGGTAAACGAGTAATAAGAGAATTCACTTAATTGGTAAAATTGCATGTAACAGTAATACCTATTAGACACTTGGCCAACCCTGACGATGTTATTGTCCGACAAGATTAACTCGGGTCATCTGCATATGTAATGACCCCACTTCGGCAATGTTTTGTTAAGACGCTCAACTAACGGACTTAGCGCACGAAAATTAAGTTGTCCCGGGTTAATCTTGCTGGACAATAATCAGTTTGTATTGTTAGTAAACATATTGCAAAAAAACTTAAATATTTTAAAAGAAATATAGCCAGCATAGATTTGTGTAAAATTTTGATTCATTTTAGACAAAGTAAATTGTATATTTACAGAGTAAGTAAAATGTTAGGAATGCTTTTCAGAGCAAGGTTTCAAAGGGTGGCCAATCAATCCACAGCCAAGATTAGCAATGAAAATATTAACCCTTTCCCAAACAAGACCTGGTTTTGAAGTCTCTAATAGAATTGGCTTGGGAAAACATTGAGACAAAAGAAGAAACTGCTGATAACCAGCAGTTTCTCCTTTTGTCTCAATATTTTCTGTGCTATATTGTACACAAATTCCTTCCTTTTTAACATCAATTTTGTCTATTACAGCAGCTTTTGAAGTGGATCACTCTAAAATTTTGTCGTTTGGGAAAGGGTTAAGAAGAATTGATAAAAGGTTTCCCTAGGTTTTTGTAGGAGCAAGGCTTGGCTGCTCATTTCTTGGCATCATTCATACAAAACCTATAACCTTAATTAATTGTGGTTGCCAAAAGGAGATTGGGGTGTTTTTCTGAAAAACAAATAAATCTTCGAAAACTGGGAATTTTTGGAAAACGGGGAATTTGCGCAGTTTCCATGGATATTCTTGTTCTTGTGAATATTTTGATGGATGACTGACAATAAAATAACTAGTTTTGATGGAGTGTTATAGACTGTGTATCTATTTAGTTAGAGCTTTCAGGGTCCTTAATGGGGGCTTTCGAGCTTTATAGTTATTGTGATGGAATAGAAATAATTGAGTGTGCAATTAACAAATTCTTTGAATTTTCATTGAGAGTAAGATGGTGTTATTGCATAACTCTTTTACTGCAGTATTTAAGCTCTTAAACAGTGAAGAACAAGTAGAATAAGGTCATAAAAAGTCTGCATTCATTTGTAAACTGATCTTGTTCTTTGGTGTATGCCAACGCAACCATTTTAACCCTTTCCCAAATGGCCAAAAATTGAAGTTAGTCCAATTTGACAGCTGATACATGTCAACAAGATACATGTTGTTATTAAAGGGAAAATTTGTGTTTATAGTGAAAGTATTGGGGCAAAAGGAGAAAATGCTGGTTATCAGCCAGAACTTAGGGCAAGAAGGGTTCATTGTTTTATGGAAAGCAAATATGACATTGTGTAGAAGACAATTTTAACTTCAAGAAAGGCTAGCTGTAATAAAGATGAATCTAAAATTTGGTCAGCTGGGAATCAATAAGCTATCCTTAGGAACAAGCTCACACTAAGAAGGCTTAAGGCAAATGGATTTTTCTTGTAAATGTGTCAATTAAAGTTAATTACAATCACTTTTAATATGATAAGATCAAAATAAATCACGCTTCATCTTTTTATTCTAGTGGCAATCAAAAACATGAGAGAAAAAATACCATCATTTGCTCAACAGGAAGCTAGTTTTGATTCTGAGACACTTGACCCTATATCTTGATAATGTTTTGATACCTTCAGTATACAGACAAGTGATCATCCATTCAATTTATCAACACAGGAAATATATAGTATCTTTGCTCTCAATAGGTGCTGTGCCATCACATATGAAATTTGTTTTGGTATTAGCCTTCTGAAACGCCTTTGACAATGAGTCAGTCTGAAAGCAAATTCATCATCCTGTAAAAGGGATCATGAATAAGGAAAGCATTATTGACATTGAAAAAAGTAAATTTAATTAAAGAAAGACATCACTGAATATCTCTCATACAAGGTGCTCCATTAATTTAATGAAATCTTGGGCAATGTGACAATATGGATATCTCGAGGACTTGACTAAAAACTGTTGTAAATCTGTATCAATTGATATGCTCTTACAACAGTTTCCAATTCATGGAAAACATGACTGATATATTGAGGGTTCAGTGCAAAACAATTGCATGTTTGTGTCAATTGGTCTGAACTTACAGTTGTTTCGCTTTATTTCATCTATGATTTTCAAAATCATGGGCAATATGAAGATAAGGTTATTTCCAAATAAGGCAAGACTTTTGATCAGAGTCATTGTTTTCCTAGAATGGACTATTAATTATAGAATATCATATAACCACTGGATATAATGAGAGCACAGTAATTAATTCTTCTTTTATTATCATCAAACCCTTCCTAAATAATGACACCATTTGATTTCTATAAACAAGAAAGCTTTGGAAAGTATTAAAGAAAAAGGAAGAAAATGTTTATCATCAGCATTTCATACCTTTTAATCATTACTTTGCATCGTGCGGCAGAGAGTTTACTTTGATACAGGTGGATTAATTTTTTCATCTGAAACGATTTTAGGCGCCAAAAACTGTTTCATTTGGGAAAGGGTTTAATAATAGTTTAGATATTGTTCAGACATTATTCTATGGACAATATTACTTGCTGAAGGTCATAAAAAGCAAAGGAAATGTTTTTTTTTTTTTTATGTCAAATAAGTGTGTTTAAATTTTCATCACTTTCTAATTCCATTGGGTTTTGACATATTTGATTATTCCAGTCAGCAATAAAGCGAATGTGTCAGATGAATTCTTATTTGATAAAAATATGCTTATATGACAAAAGATTGAAAGTGGATAATTGTGATAATATGTGAAGTAATTTTTGTTATAAATCAAAGGAGGAATAATTGAAAGAAATGACTAACTTGGAGTCAGTTCATCGTAGAAGGTTGTATTTTGAATATGTTTTTGGTTCTTTTGTCTTACAATAGAATTATGATTGCTGCACACTAGACTATTAAAATTTTTATTTTTATTTTACGATTTTAGTGTGAAATTTAACATGATTTAATAAAATGGGCTATCCAGAAATTGAGGTCTGGTAATAAATCATTTGATAAAACCTTATGACTGTCAGTGCTTTCATTCGTTAGATTTACTATATTTTGTAATTTCATACATTTTCTGAAAGACCAGTTACAGTGAAGATAACATTATAAAGACCAGGCAAACTCTCATGTCTTTCAGTCTTTTGAATATATATATATATATGTACAAAAAGTACAACAGTGTAGAGAAACCACATGTCTATAATTTGATAACGACTGCAGTCTTAAGTGATTTCATTAGTTTGAAAAATACCAACAAGATATAATTCATAATGATGTCTTGGTATTGATTGTCTTTAGTCTTGATTGTGTATTTAACAGAATTATTTTTGCAGAAGGGTTATAGAGCAATACATGGTTACTTTCAGTTCGTTCAGTGCTTTGATTTTGTATATTTTCAGGAAGCACAGTAGTGGAGACCTACACAGTAGATTAAAGACCAGAAAGTTGCTGGGTGTTGGTGAAACAGATGATGGAGATGTACACAGATCTAAGGTGAGTGTTATTGTTGTGTATACTTGTATAGATTACACAGTAGTGGTGACCTACACAGTAGATTAAAGACTAGAAAGTTGCTGGGTGTTGGTGAAACAGATGATGGAGATGTACACAGATCTAAGGTGAGTGTTATTGTTGTGTATACTTGTATAGATTACACAGTAGTGGTGACCTACACAGTAGATTAAAGACTAGAAAGTTGCTGGGTGTAGGTGAAACAGATGATGGAGATGTACACAGATCTAAGGTGAGTGTTATTGTTGTGTATACTTGTATAGATTACACAGCAGTGGAGACCTACACAGTAGATTAAAGACTAGAAAGTTGCTGGGTGTGGGTGAAACAGATGACGGAGATGTACACAGATCTAAGGTGAGTGTTATTGTTGTGTATACTTGTATAGATTACACAGCAGTGGAGACCTACACAGTAGATTAAAGACTAGAAAGTTGCTGGTTGTAGGTGAAACAAAAGATGGAGATGTACACAGATCTAAGGTCAGTCGGCTTACATCGATCTATGCTCACTTAACCCTTTCCCAAACGGCACAGTTTTAGGGTAATCCACTTCAAAAACTGCAACCAAATACAAAATGGATGTTATCAAAGAAAAGATTTGTGTAGAATATGGCATAGAAAATATTGAGACAAAAGGAGAAACTGCTGGTTATCAGCAAGTTCTTCTTTTGTTTCAATGTTTTCCCAAGCCAATTCTATTAGGGACGTCAAAATCAGGTCTTGTTTGGGAAAGGGTTAATATTGTTGCTTTTCAACACAAGCCCCGTAACTGCAGCTTGTCTTAAGCTGCAGTTACATGGTTTCTGTTGAAAAGCAGCAATTTGCTCATCACAAGGGACCACTGACTAGAAAGTTACTGGTGTGGGTGAAACAGATGATGGAGATGTACACAGATCTAAGGTATATGGCTATGATCACATATCTAAATACTATGGTTAATTTAGTTATACAAATCTAAGAATGTAATTAATTGTTATTACTGCTTTAAGGAAAATTGTTTTACTGTTACAGATATTGTGAAGTAATTCAAACATATCAGAGAGGCTTGATTGTTGTGGACATAAGAAAGGTGATCCTAAGAATAGAAGTCCTTATAGATCTTAATTTTGTGGTCATTATTACTGATCTAAGTTTAGTGGTCATTATTACACAACTAAGTTTAGTGGTCATTATTACACAACTAAGTTTAGTGGTCATTATTACACAACTAAGTTTAGTGGTCATTATTACACAACTAAGTTGAGTGGTCATTATTACAGATCTAAGTTTAGTGGTCATTATTACAGATCTAAGTTTAGTGGTCATTATTACAGATCTAAGTTTAGTGGTCATTATTACAGATCTAAGTTTAGTGGTCATTATTACAGATCTAAGTTTAGTGGTCATTATTACACAAGTAAGTTTTGTGGTCATTATTACACAACTGGTCATTATTACAAATCTAATTTGAGTGGTCATTATTACACAACTATGTTTAGTGGTCATTATTACACATCTAAGGTTAGTGGTCATTATTACACAACTAAGTTTAGTGGTCATTATTACACAACTAAGTTATGTGGTCATTATTACACATCTAAGTTGAGTGGCCATTATTACACATCAAATTTGAGTTGTCATTATTACACATCTAAGGTTAGTGTTCATTATTACAAATCTAAGGTTAGTGATCATTATTACAAAATTAAGTTAAGTGGTCATTATTACAAATCTAAGGTTAGTGGTCATTATTACAAAACTAAGTTAAGTGGTCATTATTACACATCTAAGTTTAGTGGTCATTATTACAGATCTAAGTTTAGTGGTCATTATTACACAAGTAATTTTTGTGGTCATTATCACACAAGTAAGTTTTGTGGTCATTATTACACAACTGGTCTTTATTACACAACTAAGTTTAGTGGTCATTATTAAACAAGTAAGTTTTGTGGTCATTATTACACAACTGGTCATTATTACACAACTAAGTTTAGTGGTCATTATTATACATCTAAGTTTAGTGGTCATTATTACACAACTAAGTTCAGTGGTCATTATTAAACAAGTAAGTTTTGTGGTCATTATTACACAACTGGTCATTATTACACAACTAAGTTTAGCGGTCATTATTACAGATCTAAGTTTAGTGGTCATTATTATACAACTAAGTTCAGTGGTCATTATTACATATCTAAATTTAGTGGTTATTATTACATATCTACATTTAGTGATCATTATTACACATCTAAGCTTAGTGGTCATTATTGCAGATCTAGGTATTGTGACAAAAGTAGAAAATTATGGCTATCAGCATCTTCTCCTCTTGTCTCAATATTTTCAAAACCTCTTCTGAAATGAACATCAAAACTAGGACTTGTTTTGAAAAGTGTAGAAAATGCAGCTTGATTACATACAGAAGCTTCTAAAGTTTACTTAAAAAAGTCTAGAGCTCTGTGGCTTAACCAAACCCACAGCTCTTGTCTAAATTGGTTTGATTGCCAATCAGTGGAGATTTAGGTGACTTTCAGGAAATTGGTAACCAAATTTATTAGTTTTTGCTGCCAATTTGTTCTCGGGAAGCTATATGCTGTTAGTAACTTTTTCTCATGCTCAACTGAAAACCTATATCCTTGAGTACAAGTATGCACAAATATTTGTGATTCAAAATAGTAATATGTAGAGTATTCTGTGTCTTTTTCTGTGTCTGATCTGAACCGAATGAAGTGCTGCATTAGTGTGTTAGACTCTTTAACCCTTTCCCAAACGACAAAATTTAGGGTGATCCACTTCAACAACTGCCACAAATGACAAAATGGATGCTATTGAAGATAGGATTTGTGTAAAAAATGACACAGAAAATATTGAGACAAAAGGAGAAACTGCTGGTTATCAGCAGTTTCTTCTTTTGTTTCAATGTTTTCCTAAACCTTTTCTATTAGGGACGTCAAAACCAGGTCTTGTTTTGGAAAGGGTTAAAATATCTTTGAAGACAAGACTTGTGCAAATTCTTAAAGTGATAGGACAACTGTTCATTTTCTGCATTTGAATTGATACTGTTTGCAGAGCTATTTATTTGATAAATAGGTATGTTTATCTGATTGTATGTCTTTTCAGTTAAGCCAGATATTAGGCCACAGTGACCAGTTATATATTCGATTACCCAATGGGTTGAGATTCTGGCAGATAGTGTTGTCATCATTGTTGACTATCATGGCAGTTTGGGTATGTATGATAATTGATTAAATAATCATGCCAAGTTTATCTGTTAAAATGTTATATTTTCCTTATGTTTGTCAAAAATTCAGAAAAACATATCATTGGACATGTTAATAAAAGCTGTAATTTCAGCTTATTTGAGCTGAAGTTATGATGTTTTCAACAATTGAGTGTTTGTAGAATGTACTGGAAACCCATGGCAGTCTTCAACATGGCATGTGGCTATCAGTCTATCAGAAGTTAAATTAACCAACTCTTTCATTTAGAATCCAAATTAAGTTTTATGTGTAATATTTAGTTTGATGAACCAATGCAGGTCTGATTGTAACTATAAATTCTGTAGAAAATTTTGAGATTTGTGGAGAATTAGAAAAAAACATACAGACGTCAGGTTAAGATTGGCAGATGAAAATTACCTTTCAATCAAGTCTGCGCTTCGTATTAAATCTGTATCTATTAAAAAGGTGAGAGATGAACATTTCACATGCTCTGTCTTTATGAATAATATTTTATCCTGCAAATGTATCTACCAAGTTGTTTTCATGCAAATTGGACCTGAAAGAAACTAATTTTCTACTTGTCAATAAGTAACCACTAAGCTAGATTCCATGAAAATAGGAGTGGGCCAAACCGATTAATTGGGCACCTTGCCTAACACTCGATAAGTCAATAAGGCAAAGAGGATGTTAGCCTGCTGAATGATATATCGCAATTTAGCTGGGAAACTGAACATTATTTAGTCTAAAGCATTTTCAGTCCCTCTGTCTTCAATCTTGTCAAAATAAAGCGCTTATAATACAAAGAAACTAATTTTCTACTTATCGATATGTACCGGTAAGAATTGAGCTAGTTTCAAGGAAAATAGGACTTGGCCAAACCGATTAATTGGGCACCTTGCCTACCACTCAATAAGTCAATAAGGCAAAGAGGATATTCGCCTGCTGAGTGATATATCATAGTTTAGCTGGGATTCTGATCATTATTTACTCAGAAGCTTTATATGTCCTGTATCGAAAGATTGGTGGCATATTGTTCGACTCATATCCATCTGTCCATCTGTCTGAAAACTTTAAAACATTGGCCATTTCAGGGGCATTCGTGTTTCACAAACACACCTACATTGTATCTTCACTCTTTCCAAGATAAAATTCTGTCAAAAGGTGATATTTTACATTTGTTAATAAGTAAGAGCTAAGCTAGTTTCCATGAAAATAGGACTGAGCCGAAGCAATTAATTGGATGCTTTGCCTGCGTCTCAATAAGTCAATAAGACAAATTATAGGACATTGGCCTGCTTTGTGATATATTCTGTTAGGAGAGACTGAACATTATTAACTCTGAACCCTCGACATGTCAAATGTTTGGGTGAAATTCATTGGAAAGTCTAGTACAGCAATATCCTTTTTACCATTTTAACCCTTTCCCAAACAAGACCTGTTTTTGACGTCCCTAATAGAAAAGCCTTTGGAAAACATTGAAACAAAAGAATAAACTGCTGATAACCAGCAGTTTCTCCTTTTGTCTTGATATTTTCTATCCCATATCTTACACAAATTCTATCTTTAATAACTTCCGTTTTGTCATTTGTGATAGTTTTTGAAGTGGATTACACTAACATTTTGTCGTTTGGGAAAGGGTTAAAGATATCCAGTTTACGTCTCTCACAAATGACAAATTTATAAGATAGTCCAATTCCAAAGCTGTTAACAGCAAACAACGCAATTGATGTTTAACCCTTTCCCAAACGGCAAAATTTTAGGGGGATCCACTTCAAAAACTGCCACAAATGACAAAATAGATGTTATTAAAGATAGGATTTCTGTAAAATATGGCATAGAAAATATTGAGACAAAAGGAGAAACTGCTGGTTATCAGCAGTTTCTTCTTTTGTCTCAATGTTTTCCCAAGCCTTGTCAATTAGGGACGTCAAAACCAGGTCTTGTTTGGGAAAGGGTTAATAAAGATTGTATTTGTGCACAATCAAGCATAGATGATAATGTGGAAGAATGAGAAAATAGTGATTAACAGCCTTGTTACATTGTCTCATTGTCTTCCTTGCAAGCACTTTCTGGTAGGGACATCAAACCCAGATCTTGTTTGGGAAAGGGTTCATTTAACAGCAATCTTCAAACTTATTCAATTTGTTGCAAAATAGAAGTTTTAAAACAACGCCATGCATTGCAATTGCAATGAATTGGATAGCTTATTCTAGGGATAACTAATAACTTTATTGTTTAACCGGCACCCCAGTTAATGTTTATACATGTATATTGAAAACATACACTTTCAACATTTAATGTTTATATTGAAAACATACATTTTTAACATGCCCTGACTCCATGTTTAAATAATGTTTACAATAGCTTCTGCATGTTGAAATAATTAGAGAAAATTGCTTGAAGGAAAATTACTAAGCTTCAATGATGATTAATGGATGATTTTCACTGGAAAATAGATGAAAACAAATCATAAACGGCTGAGATTTTGAAAGCCAATTTTCTGCAAGATTATAATTAACTTTTGGAAATTTACTTGAAACAGGTTTTATCACTATTATATCTCCTGTGAAACATTAAAGATTTATTGTTGTTTTACTTGTGAAACAATTTAAATGTAGTTACCAGAGTTAAGTTTAGACTGTAGAACAACTATTATTGTTCTTTCTTTTGTTCGCACATAAAGAAATGTCTTGACATATTCTTGATAGACACCATGCAAATTTACTGTAAAAGTAGAGCTTTGCTTTATGAGAAGTGTTGATCATAAAAAATGATGTTTATTTCTGAAAGAACAGCTTAGTGTACCTATATAATCATCAGCCCAAGCTTTGAGATTCTATATGAAACAACATCTCTTTGATCTATATCGATATTCTTTAAAGTTAGACCTATGTTAAATGAATAATTGTTGGTTCCAAGATTGTACAAAGAGTTATAAAGATCTTTAACAATCTTCTCCCAAACCAAGCTTTGAAATTTTGTGTGTAGCATTGTCTCATTAAATACTTTGAGAATCCTCAGAGACTTGAAAGGTTGCCTTTTTGCGCTCTTGTTTATGGCTTACCCACTTTAAAATTGGCATGCCTTGCAAATGGTTTATAGAGCCTTGGATGTACTGGGCTATCACCCAGTGATTCAAGTTTTGTTGTGAAAGTCACGCTTCTTATCGGTAAAATAATAAAACAGAAATATAATCACGACAATGTGATGTGTGATAAATGCCAGACAACATTATTCCAGTTTTTGTCTCCTTTTAATGTGATTGCATGCACCATTGGCTAGCCCCCATCAATAAAAATCTAGTTTGGATTATCGAGCTCTTTCCTAGACCGAGAAAGTCTTTGAGTACTTGGCATTGAAAATAATACAAACATTTTGGGGACATTAGTGTCTTACAAACATCTCTTGTTTCTTCTATATTTTTCAGGCTCTTGTATTCCCATTCCATTTCTTCATGTTAATGTATTAAGTAACCATTTATTCTCTATTTTTCAGGCTCTGGTATTTCCCTCCCATTTCTTCATGTTTATGTATGAGGTAGATGGCTCTAGTTTTACATTCCCTATAAGACTGTATGCCTCTGCTCTAGTCTGTAAGTATATCTGTATTTGTTACACTTGATATTGCCAGTTTTATGCCTTTATTCCATTACCAGACGGCAAAATTTATACTGTTCCAATTTGAAAGGTGTTGCAGACGACAGTTTCAAGTTGTTATAAATAAAGTAAATTAAATATTTTCATTTTGGGTTAGAAAACATTGTGGAAAATGAAGAAATTGCTTGTCACAAGCAATTTCTTCATTTTCCACAATGCTTTCCTAAACCTTTTCTTGTGAATAAGTCAAAAGGCGTCCATGAGCAGTAGATCGTCGTTGTAAATGCAAAACCTCGTATCTCGTTTTTGGGAAAATTTTAAAGGGGAAGGAAAAAAGTTTAATAACTTTTCCCAAACTGAAAGGGTTTACTTGAAATTTTGACATATTGTTCACAAATAATGTGTCATTAATTCTAATCAGTGAAAATATCTCAAAACCAGCGTGAATTGTCTTAACAGGACTTACAAGTTTGTACTTTGAAAATCGCGACAAACAACATAAGAGGTTTTGCATTTACACCGACAAGATATTTCCCTCCCATTTCTTCATGTTTATGTATGAAGTCGATGGATCTAGTTTTACATTCCCTATCAGACTCTATGCCTCTGCTCTAGTCTGTAAGTATATCTTCTTTCATCAGACTTGAATACTGACACTTTTTTTGCCCTCGTATCGAAAGATCGGGGGCATACTGTTTTACTGTAGTCAATCTGTCAGTCTGGCTGTCGACCGGTCCGAAACTCAACATGAAAACTTAACCTAACTTAACATTAGGCATTTCAGGGGCATTGGTGTTACACAATGACATGCACATAGACATTTTATGCAAATTAATTACTGTTTATTGATTACAATTAATCAATTGTCTGTGTCTGGCTTGTCTGCTGCAATGAATATGTGACCCATCACGCTAAAAGGGACCTTATAGGAAGTGTGAAAAATATCGACCCTAGTCAGTCTGCGCAGTCCGCGCAGCCAGACTAGGGCGACACTTTTCACTTTCATGTAATTTTCTAAATCCCAAATGTTTTCCCTATATTACTATATGTTCATTTTTCAGATATGGGATCTGGTTGACATGTGATGACATGTGACAAGTTTGTCAAAATTTGGATTTTTGGAGTTCAGATAAGGTCCCTTTTAGCGTGACGGGTCACATATATCTGTAATGCGCTTTGGTACAATATAGGCCAGCACGAGATTTGATTTGGCTTATGTTGCTGTCTAGTATAGTTTAAGGTTAAGGTCATTTTACAAGATCAATTGTCAAGGTCATTAAGGACAGATCCTCCATTTATTTCCTACGGTAAGATTTTTTTTATTTTTTCTGTACTGATATTTAAATATATGAGAAGTAAAAAAATGACTTAAAAACTATAGGTCACCAAGCGAATTAAAAAGTTATTGGATTTCAAGGGAGACCACTCTTGTCTAAAATTGCAAAAATGAGGTGTCACTTAAATACCCACAAAAAGTTGTTGGAAATGACTAGGATTACATAAATAAGTCTTTATTGTGTTCAATATGTTTTATTCTGTCGAAATGAGTATCAATTTGGGAAAATTTAGTGATGATTTTGAAATTTTTAGTAAAACATTCTTTCAAAAGAAGCTGAAATTGCTCTTTTTCCGCAACGTTTCTGATAATAAAAAATATTCCAGCGGTAAGAATTTTTTCTTTATTGGTATAGACATAGTGCTTGGTCATACCTACAAAAACAAAAAAAGAAAAATATATCAAACCAAGCGTTTTTCTTAGTTATTAGTAAAATTTGGTTTACTTTTAGCAGCTCTGTCCGAAATTGTTTCACTATTTTTATCCATTTCCTTCCTTATTACCAGCTTTAGATAATAAAAAGTGTCATCTTTTGTGTCCATCCGAAGCGGACTAGCTCATAAAGACATCACTTTGCTTTTGTTGCTCCGTTTCTTATCGCTAACGCCACATGTTGAACGCGTAACAAAAGGCGAAATGTACCATCCGAGTACTATTACACTTTAATTGGCCAAACAGGGAAAATTGAAATAACCGAAAAGGATCTTGTCATTTATCAACCAAATATTAACTAAATGTAAAAAAATACATTTGCTGAAAATGCCAATTACTGAAACAGCTTAATTTCGTTATTAAGTACATGCGCAGTAAGTTGCGCAGTAACAACTGGAGGATCTGTCCTTAACTCTTTATTCAATGTATATCTATATAGTGGGGGAGCTTATCCAAAAATACTTCACTTTGTGATACAAGCACCAAATTTGGCACAAATGTTCCTCAGAGTATACTCTTTTCAAAACAAATGGTATCCACCATGAAAAACCAACATGGCTACCATTTTTCCAAGATGGCCGCTATTTCTAGAGGTAAAAAAATAAGAAAAAATACTTCGTTTCGAGATACAAGCACCAAATTTGGCACAAATGTTCCCAAGAATATACTCTTTTCAAAACATATGGTATCCACCATGAAAATCAACATGGCTGCCAAAATCTAAGATGGCCGCCATCCCTATATGTACAGAAAATCTAGAAAAAGCCTTCTTTTTGAAAATAAACGCACCTATTTTAGCTCAAATGTTCATAAAAGTACATTTTTATCAAAACATAAAGTATCCACCCTAAAAATCCAACATGGCTTCCATTTTCCAGGATGGCCGCCATCTCCATAGAAGAAAAAAATAAGAAAAAAATCCTTATCTTTGAGATACAATCACCAAATTTGACACAAATGTTGACTAGAGTGAACTATTTTCAAAAAGAAAGATATCCATAGTGAAATCAACATTGTGACCATTTCCCCAGATGGCGCCATTTCTATAGCTCAAAATATAGGGAAATGCTTCTCTTTGTGATATTAGCACCAAATTTAGCACACATGATCCTCAGAGCATACCATTTTCAGACATAATGGTATCCACCATGAAAACACAACAACATGGCTGTCATTTTTAAAGATGGCTGCCATCTATATAGATCTCAGTGTGGGTAAAATTCATTTACGATGTAAAAAACACTGATTTTTTCACAAACATTTTTGTGGAGTAGATGTTCTCTGTGAAATATGTTATCATATGTGTGGTATCCGCAGAATTTGTTTCATTTTTTTTTTTCAAAATGACTTCAGTATGTACATAGATAATCTAGTTTTCAATTCGCCTTACTTCAACATTCATTTCAACATTCATTAAACCATATTTCTTTACTAAAAAGTCATATATAACCTGACTTTGATAACATTTTCAAAGCTGTTGTAACATTTAGTTTTGGTTATGTCAGTTATCGTTTTTGCTGTTGGTTATGTTTGTGTTTTTAGGGGATAGTAATTAAATGTGTTACCATGTTTTGCGATGCGCATAAAAGTTTCTGCTAAATTTGGTGCTAATATCACAAAGAGAAGCATTTCCCTATATTTTGAGCTATAGAAATGGCGCCATCTGGGGAAATGGTCACAATGTTGATTTCACTATGGATATCTTTCTTTTTGAAAATAGTTCACTCTAGTCAACATTTGTGTCAAATTTGGTGATTGTATCTCAAAGATAAGGATTTTTTTCTTATTTTTTTCTTCTATGGAGATGGCGGCCATCCTGGAAAATGGCAGCCATGTTGGATTTTTAGGGTGGATACTTTATGTTTTGATAAAAATGTACTTTTATAAACAGTTGTGCCAAATTTGGTGCTTGTATCTTCAAAAAGAAGGCTTTTCTAGATTTTCTGTACATATAGGGATGGCGGCCATCTTAGATTTTGGCAGCCATGTTGTTTTTTCATGGTGGATGTCATATGTTTTGAAAAGAGTATATTCTTTGAAACCTTTGTGCCAAATTTGGTGCTTGTATCTTGAAAAGAAGCATTTTTTCTTAATTTTTTACCTCTAGAAATGGCGGCCATCTTTGAAAAATGGCCGCCATGTTGGTTGTTCATGGTGGATACCATTTGTTTTGAAAAGAGTATACTCTGAGGAACATTTGTGCCAAATTTGGTGCTTGTATCACAAAGTGAAGTATTCTGCCACTTTTTGGACTTAAGCTCCCCCACTAATAAGGTACTGGAGCACGATACAGGCCAGTGATAGAGATTTGATTAGACTTGTCTTGATGTCTAGTGAAGTTTAAATGTCAAGTTCATTTTAAAAGGTCAATTGTAAAGGTCAATAACTCTTTATTCCAGGTATATCCATTATGTACTGGAGCACGATACTTGTGTTATTGTCTAGTGTATTTTGAAGATCAAGGTCATTTTACAAGGTCAATTGTAAAGGTCAATAATTCTTTATTCCAGGTATATCCATTATGTACTGGAGCACGATACAGGCGTCAGATAGAGATTTGATTAGACTTGTGTTATTGTCTAGTATAGTGTTCTTCGCACTTCAAGCTCTTGGTAGGTATTTCAGCATAGGCGTGATGGATGATCATGTGACTTAGAATTTCAGAAAATCGTCAATATTTTTGTGAATACTTGACCCATTTTGAATTCGGTTTGAAGCAGAGAATTTAGGAGAATGTCTGAAATAAGCTGTATGTGGTAGATTTTTGAAAAATCAACTGATGAAAAAGTTATTGAAGATAAACCAAAATTTTGGTTTATCTTCATTAACTTTTTCATCAGTGGATTTTTCAAAAATCCAAGACGTTCATCTAATGTGTGACATATCACCTTCTCTGCTTCAAACCAAATTCAAGTCAGTCCCATATTAACAAAATTGTTAAAGATTTTCTGAAATTGTTGCATCATTTGATTATCCACCGTGATAGAGTTAACCTAATGAAGGGTTAATATAAAACTGAAATAAGTGCATATATTTTAATGCGCTTACAACATATTTGAGTCAGGATCTTGAAAAGGGGCTTAAGGCCTTTGAGCCCAACAGTCTGATCGAGACCTATGTTGTACTCAATTACCGTCATCATGACCAGTAGCAACCAATGTCAATAACAACGCAGTTTGATTTCCAATCAGACTCAAATTATGCACAGTCTGATTTGGAAACTGGTTTTCTAAGATGCTGTAATGGGCCCTTTTTCCAGATCCCAGCTCATTTGCATAAATCACTTCATAATAAATAATTGTTCTATTCAAATTATTATTGTTGGTTGACTATGGAATTGTTGTCTACAAGTTTGATAATGCATGCTTGCTAGTAAGCAACTTGATTGTCAGCTGTTCGTAAAACTTGTCTGCCATTGGTAAGATCCTGTGATGGAAAGACCCTGTGATGGATTAATGTGGTTTGTAGCTGAAAAATGAGAAGTATATTTATTTTGACACAAGTGTTCCTTGTAGCATTAATTTTAATCTTGTGATAATTTTTTTGTACATCAACGATATATAATAAAATGCAAAGATTTCTAAGTATGTCCAAATTCTGATTAGCATGAAAAAATCTTTGTCTTGAAGTAGATTAAACATAGTAAAAATATGATTGGCGCCATTCTGCCCTAGTTGTGCCATATTTGTCAATCATATTTATAAATGTTGTCATTTGACATTCAAAAAGAGTATTTCAAGAAATTTCTCCCTCAAATTAATGAAGAAAATCCTTCCTTTCAAAGACAAAAAATAAGACTATAATTATGAATTTTGCTGCTAATGAAATCTCATTTATAAACTTGAATCAATGATCAAATAGAATTTCCCTGTAGGGCGAGAATGTGTGATAATTTGCTTGGTGTTTTTGTCATGTTCTCAAATTGTTTTCTGCTGACTTGTCAGAAATTCCACTTTGTTTCCTGCTTTTACGGGAATGTAACACTGACGTCATGGAAGAATTTGAATACCAGAATCATGCAACAATTTGTAGGCTAATATTTTTCTTGGGCAGCACAATCATGTATTAGACTGGTTACTGCCCCTGAAATCTACTACAGACATTCAGTTAAACACCAATGGGTACCAGTCTACAGATGGACAATAGGAAATTAATCACGTGACTGGTGCATGTATTTTACGTAAAATCTTCTTTGCTACCGACTCTGTGTTTATATTGAAAAAGTGTAATATAACGCCGTTCCTGTCTTAAATGCATCTATCAGACTTTTGACACTAATCATCCAATGTAAACTGTTATGGTGTGAAAACAACCGGGCATGAACTTTATCATACAGAAAAATAAGGCAGTAAATCTTGGACAGCAGACAAATTGGTTCACACCATATCCTTGCTTGTCAATATAAACCTCGTAACTGCAGCTTATTTTAAGCTGCAGTTACAAGGTTTTTGTTGAAAAGCTTTGATATTCTCTATAGAAACCTGATATCATTTTCTGTTAAATTGTCATGTAAAATGATGAATCAAAAACTATGCTTGACAGTTTTCAGAGGAATAAACGTCATTTTTAGGTTCTGGAAGGAATTAGAATTGATTTATATGGTATAATTAGAAGAAGCATGTGGCATTTCTACCCAATTAAAAGAAGTTCCCTAGACGTAGGACTATCAAGTGTCTTTGAGAGGTCTAGAATTATTCATGTAATCGCGAATCCAAAACAGTTGACAATATTTAAGATGGTGTATGGCTATCTCTTATAAGTATTTTTGTAACTTGTATTATATGAAACAGTAGCAAGGATCCTGACCAAAATGTACTGAGGTACAGTTACCGTAGCTTTTATTCTCTCACAGTCTAAAATGACTAAATTTCCTTGCAAGTCAAGGCCCTTGTAACCTTTACAGGATGAATTTAGCATGATGCATCTGAGCTGCGTTCTTTAGAGTGAGATTTTTTAAGATTTCTTATGATGTTTTAGATAAAGCATTTTTAGCTCACCTGAGCACGAAGTGCTCAAGGGAGCTATTGTGATCTATCAATGTCTGGCGTCCGTCTGTCTGTCTGTCCGTCTGTCCGTCACGGCGTCAACAATTTCTTTAAACAACATCTCCTCCTAAACTACTGGGTCAAAGTCAACCAAACTTGGCAGAAATGTTCCTTGGGTGGTCCCTTATCAAAATTGCTAAACGAATTGAAATCCATGAAAAACTCTGGTTGCTGTGGCATCGGAAAATGGGAATTTTCACAAAAGCTCAAAAATTTCTTTAAACGACATCTCCTCCTTAATTTCTGGGTCAAAATCAACCACACTTGGCAGAAATGTTCTTTGGGTGGTCCTTTATAAAAGTTGCTAAAAGAATTGAAATCTATGAAAAACTCTTGTTGCTGTGGCATCGGAAAATGGGAAATTTCACAAAAGCTCAACAATTTCTTTAAACAACATCTCCTCTTTAACCTCTGGGTTAAAATCAACTAAACTTGGCAGAAATGTTTCTTGGGTGGTCCCTTATCAAAATTGCTAAACGAATTGAAATTCATGAAAAACTCTGGTTGCCATGGCATCGGAAAACGGGAAATTTCTTCAAATTTCAAAAATGTCATTAAACGACATCTCCTGAACTTCTTAGTCTAAATCAACCACACTTAGCAGAAATGTTCCTTGGGTGGTCCTTTATAAAAATTGCTAAAATAACTGAAATCTATGAAAAGCTCTGGTTGCCGTGGCATCAGGAAATGGGTAATTTCTATAAATCTCAACAATGTCTTTAAACGACATTTCCTCCTAAACTGAAGAGTCCAAATCAATCAAACTGGGCAGAAATGTTCCTTGGGTGATCCCTTATAAAAATTGCTAAAAGAATTGAAATCCATGAAAAACTCTGGTTGCCGTGGCAACGGAAAATGGGGAATTTCTTTAATTCTCAAAAACTTTAAATATCATCTCCTCCTTAACTTCTGGGTCAAAATCAACCAAACTTGGCAGTAATGTTCGTTGGGTGGTCCCTTATAAAAATTGCTAAAACAATTGAAATCCACGAAAAACTCTGATTGCTGTGGCATCAAAAAATGGGAAATGTCATAAAAGGTCATCAATTTCTGTAAACAACAACTCCTAAATTACATGACCAAATTCTTCTCTGGGACCACAATGGGTAACATATGCAAAGTTATTTGGCATTATTAAAACATTACTCAGGTGAGCGATTTAGGGCCCTCAGGGTCCTCTTGTTAAAGCCTATATCTTATGACTGAGGTGTTTCAAATGCTCTATGCTTCATACAAATGACGTCTTGATGAGGTCATTTGTACGAAGTATGGAGCATTACCATGGTACCATGGAGCATTCGGAACAACTTGGTCAATTCTCTCTTATATTGTTTCTATAGAGTTAACCGAGGGGTTCCGCGCACGAAGTATGTGGCGCCTTCCATTTAGCGTCTTAAAAATCTTGCTCTAAAGAACGCTTTATAGATCTACATCTACTAAAACATCTAAAGAAATGTCAAGATGTATCAAGAAATCTCACACTAAAGTAGGCACCTCTGGTTTCTTGGTAATTTTGCTTAATAACAAGCAGTATTATGAATATCGAAAAAGCTTAATGTGTTTGTGTCTTGGCTTGTAGTCGTGTACAAAGTATTAGAAGACTGTATATCGTGAGCAAGCTTGAAATTAAGCATTTTCGTACATACTTCAATGTTACGAAGCTGACTTGGGCAAAACTAGGCACTTTAATGTCAATGGTAAATTAACAAAAAGCTTGTTGGTACAAAGGCCTCATAGATTTTTTTATCCATCTTGGTCACTAAATACTCATGTAAAAATTAATGTTGGGTTTGTTACAAAATGGAGGTTAAACGCAAACCTCATGATACAGGATGATTTGTGGTTTGTCTTTAAAGCTGGAGGGTATAAGATGGTCTTATTGCAAAAAATGAAATTTTTTGAAAAAATATGCAAAACTTTTGTGTTGGCCACCTCAGAATGGTTAATAATATGCGATTCAGACAGAGATTGAGCCGAAATTATAAGAGAGATAGCCGAATTTAGGGAGAATCCAAACCCAAATTCAATTCCGTAACAGATGCGGTTGAATTTATTTTTTAACTGTCACGCATGCGCATACAGCACGGACCAAGATTCAAACGAGATTCATACTTGAATTTCAATATAACGTCATCATGTAAGTTGTGACGTCATTTAAGAAAGTTGCATGTCCTACTGGTTTTGACCAACTTTCGACATCGCTTCATGAATTTGGTATCAAATTGCAAAAAAATGAGTCGTTGCTTCAATAGTTTGTCGTAATCATTTAATCAGGTCATATAAAGCTTAAAAAGTGTACATTTCGTTTGTTTTTGACAAATTTTGGGTCCAAATCTGGGAAATAGTAGCTTTAAATGACAATTAACAGCAAATTCTCGAACTATTGCCATTGCCATTGGTGACCATAGTCTGGCTTACCTGCCCCTAATACTGCGTTATCGGGTCAGGCACACATCATTCATGGCTGCGCCCACTGAGGTGATATTTTACCAAAGGTAAAGAACAAAGTTCTTTATTTTTGTGAGCAAAGAAGGGTCATTAGAAGAGTAGATAGGTTTCGGTATATTTTTAACTCTAGCAATAAAAGTTTTACATGACCGCAACGCTAACCCGAATAAAACGGTTTTAAATTATGTACATGAAAACTATATGAACGCAATTTGGATCCGTTTCTAATCAGTAGTCGGATTAGCTCAGTGGTTAGAGCGTCTGCCTTGTGTTCAAGAGGTCCCTGGTTCGAATCCCAAGAGTGATACATATTTTAGCCACACCCCTTTTCTTTTTACATTTTTCATACCAAATGGTTCTACAGATTGCAAAGACGTAATAAAAACACAATTACCAATTATGTTTTAATTGCATCTTAGTGATTTCTAGAATAGTTTGGTTTGAGAAAATGTATTAAAACAAAAAGTAGACGAAAAACATTTGCCCAACGTGGGATTCAATCCCTGGACCTCTGGAGTCCAAGTCAGACGCTCTTCCACTGAGCTAATCGGACTACTGGTGAATGTGCTTTCAAATTGCCTTCATATAGTTTTCATGTACATAATTTAAAACCGTTTTATTTCGGGTTAGCGTTGAGGTCATGTAAAACTTTTATTGCTAGAGTTAAAAATATACCGAAACCTATCTACTCTTCTAATGACCCTTCTTTGCTCACAAAAATAAAGAACTTTGCTCTTTATCTTTGTAATTAAATTATACCACTGGAGGCGGCCATGTTTAGTGAGTGCCTGACGTACTAAAATACATAGTACGACAGGGAACGAGACTATTGGTGACCATTGCCCTCTTCGTTACAAAATCCTGAATGGTAATATTGATTATATTTTGCCCAGTTGTGTTCAATATACTCATGTATAGTTTCTTGCATAATGGAAGTTAAAAGTAATCCTCATGATAAAGAATGATTTGCGGTTCGTCTTCAACTTACAATTAACAGCAAAGTCTCGGACTATTTCATTGATTAACTTTCTCCACGTAACTAGTGATAAATGGCTAATCAATATACTGGTATGACTGTAGCCAAGAACCAAGCGTTGTGGTAAAAGCCTGATCGGAAAGACTTGACACAAAAGAGGGATATGCCGATAATTAGCATATTTTCTTCCTTTGTGTTATATTGTACACATCTATCTTCATGAACATCTAATTTTTCTTGTGCAGCATCTTTTAAATCGGACATGTCTAGACTAATTTTTTTACCATTTGGGGAAGGGTTAATGGTGATAAATGGCTAATCAATACATAACTGCAGCAAGGAACCTAACCTTGTCTGATAAACCTGACATCTTCACACAAATCTCATATTCAACCCTTTCCCAAATAACCATATTTGAGGATGGCCGGCCTCTTTAAGATGTTGACAATGACATTGTTGATACAATGTATTAAATGGTGAAAATGTGTGTGACATAACATGGAAAACCATGACATAAGAGACGAAAATGCTGATTATAAATCAGCATTTTCGTCTTTTCTGACATTGTTTTCCCGGTCTATCTCGTGTAGACAGGTCGAAAACAGTGCCTATTTTAGAAAAGGTAAATTTGCTTCGTCACAATTATCTCTTATCATGATAAATTGCTTCCATATCGAGAATAACCCATCATTTTCAAGGACACGCTTTGAAAATTTCCAATGAATTGACAAAGTCTGATTCATTTAGCTTTTTAGCTCACCTGAGCACAAGCTCAAGTGAGCTACATGTATTGTGATCACCTTTTGTCCGGCGTCCATCCGTCGTCCGTCGTGCGTCGTGCGTCGTCCGTCAACAATTTCTTTAAATGACATCTCCTCCTAAACTACATGGCCAATTTCAACCAAACTTGGCAGGAATGTTCCTTAGGTGACCCCCTTTCAGAATTGCTAAAAGAATTGAAATCCATAAAAAAATCTGGTTGCCATGGCAACAGAAAAGGAGAAATTTGACTGAATCTCAATACTATCTTAGAACGACATCTCCTCCTAAACTACTGGGCCAATTTCAACCAAACTTGGCAGGAATGTTCCTTAGGTGACCCCCTTTCAGAATTGGTAAAATAATTGAAATCCATAAAAAACTCTGGTTGCCATGGCAACAGAAAAGGAGAAATTTGACTGAATCTCAATACTATCTTTGAACGACATCTCCTCCGAAACTACTCAGCCAATTTCAACTAAACTTGACAGGAATGTTCATTAGGTGACCCCCTTTCAGAATTGCTAAAAGAATTCAAATCCATTAAAAAACTCTGATTGCCATGGCAACAGAAAAGGAGAAATTTGACTGAATCTCAATACTATCTTAGAACGACATCTCCTCCTAAACTACTGGGCCAATTTCAACCAAACTTGGCAGGAATGTTCCTTAGGTTACCCCCTTTCAGAATTGGTAAAAGAATTGAAATCCATAAAAAACTCTGGTTGCCATGGCAACAGAAAAGGAGAAATTTGACTGAATCTCAATACTATCTTTGAACGACATCTCCTCCGAAACTACTCAGCCAATTTCAACTAAACTTGACAGGAATGTTCATTAGGTGACCCCCTTTCAGAATTGCTAAAAGAATTCAAATCCATTAAAAAACTCTGATTGCCATGGCAACAGAAAAGGAGAAATTTGACTGAATCTCAATACTATCTTTGAACAACATCTCCTCCTAAACTACCAAGCCAATTTCAACCAAACTTGGCAGGAATGTTCCTTAGATGACCCCCTTTCAGAATTGGTAAAAGAATTGAAATCCATAAAAAAAATCTGGTTGCCATGGCAACAGAAAAGGAGAAATTTGACTGAATCTCAATACTATCTTAGAACGACATCTCCTCCTAAACTACTGGGCCAATTTCAACCAAACTTGGCAGGAATGTTCCTTAGGTGACCCCCTTTCAGAATTGGTAAAATAATTGAAATCCATAAAAAACTCTGGTTGCCATGGCAACAGAAAAGGAGAAATTTGACTGAATCTCAATACTATCTTTGAACGACATCTCCTCCGAAACTACTCAGCCAATTTCAACTAAACTTGACAGGAATGTTCATTAGGTGACCCCCTTTCAGAATTGCTAAAAGAATTCAAATCCATTAAAAAACTCTGATTGCCATGGCAACAGAAAAGGAGAAATTTGACTGAATCTCAATACTATCTTTGAACAACATCTCCTCCTAAACTACCAAGCCAATTTCAACCAAACTTGGCAGGAATGTTCCTTAGATGACCCCCTTTCAGAATTGGTAAAAGAATTGAAATCCATAAAAAACTCTGGTTGCCATGGCAACAGAAAAGGAGAAATTTGACTGAATCTCAATACTATCTTTGAACGACATCTCATCCTAAACTACCTGGCCAATTTCAACTAAACTTGGCAAAAATATTCCTTAGGAGGTCCTCTTTAAGAATTGCTAAAAGAATTGAAATTGACTGAAAACTCTGGTTGCCATGGCACCAGAAAAGGAGAAATTTGACTAATTCTCAATAATTTCTTTGAACAACATCTCCTCCTAAACTACTAGGCCAATTTCAACCAAACTTGGCAGAAATATTTCTGAGGAGGTTCCTTTTAAAAATTGCTAAAAGAATTGAAATCCTTTAAAAGCTCTGGTGGCCATGGCAACAGAAAAGGAGATTTTCCACCAAATCTCAATGACATCGTTGAATGATATCTCCTCCTAAACTATCAGGCTAATTTCCACCAAACTAGGCAGAAATATTCCTTTGGAGGTCACATTTCAAAAATTGCTAACAGAATTGCAATTTATAAAAAAAAAGCAACTCTGGTTGCCATGGCAACAGAAAAAGAGAAATTACACGAAATCTGTCAGAAGCAATTTCTCAATAACCGCAGAGCCAAATTTGACAAAACTTAATATTTGCATTGCTTATGATATTGCTAAGAGGTACTATTTTTTGCTTTTCAATATAAAACCTTGTCACAGAAAAAGGGGACTTCTAGTAAAAATCTGCTTATCAGGGGCATAGCATCTACATTTATGCATGGATTTAAAAAGATGTATGGGTAAATGTGTTCTTTATCATGAGTAGATGTTCTATTTGAAATATATATTTAGGTAGGTGCAAGGTCATAGATCTAGGCCAATTTGTAAATTTCTGTTTGTTTGTCAGTCTGTATGTTTTATTTTAATTCCATCTGTCCAAAGCAATTTCTCCATAACCAAATAGCCGAATTGGATGAAACACCATATTTGAGTTACATTATGATATTGCACTAAGGTAGTTTTCTGGGTTTTCTATGGTTTGAAATGGCATAGCGGCGTTCATATGATCTTTGACCCTTTATTGCATTACCTGTAAGAAATCTGATCTGTTATAAAACCCCATCTCAGGTGAGCGACCTAGGGCCAACGGCCCTCTTGTTATAAAATAAACGATACATGTACACTCGTAATAAAAATCGAATTCTTGCGATCTTGATACTCAATTTCTTCATTGTTTGAGTGATTATAAAAAAAGTTTAAATTATTTCTTCATTTAATGCACATTTTGCTTATTACATTTCAAAATTTCTTGGATGTGTTGTTTTTTTTTATAGATCTATGTAATTTATTATTCCTACATATGATGTCAATTTTATAGCTTTTTCTCACAGATAAGTTTTGAAATCCTTTCTATTTTATTTTTTTATTTTTTGATAATTTTCTGTATTTATGCCACGCCACCTAAAGATTTCGTAATTAAATTTGAACCTGTCTTTCTTCCTGCCAAGAAATAGATTGTTTTAAACATCAAGAATGGTTAAAAACACTTTCTGAATCTAATTCATGCTCTCTATCAGTTCATTAGAAACATTTAAAACATGTAAATTATGCTAATCTGAATTCCTAAATTAACAATTCATTTGTCTTGCATTCCAATCGAAAAAAAAAAAAAAACACCAAAAAAGTACACAACAAGACTTGATATTAGTGTAGATAGTGGCAATGTTTTAATATTTCACTTGTATTTTTGTCACTCGTATTTCTGTCGTGCCACCTATCTTTAGTTCCTTCTTAGGGCCAATTGCATTTTGAAATACACCAATGTTAATCATCCATTTATAGTCACGTGAAAGCGTCATGATTCTATGGCAGCATTTGTGTTAGATTTGTTGATATTTAGACTTTGCCCTAGCTATGCTGAACTAAGATTGACCATACTCAGCATGCAACAAGCAATATAAGTAAGGCTAGCAAAGTATATGCATGCAGCATTAATAGTAACGAATGCAGGTTCAAAAAGGTCTACTAAGATGTTCATGTATGTACATTGACTGTCCTAAGCATTTGCTGTTTCATACTTGAATTTGCAAAATTACTGCATGTATTTAGATATTTCATTAGTGGCATAAATTTAATTCAAATTGAAGATTAAATTGACCTATGCTGAAGGACAATTTCACAACAATCGTCTAGAGATGCCAGGAACATATTCAAAAGTTCACCAGTGACATTCATTTAACTGGCGAATTGTTGACAGTTTGTTAGCCTCAAATCAAATAAATGTGCTGCAAGTAAAATATTTTTGATGAACACTACTCGTGTTGTATATGTGTATACAGTCCAGATTGCGATTTGGAACCATTGTGGTATTTTTGTACTCAAGTGAGAACAAAGGATTTAATGAATTTATTGAATATGAATTTCATTCAGCATGACAGGGGTCAAATTTTGTTCCTTAGTTGTTCCATTATGTTTTGTCTGTCTACAGTATTGATGACGTGTTGGTTACCATCGCAACCCCCGGCACCGAACGCCACGTACTTGTGTTCTGTTTTGACGTTTGCGGCACGGCTTTTAGTAATCTCTGTCTCATCCTACTTCTACTGGATCACGTGCAAAGACTCGAAACACAAGGAAGTGAAGTACTATCGATAGCGAAAACTTACACTTTACACTACGGCCTTAATTCCACAATCTCTACTGGTATGATTTCGTGTAGTGCAACTCTAATCATTGCTTCATTAAAGTCTGGTTAAAGATCATTGTCTATTTCCAAATCAAAGTGAAAAAAGTCGTCCAAATTGAAAACCAGTGCAAGAAGACATCACACAATGTACTAAAGGTACACCGTGTAATTGTAAGAATGTAAATATTATTGCTTCATCGAGATCTGGTAAAAGATTATTAACTGTCTCCGAATAAAAGCTTAAAAGACTGGTCCAAATTGAAAGAAGACTCCACAAAATGTAGTAAAGGTATATGCTTTAAATGTTTTTGAGGGAACATGTCAACGGAGTAGAAGCATTTTTCTTTCCGTTAATGCTACCAAATGTTTCATATGTCGTGTCATCTACATCACAACCACTAATTGTTTTGGAAATGGATAGATTGTTCTACCATATTCATGCTTCATGTAGATGTTGATTGTGATTCTCAATCAGAATCTTTTGGGAGCTTGAGACTACTGGATATATGAAAGATTGGGTCGTCTCTGTTAACAATGGTTAGAGTTGCACAAACGTAAAAACTGAGTTATGCACGTTTTAAATTATTTGAGAGCATCCTATATTTGCACTATTTCAACTATGATTTACAATTTGATCAAATACTTTCTGTGTTTGAGTTAGCACAATTATTATGATGCATGCCATTTTGTTTCAATAGTTTGTTGTGTCAATTTTATATCGCAAGGTTTGTCCACTTTATCCAGGAACTACATGACGATGTTTAGGCACTGTTTAGGCACTGTAATTGTGAAATACGAACCAAATACAACACTGTACAGCGTCAAATTGTACATCCCATTAGTATTATTTGAGTTGATTTCATCCAATAATAATAGGCCTAAATGCTTGGATTTTATAGAAAATTTTGCATTATAAATCTAATTCCACGACTTGATTGTTTGGATTCTATATCTTTAGTTTTAGTTGCGGGCTTTTGATGTTGTTCGCTGTATTTTTTTTCTTTACTAAAAATTATTTTTTTCCAACTTGATTTCCAATACAATTGAATTAATAAATATTACATTATTGTTAAAACTGCTTTTGTGGTTTGTATTATTTTGTTTGCCCTAATGTTGTGTGCATGGTCTAGGAGTCCTCTTTAAGTTTTCAAAGCATGTCTTACTTATAAAATGTGTGACCAACATATATTTTTCTAATGCACATCTATTTACCATAAGTATTTTTTGATCTGTAGCTATTTTTTTTCTAAATATAACAATTTTCTCTGGGCGTGAATATTAATTTAGAACCATGAAAGTAGATATAATAGATGCACTTATCCAATATCATTACAAGATCGTTGAAATTGGGAGTTAATTCAAACATGTGTATTTATACACAAAATTACACATGTATGGCCATTGAATTAGCTCTAAAACTCAACGATCGAGTGGCTAAATTGGTCATACTTTCGTTATTAATTGCACAAAATGTTTTTAAATACCATTTCTTTCTAAAATTTCAGTTATTGGGATCAACATGTTTACGAAGCCGGGCGGTTCTTCTCGATGGACGTTTTTCACTGTTGTGACATCATCGGTCCTCGTTTTGATTGGCTATCTATTTTTGTCGGAAGTCCCCAGATTTGGATCTTTAAAAAGGACAACGTCAAGTAAAGAGATTTCGGACAAGGAGCAATAATCGGATAAACTTTAAAGTGTGTTAAAAAAATGGTGTAACCCTTTTCCGGACGACAAGAATTTTAGGCTGGTCCAATGTCAAATGCAAAGGCATCATAATTGTACATGAACGATAAAATTCTACCGTTTTCAGCATACAAGTCCATCGGGCTAGGAAAATTGATGAGTAGACTATATGGGCGTTTTCTTATCCCATCGGATTTCTATATTGATATAATGTATGGCCGTCAAAATCAGATTTTGCTTAGTAAAGCGTTATACGATTGGTTAAACAGTTCATGTGTACAATTTTGTTAGAAATGTTTATGTATGGTATCGTTTAATTTTGCCGAATGTATTTGTATTCCTTGTATTACTATATTAAATCATGTGTTAACACAGTGGCGGATCCAGGGGGTTCGGGGAGTTCAAACGAACCCCCCTCTGTAGCCAGATTATTGCACCTTCATGCAGAAATTCTGTCATAATTGTATAATACTAGGAAAACCATTCCCCTATTTGTATATTCGAAACCCCCTCACAAAAATCTTGGATCCGCCGCTGTTATTAGAATCATTTTCTCCTTGTAATGAAGGAATAGTGTTAAAATTATACAACACACATATGCTTGTGCAATATTTGTATTATTCATAAGTTAAATGGTCTCTATTTGTTTGTTTGTTCTATCAAACTCGTGCTAGGTACACAAACTTAAAAGGGAGATTATTGAAGTTGCACAAGTTTGGTAAAAGCATCGTAAATGGCGGCAGTTATTTAAAGCAGTTTTCTGGATCCGTCACTACCCAAAGTACAAACAAAAAGAAAGCATTTATAATTGACAATAGACGAGAAGTGGCTACCCAGACTTAGTCTTAGGTATTGTTGTTTAAAATTGATAAGATTATTTTATGGTCTCAAGAAAATTGAATTTATCAAAATCAGCAAATTACGAACTATCTATTGCGGTCTGAAATATGAATGTGATGACTACGATATAGGATGTTTTCTGAAAGCAGATAAAATTGAAAATGTTACAATTCTTGCTTTATATATAACTCTGATGATACGTGCTGTAATGTATGTTACATGTAGATCTAATTGCAATTTAATTTTGTCGAAAATTATGGGTTGTGCAATTCATCCTTTTAGAACTATTTTATACTCATTGTGTGAAAAATATCAATCACCAAAAAGTTAATTTATCTACACACACTTGTTATTTTGTTACTGTCAAAATTATGTACATGTATTGCAATTTACATTTTCAAGGTCTCGCTTTAATATGGTCACGATGTTATGGTACGTGTTTACAAAGTTCACCCATGAAAACAACACGATATCGAAATCCAAATTATTGTAATCTTGTTGGTATCGTACATTTCAAAGATTCAAATCAATGTATGAAAAATTGTTTTGAAAATTAAGAATACTTTTTTTTGGAAAAATGTTTACATAGATCTATATAAATTTTGTAAACATGAACCGTGATATCGTGGTCGTACTGTAATAGCTCGCGATATGTCGATGGGACTTTCTGTGAAATGCATGTTATACATGTACCTCTGAACGATAAATGCGTATTGTACCGCATTTAACCATTTCCCAAACGACAACATTTAGACTGTTCCAAATTCAAAGATGCTGCAGACGACAAAATGGGTGTTACTAATTAAAAGCTAAAATTTTTATTACTATAGCTCAGAATACATTGAGGCAAAAGGAGAAACTGCTGGTTATCAGCAGTTTCTTCTTTTGTCTCGATGTTTTCCCAAGCCATTTCTATTAGTGACGTCAAAACCAGGTATTGTTTGGGAATGGGTTGAAATAGAAGATTAAAATGTTTTGCAATAGTATGTACTTATGAATATTGCATGGCAAGATAGATTTATTGTCATAAGCCAAATTTAGATTGAACTAACCTTTGATTCTCAGCTTGTTGAAGGGTCGTTGGAATTTCTCTTTTCATTGGTAAAATGTAATTCAATCTTGTTTTGTTATTTTGAAATGTATGTACATGTAAATTATATTTGTGTATAAATGTCACCGACCCTGTGAAATGTGACCTGTGCCTCAAGATTATTTGAAATGCATCAACTTGTAAATAAAATTCAAGGACTGGTTTCATCAAAGTATATCTCACGATAAATGACCTGGCAGCGCATCTCTAGCCAGTGGCTAGAGATGCCCTGCCATGTCATTTATCGTGTTATATATAGGACGTGTTTTGTCTCACCAATGCCTTACAAGATGTTTGGATCAACAAATGCGGATCGCTGGCCAATCTCTCTAGACCTACGAAATTCAAATTTTAAATCCACTGGCCGAAGGCCAGCGGGGCTTATGTCATGGCCCTGTGTCCGTCGTCCGTGCGTCCGTGCGTAAACTTTTTCTTTAAACATCTTCTTCTCCATAACTATTGGACCAATTTCAACCAAACTTCACAGGAATCTTCCTTGCATGAACCTCTTCCAAATTCCTTCAAAAAAATTAATTCCGTGCAGAAATTGAATTTTGATTAAATAAATTAAATCAAATTTTCGAAAAATCTTTAAAAATTCTTCTTCTCCAAAACTACTGGACCAATTTCAACCAAACTTCACAGGAATCTTCCTTGCATAAACCTCTACCAAATTCCTTCAAAAAAATAAATTCCTTGCTGAACTTGAATTTTGATTAAATAAATTAAACAAAATTTTCGAAAAATCTTTAAAAATTCTTCTTCTCCAAAACTACTGGACCAATTTCAACAAAACTTCACAGGAATCTTCCTTGCATGAACCTTTTCCAAATTCCTTCAAAAAAATTAATTTCATGCAGAACTTGAATTTTAATTAATTTAATTGAATTAAATTTTCGAAAAATCTTTAAAAATTCTTCTTCTCCAAAACTACTGGACCAATTTCAACCAAACTTCACAGAAATCTTCCTTGCATAAATCTCTAACAAATTCCTTCAAAAAAATAAATTCCGCGCAGAACTTGAATTTTAATTAATTTTAATTGATTTAAATTTTCGAAAAATCTTTAAAAATTCTTCTTCTCCAAAACTACTGGACCAATTTCAACCAAACTTCGCACGAATCATCCTTGCATGAATCTCTACCAAATTCCTTCAAAAGAATAAAATCTATGCTGAACTTGAATTTTAATTAATTTAATTGAATTAAATTTTCGAAAAATGTTTAAAAATTCTTCTTCTCCAAAACTACTTAACCAATTTCCACCAAACTTCACAGAAATCTTTATTGCATAAATCTCTACCAAATTCCTTCAAAAGAATAAAATCCCCGCAGAACTAGAATTTTAATTAACTTAATTGATTTAAATTTTTCGAAAAATCTTTAAAAATTCTTCTTCTCCAAAACTACTGGACCAATTTCAACCAAACTACAAAGGAATCATCCTTGCATGAATCTCTACCAAATTCCTTCAAAAGAATAAAATCTATGCAGAACTTGAATTTTAATTGATTTAATTTGAATTAAATTTTCGAAAAATCTTTAAAAATTCATCTTCTCCAAAACTACTGGACCAATTTCAACCAAACTTTACGGAAATGTTCCTTGCATTAATCTCTTCTTAATTCCTTCAAAAAAAATCTATGTAGAACTTAAATTTTGATTAATAAAATTAAATTAGATTTTCGAAAAATCTTCTTTTCCAAAACTACTGGACCACTTTTAACTAAACTTCACACGAATCTTCCTTGCATTTATCTCCTCTAAATTCCTTAAATAAATAATTTCCGTGTAGAACTTAAATTTTAATAAATTTAATTTAATTGAATTTTCGAAAAAAATTGTTAAACAATCTTCTTCTCCAAAACTACAGGAATAATTTCAACCAAACTTCACAGGAATCTTCCTTGCATGAATCTGTTCCAAATTCCTTCACGATCGGATGAAAAGCTTGGCCATTGTGGTCTAGGCTTTTTTTTCACTATATGAAACAGTGTAATTTTAAGAAAATTTTAAAAACATTTCTGCTCCTTAATCACTTATTGGATTTCATTCTGGTGTAGCATGAATCTTCTTTGAATAGACCCCTATTGTATTCCTTGAAGAAGTTTTTAGTCTAAATGTCTAAGAGCCAGTGGAGCGATACAGGGCCATCTTGGCCCTCTTGTTTCTTAACCCTTTCCCAAACAAGACCTGCTTTTGATGTCCCTATTGGAAAAGACTTGGGAAAACATTTAGACAAAAGAAGAAACTGCTGATAACCAGTAGTTTCTTCTTTTGCCTCAATATTTTCTACTCAACTTTTTACACAAATCCTACCTTTACCATCATCTATTTTGTCATCTACAGCAGCTTTTGTATTGGGTCACCCTAGAATTTCATCGTTTGAGAAAGGGTTAACGTTGGGTAGGACATGAATAAGAAAAACACGCCTTACATTTGTCAATGAAACTAGCCTCTCAGCTCGATAGATAAGTGCAATGCGTCGGATTAAAGAATTACAACCCATCGTGAGATACCAAACACTTCGTGCATCTTCGAGCGTCATTCGTGGCAACGGAAATTAACGAGGGATACACTCGTCAATTCCCATGGCGCCCGAAGTTGTACGAAGCGCCGTATAGATAATGATGGATTGGATACCTTAACCCATTACCAAACAGTGACTCTTTTTGACTCCCTACAAGGTGATGGCTTTGGAAAACATTGTGGAAAATGAAGAAATTGCTTATGGCAAGCTATTTCTTCATTTCCCACAATATTTCCAAACAAAAAGACCAAAAAGTGTAAAACTTCATTAAATTTAAATCGTCGTCTGCCACATCTTTGAATTTGGACAAGTCTAGATTTTTGTCGTTTGGTAATGGGTTAAAACAGTTTGAAATTAAGTTCGTTTCGGTTCGGTTTGAAAAGATGTTTCAAAATTGTAAATTTGTATCAAACTCTAATTCCGTCGGATTCATTCAAAAGCGCCGTAGCTACGGCTTGTTGGCTGTTGCAGCGGGATTTTCGAATAAAACTGACGATTTACCAATGGAAATCTTTTAGGGCATTTCAGACAAGTTTTTTTTTGCCCAGAAATCGAGAGAATAATCTATGATGAATGTCAATAAAAGAAAATCAAATTGTTAAACTTTTACTCGTCTTCTTTGAATGCCTTTATGAAAAAGTCGCTTTTACCCGATTTAATTCTCTCCCAAAGCAAGATCTGATATTTTGACTTTAAAGGCAATGTAAAACATTGAGACAGAATGCTAAAAGCGAGCTATTGTAGCTCACCTGAACTTTTCCCGAGATAACTGGTTTTTGACGTCCCTAGTACTCTTGAGAAAGAGAAGGCTTTTGAAACTATCGAGACTTAAGAAGAATATTTCGAATATCAACATTTTGTCTGGATGGTTTCCGTGCTACAGCACATAAATACTTTCCTAAGATTTGTGAGGTAACATGTGTGTTTATACCCCCCACCTACGAAGTAGAGGGGGGTATATTGGTTTCACCATGTCTGTCTGTCTGTCCGTCCGTCCATCCGTCCGTAGACTTTTTCGTTTCCGTGCTCTAACTCAAGAACCGGTTGACCTAGGATCATGAAACTTTACACAGTTGTTGCCCATGACCCAAGGAGGTGCCCTATTGTTTTTGGGTCACCAAGGTCAAAGGTCAAGGTCACAATCGGACTTTGTTTAAAATCCGTTTCCGTGCTCTAACTCGAGAACCAGTTGACCTAGGATCATGAAACTTTACACAGTTGTTGCCCATGACCCAAGGAGGTGCCCTATTGTTTTTGGGTCACCAAGGTCAAAGGTCAAGGTCACAATCGGACTTTGTTTAAAATCCGTTTCCGTGCTCTAACTCGAGAACTGTTTGACCTAGAATCATGAAACTTTACACAGTTGTTGCCCATGACCCAAGGAGGTGCCCTATTGTTTTTGGGTCACCAAGGTCAAAGGTCAAGGTCACAATCGGACTTTGTTTAAAATCCGTTTCTGTGCTCTAACCCGAGAACCGGTTGACCTAGGATCATGAAACTTTACACAGTTGTTGCCCATGACCCAAGGAGGTGTCCTATCGTTTTTGGGTCACCAAGGTCAAAGGTCAAGGTCACAATCGAACTTTGTTTAAAATCCGTTTCCGTGCTCTAACTCGAGAACTGGGTGACCTAGGATCATGAAACTTTACACAGTTGTTGCCCAATACCCAAGAAGGTGCCCTATTGTTTTTGGGTCACCAAGGTCAAGGTCACATTCGGACTTTGTTTAAAATCCGTTTCCGTGCTCTAACTCGAGAACCGGGTGACCTAGGATCATGAAACTTTACACAGTTGTTGCCCATAATCCAAGGAGGTGCCCTTTTTTTTGGGTCACCAAGGTCAAAGGTCAAGGTCACAGTTGGACTTTGTTCTTTTCCGTGCTCCAACTACAGAACCTTTTGACCTATAGCACTTTTCCAGTGACAAGGTGCTAGTGGGGGGTATTTGTCCGCTTTGCGACAGTTCTAGTTTGGTGTCTGTACCACCAAACTTTTATATTAGTTAATAAACTGTTAAACCATTACCAAACGACAAAAATTTATGCTGGTCCGAATTGAAAGGTGTTGCAGACGACAATTTCAAGTTGATGAAATTTAAAAAAAAATCGTTACATTTTTGGTTAGAAAACATTGTGTTAAATGAAGAAATTGCTTGTGACAAACAATTTCTTCATTTTCCACGATGTTTTTCTTTAGAAGCCTTTTCTTGAGAGGGAGTCACGTGCCGTAATGTGTTAAGTTGACGCTATGAGCAAAGATTCTAGGTTTGTAAATCTCGGATCCGCTGTCACATCTGGGTAAAACTTGTGAAGTGGAAATAAGTTTAGAAATAGTCCGCCTTCGTCCGATGAGTAGTAGGTCTTTCTGCGTCCGCTTTTGGTCTTCAAATTAAACAAAATGTCTTTTCCAGTTTTGTCTATTTCTGGAAGCTTTAGTTTGGAAGCGGGCATTGCGTTACCAAGTCTGTCAGATATGTCGTCGCTTTTCAACGAAAGCCTCGTAACTGTAGCTTGTTCCAAGCTGCAGTTACGAGGTTTTTGTTGTAAAGCAGCGATGTATGTATCGTCTCTATTGAGCGTTTGGTCCATGGTTTGGCCTATTTCTCTTGTTTCTGTTCGGTTATTTAATATCACAGCAGCCGAACTTGCACGTCGGCTTCGCATGGCCATTCTTGAAGAAAATGATCTCATATGGAGGTCGAAGATGCGTTCCATTCTTTCCTTCTCGATTTTGATATGTGCCACTTTGACATCTAGCATATGTTGCTGCGTTACATTGTCGTAGAGTAATACCCGCGATACTTTAGTCTTGGGTACCCCGGGAATGACTTTCTGTTTACCGTAGTTCGGCATAATTAAGGGAGGTTTCTGCATTTTTCTGGTGGCAGAAAAATCTGTGCGGTTTTCCATTGCTTTCAGTCTGTTGTTCTGATTATTCTTCCGCCGAAGTAACTGTCTAAGTTCCATAACCTTGAAAAGAATGATTTTCTAAATGTGACATCAGTCCTTTTCTTCATAGTATGAGGTTTCACAAAAAAGAAGGTATTGACCTTTAAAGTAAAGACATCGTTATCTGCTTTCTACATCTCTTCCATATTTGTAAACTGCTAAATATTTTAAAGGCATTGAACCCCGATGTCGAAGCTCCTGTTTTGATGTTGCTCAAAATCGTTTTGTTGTGAAATAATATATTTCAAATTTCAATAGACTTTTAAAAGACAATAATTTGATATGATAATTTCTTGTATCCTAATGTAAGACTCATTTCTGTGGAGAAACTAAGGTTAATGTTTTCTAATCAAAGTTTGTTACCGTGACAAAGAATTTCACGAAAAGTCTTGATTTACGCAGATCATGGATTATTTCTATTCCAAATATCATTTCAATTTACCTCGTTCATTGCAGTTTGCATTAGTGTTGGTCATTCGTCAGTGGAATCGACCGCGGATGTATGATGCCGTCGTCAAGAGGATATTATATTCTTGCTGTGGCTTCTTCTCTGGTAATCATCTTCTGTGGTAAAAACATGGATTTTTCAAGGTTAAGAGAAATGAAGTAGGCCTATCTTGATTAAAAACGACGTTCAACTAATTGGTTGAATTAGAACTTTTGATTTCTCTCGAGGATTCATTTTGCAGGCTATTGTTATTTATTTGAACTCGCTGCATATTATTCATAAATATATGATGACTAGCCCTTTGTGATGTTTGCCGACCAAGGAACAGACAAAATGAATTTTACTAACACGTCATCGCGAATTCTAAAGTGCACAAAGCTATGTTCATTAAACTATTTTCATTAGCTTATATTTCTAATGAAGATTATACTGAGACGATTTCACATTGTTTAATTCAAGTTGGTATCAAAATACATGTTTACCAATAATAACTAAAACTCATTGTTAGGAAAAATGTTATTCAAAATTTACCTCGTATTATGTGAAATCCTGCGGTTTATCAAATGTAATGTCGCCGTACATATCTTGTATTTTAATCGCTACTCGTTCATTCAAAATGTTTAATTTTGTTTTTATTGCCTCTTTAACATACACTTGAAATCACGAAGATATGAAATGAAATACGGATAAGGTGTCTTTTTAGCTTTACAACATCCATGAGTCAAGATCAGCTCGCGACGTCTTATCAGGATCCATTATGATCTTCCACTCTTTGGAAACCTTCGATCATTTACAAACATGTATCTGGTAATAATAACTTAGAGGTCTTGGGTTTGAACCCATGCTCTGTCAATATCCTTTCTGACTTTTGACAAAAATCATTTGTCTCTCACCAACGGATTTTACCATTTAAATGATAGAGCAGCTGAAGGCTCGGGTTAGATATACTGGTGAGGGAAATTCTAGGTACCCATGGTTAGGTGATCCAGTCGCTGTGATATGACCATAGCAGTTGTAAGATGCATTGAATCCCAATCAATCAATCAATTAACCAATCACATACCAATGGCTCAGCGCGAAACAGTTGTAACTGCCTATATGTTTATAGGCAGTTACAACTGTTTCGCGCTGATCCATCGATATTCAATCAATAAAAAATGTAGAAGAGTGACATGGATCCTGATTCAACTGTTTGTATTGCTCAGGCTGATCTGGATCCAATGGATGTTTGTCGCAAACAGTTTGAAAAGGTAAAAAAAACCCCTAACTAACCTACCATCTTGCCGCAATCATGTGGTTTAGCAAATCGTCACTTTTCTTAAAAAAACTAGTAACTGCAGCTTGTTTTTCGGTGAAAAGCGACGAAATGTAATTGAGCTAGGATCTTGAAAAACGTCCTTTACGGCAGTATACACGCAGTCTGATCAGGAACCATGTTGTTCTCCAATAGCTTAGTCATTTTCAGTAGCAACCATATGAGAGTAACATGGATCCAGATCAGACTGCAACTAGACAAAGTCTGATCTTGCAATAGGTCTGCCTTAAATGCTATATGGGACATTTTTCCAGATCCCGGTTCAATTTTGTTTTATTGCCTCTTCAGAGGGTACTTCAAATCACGCAGATATGATTTAGGGACATCTAGTTTGTACATGAGACAAAATGATTACATTTTTATCTCGACAGTAGCCGGTTAAACAATTCAATAGCTCGATACGAAAATGTAACGTTAGTAAACGTTCATAGACGTTCATGTACGGTGAAATCAAATCACTTTTTTGCCCTTTGAGGGTCGATGTTTTACCAGACGGCAAAGTTTTAGGCCGGTGTAACAGTTTATCTTGGCCCCCCTGGACAGCTTGGCCCCTGGGGGCTAAGCTACCCGCGGGTAGCTTGACCCCCACCCTGGGTAGCTTGGCCCCCACCTGAAATCTTTTTCCACAGTCCCCCTAAATACAAAACAATGTCTGTAAATGTTACGCCTACTGTTAAATGAAAAGAAAAACCAAAGTTTAATGTGTTTTGGTCAAATTAATTGTTCGCCTTTTTTTGCGTAGAATAGGGGCGGGGGCCAAGCTACCCAGGCCTGGGTAGCTTGGCCCCCACCTTAAATCTTTTTCCAGAGTCCCCCAAAATACAAAACAATGTCTGTAAATGTTACACCTACTGTTAAATGAAAAGAAAAACCAAAGTTTAATGTGTTTTGGTCAAATCAATTTTTTGCCTTTTTGGCGTAGAATAGGGGCGGGGGCCAAGCTACCCAGGCCTGGGTAGCTTGGCCCCCACCTTAAATCTTTTTCCACAGTCCCCCAAAATACAAAACAATGTCTGTAAATGTTATGCTTACTGTTAAATGAAAAGAAAAACCAAAGTTTAATGTGTTTTGGTCAAATTAAATTTTCGCCTTTTTCGGCGCAGAATAGGGGTGGGGGCTAAGCTACCCAGGCCTGGGTAGCTTGGCCCCCACCTAAAATCTTTTTCCAGAGTCCCCCAAAATACAAAACAATGTCTGTAAATGTTACTCCTACTGTTAAATGAAAAGAAAAAACAAAGTTTAATGTGTTTTGGTCAAATTAATATTTTGCCTTCTTTGGCTTAGAATAGGAGCGGGGGCCAAGCTACCCAGGCTTGGGTAGCTTGGCCCCCACCTAAAATCTTTTTCCAGAGTCCCCCAAATTACAAAACAATGTCTGTAAATGTTACGCCTACTGTTAAATGAAAAGAAAAACCAAAGTTTAATGTGTTTTGGTCAAATTAATTTTTCGCCTTTTTTGGCGTAGAATAGGGGCGGGGGCCAAGCTACCCAGACCTGGGTAGCTTGGGCCCCACCTGAAATCTTTTTCCAGAGTACCCCAAATTACAAAACAATGTCTGTAAATGTTACGCCTACTGTTAACCCATTACCACACAGTGACTCCTTTTGACTCCTCACAAGATAATGGCTTTGGAAAACATCGAGGAAAATGAAGAAATTGCTTATGACAAGCAATTTCTTCATTTCCCACAATGTTTTCTATCCAAAAAGTCCTAAAAATTAGAAATTCCATTCATTTGAAATTGTCCTCTGCAGGATCTTTCAATTTGGACTGCCCTAAAATTTTGTCGTTTGGTAATGGGTTAAATGAAAAGAAAAACCAAAGTTTAATGTGTTTTGGTCAAATTAATTTTTTGCCTTCTTTGGCTTAGAATAGGAGCGGGGGCCAAGCTACCCAGGCCTGGGTAGCTTGGCCCCCACCTAAAATCTTTTTCCAGAGTCCCCCTCAATACAAAACAATGCCTGTAAATGTTACGCCTACTGTTAAATGAAAAGAAAAACCAAAGTATAATGTGTTTTGGTCAAATTAATTTTTCGCCTTTTTTGCGTAGAATAGGGGCGGGGGCCAAGGTACCCAGGCCTGGGTAGCTTGGCCCCCACCTGAAATCTTTTTCCAGAGTCCCCCAAATTACAAAACAATGTCTGTAAATGTTACGCCTACTGTTAAATGAAAAGAAAATCCAAAGTTTAATGTGTTTTGGTCAAATTAATTTTTTGCCTTTTTTGGCTTAGAATAGGGGCGGGGGCCAAGGTACCCAGGCCTGGGTAGCTTGGCCCCCACCTAAAATCTTTTTCCAGAGTCCCCCAAATTACAAAACAATGTCTTTAAATGTTACGCCTACTGTTCAATGAAAAGAAAAACCAAAATTTAATGTGTTTTGGTCAAATTAATTTTTCGCGTTTTTTTGCGTAGAATAGGGGCGGGGGCCAAGCTACCCAGGCCTGGGTAGCTTGGCCCCCACCTGAAATCTTTTTCCAGAGTCCCCCTAAATACAAAACAATGTCTGTAAATGTTACGCCTACTTTTAAATGAAAAGAAAAACCAAAGTTTAATGTGTTTTGGTCAAATTAATTTTTCGCCTTTTTTTGCGTAGAATAGGGGCGGGGGCCAAGCTACCCAGGCCCGGGTAGCTTGGCCCCCACCTGAAATCTTTTTCCACAGTCCCCCAAAATACAAAACAATGTCTGTAAATGCTACGCCTACTGTTAAATGAAAAGAAAAAACAAATTTTAATGTGTTTTGGTCAAATTAATTTTTTGCCTTTTTTGGCGTAGAATAGGGGCGGGGGCCAAGCTACCCAGGCCTGGGTAGCTTGGTCCCCACCTAAAATCTTTTATTCTATGCCAAAAAAGGCGAAAAATTAATTTGACCAAAACACGTTAAACTTTGTTTTTTCTTTTCATTAAACAGTAGGTGTAACATTTACAGACATTGTTTTGTAATTTGAGGGAGACTGGGAAAAGATTTAAGGTGGGGGCCAAGCTACCCAGGCCTGGGTAGCTTGGCCCCCGCCCCTATTCTACACAAAAAAAAGGCAAAAAATTAATTTGACCAAAACACATTAAATTTTGTTTTTTTCTTTTCATTTAACAGTAGGCGTAACATTTACAGACATTGTTTTGTAATTTGAGGGAGTCTGGAAAAAGATTTAAGGTGGGGGCCAAGCTACCCAGGCCTGGGTAGCTTGGCCCCCGCCCCTATTCTAAGCAAAAAAAGGCGAAAAATTAATTTGACCAAAACACATTAAACTTTGTTTTTTTTTTTCATTTAACAGTAGGCGTAACATTTACTGACATTGTTTTGTATTTTAGGTAACTCTGGAAGAAGATTTCAGGTGGGGCCAAGCTACCCAGGCCTGGGTAGCTTGGCACCCGCCCCTATTCTACACAAAAAAGGCAAAAAATTAATTTGACCAAAACACATTAAAGTTTGTTTTTTTCTCATCATTAAACAGTAGGCGTAACATTTACAGACATTGTTTTGTAATTTGAGGGAGTCTGGAAAAAGGTTTTAGGTGGGGGGCCAAGCTACCCAGGCCTGGGTAGCTTGGCCCCCAACCATATTCTAAACCAAAAAAAGGCGAAAAATTAATTTGACCAAAACACATTAAACTTTGGTTTTTCTTTTCATTTAACAGTAGGCATAACATTTACAGACATTGTTTTGTAATTTGAGGGACTCTGGAAAAAGATTTTAGGTGGGGGCCAAGCTACCCAGGCCTGGCTAGCTTAGCCCCCACCCCTATTCTACGCCAAAAAGGCAAAAAATTAATTTGACCAAAACACATTAAACTTTGTTTTTTCTTTTCATTTAACAGTAGGCGTAACATTTAAAGACATTGTTTTGTAATTTGAGAGACTCTGGAAAAAGATTTAAGGTGGGGGCCAAGCTACCCAGGCCTGGGTAGCTTGGCCCCCGCCCCTATTCTAAGCAAAAAAAAAGGCGAAAAATTAATTTGACCAAAACACATTAAACTTTGGTTTTTCTTTTCATTTAACAGTAGGCGTAACATTTACTGACATTGTTTTGTATTTTAGGTAACTCTGGAAGAAGATTTCAGGTGGGGCCAAGCTACCCAGGCCTGGGTAGCTTGGCCCCCGCCCCTATTCTACACAAAAAAAGGCAAAAAAATTAATTTGACCAAAACACATTAAACTTTGTTTTTTTCTCATCATTAAACAGTAGGCGTAACATTTACAGACATTGTTTTGTAATTTGAGGGAGTCTGGAAAAAGATTTTAGGTGGGGGCCAAGCTACCCAGGCCTGGGTAGCTTAGCCCCCGCCCCTATTCTACGCCAAAAAGGCGAAAAATTAATTTGACCAAAACACATTAAACTTTGGTTTTTCTTTTCATTTAACAGTAGGCGTAACATTTACAGACATTGTTTTGTAATTTGAGGGACTCTGGAAAAAGATTTTAGGTGGGGGCCAAGCTACCCAGGCCTGGCTAGCTTAGCCCCCACCCCTATTCTACGCCAAAAAGGCAAAAAATTAATTTGACCAAAACACATTAAACTTTGTTTTTTCTTTTCATTCAACAGTAGGCGTAACATTTAAAGACATTGTTTTGTAATTTGAGAGACTCTGGAAAAAGATTTTAGGTGGGGGCCAAGCTACCCAGGCCTGGGTAGCTTAGCCCCCGCCCCTATTCTACGCCAAAAAGGCGAACAATTAATTTGACCAAAACACATTAAACTTTGGTTTTTTCTTTTCATTTAACAGTAGGCGTAACATTTACAGACATTGTTTTGTAATTTGAGGGACTCTGGAAAAATATTTTAGGTGGGGGCCAAGCTACCCAGACCTGGGTAGCTTGGCCCCCGCCCCTATTCTAAGCCAAAAAAGGCGAAAAATTAATCTGACCAAAACACATTAAACTTTGGTTTTTTTTTCATTTAACAGTAGGCGTAATATTTACAGACATTGTTTTGTATTTTAGGGGACTCTGGAAAAAGATTTTAGGTGGGGGCTAAGCTACCCAGGGTGGGGGCTAAGCTGCCCAGGGGCCAAGATAAACTGATACACCGGTCCAATTTGAAAGATCTTGTGGACAACAATTTTGGGTGAATGATTTTTCTTTACATATTTTTCTCTTTTGGGATAGGAAACATTACTTGAGAAATATAGAAATTGCTTGTTACAAGCAATTTCTTCATTTTTTCAAAATATTTTCTAAATCAATTATCTTGCAGGGAGTCAAAGAGAGTCACTGTGTGGGAATTGGTTAAAGGTTCTTTGACGATTCTTACAATATGTCGAATTTCTAACCCGATTGGAAAGATACTACATAAATATGGCAAAAAACATACATAGGCATCCTTGAGCAATTGCGATTATTATTGAACAATGTTCGAGCTCCACAAAGCAGATTTACCTCTTGTGTTTTTCTTTGTGTTTAAATAATCCGAGTCTTCTCTGATGAAAATTCGCTCTTTGATATTTGGATGTCGCTATTTACGATAGCGACATCCAAATATCAAAGAGAGAATTTTCATCAGAGAAGACTCAGATTATGTGTGCACAATGTATTTTACAGTCACAACTCATGAGCTATATAGCCTAAGATAAACGTTGCGTAGCCTTCTATAAAACAAAGCAACGTTGAATTGGTAGAAAGTTGTATAAAAATGCTTGTTTTCAGTATTGTTTTCTATTCCTCGATTGCTTCGTAAGTTTCAAAACCAGAGATACGTTTGCACCATTAGAGCTGTTGAATGAAAACTCTTTTTATTTCAAAGAGAGATGACTCTTGGCCGTCTCTTCGGTCGTCTTGGTCAGAGTTGTCTATATCTACATGTAATACATTGAGGAAGAGTCGACAAGTAGTGAAAAAATATTTCGTCGCTTTTCAACGAAAACCTCGTAACTGCAGCTTGTTTTAAGCTGCAGTTACGAGGTTTTTGTTGAAATGCAGCGAGTTTTAATTTGATTTAATAAATAAGCTTTATACAAATACACTTGCTGTAGGCTACACAAAAATGGCAATAAATACCACGGGTGGTAAACAGAGAAACTAGCTCCAAAAAGAGGTAGTTGCATAGAGCGAAAATTTGTAGGTCACGAACACATTTTCTAAAATTATTTCCTTTAAAGCGAGTTTTTGAGAAATCCGGCGATGCTGTAATATGAAGAAATGGTCGAAGTTTGTTGTGCACGAGAGTATACGGTATTAGTAGCAGGGTTTTAATACAATCGTTGAAAAACATTTCAAAATCGAAAGTAAAGAAGTTTTTACTTTCGATCTTGAAATGTTTTTCAACGATTGTTTTCAAACTCTGCTCACTAACACCGTATATTCTCGTACACAACAAACTTCGACCATTTCTTCATATTACAGCATCGCCGGATTTTTCAAAAACTCGTTGTAAAAGAAATAATTGTAGAAAAAATGTGTTCGTGACCTACCTTTGTTTACAGATTTTTGCTCTATGCAACTACCTCGGTCGAGGCCGGATGTCACGAGGAAACGAAATACCGTTGACTCTTTTTGGAGCTAGTTTCTCTGTTTACCACCCGTGAATACGCACAAACGGCGAGAAAAGGAAATGAGCATTGAAAATAATGACAATAACAAATACAGAACAAATAAGAATTAAGAATAGGGAACTATTTTATTCAGGTAGCCATGACGTAATTTCGGACAAACCATAATATTACGTAGATATTGTTATAAAATCTCGTAACTACGGCTTGATTCAAACTGTAGTTACGATATTTTATAACAACAACGACGGTTTATCAAAACATAATAGCAAACCAATTCTATTTTTAGCACAAAATTAATTGTCAATTCATTCGAAATGCTCTTGAAAACCTGCTCTGACTTACTACACACGGCCGTTAAACTCTCATCTGAAGTGCATTTGCACTTCGCTCTAAATCAGTTGCGCCACTTCCGCTACTACAGTTGCGACCGTATTTTTGGAAATTTGAAGGTATGTAGTTGGACTTTCTTATCATTTTCAAACTATTAAGACAATATTTCAAAAAAAAGCTCAATGCTATGTCATGTACAACTAAATTACGAATTCCCCGGTATAAATACTTTGTCTGTAGGGTTCAAATTCGCAGAGATTTCTTTGACAAAAGTCTAAAAATTCTCGCTCCAAAAATGGCGTCATTCACTGTCAATCCTATTTTTCATCATTCTACTCCTCTACACGAGTTTTCATGACACATAGGTACCATAGTCGCAACGAATGTGACCATATGTGTGATATGTGTGATTTTAGACGCATGATTTACCTCAGAAAAGAAGTTATGTCCATTTTTATAGCTGCACTACATTTGCGACACATGCACTGCAGTTGCATTATGTAATTATAAGTAATTCGGAGAATCATCCATCTATTCAAAGATTTCGACTAATTCTTAAAAGTTCCAGTCTAAAGTTAGAATTTCCAGTATATATTTTTGCACATGCGCAGTAAAAATTGAAGGCAAAGTAAACAATTATGACAAAAACAACCATATTTAATCCCTCAAATAATGTTATTTATCGTCTTGTTCAGGCAAAAAGGTAGCGTATTATGGTGTATTGTACTTTTAACGAACGATGTATAAGCCTGTCGGAATGCTAAACTTTAGCCTAAAGCTAATAAGTTGCCGGGAAACAGTAAAAGGTTGAATACGAAAGTGAAAGTAGACTAAACGGGTGCCACTTTGAACAGCTCTAGTCCTATATTTATAAGCCCTGACTTACGTTTTTTTAACATTTTGATTTTATCGCGTATGTCATACACCAGTCTAGGGAACAAATGGACTTCTCCAGAAATAATCCCCAGGGGTGTGGAAATATGGAATTTTTCCACTTGTCCTCGGACAAGTTGAACTCAAATTTCAACTTGTCCGAAGGCAAAGTTTACTTGTCCTGAAAAAACAACAACATCTAGACAGGAAAATAATATTTAAACTTTATTTTAACTCTATTTTCAGTTAACATATAAAACTGAATGAACACAATTCAACCACATGTTTACCTTTTGAAATTAAAATGTGATTTGATTGAAATGGATTTTTTCAGACGGATCATGAGCAAAAATAAGATTAAAATTTCGTTTTTATCACATTTTGATCCCCTTGACATGCACTTGCACACGGACAAGCTCACTTGAAAAAAGCCCTTGCCCGTCCACCACAAAACCCAGGTCGGGCAAGTTGGGCATGTGAATTCCGCACCCCTGCTCCCCAATACATCATAGAAGTTACCTGGCTCACAAACGAGCTGTATGACTGACTTGTACCGGAAACTGTACACGATAAAATCAAAATGTTAAAAAAACGTATGTTAAGGCTTATAAATAGGACTACTTCAGCTCTACTACACTCTACAGATGCGACCATATTTTTGAACATCATAAGTCTAAAGACTAAAGCATGTATTTGATAGATATTGAACGCTGAAGATTTTCTTCGCAACATTATAATTGTCAGATCTCTTGGTTGGGTTAGTCTTTCTATTATTTAATGTCAACACTCTCAATTATTGATCATTACAACATGCAAGTTTATACCCTTAACCTATATTTCCGTTCATCTTAACCCATCACCACCCATTGACTTTTTTTGACTCCCTAGAATATAAACGCCTTTTGAAAACATTATGGAAAATGAAGAAATTGCTTGTGACAAGCAATTTCTTCATTTTCCACAATGTTTTCTACCCAAAATGACAAAATATTTAAATTGGACCTTCAGAAAAATAAGAAAAGAAAAGCAAATTTCATTAGAAACATTGTTTTTCCGTTTTTTGGGGTTTTTTTTTTTTTCATTCAAATTGCCTGTTTTTATGGCCCCCGATAGGGAGGCATCATAAATTTGACTTGTCCGTCCGTTGGTCCATCAGTCTGTCTGTCCGTCATTCCATTAAAAAATTTAACATTTGCCATAACTTCCTTATTATTTACACATTCGCTTCATATTTGAGCACAACATTCCTTGGCACATTACCTATCTGTAGGCACATAGTTTGATGACCTTGACCCCTGGCTGACCTTGACCTTTTGACGATCAAAGCGGTGTCGGGGGCATTGTCATCTTACAGTGACAGCACTTGTTACCAATTTCGTTGGCTAAACTGTTTACATTGAAATGTAAATTACTGAACATTCTGCCTCCTCCTGACATGATGATGTCACCAGGTCACATGCGCTGTACTGAAGGATTTTGTTTTGCGGACAGAGTTATAGGAAAGAACATAAATATAGGAAATGTGGATAAAGATAAGAAGATACAAGTCGGTATGTCTAGCAAATCCAGTGAACTTTCGCTAGGGATATCAGGGTTTTTACTCCCAACTTGAATTTTGTACCCTCAATTTTTGCAAGTAGCCTTCTATGTTCAGTGTTTTTTCTCCTTTGAACAGGTCAGTAAAAAGGACCCTTCCCAATGACAAAAAGGGCCATTTTCCCAAAACCTGGAAAGAAAATTCCCAATACTTGTAAAAAATTTTCCTTGTTTTGGAGAAAAATTCTATCACTCCCTGTCATATGTTGATAAATAAATAAGAGAAAACCTGAAATTCACTTTGGTCTAGTAAATAAATACAGATAACTTAATTTTTGTTGCAATCTCTGGCATTTCTTTTTCCTGATTTTTGAGAAAACGACACATGCCATGTTTGTTACCCCTTAATTGTCCAACATACTTTTATATAGCAGGGTTTTTTCCCAACATTTGAGAAGAGGCCTTAGCCTGTTCATTTTGTGAAATTTTAGCTTGCTCTTGTGAGCAGTTGGGGAACACATTTTAGTAATAAAATAAGAATTAAGTACAATTTCAATATGTGTACATATGTTATAGTGCTTTATTAGGGAATAACTATTTAGAAGTCATATCATTGAGAAAAGTAGCAGAAAAGAAGAAATTGTTGATAAAATACAGATGTAAGCACTAGTTTTGGGAAATTTTTCTGCCACCATTGGGAAAAAATCAGCCTTTTTCAATTGACCAAACGCCAAAAGATAGATCGCTCCGCCCAATACAAAATCTAATTTACAAACAATGGGGTTGTGTGCATTTTCCTGATCGATCATTGGGTTATCGTTTGTTTTGATTGTCAGCTGATAGATCGATGCGATATCACGTAAATTTTAACCCCTTTCCCAAACAAAACAATTTTAGGGTTGTCCAATTCGAAAGCTGGTGCAGACGACAAAATAGGTGTCACTGAAAGTAGAATTTGTGAAGATTTTTGTACACAAAACATTGAGAGATTGATTATCAGCATTTTCTTCTTTTGTCTCAATGTTTTCCCAAGCCATTTCTAATAGGGTCGTCAAAACCATGTCTTGATGGGGAGAGGGTTAAGACAAACAACGAGGTCGTGTGCAAATTTCCTGATCGTTCATTGGCTTATCGATGATTTTGATTGACAAACGGCGTTTGGTCAATTGGGAAGTAGCCCTTTTTAGGCCTCTTTTAAAGAAAATGAAAAAGCCCTGTATAAATTAATGTTGTGGTTTCCATTTGAGCTTCTTTCTTCAAAGGGATTTTAAAGCTCCAAAAGTTAATTACATAAATAAAATAGTGGAAGTATTTCTCCCAAAAGGCGAAAACAGTAAATTCAGTATTCCTATCTTTTCTCCTATTTAGTTTAAGCTTTTTTATGCACAATTTGTGTACCAAAATTGAATTAAAACATTCACAATTGTGTTGAATGTACACTAGCTTCAGTCTCACATGTTAAAAGAAAATAAAGTTTAAATATAATTATCCTGTCTAGTTGTGCTTTTTTCTGGACAAGTACAGTTTGCTTTCCAACAAGTAGAAAATTGAGTTCAACTTGTCCACAGCCAAGCGGGAAAAAAATATATTTCGGCACCCCTGATTTCAAGTGATTGAAATTAAAAAAAAAAAGATGTTCTTTTGATGCAGAAACCTTTGTTGAAAATAAAGAAATTGCTTGCGTTAAGCAATTTCTTCATTTCCCACAATGCTTTCCAAAGCCTTTATCTTTTTGGGGGTTATAGAGAGTCATTGTGTGGGAATGAGTTAAAGCTGCTGCAGACAACAAAACCGATGTTGATAAAGATAGGATTTGTGCACAATACAGCATAGAATATATTGAGACTAGAGAAGAAAATGCTGAAGATCAGCATTTTCTTCTTTTGCCTCAATGTTTTACAAGTATATTCTATTAGAAGCGTTAAAATCTGGTCTTGTGTTGGAAAGGTTTGGGAGACAAATGACTTCCTTACAACGTCAGAAAGGACATTTACCGAGTCACGGTTGGAAACACTACATTCAGTTTTGAATGTGTTAAAAGGTTGAAATTGTTTAGGGAAGATAATTAGATTAAATCATTAAAAAGGGAGAAATACAAGTAATGATTCCAACTTGCACCTTTGTTCACACAGAAAGAAAATTATATTACTAATTGATAAAATGTTAATGACATAAACATGTAAAAACGATAGGGAATTGGCATAGGTCCCTAAATTATGACCGTCTAAAATTTAACAACAAATTTAACATGCAATGATCTCATTTTTAGCTCCACTGGCGGAAGGCCATCAGGGCTTATGTCATGGCCCTGTGTCTGTAATGCGTGTGTCCATGTGTGTGTCCCTGTGTGCGTCAACTTTTACTTTAAACATCTTCTCCAAAACCAATTTCAACCAATTTTCCCAGGAATCATCCTTGCATAAACTTCTTTCAAATTCCTTCAAAGAATTTGATTCCATGCATAACTCTGGTTGCCATGGCAACAGATATTATATTTTAGGAAAACTTTAAAAATCTTCTTCTCCCAAATTGCCCATTGGATTTCATTGTAATATAGCAGCTTTGAAATTGGAGCACCCTGAAATTTTGTCGTTTGGGAAGGGGTTAACCCATTCCCAAACAGCAAAATTTTGCGCTGTTCCAAATTCAAAGGTCATACAGATGGCAATTGCAAAGTTTGAAAATTTACAATTTTTGGGACCTTTGGGTAGAAAACTTTGTGGGAAATGGAGAAGTTGCTTGTGACAATTTCTTCACTTGTGACGAGCAATTTTTTTTCCATTTATTCAATGTTTTCAAAGCCATTTATCTGAGGGTAGTCAAATTTTGAAAAGGCATCGATATTTTGGAATGGGCTGAAGTTGCTTTCTGTCAACAAGAACCTTTAAGAGAACAAGATGGATCGTGATCCCGCTTCTTTTTTATGAATTCTGATCTGGATCCATGTTTTCCTCAGATCCTGTCTTATTTATGTTATAGATATAGACATTATTTGACAAACAAAATTTTAACCAGTGTATGTCTCAAGACAAATGACCTGGCAGAGCTTCTCTGTAGATTAGCATGGGCTGCTCTGTCAGGTCATTTAACCTGAGTTATAACTTTTTCCTAATTGTAGGTGTCGGTAACATTATTAATGATTGAAATTGAAATACTTGCTGATGTCGGATAGCTCTGCTCAGTCGGTAGTTTATCAGGAGGGGAAGCATTTATTTCCTAGTTATTCTCCTTTTCTCAAATTATATTTTATGATACATGTATTATGTTTTCATTTGACCTTTCCCAAACTGAAGATCCCTAGAAGAATTCAACTTGAAAAGCATTCTGAGGAAAGAAGAAACTGCTGATAATCATCAAATTCTTGTTATCCCTCAATATGTTCTTCATTTGTATGTTATAGTACACCATACACATTTTCTGCTTAAAAAATGAATTATTTTGCTCTCAAATTTGAACAGTATTAAAGTTTACAGTATGGGAAAGACTTAATTTATCTAAAACTGCTCTCAATATGGAACGGCCTGTTTATCTTTTGACATATACTGTTTAGTACATGTATTTGTTTAAAAGTATTCTGACTTCTTTTTTTCGCAGTATACAGATAGATTATCCTGTAGACAAACAGATTATAAACACATGACGCTCAAGATAGTATCAGACGATAATGGAATGTCCACATTGTCCAGTGAAAGTGATCTTGCTCCACAAAGTTCAACTTGTCCGGATCTGGGAGAGTACAGTCTATTCCGCCTCATTCCAAAGTTGGACCACTAACAGATGAAGATATGCAGTGACAATATAATGCTCAATGTATCATCGTAATAATGGCTATTATTTCAAAGAAAGCTTTTTGACCATTACCAAACAACAAAATTTTAGACTGGTCCAAGTTCAAAGATGTGACAGACGAAAATTTCAACTGAAATCAATTTAAATTGTTTTAATCATTTTGGGTAGAAAACTTTGTGGGAAAAGAAAAATTTGCTTGTCACAAGCAATTCCTTCATTTTCCACAATGTTTTCCAAAGCCATCATCTTGTAGGGAGTCAAAAAGAGCCATGGTGTGGTAATGGGTTAAAGCATTGAAGAAAAATTGTTGTTTGGAAAAGGAATAAATAAATGTGACCAAATCTGGGAAATGACTGACTTGCAAAATATTGTGATAAAATAAGAAAATGCTGAGAATTAGCAATTTCTCCCTTTCCCTCAATATTTTCCAAACACAACTCTAACATGCTTTCTTTTTTTGGAACTAATTGTTTTGTTATCTGCATTTTCTTTGAAATTTGACAGGCCAGCCGCCTAAAACTTTGACATTCGAGAATGTTCTACTGTAGCGTATATTTGGTGAGGAGTATTGAACACTACAAAGTATATAAATTTTTATTAATTTATTTTGAAAATAATCCTCATTATACAAGATAATTATGACAACAACAATGAACTCTTCTCTTCCAGGAAAATCCCCATATTTATCCGGAGAACTGTTGGCACTGTAGTGTTACTTCCTGAAATGATACAAAATGATCAATTTTTATTTTCATTCAGTTTAATTTAATTTGCCCCTTTCCAAATAACAAAGTTTTTGTGGACTGTGGACCAATTTTGAAGGAGTTGCAGACATGAAAAATTATGGTTGATAAAGGTTAGATTTGTCTACCATAAAAAAATAGGCAAAAGGAGAAAATGCTGATCAGTATTTTCTCCATTTGTTTCAGTATTTTTCAAGGATCTTGGTATTCAGGACGTTATAAGCTGGGGCCCATATTATCAACATTCTTGCGACCAAGTTGTAGGGGAAAAATTATGTTAATTATGTCTCAAAAACTAGTTAAACACAACTGCTGCCTTTTCGTTTTCTTTATAATCCTAGACCCTGTTGCAAAATGCTATGGGGAAGAAAACTTAACCAACTCATTTGCAAAGACTGTAACACCCAGTTATAAGAAGCCAGGGAAACATTGAGATAAAAGAACAAAGTGCTGATGACCAGCATTTTCTTCTTTTTCCTCAATATTTTCTGTGCTACATTATAAACAAACTCTATCAACATCCATTGTGTTTGTAGCAGTTAGTTTCAAATTACAACAGTCACAGTTTTGACCATTTTCACTCAAGGCTTTTATTCTTTAATCATGTCTGTGTGGCTCAGATTGGATGTAGCAACATGTAAATGATCCGGGATCTGGAAAATGGGCCATTATAGCATTTGAGAACAAGATGGATCCAGATCAGCCTGCATATACAAATGTAGTAACACACAGTCTGATTTAGATCCATGTCATTCTCTGGTGGGTTTGCCATGCCTTGTAACAACTATCACTATTACGTTTGAATAATACTAGTATACCTGTGTGGGAAAGCAGCTGGGGTCAGAAAGGCTGTTGTGGTTGTTCTGGTGAGAGAAATGACAGGAATCCATGGTTATGTGCTCCAGCTGCAGCAATATGGGACTAGCAGTAGAAAGAGGCGTTGAACCCCATTGAATCAATCAATTAAATGTCAGAGAGGACATTGGCCATTTTAGCATTCAGACAAGTGCAGAATTACAACTTGGATTAACTCTAGGATTTCCCAAACAACCTGAGATTTTTTAAATCATACAAGGAAAGCTTTTGAAAACATAGAGGCAAAAGAAGAAAATGCTGAGCCTGACCCTTATTAATATGCATTAGCCCTTTCAAAGACTATGATAAAATGGTAAATTGGACTGATCCAATTTGAAAGGAGTTGCAAACGACAATATGATTCATATCGGAATCAGAATTTGTAATTGTTGATGTACAGAAAACATTGAGTCAAGAGAATGAGAAATTGCTGATTATCAATGAAAATATTGAGGCAAAACGAAGAACTGCTGACTACCAGCATTTTTTTCTTTGTCTTGATGTTTTCCAAGCCCTTGCTATGTCGTGACATCAAAACTTATGTCAGCTTGGGATAAGTTTAGATGATCTACACGATGCCGCTGAATCCCCACAGAACTTCGTTAATTTGGGAAAAGGTTTATTATGTTTCCCCATAGTGAGCCTCAAATCAGGCAAGTGTCAATGTGTGACGTCATAACTTTGTATTATACAATGTAGTCATATGACGTCACGGAAATCTAGAGGAGAGGTATCTTAAGGGAATGTAATCTATACATGTAGATCTATATAACGTCAGCGAGTTTTTCAACAATTTTTCCATTTCCATGCTCGTCTGCATAATATAATGAATGCATTGAGTTGGGGAGTTCAAACGGAACTGACTCGCAGCAGATTTTAAATAGAGATAATCCTCCGAATTCCTTATAATTACATAATGCAACTGCAGTGCATGTGTCGCAAATGTAGTGCAGCTATAAAAATGGACATAACTTCTTTTCTGAGGTAAATCATGCGTCTAAAATCACACATATCACACATATGGTCACATTCGTTGCGACTATGGTACCTATGTGTCATGAAAACTCGTGTAGAGGAGTAGAATGATGAAAAATAGGATTGACAGTGAATGACGCCATTTTTGGAGCGAGAATTTTTAGACTTTTGTCAAAGAAATCTCTGCGAATTTGAACCCTACAGACAAAGTATTTATACCGGGGAATTCGTAATTTAGTTGTACATGACATAGCATTGAGCTTTTTTTGAAATATTGTCTTAATAGTTTGAAAATGATAAGAAAGTCCAACTACATACCTTCAAATTTCCAAAAATACGGTCGCAACTGTAGTAGCGGAAGTGGCGCAACTGATTTAGAGCGAAGTGCAAATGCACTTCAGATGAGAGTTTAACGGCCGTGTACAAGTTGCTAGTAGGCTAACAACCGCAATGGAAGACTACAAAGCTTAAGGTCGTACATTGTAACAACAAACTAATGCTAAGTTCCCATTGCCGATCGGATCATTTCGGTCGTTTAAATTTTCCGATCAAATCCGCTAAAGGTAGTACACATATAATGAGATTCGCGCGACGTCGGAATTATTTGGGCGACGTCGAAAACATTCGGCGGTGGAACATTCCGCCGCCGGATGTTTACGACTGCGCCCGAATTGGTTTGGAGGCGTAACGACGCAGATCGAAAAAAGCCGGCGTTTTATGAATTTCAAAATGGCGACATAAAGGATATTCTACCTTGAATGATTCCTTTTCGATCTCTAGTCGATCAACCACGGCCTTTACAGTCGATTCGATTTGGTGAACAGATGAAACAGATATTCGAATTGATTGAGATTCGGTCAAGTACAAGTCCATGTGATCGAATGCATGGTCGGTTGCAGGTCGGTTAAAATGTATCAACCCGATCAAACTCGATCTGCAGACACGATTGGTTCGCGATTAGGTCGATCGTCTACCCGATCAATACACGATTGCTTGCTGGTCACTTTTCTACTCGATCACACACAAGTGTTTAAAATTCAAAGAAATTCGAGTGGGATGCAAGAGCGCTAAAGATCAAGTTCGATTACCCCAACCTCTTCCGATCACCCGTGCCGCAGAACGGCTGTGGAAACATAGCTCGGGCAAAATATTTTTCGTCGACATATGATACAAAGCCTGGCCCCGGTTCTCGGAAAAAAAACTTAAGTACGTTCTCAGACTCAAGTCTGAGCACCGTGCTTAAATCATACGAAATCCACACGAACTTCAATTGAATACCAATCAATTGGTATTCAATTATTGAAGTTGAGCATGAACTAATGAGTATATACTTAAGTTTTTTTTCTCGAGAAATCGGGGTCTGGTCTTTATAATTCCAAATGCGTCAAACTAAATAAATAACATGCTAATAAAATCGATCACGTCCACGACATTTTACATTTTACCATTGCTCTAAGTAACATGTACATAATAGTCATTTTACTCTATTATAAGAGAAGCTTCTTCTAATTTATTTGCATTTTTGGCGTAATACCGTGCCCATTCTATACCGTTATAACGATAATTTCAACACAAATAGACAGACATGTGTTTCTATGTTGTCAGAGCAACATAAAAGTATAAGAGGGGAGTAAAGATATTCTAAATTAACTCATTTACAGTGACATTTCACAATGATTTTCACATAAATGTTACTTTTGTTTTACCTGAAAGAGCATATTTTCTGATGAAAATTCTGAAAATTTCAAGCCAAAATATTGAACCGTTTACGAGAAATATATATTTTTGTGCTAAAATTAAACAAATTGTTGTGGACAACAGTTAATATTTATATAGAATTTGTCATTTCTGTCTCAACTTTAAAGGCGTATTTTTCGCTTTTAAATAACAACTTCAATAAACTGATAGCATTTCTACGCATTATCTAGAATAAACAATCTTTGCATCAAGACATACTTTTAAAAATGAAATAAATGTGAAATGTCACTTTAAGTCTAACCTCTACGTGATGAGACAAATCCAATGGATACCCTCAACGTTGGAATTGATAAAGAATAAAAAAAAACAACTACATGTTGTACTTCATTTTGAAAATTCAATACCCCTTCCTATGTGTAGGTCTGGTTTTATGTCTTATCGTTGTAGGTCACTGTTTTTTTTTACTGACGGGGATTATTCCAAGAATCACAGATTTTTTTCAAGAATCACCAAATTATAGCCTGTCCCTGTTCCAAATCAACACAGCAACGCCAATGGTGATTGCCAGTGTTATAAACATAGCTAACAAACCGACGGCCAGGGCTCGGGTAACTTGTCTAGTTGTCTCTTTTCTCTGAAATTATAAAATAACAACTTTAACTCATTACTGCACAGTGACGCAGTAATATTCAATATTCTCCAAGTTATAGTCTATCCCTGTTCCAAATCAACACAGCAACGCCAATGGTGATAGCCAGTGTTATAAACATAGCTAACAAACCGACAGCCAGGGCTCGGGTAACTTGTCTGGTTGTCTCTTTTCTCTTTAACCCATTACCTTACATTAACTCTTTTTGACTCCCCAAAAGAAAATGACTTTAGAAAGCAATGTGGAAAATGAAGAAATTGCTTTTGACAAGCAATTTCTTCATTTCCCACAATGTTTTCTACCCAGAAAGTCCAAAAGATTTTATATTTCATTCAAATGAAATTGTCGTCTGCAGCATCTTTGAATTTGGAAAAGCCCAAAATATTGTCATTTGGTGCGTAACGGATCTTAATATCATCTAAATTACAGTCTGTCCCCGTGCCAAATCAACATGGCAACGCCAATGGTGATAGCCAGTGTTATAAACATAGCCACCAAACCGACGGCCAAGGCTCGGGTAACTTGTCTGGTTGTCTCTTTTCTCTGAAATTATAAAAGAAAAACTTTCATGCACAATGATAAAGCGACCAATTTCCTCTGTGCCACATCAACACGGCAACACCAATGGTGATAGCCAGGGTTATAAACATAGCTACCAAACCTACAGCCAGGGCTCGGGTAACTTGTCTAGTTGTCTCTTTTCTCTGAAATTATAAAAGAACAACAACTTTAACCCATTACCTTACATTAACTCCTTTTGAATCCCCAAAAGAAAATGACTTTAGAAAACATTGTGGAAAATGAAGAAATTGCTTGTTACAAGCAATTTCTTCATTTCCCACAATGTTTTCTTCCTAAAAAGTCCAAAAGATTTTATATTTAATTCACTTGAAATTGTCGTCTGCAGCATCTTTGAATTTGGAACAGCCCAAAATATTGTCATTTTGGTACGTGAAGGGTCATATTATCTAAATTACAATATGTCTCTGTTCGAAATCAACATGGCAACGTCAATAGTGATAGCCAGAGTTATAAACATAGCTACCAAACCGACGGCCAGGGCTCGGGTAACTTGTCTGGTTGTCTCTTTTCTCTGAAAAGATGAAAAACAGTTTAACTCATTACTGCACAGTGACACAGTAATATTCACTATTCTCCAAGTTAAAGTTTGTCCCTGTACCAAATCAACACAGCAACGCCAATAGTAAGAGCTAACATAGCTACCAAACCTACAGCCAGGGCTCGGGTAACTTGTTTAGTTGTCTCTTTTCTCGGAAATGATTAAAGAAACGTTAACCATTTACTCCAAGAATCACAAAAATTTTCAAGAATATCTAAATTACAGTCTGTCCCTGTTCCAAATCAACACGGTAACGCCAATGATGATAGCCAGTGTTATAAACATGGCTACCAAACCGACAGCCAGAGCTTGGGTAACTTGTCTTGTTGTATCTTTTCTCTGAAATAATGAAATAACAACTTTATGGTAGTCCACTCCTAATCAAGAATATCCAAATTACAGTCTGTCCCTGTTCCAAATCAACACGGCAACGCCAATGGTGATAGCCAGTGTTATAAACGTAGCCACCAAACCAACAAACAGGCCTCGGATAACTTGTCTGGTTGTCTCTTTTCTCTGAAGTGATGTTAGAACTACTTCAACACATGACCACACATTAACTCATTTTGACTCCCAAAAAGAAAATGACTTTAAAAAGCACTGTGGAAAATGAAGAAATTGCTTGTAACAAGCAATTTCTTCATTTCCCACAATGTTTTCTACCAAAAACGTCCAAAAGATTTCATATTTCACTCACATGAATTTGTCGTTTGCAGCATCTTTGAATTTGGAACAGCCCAAAATATTGTCATTTAGTACGTAACGGATCATATTATCTAAATTACAATTTGTCCCTGTTCCAAATCAGCACAGCAACACCAATGGTGATAGCCAGAGTTATAAACATAGCCACCAAACCGACGGCCAGGGCTCGGGTAACTTGTCTGGTTGTCTCTTTTTTCTGAAATGATAAATGAAAAACTTTAAGATAGTCCACTCCTAATCAAGAATATCCAAGTTACAGTTTGTCTCTGTGCCAAATCAACACAGCAACACCAATGGTGATAGCCAGTGTTATAAACATAGCCACCAAACCGACGGCCAGGGCTCGGGTAACTTGTCTGGTTGTCTCTTTTCTCTGGAATTATAAAAGAACAACTTTAAGGTAGTCCACCCCTAATCAAGAATCACCAAATAAGAATTTGTCCCTATTTCAAATCAACACGGCAACACCAATGGTGATAGCCAGTGTTATAAACATAGCTACCAAACCGACAGCCAGGGCTCGGGTAACTTGTCTAGTTGTCTCTTTTCTCTGAAATTGTGAAAGAACAACTTTAAGGTAGTCCACCCCAATCAAGAATATCCAAATTACAGTCTGTCTCTGTTCCAAATCAACACGGCAACACCAATTGTGAAAGCCAGAGTTATTAACATAGCCACCAAACCGACGGCCAGGGCTCGGGTAACTTGTCTGGTTGTCTCTTTTCTCTGAAATTATAAGAAATACTTTAATGCAAAATGACAAAGCGACCAATTTTCTCTGTTCCATATCAAAACGGCAACGCCAATGGTGATAGCCAACGTTATAAACATAGCTACCAAACCGACAGCCAGGGCTCGGGTTACTTGTCTGGTTGTCTCTTTTCTCTGGAAAGATTAAAGAACAACTTTAAGGTAGTCCACCCCTAATCAAGAATATCCAAATCACAGTCTGTCCCTGTTCCAAATCAACACGGCAACACCAATGGTGATTGCCAGTGTTATAAACATAGTTACCAAACCGACAGCCAGGGCTCGGGTTACTTGTCTAGTTGTCTCTTTTCTCTGGAATGATAGGAAATGCTTTAATGCAAAATGACAAAGCGACCAATTTTCTCTGTGCCAGATCAACACGGCAACACCAATAGTGATTGCCAGTGTTATAAACATAGCCAACAAACCGACGGCTAGGGCTCGGGTAACTTGTCTGGTTGTTTCTTTTCTCTGAAAAGATAAACAAAAAATAATTTCAAACTTTTTTTTTTTACTGCAAAATGACAAAGCGACCAATTTTCCCTGTTCCAAATCAACACGACAACACCAATGGTGATAGCCAGGGTTATAAACATAGCCACCAAACCTACAGCTAGGGCTCGGGTAATTTGTCTGGTTGTCTCTTTTCTCTGAAATTATAAAAGAACAACGTTAAGGTAAGTTTTGAGATAATCACAGAAATTTTCAAAATTACAATTTGTCCCTGTTCCAAATCAACACGCCAACACCAACATAGTTACCAAACCGACGGCCAGGGCTGGGGTAACTTGTCTGGTTGTCTCTTTTCTCTGAAATTATAAAAGAAAAATATATTTTAACTCATTACTGCACAGTGACACAGTAATATTCAATAATTCTCCAAGTAATAGTCTGTCCCTGTTCCAAATCAACACGGCAACACCAATGGTGATAGCAAGCGTTATAAACATAGCTAACAAACCGACGGCCAGGGCTCGGGTAACTTGTCTGGTTGTCTCTTTTCTCTGAAAAGAGTAAAGAAAACACTCATTACTGTACAGTGACACAGTAATATTCAATAATTCTCCAAGTAATAGTCTGTCCCTGTTCCAAATCAGCACAGCAACGCCAATGGTGATAGCCAGGGTTATAAACATAGCTAACAAACCGACGGCCAGGGCTCGTGTTACTTGTCTAGTTGTCTCTTTTCTCGGAAATGATGAAAGAACAACTTTTACTCATTACCACACATTAACTCTTTTTGACTCCCCAAAAGAAAACGACTTTAGAAAGCATCGTGGAAAATGAAGAAATTGCTTGTGACAAGCAATTTCTTCATTTCCCACAATGTTTTCTACCCAAAAAGTCCAAAAGATTTTATATTTCATTCACAAGAAATTGTCGTCTGCAGCATCTTTGAATTTGGAACAGCCCAAAATATTGTCATTTGGTACGTAACGGGTCATATTAATTATCTAAATTACAATGTTGATTTACAATACAAACAACACGGCAACATCAATGGTGATAGTCAGTGTTATAAACATAGCCACCAAACCGACGGCCAGGGCTCGGGTAACTTGTCTAGTTGTTTCTTTTCTCTGAAATAATGAAAATAAAACAACTTTAACCCTTTCGGAAACAACCAGAATTATGACTGGTTTAATTTGAAATATGCTGCAGACGACAAACGGATGTTGATGAAGATTCTATTTGTGTACAGAACAGAAATATTGAGACAAAAGGGGCAAAATGCTGACAATCAGCATTTTTTTGTTTTACGTTAATGTTTTCCAATGCCCTTTTGTTGGGGACGTCAAACCAGGCCCCGGTTTATCGAAAAAACTTAAGTATATACTCATGAGAATATGCTCAACTTAAAATAAATACTCTCCAACGTTGAAGGGTATTCGACAGAAGTTCACGTGGATTTCGTACGATTTGAGCACGGTGCTCAGATTTGAGCATGAGAACGTACTTGAGTTTTTTTTCGAGAAACCGGGACCAGGTCTTGTTTGGGAAAGATTTTATGCAAAATGACAAAGCGACCAATTCGTATTTTACAACAATTTTCATGTCTTTCCATAGACAACAAAATAATCACAAGCTTTTCAGTTGCGAGGTTTCTGTTGAAAAGAAATTATATTTAAAGGGCTCTTTCTTCCCCAGTTATCCGCTCAAATGTAAAAGGCAACAGGAATATGTGGCACACCACAAAAATACGCATGTTCATATACATATATAAAATATGTATTCAGTTGCATTTCTGAAGTTCTTTTGTACCCTTTAATGTAAATGTAATGGACCACATCATTGAAACTGTACGCATTAATGCTAGTTAATGCACCAGCATGTTTTGGTTGTAACGGTTTTGCCTATGTTAATCAAGATTGTATTTTTGACATATATGGTTAAACGTTTTTTTAAAGACTTTCATGCTGTTATCGACCACAAAATTGAATAAATTTGAACGACATTTTTCCTCTAACATTTTGCTATGGATGAAATGGAAATTAACTCCATTTTCACCGGCGGTTAAGTTTTACCATAAATTCAGTATTTCCAGTGTTAACCCTTTTTGAATAGGCAAATGATTATTTACTAATTTGAAATAGAATGAAAATAGAATGATGAAACAGAATTCAATTAAATGCAATTCGTGTCCACTATATCACAGAAGATTTTGAAGGAAAAATTGAAATTACCGTAATTATTCTAATAAACGCCCATATCCTAATAAACGCCCATCCCGCAAATCTAAGCGGAAAATATGCATATTTCAAGTACATTTTAAGCGGGAATGGGTGATTCTAATAAACGCTTATCCCCCGATTCCAGATTGAAATAATGTAAGTCTAAAGAAAGGTCACTTTCAAAAGCAATGAAAAAGAGGATTTCCTGTCCCCAAATCTGTTTACAATGAAGGAATTTCATCCAAAAATCGTATTTTGCAGTCCCTGTAAAAAAAGAAAACATTGCAAACTTTTACTTGATTAGCTCCAAGTCCATGAATTAACATTTGATTTGCATGTTTTGACGAACAAAATCAGAATACCTCTAATAAACGCCCTACCCCTACTTTTCTATGGATCACTTTTCTAATAAACGCCTGGGCGTTTATTAGAATAATTACGGTACTAGTTATTTTGCAATGTTGTTTTCCTAAAACGTGTCCTTTTAAAGGGACGCCAAAACCAGGATTTGTTTGGAAAAATGTTATCGTTAGATTTTTTTCCTTATGCAAACTAATTCTAAGTCAGAACAACAGATAAGAGGTTGAAGATTTTTTTCAATAGGGTTCAATTTTATCAAGTTAACAGTCACGTTATTTCGGACAAACAACAGTATATCCCCTGTGTAATTCTTAATCCCCGCAACTACAACTTGAACGGAACTGTTGATACGAGCTTTTATAACAACACCGACGGTTTATCAAAACATAATGGTAAACCCAATAGGTGTTAGTACAAAATTCACTGCCATTCAAATCAAAACTCTATGTTATGTGAACTCATTTGAATCGTCTCGACGAGACGATTCTAATGTGTACACACAATATAGGGTTTGAAGAACATTTAGTGAAATATTCTATTTTAAGAAAGCATCATCCCAGTCCTATCTGTAGCTCTGAATTCTTACCAGGCCGCGGCCTTAGCGCAGTTGGCAGCGCATCTGCCTCTCATTCGAGAGGTCACGGGTTCGATACCCGGCCGCGGCTAATACCCTTTCTGACAAATTGTCACCCACCAATGGGTTTGAAATCGTTAACCTAAGTGGGCGAGCAGCTGGAGGCTCGGTAAGGGTGTTGTGGTAGTACTGGTTTGAGAAACAACAGGAATCTATGGGTAGGTGCTCCACCCACCGCGATATGACCCTGGCAGTTGAAAACGGCGTACCCCTCCCCCTTCCAATTTATAAACTCAAACTGAATTCTTACCCTTTGTTTTCGGAACATTTCACCATACCATACATATTGATTCACATCAGACGTTGGTGGTTTAGTAATGTCTCTAATCGTTTTTGTTTTCATCTGATCGCCGTCTTTATCTTCGTGGTTTACTACGCGGACTTTGCTAGGATCTATTTTTACTGTGTGGTTCGCCGGAAGCGGTAATCGGGAAACTTCCGGAAGTTTAAGTGCATCATCACCGGAAATGGTTGCTATCGAAGAGCTATTCTTGGAATCTGGAAATGTTGAACAAAATATATGTACAAAGATGGTACAACCCTTTCACACAAACATATCTGTTTAGACAACTTTGAAGTCAATTGAAAAAATCCCGAGGAAAGACGAAAGAGAAAGTTGACGTCAGCAAGTTTTCTTTTCTTGTTTATAATTCAGGTACAAAATATCTTCATGTAATTTTGGACAATGCAGACATATATCGCCATTGCATACAACAGTACCATTTATTATTGAAAGTTTTTGAAAATCACGTCAATTAAGATGTTGAGATTGACATTTTAAATGGTTTTTATTTTAAGGTTTACGAACTGAGAATGAAAACACCACTTTCTAGCCATACTAAATGCATCAAATTTCACACACATGTAAATACACTTCACACAAGTTGATTCACCAGGCCGGATTTCAAGATTATGCTACAAGAAGATAATAATTTACAAATATTGTTTTACTCTATTTTCATATGCAAGGGAGGTAATTTTGAACATTTTGGTCGAATATTTCCATAAGTATGCATTAATTCAAAATTCTAATCCATACAAAATGCTTATATTTGTATTTGGAAGGGAAATGTAACACAGATTAGGAATTACTGGCACTTTTCAAATTTCATCTCTGGCTCTGCATTTCATTCTCAGTTCGTAAACCTTAAAAGAAAATCGACTATATGCTACATGTAAGACATGTTGACAAAGGCATTTCAGAACCTCGAATTTGGTACGTGTAATACATGGTAATAATCATAGACATGTGAAAATTAGGAAAACTGTCCAACTATGTAAATTGGGACCAATGCATGTTGGCATACATAAAATGTAGGTCTGTCCGTCCAATGTAGGATTGAATGGAGCCTAACATTTCTGTTAATAGTAGTTAAGTCATTCTCTGTTAATGCACCTGGAACATCTACCAATGGATTCCTGGCGTCTTATTCCCTTTATTGGTATCATTATATCCAATTCAAGTCTACAGCTGTTTATCTCACCTAGACAATCCATAAACAATTAATCCATTGTCAAGTGTATTGGTCAAGCTGCAAATCGAACTCAAGACCCCGGGTTGATTGACTTTTGGCCAAGTTTCCGGCTAATGGTGTATTTTGAGAAATTGAGACTTATGTGGAACATAAACTGGCTCACAGGCGTCCGTAATTTGAGCCTTGGCACAATCTAAACTATTCTTTATAAAGAATAGTTTAGACGGTGCCAAGGCTCAAATTACGGACGCCTGTGAACTGGCTCCGATGGCACGTGAACTACATCAATGCCACTGATACGAGGGGTGGTGGCTTTTTAAAATAAAATATTTCACTAAATGGTCAACAAACTCTATGTTGTTTGTACTCATTAGCATCGTCTCATCGGATTTCAAGTAACACATTTAGAATGCCATTGCCCCTTCTTAATTGTTGCTCTAGTATATACCATTCGACAAAACCACTAGGTGTTCTATTTGACAGCTGTTGCTGATGATTTTATTTACATAGCTACAACTATGTCATTTTAGGATGATAATTATGATACTATCGATCAAAAGACAAAACGGATTTTCCTAACGGATTTTTCACAAAATAGTCTTACTGAACGCTCTGCTAACGTTTACTGATTAAATATGGCCGCCCCCATAGTCTGGGTTCCCTCCTTCTTTTCGCAGTATGGAAAGTAGGGAACCAAACTAGCCGCCATTTTTGTTTGCTTTTGGCACACCACCTTCAAATCTGTGAGCTAAATGGTGAAAACGTTAAAAGTAAACAGTTCGTTCAGTAGAAAACAGTTACGTATCGGTAGCTCTGTGAGCTAACGTTTTGTCTTACTGAACGCAGGGCTGATGTTTTATAGGAAAAGGGTATATCGCTGATTTTCAACCAAAAACCACGTAACTGCAGCTTCAAAGAAGCTGCAGTTACAAGGTTTTTGTTGGAAACGACGATATTGTAGATCAAATGACAGAAAAACATTGTTAACAAAAGAATCCTCTCTGTTACAAGTACTAGAACTGTAAAGTCAGAGTCCGTCGTCAACATTTATCCAACCACTTCTACGTAGGAATCTATCTATCCACGGGTCGTAGGTTCGAACCTCGGCTCTGCCAAAATCATGTCTGACATTTAACAAATCATTTGTCTCTCATCAATGGGTGTGTATCGTCTTAATGAGAGAGCACCCAGAGGATCGAACTGGATATCGTGGAGGCAGGCCCTAGTGGCGAGTGAAATACCTGCAATCCACGGTTAGGACTGGTGCTCAAACCTACGTGAGATGACTAAATTCAGCTTTAAATGGTCTTTAAACCCGATTCTTTCAAGCAATCATTCAACATCGGAAACAGTTAACAACAAAAGACCCCCACCCCCATTGAAAGACAAAGAGTAAATAGATCAGCAAGTCAACACCAACAATTAGAACAAACCTGACGCTAAGGATTTCGAGGTCTCCGAAACCTCACTCGTAATCCGAAAATTCTCTCCTTTCCCCTCCATATTTAGGGATGTTAGATCACATTTACGTTTTCATGTTTTCAGAAATATTCAAAACATCCCGGTAGGGTATAGCGGACGAGAATTGACCTGGCAGAGCATTCCATTCGATTAGCATGGGCTGCTCTGCCAGTTCAATTATCGTGGGGTATATCCCCATCCGTGTATCAATTGAAGCGAAACCTGTGTTTTTACCTTTACCCAATTGGGATGATATTTCCACGAACAAAATCTTCGCTTTTTATAACAACCAATCTAGACTTTTCAAACTTGTTGTATTCAGCATTAAAAGGATTTCGATTAATTCCAAAGCAGAAAAGTGTAGACCAAGATCAGACTGCACGCGCTGTGCAGTCTGATTTAAGTCTACACGTTTCTGCAAAAATCATATTGGGATTAAAGCTTAAGTTTGGAAAAGGATAAATAGAGTGTAAACACCCAATTTTATGACGGTCTAAAGTTACCGCCTTTTATTGCGAAACTTTTATATATACTGAGCAAAAAAAGTTTAGCACGTTTTTTAACACATTATTTCATCAGTTTATGATAATTAAATGAACATTGCTTTGTGCTGTTCAGTTGTCCCGATCGACAACCATTACGCATACAGTGCATGTGTAGAGTGAACATTCAATGTATTGGACAAAGTCCAGATAAGCAAAAGTCACGTGCGGCACGTGTGCAGTGACATCGATAATGTCTAGCTTGTCCAAAAACACACGTTTACACAGATCTGTTAGCAGAATCAATTTAACTGTTACAAATTCTTTGAAATTGATTATGAGAAGGCGAGAAATGATGACGTAAGTTCGACGTCAGAGAGCTCTTTGCATGCTCAAAGCATGTATGTCTGTTAGAGATGTCGCTTTGCATTTCAATTGTCTCAAATTGACAATTACGCGTCTACGGCACTTGGTTTATGCAACTTTAGCCACGAACGACCGACCTAAATCTTGTAGACCGTGTAAAACGACGTTCAGGGAGGATCGTTTCACAGCGACGTCTTGACGACGTTTCGAATTCCTGTCAAGTAAGAATTTAGTGCTACTCCTCCAGGACGTCAAAGGGTATACCGTTAGTGACCAGACTGTCCGGAACAGGCTCCACACAACTTGCATCAGGGTCCTCCAATCTTACGCCAATCACGTTAAGCATCGACAGGCAAGGCGTCAGTGGGTATTGACACATCGATATTGATTCAGCAGACATTGGACTGATGTCCGGACGAATCTCATTTTACGTGTCATTAACTGACGGCAGGATTTGTGGTTGGAGAAGATACGTAAGGCTTGATACCAATAACGTCATCATTGAGACTGTTACGTCGAGTGCAGCGTCATTTTTAGGCAGGAATAGATGAAAACAGTTAAACAGACCTCATTTCAGTTTATGGCAACCAAACGGTGCAAGAGTACTGCAATGAAATTATCCAACCTGTCACTGGACCGTCTTACAACGACACAACGATGTGATATTTCATTAAGATAATCACTACCCACCTACTCCAAGGAACATACAGAATGATCTACGCCTGAACTGCTTAATCACCAGCACAAGAACACACAAAGAACATTGTTGGACGTCAGGCTAGAGAAAGTAATGACGTCTGTAACGTCATTGGCAATGAGCGTCATCTGCAGTATGAATGGGCAAAATTCCTTTCTGTGTGGTCAGGAAGCTTCTCTGCAACATGGGAAGACATTGAGTGGCGGTCCTAGCTGCTTATGATGGACATCCGCGTCATTGGAATTTGCTTGACTTTCGACATCTGACCCCTGTGCACTTTAACGTAAGATGCCTAACTAACGCTTAAGAATTTTGAAGCAAAATTTTCAGGAAGCGCTAGAAAATTGAATTTTCAAACACATTAGAGTTTTATTTTTATGGATTTTGGAATAGTTTGTGACTAGGAAAGGACATTTTCCAAGTGTGCTAAACTTTTTGTGCACAGTATATTATGCGTCAATATAAATTGAAAGAATTTGAATATTTGTCCCTATATAAGGACACAATCTTGAAGTTACATTTCAGAATTTTTTCTCCTAAATATCACTTTTATTTTTATCTAAAAGAGCATATTCTCTTATGAAAATTCTTAAAATTTCAAGCCAAAATATTACGCCGTTTACGAGAAATATGTATTTTTGTGTTAAAATTAAACAAATTGTTGTCCACAACAGTTCAGATGTATATAGAATTTGTCGTTTCTGTCTCACCTTTAAAGGCGTGTTTAGCGCTTATCATCAACAACTTAAAAAAACTGATAGCATTTAATCCAATCTTGGCATCAAGACATACTTTGAAAGATTGAAATGGGGATGAAATGTCCCTTAAAGAGTTCAATGAGCTTTTACAGTTTCGATATACAGTTGAAACTCGTTATTTCGACTCCGCTTTAAGGTACGACCTGTGTAATGCACTTCCTGTATAATCGTTATATTTCGACTTATTCCGTGACGTCCGTAAGTCCGGGCATTTTTAAAGTACCGTTAGATGCAATATTATCGGCTGTTTTCGTAACTACGGAAATAATCGAGCGTGCTCGGATTTCTTGGGAATATTCTAAACTGTTTTTGTGAAAACATTTGTTAATTGTATGAAGAGTAGCGCCCCCCCCCCCCCCCCCCCCAAAAAAAAGAAAAAAGTCAAAAATTACTTCCCTTGAAATCGTCTATTTGGTTCATACAGATTTCGTTCCATTACTGGTCACATATCCCATTACACAAGTCGAGATATCAATCATATAGAAGGGAAAATCAGTATACGTTGTTGATGACCGAGTAAAATTTTACTTGGTCTCCAAAACCATTTTCATTAGATAATTCTTAAAGACGTATATACGCAACCTATGCTTCAAATCGTGATCAAATCGGTCGCCTGCTAACAGAATTATTGAAGATTTCCTGCAACTATTGTGTCACGTGATTCTGCGCCGTGTCAACAGACCCGCTGTTGAAGGCGACAAAATCACGGTGGACAAGATCACGTGATACAACAATTTCAGAAAATCTTCAAAAATTTTGTTAATTTTAAATATGCGACCGATTTGAATTCGGTTTAAAGCAGGGAATGTGGACAGACGTCACGCATGGTTGATTTTTGAAAAATCAAATGATAAAAAAGTTATTGAAGATAAACCAAAATTTTGGTTTATCTTCAATAACTTTTTTATCCGTTGATTTTTCAAGAATCCAACAGGTCCAGCTCATTTCTGGCATTTTCCCACCTTCTCTGCTTCAAACCGAATTCAAATTGGTCAAATATTGACAAAGTTATTGAAGATTATCGGAAATTATAAGTCACGTGATTATACACCGTGAAAATGGGCTAATTGAAGGCTCTAGTGGGGGAGCTTAAGTCCAAAAAGTGGCAGAATACTTCACTTTGTGATACAAGCACCAAATTTGGCACAAATGTTCCTCAGAGTGTACTTTTTTTCAAAACAAATGGTATCCACGATGAAAAACCAATATGGCGGTCAATTTTCCAAGATGGCCGCCATCTCTAGAGGTAAAAAAATCAGAAAAAATATTTCATTTCGAGATGCAAGCACTAAATTTGGCACAAACGTTTCCCAGAATATACTCTTTTCAAAACATATGGTATCCACCATGACAAACCAACATGGCTGCCAAATTCTGAGATGGCCGCCATCCCTATATTTAAAGAAAATCAAGAAAACCCTTTTTTTGAAGATACAAGCACCAAATTAAGCTCACATGTTAATAAAAGTATAGTTTTTTTCAAAACATATGGTATCCATCTTAAAAATCCAACATGGCTGCCGTTTTCCAGAATGGCCGCCATCTTCATAGAAGAAAAAATCTGGAAAAATCGTTATGTTTGAGATACAATCACCAAATTTGATTCAGATGTTTCTTAGAGTTTACTATTTTCAAAAAACAAGATATCCATAGTGAAATCATCCTTATGGCCATTTCCCAAGATGGCCGCCATTTCTGTAACTCAACATATTGGAAAATGCTTCTTTTTGCAATATAAGCACTAAATGTGGCACACATGTTCCTAAGAGTGTACCATTTTCAAAAATAATGGTATCCACTTTAAAAACACAACAACATGGCTGTCATTTTCAAGGGTGGCTGCCTTCTATATATAGATCTCTATATGGGTAAAAAATATTTTCAATGTCAAAAACAGATTTTTTTACACAAACGTTTCTTTGTGGAGTAGATGTTTGTAAATATGTTATCATACTTGAGGTATCGGAATGTGCTTCCATTTTTTATACCCCCGCAAACGAAGTTTGGAGGGGGTATACTGGAATCAGCCTGTCGGTCCAGTGGTTGGATGGTTGGTTGGTTGGGTGGTTTGTTTGTTTGTCTGTTGGTCTGTCTCCAAAACTTTGTCCGGACAACTCCTCCTACACTTGTTGACCGATTTAGTTCATACTTGGCACAAGTGTTCATTGTGACCTGTAGATGTGCAAGACGCAAATTTCACGAAAATCGGACCGATACTTTCTGAGTTATGGCCCCTGATTTGACCAAAAAATGCTTGTCCGGATAACTCCTCCTACACTTGTGGACCGATTTAGTTCATACTTGGCACAAGTATTCATTGTCACCTGTAGATGTGCAAGACGCAAATTTTACGGAAATCAGACCAATACTTTTTGAGTTATGGACCCTGATTTGACCCAAAAATGCTTGTCCGGCAAACTCGTCCTACAGTTACTGTCCGATTTGCTTCATACTTGGCACAAGTGTGCATTAGGACCTGTAGATTTGCAAGACGCAAATTTCACGGAAATCGGACCGATACCTTTTGAGTTATGGCCCCTGATTTGACCCAAAAATGCTTGTCCGACCAACTCCTCCTACAGTTACTGTCCAACTTGCTTCATACTTGGCACAGGTGTGCATTAGGACCTGAAGATTTGCAAGACGCAAATTTCACGAAAATCGGATCGATACTTTCTGAGTTATGGCCCCTGATTTAACCAAAAAATGCTTGTCCGGATAACTCCTCCTACACTTGTGGACCGATTTAGTTCATACTTGGCACAAGTGTTCATTGTGACCTGTAGATGTGCAAGACGCAAATTTCACGGAAATCGGACTGATACGTTTTGAGTTATGGCCCCTGATTTGTCCCCAAAATGCTCGTTCGGCCAACTCCTCCTACAGTTACTGTCCGATTTTCTTCATACTTGGCACATCTGTGCATTAGGACCTGTAAATTTGCAAGACGCAAATTTCTTGAAAATCGGACCGATACTTTCTGAGTTATGGCCCCTGATTTGACCAAAAAATGCTTGTCCGGATAACTCCTCCTACACTTACTGTCCGATTTGCTTCATACTTGGCATAGGTGTGCATTAGGACCTGTAGATGTGCATGACGCAAATTTCAGGGAAATCTGACATTTACTTTCTCAGTTTTGGCCCTTGATTTTACCAAAAAATGCTTGTCCGGACAACTCCTCCTTTAGTTACTGTCCGATTTGCTTCATACTTGGCACAGGTGTGCATTAACTTCTGTAGATGTGCAAGACACACATTTCATGAAAATCAGACCAACACTCTCTGATTTATTGCCCCTGATTTGACAAAAATGCTTGTCCGGACAATTCCTCCTACAGTTACTGAACGATTTGTTTCATACTTGGCACAGGTATGCATTAGGACCTGTATATATGCAAGATGCAAAATTCATGGAAATCACACCGATACTTTCTGAGTTATTGCCCCTGATTGGACCAAATTTCAAGAAAATCGGATTGACAATTTCTGAGTATGGCTCCTCATTCAACAAAAACGCTTGTCCGAACAAAGGTGGTGGCGGGGGTATTTTTATCACCTTCAGTGATAGATTTCTAGTTGTTTTTTTTTTTTCAAAATGGCTTTAGTATGTATATAAATGTAGATAATCTAGTTTTCAATTCACCTTACTGCAACATTCATTTCGACATTCATTACAACATATTTCTTCAAAAAAATCATGTATAACCTGACGTTGATAATATTTGCAAAGCAGTTGTAACATTTAGTTTGGGTTATGTCAGTTATGTTTTTGCTGGTGGTTATGTTTGTGTTTTTTAGAGGATTGTAACTAAATGTGTTATCATTTTGTTTTTTGCAATGCGCATCAAAGTTTCTGCATGCTAATAGCGGGGTCCTATTCATGGAATACTATCCTTGTAGGTGAAGACAAAACAGCTGACATTTCAATAGGCCTATATGGTGGCCATTTCGATTATCATCTATACAAGTATTAAACTATAATTCAATATAACTAAGTTTATAGTGTTCAATCCTACATAAATTGTCATTGAAACATCAAGAAGTAATCTCTTAACAAGCTTTGTCATCGTAAAAAATTGCTTCCAACCAAAATAGTTGTCTTAGTATAAAATTAAAGACATGGGTTCTTCATGGCCAATGACAAATCATAAACTACGAACTATGAAATACAAAATATAGATTGTTTCTGCAATATAAAGGAAGTACTAGTAACTTATTCGTTCTACGTATATCTTTATTCTGTACAAAATATATAATGGGCTGAGAGGCCTTAAGTACAATTCTGAAAGAATAAACATCAAATTATGATAAAATAGTTAAGTTTTCCATATTTTTAAAATATAAAATAAACAACAAACCCTATTGTCAGTTAAATAGGGAATTAATAACGCATAACATTTTATGTAAAAACAGTTTTGGGCCTTTTTAGATATATTAGACAAATCTTTTACTTAATAAAAATGTGCATGCACAAAATATTCCTTACTGTATACTTTGATATATAGTCACATATAATTCGAAGAACATACATTCTTCAAAATGCATGGCATCGTCCTGAAAAGTCAAAACACCTTAGTGATTTCAAATAAGTCCACCTTTACTAAAATCATAATAGTGGTCTTTGATTTTGTCATGCAAGCCCCCATTTTGCACAAATGTTTCTCAGATTATATTTTCTTAAAAATACCGTACAGTAAAGTATCTGCCATGAAACACTAACAAAGCTACTGCAAAATTTGTGAGATAACTGTATACAATTTTTAAAGGTTCAAATATTTGAAAGATCTACAAAATGATCACAATGACACTAAGTTGCAGCTTAATATATTAAAAGTTGTTGATACATAATTGTGGCTTTATTTGTATCAAATCGTCAATTACAAATTAAAGGAATGTTTTTTAAGGTGGTAGTCAAGTAGTTCTTTAACACACCATGGTGAAAATTTTGACCAAGACAATTTCACAAGAACAGCAATACTGGCAAAATTGTTTGGTTAATATTGAATTCTAGTTAGTCCGTCAAGTTTGGAAATTATTTTGTTATTGAGCACAAGAACAATTTTGCTATAAATTGTCATAGTCTTTATCATGTTATGACAAAAATATGGCTATGTAAGAAATCCTATTTCACAAAGAATAACTGATCCACAAAAACTTGATAAAATGGTGCTTGTAACCTAGGAAATTATTTTGACCCATATGTGATCTACAGAGATGGCAGTCATCTTGGAAAATGGCAGCCATTAGGTTGTTTTATCTTGATGGAAACCATTATGTCTGAAAATGGTATACTCTGAGAAACATGAGTGCCAAATTTGGTGCTTATATCACAAAAAGAAATATTTTCCAATATTTTAAGTATAGAAATGGTGGCCATCTTGGTAAATGGCCACAAGGTTTATTTCACCTATGGATATCTTGCTTTTTGAAAACAGTTCACTCTAAGAAATATCTTTGTCAAATTTGGTGATTATATCTCAAAGATAAAGATTTTTCAGATTTTTTTCTTCTGTGAAGATGGCGGCCATTCTGATGAATGGCAGCCATGTTGGATTTTTAACGTGGATACCATATGTTTTGAAAATAGTGTACTTTTATGAACATATGTTCTTAATTTTGTGCTTGTATCTTCAAAAAGAAGGATTTTCTTGATTTTATTTAAATTTAGGGATGGCGGCCATCTTAGAAATTGGCAGCCATGTTGATTTTTCATGGTGAATACCATATGTTTTGAAAAGAGTATATTCTGGGGAACATTTGTGCTAAATTTGGTGCTTGTATCTCGAAACGAAGTATTTTTTTTTTTATTTTTTTACTTCAAAAGATGGCGGCCATCTTGGAAAAATGGCCGCCCTTTTTGGGTTTTCATCGTGGTTACCATTTGTTTTGAAAAAAGTACACTCTGAGGAACATTTGTGCCAAATTTGGTGCTTGTATCACTAAGTGAAGTATTTTGGGATAAGCTCCCCCACTACTCGTACATTTGATACATCAAATCAAACCTAATCGTCGATAAGTTGAGAAAAATGGGAGTTGTGCAAAAATCACTCAAACGCAAAATTAATTCATTTCACGCGTAGGTAATCGCAATTTTAGGGGAGAGAACATACCTTCTCGATTCAAAGTAATTCAGATAGTTACCTCCCCTTTTTTCGATAAATTACAAGATGGCAAAGATGGCATTCTAAAATGAGAAATTCCACTTATTGATAATTTGATCCGATGTTGGGATTTTTATGATGCGCCGCGTCAATGAGTATTACCGATTTTATTTGACCTGACACAAACCTTTATTCAACCTTGCATATCGTAACATTCTTCAAAAATTTGATTTGATTTCATTGGGGTTTTACGCCGTTTTAAACTTCTATGGTCATATCGCGGCGGCTGGAGCACCTAACCATGGGTTCCTGGTATTTCTCGCACCAGTACAACCACAATATCCAAACCGAGCCTCCAGCTCCTCTCTCACATAGATGATTCACACCCATTGGTGAGAGACAAATGACTTTTGTCAAATGTCAGAATGGATACTGGCCGAGCTCTTCAAAAATACTTGCAACAGTTCACAGATAAAACCACTCTCTTAAAACAGACTACATTACCTCTTCGTTTAAATTATTATGTCGTATTTTAATGATGATGTAATCAATAAACCTCAGCTTTGGAGAGTTAGATATAATAGGTTGGCTATACAAGAAACTATTACTGAATTGTTATTTCAAAATAGTCCAGGCGTGTAATTTATGATTATAAAAGCTAAGCCATGTGAAATGAAATCCGTAATACCAACTACGAGAGTAATACCAAAAACTCGTACATAGAGTTTGGAATTTATTTCAGATTTGGACTCTGGACATTTGTCAAATGTCAAAAAGGATATTGGTCGAAAGAACAGGGGCTCTACCCCTGTTTAGTAATTTGATAATGCTTCATGTGGTCGCATGAAAATCTGAAAGCTGTGCAAGTAGTCACGAGGGTTTGGAAGAAAAGGCTGGGGTACATAAACCTTTTAACGTAAAACACGGTGTATAATCACGTTACTTAGAATTTCCGATTATCTTCAATAACTTTGTCAGAACTTGGCCAATGTGAATTCGGTTTGAAGCAGAGAAGGTGGAAAAATGTCAGGAATAACATAGTCGTGATAGATTTTTTAGAAATCAACGGATAAAAAGTTATTGAAGATAAACCAAAATTTTGGTTTATCTTCAATAACTTTTTTATCAGTTGATTTTTTTAAAAAATCAACCACGTCCATATAATGCGTGACGTCTGTCCACATTCTCTGCTTCAAACCGAATTCAAATCGGTCCCGTATTAACAAAGTTATTGAAGATATATTAGTAATTATTGCATCACGTGATTATCTAATCCGAGTCTTCTCTGATGTAAATACGCTCTTTGATATTTTGATTTTTCGCTATTTACATCAGAAAGCGTTGCTCTTTGAAAACAGCGGAAAGTTCGGTAACGTTACAAGTAGTGAAGCTTTGTTTTTGTGTATCATATCGAATCACTCGGTAAAACACTGTAGGGTATAGATCAATAAATCATTTTTTGTCACACCTGACCAAACATTTCATTTCAAATCGGCCTGCTGGAAGAGTATAATAGTCCATTTGAAATTTTCGGAACCTTGCAATGTCGAGTACAATGAAGTTTTATTTTTTCTTTGCATTGTATAGGTGTTCTAGAGCAGATCTAGCTTGGTTGCCAGAATGGCAACCTTGGGCAACTCCCACAATTCGCAAAAATCCAAGATGGCCGCCAAACGCAGCTGGAAAAATAAACTTTTGTCAAATTGTCCAACAAAGATGCAAAAAATGTCTACGAGGGACGGTCGGAAAGTAGTTGGACTTTTGACTAGTTCTCTAAAACCATTTAACTTTTTAACAAAATTCTTTCTACACTGTTTAAACATATTGTCCATCTATGTCTATGCATTTTGCCATCTTCGTAGGAGCTTTACTATTCCCACTATTAACCATGACGTAGACCCACTGTTTTAGGTACTGTGTAACAGCCGGTATCAAAGGCTCCCTGGTCTCAAATTTCCTCCCAGCAAGCATTTTCATCAGTTCTAGACACAAATAAAAGTCACGTGGCGCGAGGTCGGGGCTATAAGAAGGGTAAAACAACTTTTGTCATATGTAATGGTTGATAATCTCCTCTGTAGATGCGGTGGTATGGGAGCGTGCGCAATCGTGAAGTAGAAAATATTTTTCTTTGCTAATCTGGGACGCGTTTACTTCAGCATTTATTCTTCTTTTTTTCTGAATTACTTCAGAATTGTACTTGGCAAAGACAGTTTTTACCATTTGACAAGAAATGAGTAACTATCAATCCTCATGAATCACCAAAAGCAACAAACATGACTACCAACCGAAGGAAACAGCTTAATCGTTTCAGAGATGGGGAACCAGCTCGTTTCCATGGCTGCTTTGACTGAGTTTTTATCCCAAGTTCGGAATTATGAATCCTTATTTAATCTTAATTGGTAATGTAGTTCAAAAACTTAACTTCTTCGCGATTAAAATGACTAGAATGTTCTTTTGTTTTTGTTACCCTTGTTGTTCCTCTGACAAATAGCCTATGGTACATAAAACCCCTATCACATATAAGTGGACAGAATATTGTATATATACAACTATCTTTGAAAATAAACTGACCACATTATTGGCAAATGGATGTAGATTCCACCAATATATACTAGGCAAAAAAAGAAACGCAACTTCCTTTTCAATTCCTTCTTACGCAAAGACAACAAATCAGATTTGAACAAAATGTAATACATCTAAAGCATTAACATTTCACCTTATCAATTCCACAAAATATTGTTTGTAGTAAATTCCATTAATAAGAAAAACACCCAGTTTACACCGGGCGTCAACACAATTTGACAAAAAAAAGTGTATGTAGGTCGAAAAACACATTCTCTTTCCTTCAGTTTGGACCGATATTCGAATGTTGTGAAGTCCATGCCATTTATTAGCGGTCTCCATTGCATTCTTAAACCTATCCCGTAGGTGGGGTTAACCTGATGATACGGTTCTGCCTAGACCACGGTGGATAATCACGTGATGCAACAATTTCAGAAAATCTTTAATAACTTTGTTAATACTTGACCGATTTGAATTCGGTTTGAAGCAGAGAAGATGGACAGTCGTCACGCATTAGATGAGCGTGAAAACCGCTAAACTAATAAAAAAGTTATTGAAGATAAACCAAATTTTGTGTTTATCTTCAATAACTTTTTCATCAGTTGATTTTTCAAAAATCCACGCTTCCAGGTTATTCCTGACATTTTCCCGCCTTCTCTGCTTCAACCCGAATTCAAATTGGTCAAGTATTGACAAAGTTATCGAAGATTACCGGAAATTCTAAGTCACGTGATTATACACCGTGCAGACGTCATATCTCTTTAATGCCCGCCCCGTGCTCGTTAAGTTGTGGTCCCATTGAGAGCCAACAGTGTAAACATTCGAAAATGTGTCGATTTGTTGCCCCATCAATGTCTTGCGACAACATTTTGACTTTTTCAAACTAACAAAATCCGTACTGCAGATTGGCGCTGGTTTTGGCGCATCCGTGCTATGCGTAGGGTAGTGAGAAGTCTATGAACGCTTTGGCATCTTCTTGGTCTATCTTTTAGCTTGTGTTCGAAGAAAATTTGTTATGATAGTAGTCATTTAGAAACCACGACAGGGGGGAAATCAGTTTTTAACAATTAACTATGAATCACGTGATGAATTTACGACATCTGAAAAAATGACACTATATTTATGCGTATGGATGCAGGTATATCAAAAATGTACTCAATATTCATTAAAAACATATTTTGTCAAAAATATTACGAAAAATTGGGGTTGCGTATCTTTTTTGTTCTAGTATATAATGTTTTTATACAGTTGCAAATGGAGAGACAGCAGCACGAAAAGTCCAACTACTTTCCGACCGTCCCTCGTATTTTGGGGTTTTTTGGTATGCTGAATTCAAATCTGATGATAAATATAGCATATGGATATCAGAAAAGTACTAAGTTAGAGATGGCTGCTGGATGCCATCTTGAAAATCACATTTTTTCTACGTTAGTTTTTATACAGTCTTTAAAAGGCACCTTTTCAGAATACTTTGTAAGCCAAATTTACTTTATTTCTCATTTCTTCACATTATCATTTCTTCTTTTCTTTTTTATATCAACCTTGTATAAATAAAATTCGGAAATGGATGCTACATGCCTTATTGAAAATAATTATTGGTTGAAATACTGGTACAAATTGCTGCCAAATTTCGATATTTATGTGTAATTAAATCTCTTTACTTATTTTTACCACATTCTGACTAAATTTGGATAGTACATAATTATTTCGTTACTGTTCTCATATAAATGATGGTAACAGATGTGACAACCAGTTGCCGTCTTTGCATAAAGAGCAAATTTTCAGACAGTTTTTCAAAGTAGGACATCAAATGCCTAAAAATCTGCTCTTTTCGCCAACAATGATATAATATCAATTAACCTGTGTTAATTTCTTCAATTTGAGTTAGACTCTAAAGGTTTTGTTTATAAGTGTACTTAGTGGAAAATTCAAATAACATATTGTTAGGTGCTGTTTTTTTGGTATTGTTATCTAGGTTTGAAGTTTTTGCTTTGGAAAATCAGATTCTGATACACAATTATGTATAGGACTAGACCTAGATGAATATATAGAATGTAATACATAGGCTACCAGTTGCCATTATTATTGTTAAATGAAGGCGATGTCTGTAGGCTTGACGTATGTCTGTATGTAACTGAGATTTTATTCAATTATGGCCCCCAGTTACCATGTTGAAATGTAAAGTTTCAGCTGTTGCTGCTGACTAAAGATAAACATCTTTGGCATTTTATATTTCAGTTTCGGTATAGAAATTAAAGGTAACTGTCATGCTAGAAGAAAAATTATCATTAAAAGTGTTCTAATATTTATATTTTTGAAATTATTTTCCTTGTGCATATCTTAAGGAGTCGTAATAGATCAATCGTGATTGATGGGTTAAAATTCCTTTGGGAGCTGATCTTTTCAGCTTTCATACCTTTACAATACAAAATTTATGAAGAAAAAACCCAAATGATCATGGTAAAAACAATACAACTCTTTGAGTTCCATGCATAATGTAATGCTTAGTCTTGTCGTACTGTTTCAACTTATTTACCCGAATAACGATTCTAAAAGAAAACATGTTCTGACAAAGACTTATCATGAGCGCTTTAAAGAGACAATTATACTAATTTGAGTGATCTTTCCTTTTGAATACTAGTAGTTTATAAATATACACAATATATTTAAGACAATGTGGGATTTTAGCATATTAATATTTCATTTTGAGAAATCAATGTAAATTGGATATGCATGAAGTACATTCATGTCATTCTTAAGACTTTCTGACCAAGCCATTCCTTAACATGGGTCTGTACAGAAGAATAAGAATCATTACCAATTTACATGATTTAATGAGAGAACTGTGTATCATTCCGTTAGTTTCAATTTGTTGTTGTTTTCTTCTTGCTGATGAACGGTATATCTTATTCAAACGAATCATTAAGACTTAGCCTATCGCTTGAAGACTGTAAATATACACAATACACAGGTGATGTACAAAATGGGCCTTAAAACAATGATAGTATAGAATGATTTAGATCAATTCTCGCAATAACTGAAGTGACATTGAATGTGCAATGAATGTACTGTTTAAATTCAAACATTACTGAAGAAATTTCTGAAACATGGTGTCCGACAAAAGAAAAATACTTTTGGAAAATTATTGAAAAGTCATACAAGCGAAATATTCTAGTAAAATATACTAACACATTTGATGTGATTTGAAAGGCAAAAACCATTCAGGATCAGATGCAGAAGTGCCTAAGAATCATAGAATGTAAAATCGTTCAATTTTAATCAAGTTGAGCTGTATCTTGTAATTTCTGTTCAATTCCCAATAAATGTGAATGGACAACCATTAAGTATAAGGTATCCCGATACAATGAAAAAAATGTTCAGGGTTTCTCTGTGAATTTATATAGATGTCTTGTAGGTAGGGAAACATTTGCATACTCTTTCTTTAAAATTAATGTTTTGGGTGGAATCTTACCCAGGTTATCAAATGCTTGTTAATTTCCACCTTCTTAATTTATTGTTTTTGTCTTTTTCATCGAGTAAAGTTTCTTGTAAACAGTATATCTTCAAGACCAACTATGAACCGGTACTAACAGTTTAATCAAACATGGCTGTTTTTGTTTATTTTCTTTTTATTTCTATTAATCCAGTATATTGTAATGATGCAGAATGATCACATTACATGGTATCTACATCCAATGTTGACCACATAATAATTCCTCTGAAGTTACAAACATTTCGTAGATCGGATCTGTGTGTAAGATTAACATGTAAGAAATTTCTGCTTTACGAGCCAACGTTCTATTTGCGATTTGGGTGATGTTTACATTCTATATATGGATGTAGATCATGGGATCATTTCTTCAAAATTAGGAAGAAACCATAGGAATTAATGATATAAATTCATAATGGTACTTCAACCCACGCTGGCATCTTTTATTATTCAATGTCAGAACTGTGTAGGGGAGACCGGGGCTAGTTGATGCATTTTTCAGACTTTCTTCCATCACTTATGATCTGAATGGCCAATTTCCATTGTCTTTGTATAATATTAAAGCTCAATTTTTCCTGCGTGTAAACTGATATAGAAATCATTGAATTGTAGTATATTTCTTCCTTTTCCAAGTATATTTCTTTGGTAGGTCGAGTGCATCAACTTGCCCCATGCGTGGGGCAAGTTGATGCAACCCATGGGGCATGTTGATGCATATTTTCTTCATTAACTTTTAAAGTCTGTGCGCTAGAAATAACAGTAAATTGGTCGTTTTCATGGCCTAAAATTACGCTTCATTGACAGAAAAATGGTTAACTTGTTGTCAGGTAACATTCTTACAACATTCAATAGCTTTATTTTGAAGTTTGACTAGCATATGCTAAACTTGTGGAGTGAATCACTCAGGAGCCTGCTCCATTGCAACAAATAGGACGAGATTGTACCCGAAACCTAGATCAAAATTTGAAAAGATTTCCGTTACATTATTGCAACTATGTCTGGTCAAATCAAACTGTTTAAACATGTGCCCACATGGAATATCATACAGGTCCTTAAGCTAAACAAGGACCATGTCTGTGTTTAGGCTGTATTGAATAGGGAGACCGGGGCTAGTTGATGCATTTTTCAGACTTTCTTCTATCACTCATGATCTGAATGGCCAATTTCCATTGTCTTTGTATAATATAAAAGCTCTATCCATCCTGCATGTAAACTGATATAGAAATTCTTCATTTCTTCTTTTTTCCAGTATATTTCTTTGACAGGTCGAGTGCATCAACTTGCCCCGGGCTCATTGCATCAACTTGCCCCGACCACCCCCACGTGACATGAAGCAATGTAGACAACTTATGCAAAGTATTTCCTATAAAAAGACGTTGTCATACTGAAGCTCACACATTGAACATCCTGTGCGCATAATTGCATTATGAATTTTCAAAGACGCATTTGCGTGAAACGAAATTTTGCAAAAAAACATAAAATATACTTTCGTGTGTGAAAAACAACTTTTCCACGCCAAATCCACATTTCTTACCAAAATTTCCCCAAACACCCGGAGAAGATGGGGGCTGTCAAGAACTTTCTTTCATGTCATTGCTGATGCCAACAACAGTGGCTAAAAATAAACCAACAATGTGCTCTTATCTCGGTTCAGTTTCTCGTAAATATAAAAAAATGCTAGTTGTGTACTAGTTTCAAACTGTACTTTTTAGTATTGATAAAGGTAATTCTGCTATTAAAAATATCAGAAATTGGATATTTTAGGTGAATTGCTAAACTATTACTGATACGGTTCCAAACGTATTATAAACGTTCGAAGGTGCCATTAGAATGGGCGAGCATGAGAATGTTGACACATGAAAATGCACGACTTTTCTGTCATTGAGCGACATCCAGAAGAAACTGCAACAATGTTGTATTGGCATGTGGAATTCGTACATACTTACAACAGTGTTGCAACTAGCAAAATTGTACAAGTCATAACTCAAAAGTCACAAGTCACAAGTCCGAAATCCTAAATCATTAGTCACAAGTCAAAATTGCCCTTCAGTGCTTCCATACATATATGACGTATCTACAGTTTTATTCCCAATGCATCAACTTGCCCCTGCATCAACTAGCCCCGGTCTCCCCTATATGTATATCATTACACAGAGGTGATGGTCGTCGGTTGAAATGATAATACTGTTTCAATCATATCATCTGTAAAAGTTTCGAAAATGCTCCAAGACTCTCAGATTTATAGAAATGTTTACAATAGAAAATATAACGTTTTGAAAAAATCTTGGATTTGTAAGACTTGAAATTTCCAAAATAAAGTACAAGATAATTACTTCCCTTTATAATATTTAGTACCAGTATTTGTTGTCACTTTCATTATGCCATCTGGTGGCCATTTCCCAAATGAAAAACACTTTAGATCAATGTAAAATCCAAATAAATATAAAAGTATGTTATCAAATTAATAGGGGGAATGATACACAAATATCGCATATTAGCCGCATTTTCTACAAGTAGAAATAAATTGTTGTAAGTGAATTAAGCCAGCTATCATTTTCAATATGACGTCTGGCGGCCATGTCGGAGTTTTATGTACACCAGATAAATCAAAATTCGAATTTCAGAAATAAAGTGGGTTTACCTTATCAAGTGTGTCTTAATACATGAATTCTATGGGCCATGTAAAATAAGGTAGAAAAATGTGATTTTCAAGATGGCGTCCGGCAGCCATCTCTATTTTAGCATATTTGTGTTATCCAAATCTTACATTTATCAATGGATTTGGATTCAGCACACCAAAGAACCCCAAAATAGACATTTTTCGCGTCAATTTAGGACAATTTGACAAAAAGTTGATTTTTCCAGCTGCATTTGGCGGCCATCTTGGATTTTTGCGAATTGTGGGAGTTGCCCAAGGTTGTCATTTTGGCAACCAAGCTAGATCTGCTCTAGAGCACCTATACAATGCAAAGAAAAAATAAAACTTCATTGTACTCGACATTGCAAGGTTGTCATTTAGGGCATATAGCAGCGTCAAATGGACTATAACCTTTGGTTTTGAATGGAAGGTCAAGGTAAACAAAGGCTGCTCAGGTGAGGGTTTTTGCAAAACATTGCCTATAAACCTTTTAGAAATACTTTTTGGTCGTAAATTTTTCAACATGTATGACAATTAAATGGTTCATTGATCGATATCATCAGGGGTTTTAACGATAGCGTTTAAGATCGGAAGGTGAATGATGCGCCATAATTTGTGGAGAACTTCTTGATTTTTTCAAAGAGCAACGCTCTCTGATGTAAATAGCGAAAAACCAAAATATCAAAGAGCGTATTTACACCAGAGAAGACTCGGATTAGTGATTATCCACCGTATAAAAGTTTTATTTTCCAGCTTCATGTTATCGTATTGTTATGGATAATTGAACTTAATTTTCGGTCCCTTGACCTTCACCAGAGAAACAATTTAATACTAGTTTTCTACTTTATGCTATTAGATATTACAAAATTACGCTTCGAATCGATCCGGTCTTGATAAATTTGAACAAAAAATAAAGTACTTACAGTCGTTTGAAAAATTGAGTTGTGATGTATCGGGGTGACAATTTGCCAAAACACCGTCCGTTTGTGACGTCATTTATCTCGTAGTATGACCACCTTGTTATTTGTTTAAGGTTTACGAACTGAGAATGAAATGCAGAGCCAGAGGCGAAATTTGAAAAGCGTCAGTAATTCCTAAACTGTGTTAAATTTCCATTCCAAATACAAACATAAGCATTTTGTATGGTTTAGAATTTTGAATTAATGCATAGGCCTACTTATGGAAATATTTGACAAAAATGTTCAAAATTACCTCCCTTGCATATGAAATTAGAGTAAAATAATATTTGTAATTCATTTTCTTCTTGAAGCATAATCTTGAAATCCGGCCTTGTGAATCAACTTAATTGAAGGGTATTTACAAGTGTGTGTAATTTGATGCATTTCGTATGGCTAGAAAGTGGTGTTTTCATTCTCAGTTCGTAAACCTTAAAGAAAATATTTTTGTAGGCCTAAGACTCTTTTTCTGTACTATAATTGGTTAGACTTTGAAACATGACAAGTTTGAAACCAATCACATACTGTAACGTAACAGTTGCTCTTGTATGATTAACGCAGTGAAATCTTAAATAGTTTTTTTTTCATATTGTAACCTAAACCTTAAAAAATCTATTTTTGCTTCTTATTGCCCTCAAATTAATGGCAAAGAATTTTGTGCTAAAAAAACTTGGTTTAAAGTTATGTTTTGATAAACCGCCGGTGTTGTTATAAAATCTCGTAGCTGCGGCTTGAATCAAGCCATAGTTTCGAGAATTTATAACAACACCTACGAAATAGCCTACTATTGTTTGTCCGAAATTACGTCATTGTTTACTGGATAAAATTGTTCCCTAGGGGGAAGAGGTTAAGCGCAGTACAGCAAGCCGACACAAAGATACAAGACGTCGACCTAGTCACAAACAGTTTGGGAATAACTTCTTGAATTATTAATTATCTCCGAGTCGACTTATCTTAACTCTTTCCCAAACAAGACCTGGATTTAACGTATATAGGAGATATGGCTTGGGAAAACATTGAGACAAAAGAAGAAACTGCTGATGACCAGCAGTTTCACCTTTTGCCTCAATATTTTCTTGGCTATAACAGAAACATTTTGGCCTTTTGTGATCTTTGTGTAACTTTGGTGCCTGCATCAGCTTTCAAGTTGGACCGCCTTGAAAATTTGCTGTTTGGGAAAAGGTTTGAAAATATGTTTTTGCATCTTATTGTAAAATTGATTGGAAGGGGTTAAGCTCAGTACAGCATGTCGACATAAAGATACACTTCAAGATGTCAAGCTAGTCACAAATACTTTGGGGAATAACTTCTTGAATTAACAATGATTTTCGCTTTCTTCATCTTTTTCTAGAACAAGACCTGGATTTGACGACCGAAATAGAAAAGTCTTTGGAAAACATGGAAACAAAAGAAAAAAGCTGATGACCAGTATTTTCTCCTTTGCCTCAATATTTTCTGTGCTTTATTCTACACTTATCTTTTCTTTGTTAATATACAATGTATTTTCTACATGTACAGCAGCTTCATTATGTAATAGTGTTTTTTTTTCTTTTTGGGAAAGCATTTATCGTGCCCATGAACCAACCCATGGTTTTGAAGGGACACAGTTGAATACAATACTTTGATGCTACATGTAAATTGCGGAGAAATGTTTGCCAGGCTGTGTGTGCAATTTGCACGTATATATTTCGCTCCATCCTTTCTAAAACGACATAAAGACGGGGTTTTCCATTAATATAATCCTTTCCAAGAAAAGACCGGGTTTTGACGTCCCTAACATAAAGGGCTTGGGAAAATATTGAGACAAAAGAAGAAATTGCTGGTAATCAGCAATTTCTGCTTTTGTCTCAATATTTTCTGAGATATATTTTGCATGGATCTTTTCTTTATCAACAGCCATTGTCATCTGTAGAAGTTTTCAAATTGATCACCCTTAAATTTTGTTGTTTGGGAAAGGGTTTAAAAAGACCTGCAGATGACAAAATGTATCGTACTAAAGATTTGTTAACCCTTTCCCAAACAAGGGAAAATGCTTGGGAAAACATTGAGACAAAAGAAGAAAATGCTGATAATCAGCATTTCCTCCTTTTGCCTCAATACTTTCTTGACTGTATGATACACTATTCCAATCTATATCAACATCCATTTTGTCATCTACAGCAAATTTTGAATCAGACAACCCAAAAATTTTGTTGTGTGGAAAAGGGTTAGATATTGTACAATATAGGCTAAGTATCACAGAAACAGATGGGATTAAAAAGAGTGAAATGCTCATTACCAGCATTTAGATTCCCTTTTTTCAATGTTTTCCAGAGCCTACTCAATTAGAGATCCCAAGAGACTTGTGTTGTCAAGGAAAGAGTCCTTATGCTAGTAAGGCATATTATTATTCATATATTCTAAGTAAAGTCAATTTGTTGTGATTCTAATGCACACTTCTAATGCATGTTAGTGATTTTCACCGAGATAAAAGATTTTATCAGTTTTAAAGTTCACAAATGCACACTTTTGTTGAAACAACCATTTTATGATAAGTACGCATGCGTAGTCACCTACCTTATCAAAAGTTAAGGTACAATACCCGTAATTTGACAATTTTGAGATTCAAACAACGTCGACTTTTTCCGAGCGGCGTCGTTATATATCCGAACCTATTCCGGTGCGGTCGTAAACATTCGGCGGTGGAAAGTTCCTCCGCCGAATGTTGTCGACGTCTTCCGATTAATTCCGACGTCGCGCGAATCTCATTAGGGGTGGACTAGCTTTTGGGTACTCGCTGATCTTAAATGCCACATAGAGACATTTAATGCTCTTCTAATAGCGATTAATTTTGTGCTAAAAATAGACTTTGTTTACGTATTGATAAATCGTCGGTGTTGTTATAAAATCTCATAACTATGACTTGAATCAAGCCGTAGAACTTTACGAGATGTTATAACAACACTCAAAGAAATATTATTGTTTGTCCGAAATTGCGTCACTATTTCATTAGATAAAATCGTTCCCTATTGAAGATGTTGTAATAATCTAAAGCATATTGAAATTTGGACGATCTGGACATAAAAGTAATATATTAAGCACTTTGTAGGCCTACGGTGCATTTCAGTACTGTCTTCTACCCTTCTTTTTTAAGATGGCAACGGGTGGCCATAATCATTTGTACGTTCAACATTATTAAAAAAAAGTTTCACATCCACTTAAAGCTAAAATATGTAAGAAGTATATAATAATATGTGATAGATATTTACAATCCAGTTTTAGACAATATTTTTAACAAGAATTTCAACTACCGATCAGGTTAAATATGGCGTCTGGCGGCAATGTGAAATATTGAAGTATACAACAGGCCGGTACAAAATGCGAAATGAAGAAATTAATTGAACTATGCTTCTTAGCATGTCCTCCCTACATGAGATTGAATATGATAGATATACCATTTTTAGCGAGCCGGGACTTTATGTCCGGGGAGCTAATGTCACAGCCCTAGTGTCGGCGTCGGCGTCAGCGTCGCGTCCCGTCCCGCCGCGTCTTCACTTGAAAAACTTTAACCTGGTCTATATCTCAGGCACTATTACAGATACAGCCTTGATATTTCATACATGGATACATCTCGACAAGACCGTTCATTTGGGACCATGACCTTTGACCTAGTGACCTTGACCTTGGAGTTTGACCTACTTTTGAAAAACTTTAACCTGGTCTATATCTCATGCACTATTATTGATAGAGCCTTGATATTTCAGACATGGATACATCTTGACAAGACCTTTCATTTGGGACCATGACCCTTGACCTTGTGACCTTGACCTTGGAGTTTGACCTACTTTTAAAAAAATGGCTGATTTTGTGACAAGCTCCCATATAGGCGAGCTACTTTGTCCGCGGACAACTCTTGTTCAAGGTGGTAGTAGGCAGCCATCTCTTTCTCGGTACCTTTCGTACATCCGAATACATCAGATTCGGATTCAGCATACAAAAATTCATTGGCATTTAGCCATGGCAAGTTTAAGATAGCCATTATCCAAAAAAAAAAGCCTATTATAATAGAAATAAAATATGATATTACAATATAACGAATGTTACTTATGATAAGGTATTTGTTGATATTCACGATTTCACTTCAATTTTTTGTTTTTAATTCCAGTTATCTTTAGAAGAAGGTAGATGGACGACTCGTAGCCACAAACCAAAGCCTATCAATATGTTTGTGGCTATATAATGTTGTAAGCAGTTTTAAAACTTAAGAAACATTTGAGCAGTTTTGAAACTGCTCAGTTTTAAAATTGCTTGCGACATATGAGGTCGCGGTTTGGTTTCTTCAGCCGCAGTCCATAAAATGATATATATATCGTCTTTTTTCAACGAAAACCTCGTAACTGCAGCTTAAAATAAGCTGCCGTTACGAGGTTTATGTTAAAAAGCATCAGGATGCATTCTTGTTGATATTGTTATAAAGCCATTTATCTTCATCATATTAAATGAATAAATGATGCAAATGTGCGTGTTTCCAATTGGCTTTTTGATTGCAACGATAATTTTCGTTGTATTATCTAATCATTCCATCGCTTAATAATATTTTTCGCCGATTGCTTAATGTATCCGTATGATTTACGGTTAATAATATAATGAGCGTAATCATTATTGTACACATTTGGCTCTGTATATAGCATCGACATTAAAAGAACAAAATATCAAGATCTAATTGTGAAGTTAGATCTAACAAAATAAACATAAAATAAAATGAATAAATAAATAAGTAAATGGACGAATAGATGAATAGATAAATACATAACTAAGTAAACAAATAAATTAAATAAATAAATACAGTCGACACTCGTTGTGTCGAAGTCAGAGGGGCCGTCAAAATACCTCGACATATCCGGAGTTCGGCTCACCCGATTTTGTTCGGCTTCGATAAAGTTGATATTTGACCGTTTTTGAAAGTAATCAAGTATGATTATTATTGAAATATTGTAGGAAAAGGAAAGAAATTGCTCGTTTCGAGAAATTTCTATCCTTTTAATCCTACTATATTTCAATACCTATATTGAGTTCAAAATTATTTCGTTTGAAAAAGATATGTCCATTGATGAGGACGGGACCAGATTTGAACTTCGAGTTAAGTGAAAATTCGACTTATCCTATGTCGACATAACGACTGTCGACTGTAAATAAATAACACTATATGCGAGACAAACACGAATAGTGCTTGAATATGCATATGGGTCATAACCCCAAAATGGTAGTATATAGGCTTTATATGGCATTGGTTACCAACGTTGGTCACTACTAGCCCCCGTTTTACGTAGAATATTTGTCACAGGCACTTGGATTAAGGAATTCCTAACAACCTACAAACATATATTTCCCATTAATAAATAAACGTAAGGTCGGTTATCGGCCATTTTTGAAGCGACAGAAGGCGTTCAGGCATCACTGGTTTCATATTCCTATGAGTGCAATAATTTCCTTGGTGGTAACCACTAACCAGCGGAACTAGAACGACTTGCGTTACTTCAAAAAATAACAGCTGGCAAACCTTGTGTATATTTAAAATTAAATTGGAAAATACACTTTTGTTAGTTGAAAAAAATCCTGAATCCTGGTGCCTACATATATGGTTCTTGTATAAAGAGATGAAAAGAGAAATTTTGTTTAACATTGATTTTCAAAACTAAAATTGATTTGCGAATTCGATTGAGGCATTATTATCTCGGAATACTGTGCAATGTGAGGCATACTAGTCCATCTTGTTCCTCTTGTTTAAGTCCGGTTCCAGATGTTCGACTTCATGTTAGATTAATATCTCAATTTCGTCGTATGTGATTGATAAATGGTAATTTCGTTAATTTTTAATTTATCATAAAACATAATTTCCCGATTGCGCGAAGCTCACGTATTACTTCATAAGATATTATACTGGACTACAATCAAAGTATATGCAACGTACTGTCACAAGATAAAATGGATTTTTAAAATAAAAATAGTATAATATGATATAATATTCTTTCTCATGTATAAATACTTTTTTTTCTAGAAATCTGTTTCGCATTTTTATCATGGGATTACAGGATTAATTTCAATGAAAGAATTGGGAAAATATGAAATAACGACGTTGCAAATTCAGAGACATTCGAAAGGAGATTACACATTCTATCGTTCGTTTGTTTTTGCAAGTTATTTAACGTTAGTGCTTAACCATTTCCATCTTTTTAGATATAAATGTTTAAAAATAAATTCTTTCATAACCAAGTGAAATTATTGATAAAACACAGAATAACTGGATTTTCATTTATTCGCTGTAACGCAAACGTTACAGAAAAGTGCTACTGGTTCATGGTGTATAATCACATAACTCATAATTTCCGATAATCTTCAATATCTTTTTCAATAATTGACCAATTTGAATTCGGTTTGAAGCAGAGAAGGTGGGATAATGCCAGGAATAAGCTGGATTTTTGAAAAATCAACTAATGAAAAAGTTATTGAAGATAAACCAAAATTTTGGTTTATCTTCAATAACTTTTTTATCAATTGATTTTTCAAAAACAAACAACGTCCATCTAGTGCGTGACATCTGTCCACATTCTCTGCTTCAAACCGAATTCAAAGCGGTCCAGTATTTACAAAATTATTGAAGATTTTCTGAAAATGTTGTATCATGTGACATGATTATCCACCGTGTAGTCCCTTTGGATTGTTCGAGTGCACAAAAAGGATAAACAGAATGGATCTTACTGTTATGTACATATCAGTACTGCAGACTTTGATAAGTGTAATATTGTGTTATCAAAGAGACCGACTGTTCAAGAAATTCAGCCTTCCTTCAAGCACAGACATACAGACGTACAGCGTGTTATATACTGGGTCGTCTACACTGGCATGTTCGAGAGATTGTATTCATAGAAATGGATGCAAATCGTTCGTTATAAAAACCAATGGTGAGTGGAATCGTTGAGTTTTAACCCTTTCCCAAACAACAATTTGTGGGGTGGTCCTATTCAAAAGCTGCTGCAGATGACGATATTGATGTTGTTAAAGATAGAATTTGTGTAAAATATGGCATAGAAAATATTGAGATAAAAGGAGAAACTGCTGGTTATCAGCAGTTTCTTCTTTTGTCTCAATGTTTTCCCAAGCCATATCTATTAAGGACGTCAAAACCAGGTCTTGTTTGGGAAAGGGTTAAAATTAAGGTATTCCATCCGCCATAATAAGATAACAATTTCTTTTAAAATCCGGGTTCCCTCATCAATTTACGTTGCCAAGGAAATTGTCATAGATAGAGGCAAGATTGTTAGAAAGCTTTGGGGCTAATGACGGGTGACATACGTTAACCCATTTTCAAGGACTGTAAAAAAGACTGTTAAAGTCTAAAAATGTCTTTACATGTATTTTTTTTAAAATAAGGGATACTGCATGTTCTCCTTTTTCACACAACTACGTTTTGAGAGATAATAAAAAAGAATAAAACAGGCCCGTAGGAAGCAATTTCATATGGGGGGGGGGGGCTAAAGACCATATCCTGAATATTGGGGGGGGGGGGGGGCTAATTGGGATTTTCCCAAAATTTTATGTGCAAAATTTAAAAAATGGCATTTTTTGCCAACAGCCCCCCTAGCCCCCCCACCCCCTGTTCCTACTGGCCTGTAAAAGATAAAAGATAATAATAAAAATGCCCCCAAAAGTACATGTATATTTGTTCGAAATGACAAGCCTGATCAACTTCTACAACTAAGAGTTGCTATTTATCACTAAGATACTGTAAAAGACGAATGTGCGTATACACAGGCAGATCAGGTACTATGTTTTTCGAAAATGACAGGAGATCCCCTTTTCCAGATCCCGGTTCATTTCTTTTTCTCAATTTTTTAAAGATCCGAGCTCAATATCTTATGTTTTTTAATTTATACAGGTGAATGTCGGCTCTATGATAATGCCTTCCTAACAGGTTCGAACACCGATCCAGACTTTACATACTATATAAGGCACGGCGAGGACAGTAAGTATATATGCATGCCCGTCTGTCTATCTGTCTGTCTGTATGTCTGTCTGTCAAGTGTGCGTCGGTTGTAAATAATGCCCTCCTGACTGGCTCGAACTGGGACATGACCAGGAAAGTATGTATCAGTTCACATGTTTGCGTTTCGGTCTGTCTGCATCTCCAACGTTATTGTCAATTATCATTATCAGTTCGTCTGTAGGCCTATGACAATTTCATTGGACATAATAATTAGCCGACATTCTATGATATGCAGTGATATGTGACCCGTCGCACTAAAAGGGACCTTATAGTGAGTGTAAATAAACGACTATTGTCTGTCTGCGCCGATTGAGCAGCCAAACTAGGGCCGATACTTCTCACTTTTATGTAATTTTCTGAATCTGGAATGTTTTCCCCATCTTACTGTGTACTAATTTTCCACATAATGTTGACCTGTGCTTAGTCTGATCAAATTGTGGTGTTTGGACTTCTGATAGGGTTCCTTTCAGCGTGACGAGTCACATATCTTTAGTCGTTTTAACTATTTTGTCTATCAACATCTTTTCGTCGCTTTGCAACGAAAACCTCGTCACTTAGGCCTAGTTAGGAAAGTATGAATATATGTTTTTTAGATTAATATTACACAACAAAGTCTTTACGTTTACATTTCTGTCTTTGTTCAGTATTAAACAGTGGACTTGCATGAGTTGGATGTATACGCAGCGTTTCATTCTTTTTCTTTTCGTATATTTTTAGAGACATGTGTGAATGCTATCGGGTACGAATATTACGGTTACCTGGCAACAACCAGAAACAACACGCCATGTTTACGGTGGGATACAGCCGCTGTTTCCCATCCTGACGCCAACTTTATCGATGGTTCCGCTTTTCTAGCGGAGAATTTCTGCCGGGAACCAACGCTCCATGACGTGTTTCCATGGTGCTACACGAACGGAACGAACTGGGAATATTGTACCATTGGCTTTTGTAAGTATTGACAAGTCTCAATTTTCTGCTAAACCCTTTTCTTTAGAATAAAACCTCGTACCTACAGCTTGTTTTAAGCTGTACATCAAAGTTGCGCGCAGTGTTTTGTATTTAATCAAGGGTGGAATACTTTAAGGTTACCTCATATATAAAATTCCCCTCCATATTATTAACGTTTTTCTTCGTTAGGATATTTGAAGGAAACTTATAAAAATAAGTTCGATGTTAAGTAAGTCAGAAACTGGTAGCAGTGGTAACTTGTCAACAACACATGACTTTAAATAATAGCCGCAATATGTGAACACAGTAAATTCAGTTGTTTAATTACAGGTTGTTTGGCGACGGTTTTAGGGTACTCCGATAACATCAACAGGACGGTGGGTGGGGTAACTTGCCAGCGGTGGGACTCACAGTCACCACACCGGTACACGGGTTACTACACGTAATCCGTACACCAGGGTGGTATTCTATACACCAACCAATCAATCTAAATCCAAAATTACCTCTGAAATTACACAACAACCCACATGATTGGCCGTGGTAAACGTCTCGTCCAATCAGATGGCTTGTAGTGTAATTTGTGTTTAGACAATCAATTTAGAATTGTTGGTGAATACGGTTCTAGATTTATTTTTAGAAATACCAGAGGTACACCGGGACGGGCATGTTGTCATACAACACACCACGTTTAAGATGGCAATATTGTGGCGTCAAACAGTGTGGATATTGAGTGTTGGTAGCTATAATAAGGGGACATTAACCGTTGCTATTTGGATTAATTTGGTCTTATTCTTTTGTTACTTTTCACAGGTTGTTTGGCGACGGTTGTAGGGTATTCCGGTAACATCAGTAGGACGGTGGGTGGGCTAACATGTCAACGCTGGGATTCCCAATCACCACACAACCACTCGGGCTACTACACGGAATCCGTACATCAGAATTATTGTAGAAACACATGGGACATGCTGGGCCTGACCTGGTGCTATACAGTAAACCCCGGAATAAGATATGAAGTTTGCGGGGTTAGACAGTGTGGATACTGAATTATGAATATTGGCAAATGCCAAGCAGACAATTTACTGAAAACGGTTTAAAAACATTTAGCTATCGGCACTGGTGGTGAACTCGGCCAAAGCGAGGGACGTTTTTTCGCGATCAATGTATTTCGTCGGTGCTGTTTTAAAATGTCGTTAACTACGGCTTTATCGAAGCCGTAGTTACGAGATTTTATATCAACACCGACAGTTTGTCAATACAAAACGGTAAACCTGGTCTGTTTTTAGAAGTTCATTGTCATTAGAAAAAAATCTATAAAGTCACATTTAAACGCAAAATATCTATACCTTGTTGTAGCAAAAATTGTTGTAGTTCACCACCAGTGATCAGACGAAGCCTTACCAGGATAGATATTCTCACAAACAGAGATATTTTTACAATTTCAAGACTGTGAGTCCTGGGGACTCGCTGGATTCCATATCAATGAGTCCAGCTACTAGTTTAGTGAGTCCAATACACTATTTTTAATAGAAAATCTGTAAAAATTGTTGCATCCTGGGACTCGCTTGAATTAAAACTTTGCATCCCAGAGACCAAATTATGAGTAAAAGTAGCAGGATGCGCAGGTAAAAAAATCACTGCACAAAAAATAGAATTGAATCGATTGGTGAATCAAATGATTTATTATGCTCCGCGAAAAAAAATTCGGGTGAGCATGTAGTCGCCACGCTGTCCATCCGTCAGCCCGTGTGTCCGTCCGTCCACAGCCAGATCTCAGCAACCTTTGGGCCAAATTCACTGAAAGTTCACATGTGAACTCCCTGGGATAATCCCTAGGGACCTTTTTCTCCGTTTCCTGATTTGAGGCTGCGTCATCTTTTCATCTGATGGGCAGAATTTAATGAAATTTTGCATTTATGTGATAAATGAGATGTCATAGACCATTTTCTACAAATAATGTGTTTACAAAAAATCTGTCATGGGAAAAGGAGGGTTAATGTATGATAGTTTTTATTTTGTGACAAACACTTATTCGGGGAGCATACTCTGTCAATGACGGCTCTTGTTTAGTCTGTGTTACTACTAGCTGGCCTTCAACTGGTGAGTGTCAGATGTTACTGTATGAAGTAAGATGAAACATATGTTTTAAATCAGGTTGACTCTTACACAAACTTTACACGAATTTAATGACAATGAGAAGAGAAAAAAACTAGAATTTTAATTTCTCCGCAAGATTAAACTCTTGTGTCGAAAAACCAACTTTCTAATAACCAGATATAAAAGTTTCTACAATTTTCAAACATTAGAAGTGTTTTATTTCGTCTTTAGAATTGGATATTTTGGTCTTTTCCGATCTTTACCGAAGAAAAAACCGCCAAACTACCGATCTGAAGTTATGACGTCATAACGGTCAAATAATGACGTCATGGCGGGATAAACGGGAAGTCATGGGTCATTTCCCGGAAAGCGTGAGATATCTGACAAAGTTGAATGTCCGACTTTTCTGTCATAAAGCGACTTCCCCAGTCGATACTCAAAACACGGAATTCATCCTTAGTAAATGTTAGAAAAAATATTAAAACAGTCAAAGAGTATGTCGTTAGTGTTTGAAGGAATGTGCCAAAGAACGGTTTTAATTTGTCTGTAATACTCTGACGATGGAGAAATTGATAAAAATTGAGACTTCGCTTTATGACAGAAAAGCCGCACACTTTATCTTTGTCAGAAACCTCATGGTCTAGATTGGGGTGGAGTCAAGCCATTGTATGACGTCACTTCGTGGCGATTTTACGGAAATTGCCTTTCTTTATTTGCTCGAAAATCAGTATTTCTTAATCCAAGTAACGACTTAAAGAAAAGGAAACAAAACTTTTTAAACAGCCGAGTTTAAAGAAAAGGAAACAAAACTTTTTAAACAACCGAGTTTGGCGGATCTTTTATAAAATAATGATTTTCTTCCAATATACGGTTGGTAGCCTTTAAAGTTAAAGTATCTTAAAAGAGTTTCTGCTTCAGACCCTTTAACCCTTTACCAGGCGGCAAAATGTTGGACTGTTCCAATTCGGAAAGTGTTGCATACGACAACTTCAAGTAAATGAAACTTTGAAAAAATATTTCTATTTGGTGTTATAATGTAGAAAACATATTGAAAAATGAAGAAATTGCTTGTCACAAGCAATTTATTCATTTTCCAAAATGTTTTCCCAAGTCTTTTCTTGTGAGGGAGTCAAAAGGCGTCACTGTGTAGTAATCGAGTAAAGTATGGGAAATAGTCTAAGGAATTTTATACTTGCAGAACTATTTATACGGCAAACACACTCGGTCGTTGACCAAAAAACTGTAACTGTTTGATTTACTTAAACGCCTAATTTCACGCAAAGCATATTCACTGGCGTTGTACAAAAAGTAAAGTGAGCTAAAATAAATATGTAAAAGGATACAGATACGCATGAAGCACTACTCGCGTTCAGTTGAACAGAGCGTCGAAGTCTTTGAAAAGCCCTTCTTGAAAGAATCAATGGTATTGGATTGTCGTAGGTCCCGTGGGAGTTAATTCCATAGTTTTAGGCCTGCTGTTTTAAAACCTCTGTCACCGAATGTTTTGCATCTGTTGAATGGTATGTTGTAACACACTGCAGAAGAGCTAGTGGATCTTAGATTTCGTTTTCCAGGCAGTTGTTCAATAGTTCAAAATAGTTCAGTCAAATAAGCCGGAGCGCGTCCCTTAGAACAGTTGAGCATGACAGTTAGACTTTTGAATTCAATCATTGCTTTAATAGGGAGCCAATTGTAAGTCATAGATTGCTTGTTTACTACTGCCACATTTGTTTCGTCTTAAAACGAGCTTTGCGCACATGTTTCGGATCCTTTGCATTTTTCGTATGACGGTTTGAGAAGCACCATAGAGAAACCCATTACAATAGTCCACGTGAGAGATTACAAGCGATAGCACGAGAGTTTCTGTAAGATATTTTCGTATGCTTTTTATTCGTAGATAGTTGAACATTGCAGTTTGGCATGTTTGCTGAAGCTTAAATGTTCGTGTAGGAACGCACTAAGATATCTTATACACTTTACAGACTTAACGTGGTCACCAGCAATATCGACTTCGTTTGTTGTGCATTTTTGTAGCTGTTTTTTGCTTCCGAAAGTTATGAATTCAGTTTTTGAAGTGTTCATTTTTAGTTTATTTTGTTTCATCCAGTCATCAATTGTAATAGCACAACTTTCTAATTCTTCTATGGCTGTTCTCTCACTGTCTGAATAGAAGCTAATATTGATTTTTTGATTAAATCATTTATCATTAACTAATTAAACGGACCTTTATACATGTATAAGATACCAAGACGACAAAATGCACTCGTATAGTGCATCATACCTATTACGACTTTGGAATATTTGACATAGGCCTAATTACATTCCACTCCAAATTTCCCCCTTCAATAACTATGTAGAAATCAGGTGACACAATATTAATATATTTTTTAAATGGACATTTGCCTAAATCCCTACTGGCCCACAAAATTTGACATGTAGCATGTTTTCATACCGTTTATAGAATTTATATGACATAATTCAAGATTAAAACAGTATTATAAATCCAAAGTTAAACGAGAATCTATATAAATATTTTGGTTTATTTTAGGGTGGACAGTTATCAATGTGTATCAGTTGTTACTATAAATAGTCACATATATCTCCTACCACCGCTATTTTCCGTTATCGGTCTAGTCCCTCATTAGTAAAGGATTTTGAATCGTTTATAAGTGACATAAATCGATAATCATGCAGCGGTGTAAATTCATGTAGACTATTTACACCGGCCCGATCGTGTTAACGAAATGATGTGATATGGGGTTTTATATCCGTCGTAATCTTAGCAGATCAGACGAAGCTGAAATTTTGCACAGAGAAAAATTAAATGCCATATTTCAATTTTGTACAGTTATTTCCTACAGAAAATAAGTAGAAAATAAGTAGAAAATAAGTAAGTATGTATCTTTAAGTAATTATGTTTATATATTATGGCCGATTTGAAAAAAAGAAGCAGAGAAGGCTGGATAAGGCCACTGATTTCAGGGGTCTACTATAATATTTATTTCCCAAACTAAAATTGATTAACACTGATTTAGGCATTATCTGAAAATGGTCCAAGGCGAGAAATATTGGACTAACTTGGTCCTCTTGTTTAAGTCATTTTGCCGGTTCCAGATGGTGGAATTTATATTGAATTGATATCGCAATTCCGTCGTATATAGGCTGATGAATAGAAATGTCGTTAATTTTTTAATTTTTCATAAAAGATAATTTTCCGATAGCGCGTAGCTCACGTTGTGCTTCACGAGATGTAACTACACACAACTGTCACTAGATCTGATGGATTTTTAAAATATTATTGAAAAAAATAAAACGATATAAAAAAAAAATTCTCGTGTATTAAGAATTTTTACAAAAATATATTTCACATGTTTGTGTTGGGATTAATGGATTGAAATATGAATAAATTAAGGAATTATGAAATAATGATGTTGCTATCCGATAGACTTTTAAAAGGACATTACTATAAAATGAGCTTATATATCATATCATTTTCATCTTTTTAGACGTACATGTTTTAAATGTATACATTTATTTAAAACAATGAAATAGGATCTCTGCTTTATAAAAAAAATATGAAAGTGAAATTTTCATTGAACCATAGTAAAATGATCGTTTCAGAGAAGTGGAACGATGATTGTTAAATCCTTTCCTTGGATTATCTAATTGCACAAAAAATAATACGCTAGTAAAATGGATCTTATTGTTGTTTATGTTTTTATACTACAAACTTTGATAAGTGTAACACTGTGTTATACAAGGGATAGACTGTTCAAGAAGTTCGGACTCCCTTCAAGCACAGACATACAGACGTACAGCGTGTTATATACTGGTTCGTCAAGACTGGCGTGTTCTAGAGATTGTATACATAGAAGTGGGTGTAAATCGTTTGCTTTAAAATATGACGGTGAGTAGAATTGTTGAGAATTTTTAGCCCATTACAACTCAGCCATGTTGAATCAAGGATGTGGATGGTTTTGAATAAACAGATGCTGATAAGAATTATTGGTTTTTAACCCTTTCTGCACCTGATCTTAAACAACTGTTTGAAAGATGCATTATTGATTATTTTACACATTTTTGATAAATGTAAAGTTTTTAGAGAATTTAAATACCTTTTCAATGATATAACTTTGGAAAAAATTGAATTAACCCTTCTAATAAAAAGGGCTTTGCAGAACAGTGCCCTTTCATTGTTTGGTGTTGAATTTTATTTTTCTTCAAACAGAAATAAAACAACTATTTTAAATACTTTTTTAAGAATTTCTTTGTTCTCATAAGGAATGACCAGTTCAAAGAAATGAATGATGTCAAAATTATTTTAATTAGATATTTTTCTACAGTAATTTTCAAGCAATTTTGAAAAAGTAATCAGACCCTAGTCATGTTTAATTGCAAATTACTCAATTTTTTTTAAAGAACAAAGTGCATATTTTCTTTAATGGTCTTAAAAGCTAATTAATCAAACTTACTAATCATAGAAAAGAACAATTTGAACTTTAAAGGATTGCCAGACTTTTTTAAGGTTGGAAATAAAAGGAGTTAAAAAGAGTTATTGTTTGTTCAAAACCAATGAGTTAAAAAGAGCTACTGAGTGGTAATGGGTTAAGTATGCCATCTATTATTAGATATTAACGATTTCGTGCATCATCGTGGTCATCTGTTACAACAGAGTCTGACGATGATATCCGGCTTTTTACAGTCAGGATACTCTTGTCAATTTCCTTTGCCACGGAAACACCCGATTAGATAAGGCGGAATTGCACGAATTCTTTGATATCTAAAGGTGGGTGGTATACGTTAACCCCTTTTCAATGACTAGGAAAAGACTTGTAAAGCGAAAGATGGGTTAAAGACAACGAAATAAATGATAATACTTGTACTTTACGTAACTACAATTAGACTGGTCCAACTTGAAAAACATTTCATATAACAAAAACGACACTTCAAGATAGATAAAATAAGTTCGTAATGTCAGTTTTTCTTTGAGATGAAGGTAGAAGGTAGTGTTAACCCTCTCCCAAATGAGACCTGGTTTTGACGTCCCTGGTGGAATAGGCTTGGGAAAACATTGAAACAAAAGAAGAAACTGCTGATAACCAGCAGTTTCTCCTTTTGTCTCAATATTTTCTATGCCATATTTTACACAAACCTTATCTTTAATAACATCCATTTTGTCATTTGTGGCAGTTTTTTAAAGTTGAGCACCCTAAAATTTGCTCGTTTGGGAAAGGGTGAATAAGTATGGCTCATATAAAAGAATAGTCGTTTGACATTGTACACTAGGGTGGGTCTAGATCAGTCTTGCCATAGTACATTCTGAGAAGGATCCATTATGATCTTGTCTAATTCCTTCTGTTGCAAGGAAAGCTATAAGATACAAAACTGAATCCTGATCAGACCATGTGCATGTTGAATATCATACAGTTCATTAGATTGCATGTTTTCAGACCAATACATGACTAGGGGTAGGTGCATGTCTATCATAGTTCATAATACTACATTTATAATATAACGTAATATACTCGTATCTTACAGCTATGCTACAAATCATCTAGAGAACAACGCTGATCCTGATCAAACTGTGTGTATACGCATGCTGAACAGGATCCATGCTGTTATAAAATATCATAACGACAATTTTCAAGATACTCGTTCATTTATTTTCATTTATTTGTCTCTTACTGCACATCCAGGTGAATGCCGGCTGTATGATAATGCGTTCCTGACAGGTTCCAACACCGACACAAATTATACATACTATATTAGGCATGGCGAAGATAGTAAGTATCAGTTTACATGTTTGCGTTTCGGCCTGTCTGCACACCCAACGTTGTTATCATTATCTGTCCGTCTGTATATTAATTTCACTTTATATAGAATAGGGATGATTTTCGTGATAAAACATAGACTGATGAGATGCAGAAATATTTTCTGTCATTTTACGTATTTGTCTTTCTTTATATTTCGCTGTCCGAAGTCCAGCAAAGATATATATCATGGCATATCATTACATTTTTACGAATGTAAACAAGAGAAGGTAGTTTTAATTTTCAGTACAATTTCACATGTCTTGGTTCAAGTCTTGCAGGTATGAGACACGTGCAATATTCTGACCATTACTCTCAAAATTACTGCAGTTGTTCGATATTGTGTTTTTATTGTCCAACAAGGTTAACCCGGGACAACTTAATTTTCGTGCGCAAAGTCCGTTAGTGGAGTGTCTTAACAAAACAAAGCCGAAGTCGGGTCATTACATATGAAGATCTCCCGGGTTAATCTTGCTGGACAATAACATATTACGTAAATTTTGTAAACATGTGCCTTAATATTATGACCAGGCTAAAGCTCTGCATGTGTGAACTTTTTTTTACTTTCTCTTTCTGTCCGTGCCTTGCAAGAATGTCAGATTTCTTAACGGTTTCATGTAAACATTTCAGTTTTCTTGATAGAATACTTGACGTATACAAGTCATTTCTACATTCAACATAGGCCATTTAAACATCCTACATTGTTGCAAAAAGACTGGAATTCTCCGGAATAAGCATAACAAGAGAAAACTAAAGTCAAGATTGTTTGCGCATAAATTAGTATTTTGTTTGCTTTTCAAGCACACACTTCAGCCGTACTTGGTTGTACAATGAATCAATTTTGTTTTCAATATCCGAGATCAGATTTCGCATTGTGGTGCTTGGAATGAGGTAAACAAGTAGGTTTTAATCATAAAGTTCAATATTGAAATTTAATTTATTGTACCTAGCATTCAACTTACTTCAGTACGGAAATTGGTCTCGAATTTCGACGTAAAACGCTTACTACGTGTCGAAAATTTGAATGATCAAGCATATTTGCTCGGTTACATTTTAAGTTTCTGGGTTCCCATGCTTCAGACAGAATTTCCGTAGGCCTACCTCATTCTGAAGGATACACAAGTTGGGTCGCAATTCAAACAAAGTTTTGACCCTTGTTACAAAATATATAACTGCGTGTAGGCCTTCATTACGGCTTTGTGGCTTCGTTGTGTTACACCATTTATTAACCGTTGCTGAAAAAGCTTCACAGTTGTGGAGTATCGCAGCATTCTAATGGTTTATACTATTCAAATGGCCACAAAACATGTAATTTTTTGTCGTTTGCTTCCATTCAAACTAGCCTACATGACATGCTATTTCTTGTTCTATATCAAACAAAAATTCTTGTCACATGGTTAGGAAACCCATTTAAAAAGTTCTTTTATACTTATATTATCATAACGTATTATATAGATCTGTACAACTTTTAGATTCGGTTTTTTTTTCAGTATTAAACAGTCGAATTCCATGCGTTACAAGCATTTTATGTGTACCATGTGTTTCATTTTGTTCTTTTCTGTTTTAAGAGACATGTGTAAATGCTATCGGCTACGAATATTATGGTTACCTAGCAACAACGAGAACCAACAAGCCATGTTTACGGTGGGATACAGCCGCTGTTTCCCATCCTGACGCCAACTTTATCGATGGTTCCGCTTTTCTAGCAGAGAATTTCTGCCGGGAACCAACGCTCCATGACGTGTTTCCATGGTGCTACACGAGTGGGGCGAACTGGGAATATTGTAACATTGGCTTTTGTAAGTATGGACATGTCGCTACTTTTCTGGAAAAAAAAAGAAAGGAAAAACAACAGCACCATATGCTTCATATGCTACATGTAAAACAGCCTGTAGTATTTTCTTGTGAAAATGCGATGAAGTATAGCTCTGATTGGCCAATTGATGCTGCCAATCAAACAAATGACTTGTTCATTTAATTACGTGTCTTCGAACTTTTGAAATATATATGTGACCCGTCGCGCTAAAAGGGACCTTATCGGGTGTGTGAAATATATCGACCCTAGTCAGTCTGCGCAGTCCGCGCAGCCAGACTAGGGCCGACACTTTTCACTTTTATGTAAATTTCTAAATCCGGAATTGTTTCCCTATCTTACTATATGTTAATTTGTCGCATACGGGATCTGGTTGACTTGTTCCGAGTCTAACAAGTTCGTCAAAATTTGGATTTTTGGAGTTCGGATAAGGTCCCTTTTAGCGTGACGGGTCACATATTAATAAAGACAAAAATAAAGATTTCAGTGCTTCTCTCTCCTAACGCCTGCTATCATCGCTCTTTGTGTGTTTTAAAAGTGAGCATTTTCGTTTTCAGAGTTTAGTATTAAGGTATTCCCTCCATAATAAGATATGAAACACTTTGTTCTACTTCATTTACACCAAGGATAACGGCGCAAGATCATGGCTAATTTGTACAAATAGTAGTATTTTTCACGATGGTGGAATAGATTAAGACTATAATTTTCAGTCTTCTTCAGACCCTTACGTTATTTTTTTTACTTCTCCTCCACAATTCCGCGTTTTTATTCGCCAAGAAAATATTGAGACTTTGGAAAAACATGTGTACATGTAATAACACATAAGCATGAAAAACATGTTGGTGTAACTTGTCGACTTAGTTATTGTATGAACTTTCAACAATGGTCGCGATTGTATGAAAACACTCAATTCATTTCTTTCATTACAGGTTGCTTGCCAACTGTTGTAGGTTACGCCGGTAACATTAGTCGGACGGTGGGTGGGGTAACATGTCAACGCTGGGATTCCCAATCACCGCACGGGCATGGCTACTACACGGAATCCGTACACCAAAACTACTGCAGAAATACCGGAGACATGCCGGGAGAGACCTGGTGTTATACAGTAAACCCCGGAATAAGATATCAAGTTTGCGGCGTTAGACAGTGTGGATACTGATTTATGAATATTGGCAAATGCCAATCAGACAATTTACTCAAAACAGTTTAAAAAAATTATCAGACGAAGCCTTACCAGGATAGATATTCTCACAAAAATAGAATTGAATCGATTGGCGAATCAAATGATTTATTTAGTCTGTGTTACTACCAGCTGGCCTTCAACTGGTGAGCCTCAGATGTTACTGTATGAAGTAAGGTGAAACATCTGGTTTTAATCAGATTGTCTTGCACTTGACTCGTACACAAACTATACACGAAATTAATGACAATGAGAAGAGAAATAAAAACTAGAATTTTAAAGTATCCGCTGATTGGCAAAATTAAACTCTTGTGTCGAAAAAAAAAAACCCACCTTTCTAATAACTAGATTATAAAAGTTTCTTCAATTTTTAAACATTAGAAGTGTTTTATTTCGTCTTTAGAATTGGATATGTTGGTCTTTTCCGATCTTTACCGAAGAAAAAAACGCCAAACTTCCGATTTGAAGTTATGACGTCATAACGGTCAAATAATGACGTCATGGCGGGATAAACGGGAAGTCATGGGTCATTTCCCGGAAAGCATGAGATATCTGACAAAGTTGAATGTCCGACTTTTCTGTCATAAAGCGACTTCCCCAGTCGATACTCAAAACACGGAATTCATCCTTAGTAAATGTTTGAAAAAATGTTAAAACAGGCAAAGAATATGTCGTTAGTGTGTGAAGGAATGTGCCAAAGAACGGTTTAAATTTGTCTATAATACTCTGACGATGGAGAAATTGATAAAAATTGAGACTTCTCTTTATGACAATAAAGCCGCGCACTTTATCTTTGTCAGAAATCTCATGGTCTAGATTGGGGGCGGAGTCAAGCCATTGTATGACGTCACTTCGTGGCGATTTTACGGAAATTGCCGATCTTTATTTTCTCGAAAATCAGTATTTCTTAATCCAAGTAACGACTTAAAGAAAAGGAAACAAAACTTTTTAAACAGCCGAGTTTAAAGAAAAGGAAACAAAACCTTTTAAACAACCGAGTTTGGCGGATCTTTTATAAAATAATGATTTTCTTCAAATATACGGTGAAATCAACTGCCTAGCTTGGTAGCCTTTAAAGTTAACGTCTCTTAAAAGAGTTTCTGCTTCAGACCCTTTATCCCTTTACCAGGCGGCATGATTTTGGACTGTTCCAATTCGGAAAGTGTTGCATACGACAGTTTCAAGTAAACGAAACTTTGAAAAAATATTTCTATTTGGTGATAGAAAACATTTTGAAAAATGAAGAAATTGCTTGTCACAAGCAATTTCTTCATTTTCCAAAATGTTTTCCCGGTCCTTTTCTTGTGTTGGAGTCAAAGACGTCACTGTGCAGTAATCGGGTAAAATATGGAAAATAGTCTAAGAAATTTTATTTTCACAGAACTATTTATACGACAAACACACTCGGTCGTTGACCATAGAAGCTAAAATTGAATATTTGATTAAATTATTTATCATTAATTTATTTAATGTCAATGGACATTTATATACTAATCCTCAGAAATAACGCACCACTGACACTTTTCCCTATAACTGTTTTATTATGTTCCTTTTTCAAACTATACAACTACAACCCGAATTGCTATCATTTTATTCATGTCTGGTCAAAAAATGGTTTCGCCACCTTAAAGCAACCAAGCGTGATGAACGCGCAAAGGTGACTACCCTTTGAAGTGAAAATCACAAAATGAGAACTGCGTTAGACCACTCTGAAGAGCAATACAGCATCTGCTTTGTCGACGTGTGGAACTTATTACATTTGGGAATCTGAAAGTTGACATGACTCTCCATGCAGTCTCCCTGTATCACGTTGTACTTTAACCTGTGTACCTGTTTTGAGACGCAGTTGGGGCATTTGGCGCACCCCTTTCCGGGCACTCCAGCAGTGCACAAGTTTCTTGGAAACGTTCTCTAAGCCGGTCAATAGTCTTGTGATGAAATCCCAACATAAGTGCAATAGCCCGTGACGTCATCACTACCTGCAAAATCCCAATAGCAAGATTACTTTCGTCAGTGGAAGGTCTCGGCAATGTTTTAAGCATAAAAAACTTCCGACCGATAAAATGTTGGGTGTTTTCTATCTTTCACCGACTACATGTACTCTATAAACCGATAAGCTGGTTTGTGCACGAGATCAATACTGTGGCACGTGCACAAAGCCTGTTTGCCAAGTTTGTATTGCTAGCGTCACGGATGAATGGGTTTTGTGCTTAAGAACGTGATGAGTGCATACCAAGTGTCCGGCGGATTACCGAATAATATTGTGTCAACAAAATGAATGATTTTAGTGTGGTCACAGTCTCGTGTTAAAAATACTGCCTCTATCTGATTCTATGTAAAAACGAGTAATTTACAAACGTCATTTTCAGCCTAAATAACACATTAAATTGCCAAAAAGTGTGTAAAAACTTAAAGCTAAATAGTTATATTTAATTATGATAAAATACTTTTACCTTATACACGTTCTTTTCGTGTTAAATCTCTATTTGAAAAAGTGGGTCAACTCTGCGTTTCTTTGTTTGAACCCGGTTGTTACATTAGAAGGATGCGTGGGTATGTGTGATAAAATTGCTTTGGCACTGCCATTTCTTAACGGATTTTTATAAATCTTATATCAAATTAAAGAGGGAAAATAGATCTATTCATCCGTGTATGTTAATACGATGAAATGATGAATTATGAGTCGATGAATAGGTATTCAAAATAGGTCATTTTACTCGGCTTCAAATGGCAAGAACTAGGCGGCAGAAAAGCCTAGAAAAGCCTATATATGTTCTTCAACATCCTATCTATTCAAATAATAAAACATCTTGTGCTTTTAGCTTAGCGCATTCAAGCGCAAAGGCTTTAACAATGGAAAGTGTTTTTCAATTCCCCGTGATTGATCGATAATTTCTGTCTAAACTCCATTCATCCTAAATTTATTCATAAATGTTGACGACAGTGACTCAAAGAATATTCTTGCAAAGTTTGGTTGAAATTGGCCGAATGGTTGATTTGTTAAGAATGAAATCATGATTTCTCAAAGTTCGATAAGCCTAGCCCTGCCACGCCCATATTTTTTGACGAATCAAAAAAATCACGAACAATCTTTGAATATGGTCATCCAAGGAAGATTCCTGTAAAGTTTTGTCAAAATCGGCCCAATGGTTAAGGAGTAGGAGGTTTTTCAAGGAATCATGAGCGAACAGACGGACGGACGGACGGTGAGTGACCACAATAGCTCATCTTGAGCACTTAGTGCTCAGTCCAAAGGGATTTACAAAATCGGCGTTTCTCATGGGCTTCCTAAACATCCATTTAACCCTTTCCCAAACAGTAAAACTTTATGGTCATCCAACTCGAAAGCTGTGGCAGGCGACAGAATGAGTGTAAAAGAAAATAAGATTCTTTCGCCTCAATCTTTTCACATTCAATAAAATCCGTTCAGGACGTCAAAACCAGGTCTAACCAGGTCTTGTTCGGAAAAGGGTGAGGCAGCCAATTAGATTGAATTTAAATGTTGTAAAATGGACATGTTCAAATGTATGGTGCTCTTTTGGGTCAATGTTTTGAAAGCCTATTTCTTCACGAACCAGAGATATAATGTTAATAATCGATCACTTGAAAGTTTGAATCATTTCTTTTTGTTTTGAATTCCTATTTGATATGTCGTAAAATATTGTTTTTATCGGAAGCAATGACACGGAACAACGAAGTGCAGAAAATATTTACACAAAGGGAGAAAATGTTGGTTATCGGCATGTTCTTCTTTTGTCTCAATGTTTTCCAAAACCTGTTCATATATGATCGTGAAAATCATGTCTTGTTCGAGGAAGGGTTGAAATAATGTAACAAATATTTATATAACTGTTGTTGGGTAGAAATTGAAGAACTAGAATGTTTGGTAGAATAATTTCATCCTTTGTAAAACTTCAAAGGGGTGTAACTATTTTATTAAATGTCCGATTTTAAAAACGTAAGCAGTTTTGAGTTCCTCTCATTCAGACCTTGAAAATGATATATAATTTGTTGAAGTTCTTTGAAAAATAAACAATAACGTAATTCGGCAGAATTATCTCCCCTTTGTAAAAATTTGAATAAGCATTATTCCATAACGCAATGTCCGATTTTCACAATTCAATCAGTTTTATGTTTCTCTCAATATTCTCTGTAAGCTGGTAAATATTTTGTAGGGACTGGAATACTTTTGGAAAAAAGTGTGACCACCCTAATGATTTTGTTGAAAAAAATATAAAACAAGAAAAAGTGGTCCGGTTTTTTAGGTTCAGTAAATAAGATACCAAGACGCCAAAATGCACTCGTATAGTGCATCATACCTATTACGACTTTCGAATACTTAAAATGATTAAATTCCACTCCGAATGCCCCCCTTCATAAACTACATGGGGAATCAGGTGACATCTTTTTTAAAGGGATATTAGTTCCCAGGCTTAAATCCCTACTGATCCACAAAAGTTGGCCTTTAGCATGTTAAGATTGCCATACCGTTTATAGACTTTATATGACATAATACAAGATTCAAACAGTATATGAAATAAATCGATAATCATGCAGCGGTGTAAATTTAGGTAAAATATTTACAGCGGCGCGATCGTGTTTACGAAATGATGTGATATGGGGTTTTATATCCGTCGTAATCTTAGCCAATACAGATCAGACGAAGCTGAAATTTTGCACAGAGAAAAATTAAATACCATATTTTAATTATGTACAGTTATTTTTTAGAGAAAATTACCCCGAAAATAAGTAAGTATGCATCTTTAAGTAATTCTGTTTATATATGGCCGATTTGAAAAAAAAAGAAAAAAAAGAAAGAAAATGAAGCAGAGAAGGCGGGATAAGGCCACTGATTTCAGGGGCCTACTATAATATTTATTTCCCAAACGAAAATTGATTCACATTGATTTAGGCATTATCTGAAAATGCTCCAAGGCGAGAAATATTGGACTAAATTGGTCCTTTTGTTTAAAGGGATAATAGCTGTCAAAAAACCTGCCAATTTGCCAAAAAAGGGTTTACAGTATTAATGTAAAGTATGAGCAAAAAGATGCAGAAAGACCGTATTTCAAGCGAGTAACCATGCGCTGTTTCCCCACAATAAGCGCATGTATATTGACATTCTAACTTTCCACGGCGCTCAAAAGTTTGCTGGGTGTTTACAATTGTATCTACTAACCCAAACTGCCAACGCAACAAGATTTTTTGTTGTTACTTTTTAATGAGATATGATAAAACAACGAAACTTCAGATTTCATCATTCTATATAGTGATTTTATTGTCCGTATAAAAAGAACGTAAGAATTGTTATGCTTCGCTGAACACAGAGTCCTTTGTTCAAACCCCTAAATCCGCTCTGCACGTGCAACAGTGCGTGTAATAAACCAGCGCACGTGCATTTTTGGAAAGACGCAAGATAACCCGATAAGATTAGGTAAAAAAACCGTCTGGCGAAAGACAAAAATTCCGCAATTTAGCAATGACCCGAAAGGCGCAGGTGATTGGATTGCTCCTGGCTGACTGTTGTTAACGCGCCTATTGGACTTTGCGGGGTCTACGATAGCATGACTATAGCGGAAGTTTCAGCAAACCAGTATGTTCAATCAATTTTACCCATCAATCATGTCTGAATGTGTTACAAGTTCCTTTTGGGTTAATAATACCATTTTTTGTTATTTTCACTGTCATTTACTTTTCTTGCTTACGTTTGTTTTGACGTCTACGGTGATGTTTATGACATGCCCAGAGCCTTCAGAAGACGTGTAACGACCAAGGCACAGGACAATAGGTTGAGAACCCAAAATCGCAGAGACCGGTTTCGGCTAGCAACAAAAATGTTGCTGCAACTGCTGGGAATCACGGTCGCCGTATAAGTGCACAGACACGTAACAGGTTACGTAAACATGGGTTCCGACCTCGACGTCCATATTTGGGTCCCAATTTACTACCTAAGCACACATGAGTCTGTCTCCTGTCGTGCAACGCCCAAAATTGGTAACCTGACCACCTGAGCAAATATGGTACCTGCTTGACATGCGTTTACGTCAACGCCCAGTCCAACCACAGACCTTGAGTCAAATGGGGCAAACGTTAATTCAAGAGTGACAGAATATTCCCATGAACGTTTGTCGACATTAGTTACGTTCGATGTCACAGAGATGTTGTGTTGTATTCAATGCTACAGGAGGACACACGAGATACTGATCTTGGTTTCATTTTTTGAAACACATCCGTGCATTACGTTTGTAACGTTATTTGCGTAAGGAATCGATTTAGACCCATTTGTTTTTTCCTGGTGATCTCATAATGGACAGCAGTCAAAATGAAGTCAATATCAGCGAATTCACATTTCAAATAATCAAAATATTGTAATTAAAAGTTCGTGTTGCGTTGGCTCTTTGGGTTAGTATATATATATAGATTTATATATTACATATTTCGGGTACCTGCAAAAGGCGTAAATATTCGTTTATAGTCGGGTGATCATGTGATACAAAGGTATCTAATAAAAGTGACACGTCACACTAAAAGCGAATTAACGGGAAGTTCATAAAACACAATTTTGAGAAACGACTCATACTAAGCAGACGGTAACTAGAAAATGAACACATAGTAAGATAGAGAAATTATTCAAGGCCCATAAAATTACCTAAGAGTTCTGAGTCTCGAATCTTCTCTGTCTGCGCGTCCGCACAGGCTAGATATTATCTATACCTTTATACTTTGCGATGGGTAAAAAGTTTGAAATATTCCGATTTTCACGGGATTTCAGCACGTGCCTGGTTACGAATAAATGCTCAACTCTTTCCCAAAATGACAAAAAATAAAACTCTTCTCAAATGAAATCGTTTGAAGACTGCATAACCAATGACATTGGAAATGTGAATTGTTTACAATATGACATAGAAAATATTTAGGTAATAGGAAAGACTGCTAACAATTAGCATTCCTTTCTTTTGTCTCAATGTTTCCTGTGTTTTTGCAAAAAGGAAGTCCAAAGCAGGTCTTGTATGGGAAAGGGTTAACCAGTTGAAGTTATTTTAATAGCCATGCCTCACTCTTTCCCAAACGGCAATAAGTTGAATATTCTATTTTGAAAGTTTTAAACACGACAAACTATGCATGTTAAGATACGATTTGTTGAATTAAATAAAACTGAGAAAATATCTATTATGTATTATTATACCATATTTCGAGAGACAGATCACATTTAGCAAACGCCAACGATATCCGTATTTAGATAATAATATATAGTGTGAAAGGAGAAACATGTAAATCCAGAGTATCAACAGTTTCGATCCTGATCGTTTTGTACTTTCATCGCAGACTGTTTAGGATTGCTACACACTTTCCAAAAGGTCCCTTTCAAAGAGACATCTCATATTTTTTTTGAAAAAATTACTGTTTATTCTCTGACGTCATGCCACTCGATTTAAAATAGATTCCGTAAACGCTCTCTTTTAACCGCTCAGGACTCGGATAATTCCGACTCGCCCTTGACATTGTAAACATGACATACTGACATACATTGCAAGAGAGGGGAAATGTACCAATGCACCATTCTTTCACTGGTTTTATTGGTTTTATGCAGTTGGAATAGGCTTTGTTCATATCATCAGATAATACGAACTCGGTAACAGAAAAACTTCAATCGTGACAGCTATTACTACTTTAAGTCATTTTCCCGTTCCAGATGGTGGAATTTATATTAAATTAATATCGCAATTTCATCGTACATGGCTGATAAATAGAAATATCGTTAATTTTTAATTTTTCATAAAAGATATTTCCGATAGCCTAGCTCACGTTGTACTTCACGAGATAGGCTATACTGCAATGAAGGATCATGTAGCTATCTTCGGATTTGATTCCCTTTTTTAAAATAAAGAAATGATGAAATCATTTATTTTCATGAATTGATATTTGTTTAGAAATCCACAGGTGTATATCAATTGTAAAAGGGAATTACAGAAAATATTGTATAAAAAATATTGTATAGCCTTTATTAGATGGAATTATTAAACAATGATGGTGTTATCCTTTAGACTTTTGGAAGTGGCTTATTTTAATGGTTATCATTAATGTTAAACTATTTCTAACTTTTTAGGCATAAATGTCGTACATTATAGATCTACACTTATTTTCTAAATAATTGAAACCGGATCTACACGTTATAAAAATATTAAAAAAAATGAAATTACTGGAGTTTTCATTGATTCGCTGTAAAGGAATCGTTTCTGAGAAGTGCTACGAAGATTGCTAAACTCGTTCCTTGGATTGTTCGATTGCACAAAAGGATAAACAAAATGGATCTTACTGTTTTGCATTTGTTAATACTTCAAACTTTAATAAGTATAACACTGTGTTATACAAGGGACCGATTGTTCAAAAAGTTCGGACTTCCTTCAAGCACAGACATACAGGCGTACAGCGTGTTATATACTGGGTCGACTAGGCTAGCGTGTTCAAAAGATTGTATACATCGAAATGGATGTAAATCGTTCGTTATAAAATATGATGGTAAGTAAGGGTTTCCATCAATCATTCGATACTAAAGACTTCGTTCGTCACCGGCGGCAAATGTGTTAGCGGAGATTGACGAGGTTACCCTTTGGTATCTAATGATGGTGGTATACGTTAACCCATTGTCAAGGACTTGACAAAATTACTTGTAAAGCCAAAATTTGTCAAAGACAATGAAATAATGGATATCACACGTACTCCTTTTTCACGTAACTACATTTGGATTTATTTTTCAGATCATATAAATGGCTCAGAAAGGGTAATTTTCGTAATGACACTAGCTGTTCTTTACATTTATATAAAAATGGAAGACACTGCTAAGACAGTACAGATGAAAAATGGTCATAACTTGGAAAAAAATAAGTATTTTCACAAGTCTGTGACCGAGTGATTTTTTTTTCAAATTCTAGGTTGTCAAACAATATCTTACAATCGTTATAAATCATTAATCTTGATCAGGTACGCAGGCTGATCAGGTACCATGTTGGTTTTAAATGACAGAAGGACCTTTTGCAAATATCGTCTCATTTATTTTCTATAATTCTTCAAGTTCTATGTTTAAACATAGGGGTCGGTAATTTGACTCCTAGCACCTAATGAACCTTTTTTAGTAAAAAAAGGTTCATTAGGTGCTAAGAGTCTAACTACAGACTCCTGTGTGTTCAAACCTTTCTTCTTAATTTATATAGGTGAATGCCGGCTTTATGACAATGCGTTCCTGACAGGCTCGAACACCGACACAAATTTTACTTACTTTATACGACATGGCGAGGACAGTGAGTATGTTTTTTGTCTGCATGTCTGTCAAATGAGTGTCGGTTGTAAAATAATGCCTCCCTGACAGGCTCGAATACCGACACGAATTTCACATACTATATAAGACATGGCGAGGACAGTAAGTATATATCTCCATCTGTATGTCTGTCTATTTGTCTGTCCATGTGTATGCCTGTCTGTCAAATGAGTGTCGGTTGTAAAATAATGTCTTTCTGACAGGCTCGTATACCGACAGAAATTCCACATACTATATAAGACATGGCGAGGACAGTAAATATGATATATGCCCGTCTGTCAGTGTGTCTATCTGTTTGTGTGTGTGTGTGTGTGTGTGTGTGTGTATGTGTTTGTGTGTGTGTGTATGTGTTTGTGTGTGTGTGTTGGTGTGTGTGTTTGTCTGCATGTCTGTCAAGTGAGTGTTTGCTGTATGACAATTCGTTCCCGACAGGTTACAACACCGACGCAAAGTTAACATACTATATTAGGCACGACGAGAGGAGTGAGTATATCTGCCCATATCTTTGTATGCTTTTTTCTGTGTGACTCAGTGTTTGTCCGTGTGTATTCCAGTATGTCAAGTTAGTTGTTGGTTGTAAGATCTTACGTTTCTGGCAGATTACTTTTCTACATTCAGTTTTGATATGTTATATTTCGTCCACATACATTCGAGTGTGGTAATGTTGACCACTGCATGCCGGTAATGTATTTGCTTGTTTATATGTCCATTTTTGTATGTATCTTCATAAATAGAGGAATTAAAGAACAATATTACAGTCTAATACTAATAACCTACTATAGAGACAGCGAGTACTTCTGTACGCACATCTGTTTAAAGATCTCTGTCTTTCTGTTTCTCTCTTGATATTTTCCTCAGACCGTCTTTCTGGTTGCCATGTTGTTTTGACAAATATTTTTTTTCAGTTTTCGTTGGGATGCAGAAGTATTACTATTCTTTTTTTTTTAAATTATTTTGTCTCTCTTCATTTTTTTCTTTCTAGTTTTGTATTCGTCAAATATTCTTTGTTTCTTTCTTCGTCATTGTCCTCCAAGAATTTCATATTTCAAAGAGGTTATCTGTCAGTATTTCGATTTTGATGATTTTTTTTTCAATAATCTCAGTCATTTGAAATATAAATTGGCAGGATTTTTTCCCATAATCTAAGTCATTTGAAATATAAATCGGTAGGATGTAAAAAGAATGGTCAGACGGTATTCCTTCAAAGTGACCGGAATCATGGGAATCTCAGGAATGCTTCTTTATCATTATAAAAAGGATAACCTTAAGTCTAGACTAGAGTATTCAATGTTGTCTTTGCTTGTGCATTTGACGAGTAGTATGTTTACATTTCAAGCACGCACTTCAAATCTGCCAGGTAGTACAATTACTCAATTTTAATTTCAATAACGGGGATCAAATTTCGTGTTACAGTGCTTGGCATTAGGTAAACCATTAGGCTTTATTCTTAAAATTCAATATTGAAATTTTATTTATTGTACCTAGTATCTAGCTCCTGTAGACATAGAAAATCGTCTTTCACTTTGCGTTCCTAGATGTGAAACACGTCAATATAATACGGAATCCTGTTTCCGCCATCCACTTTTCCAAGAAAATTGAGTTTGTGAAATATAGAAATGTTGAAGTTTATCTGTGGCAATTGTCAGAAGATAGTGTGACAATTGTCAGAAGTTAGTGTGACTAACTTCAACTTTCCTTCTTTTCACAAACTCAAATTTGATAGAAAAGTCGAAATTAGTACGACTTACTTCCACTTTTCTACCAAAATTGAGTTTGTGAAAAGTCGAAAAGTTGAAGTTAGTCACACTAACTTCTGACAATTGTCACAAACAAAACTTCAACATTTCTACATTTCACAAACTCAGTTTACCTAGAAATGTCGAAATCAGAGTGATTGACTTCAACATTTTCTTTTAACAAACTCAATTTTTATAGAAAAGTCGAAATAAGTGCGACTAACTTCCACTTTTCTACCAGAATTGAGTTTGTGAAAAGTCGAAAGGTTGAAGTTAGTCACACTAACTTCTGACAATTGTCACAAACAAAACTTCAACATTTCTACATGTCAATGTAAAATTTTGGTAGAAAAGTGGAAGTTAGTCGCACTAATTTCGACTTTTCTATCAAATTTGAGTTTGTGAAAAGTCGAAAAGTTGAAGTTAGTCACACTAATTTCTGACAATTGTCACTAACTTCTGACAATTGTCACAAACAAAACTTCAACATTTCTACATTTCTATGTGAAATTTTGGTAGAAAAGTGGAAATTAGTCGCACTAATTTCGACTTTTCTATCAAATTTGAGTTTGTGAAAAGTCGAAAAGTTGAAGTTAGTCACACTAATTTCTGATAATTGTCACTAACTTCTGACAATTGTCACAGACAAAACTTCCATATTTCTACATTTCTAGGTTTAATTTATAGAAAAGTGGAAGTAAGACACACTAATTTCGACTTTTCGTGTTGTTTGCGGGTAGAAAAGTGGATGGTGGAAACAGGATTACAAACGCCTCTGTAGTATTTGTCCAATTACTCGCATTGGATTATTTACGGAAATGCTATCATCGTTTGTCAGCCTCTTATTAAGATCTAACAAATTAATAAATCCATTACATATTGATGTTTTAGCGCACATAGAAACTTCAAACTACATCTATCATCAAAATGCTGCAGCAGTTAGCAAAAAATAATGTAGTGCGAAAAAGTTTTTCAATCGCTTGAAAAAGGCGAAATTGATGAAATTTCGAATTGTATGAATGTATTATAGTGTACATGTATCACCAAAAGAGTTGTAGACGAGCACAATGCTTGCAATAAAAGTAGAGATTTCATTGAGATTTCACTGCATGTAGGGCCTATTTGTACATGGTATATTTGAGCCAGGTTCTGGAAAATGGTCCATTAAAGCCTTTGAGTTCTTTGTTTACACACATTCTGACCAGGAACCATGTTGTTCTCCAATAACTTTGTCTTAGTCTGTAGCAAACATGAAAATTATGAGAGTAACATAGATCCAGGTCAGACTGTCAGACTGTACCTAGGCACAGCGTGATCTTGAATCACGGCCCTCGGCTGTCTGAAATGCTATAAAGGACGTTTTTCCAGATCCCGGCTCATTTCATTTTGGTTTTATTTTATAGAGACATGCGTGAATGCTATCGGGTACGAATACTACGGTTACCTAGCAACAACGAGAACCAACAAGCCATGTTTTCGATGGGATACAGCCGCTGTTTCCCATCCAGACGCCAACTTTATCGATGGTTCCGCTTTTTTAGCGGAGAATTTCTGCCGGGAACCAACGCTCCATGACGTGTTTCCATGGTGCTGCACGAGCGGCACGAACTGGGAATATTGTAACATTGGCTTTTGTAAGTATTGACAAGTCTCAATTTTTGTGCCAAACATTTTTCTTTAGAATACATTGATTAGAACATATTGTTGTATATTGAAAATGGGCGGAATACTAGGCCTACGTTAAGGTTATAATGTCCTTCAGTCTCGTTTATATATATTCCCCTCAATATTTCTTCGTCAAGAAAACCATGTTCCATGTACGGATTAATAGGAAACGTTTGAAATAGTACGTTTAAGGTAACAGAAATAGTGAGAGAGCTTATTCAATATTATTTGGTCACTTTTTGGACTTGTCCCCCCCCCGCCACCCCACCCCATTATGAAAGATATGACTTTCATGTGTGTCAATTTACTTATTTTATTACAGGTTGCTTGCCATCTGTAGTGAATTACGCCGGTAACATCAGTCGGACGGTAGGTGGGGTAACATGTCAACGTTGGGATTCCCAGTCACCACACGGCCATGGCTACTACACACAGCCAGTGCACCAGAATTATTGTAGAAATACTGGGGACACGCCGGGGAGAACATGGTGTTACACAATAAACCCCGGAATAAGATGGCAATATTGTGGTGTGAAACAGTGTGGATATTGAGTGTTGCTAGATAAGCATCGGTATATTGAATGGATGTTTGGTCTGATTCTTTTGTTACTTTTCACAGGTTGTTTAGCGACTGTTGTAGGTTACTCCGGTAACATCAGTCGGACGGTGGGTGGGGTAACCTGTCAGGGTTGGGATTCCCAGTCACCACACGGGCATGGCTACTACACGGAATCCGTACACCAAAACTACTGCAGAAATACCGGAGACATGCCGGGACAGACCTGGTGTTATACAGAAAACCCCGGAATAAGATGGCAAAATTGCGGCGTCACACAGTGTTGATACCAATTCATATTTTGTCGCTTTTCAACAAAATCCTCGTAACTGCAGCTTATCTTAAGCTAAAGTTATGGGGGTTTTGTTGAAAAGCAGCGATTTGCACATCAAACAAAGCGTTTAGAATGGAATTTATTTATTTATCTTTTAGACGAAGCCTTATCAGGTTAAACATTGTGACTAAAAATAGAATTTAATCGATAGACCAATCAAATAATTCATTAAGTCCGTATTAGTTAAATTTTATGAATACTTACTTAGTGCGCGTGACCGAAACATGAGAAGTTTTGAAGAAATCATACTTACGGTGGAAATTCCGCATTGAGGGATGGGTAGAATCTACGTACAATTTTGCCTCGCTTCAGATAAGAAACTTTACAATAATACTTTCTTATTTCTGCGTCAATTTTTTGCATGTAGCTCGTCTTACTGAGCCTTTTTCTCTGCTGTATGCCTTATCTGAATCATCTTTATGGTTTTCGCAAAATTTGATCCCAACCAATCAGAGAAACGACAAAAAATTCAGGTTGTTTTTTGGTCGGCTGGAATCAATTTTTGCAAACAGTATGATGTATTTTCAAATAAGTCATACATCTGAGGAAAGGCCTCTCATGCAACAAACCGCTTGAAAATAGACTCATAAATAAGAGAGCTATTGCGCAATTTCTTATCTGAAGCGTGCTTAATTTGGCCATAGTCGTTATCATTTCGTTTTCTAGTCGGTTGGGATCATTTTTTGGAAAAAGGATTCCACAAATGATCCCTATATCTGAGAAAAGAGCTCAGTAAGGCGGGGTACATGCAACAAACCTTTTGAAAATTGAGGCAGAAATAGAATTATTAGAATAATTTTGTGCTAAAGATAGACTGTGTTCACTGTTATGCTTTGATAAACCGTCGGTTATGTTATGAAAACTCGTAACTTCGGCTTGATTCAAGCCGTAGTTACGAGATTTTATAACAACACCCACGAAATAATAGTGTTTGTCCGAAATTACGTCATGTTTAAATAGAAAAAAAATCGTTCCCTATTGTGAAGAATCTTCTAACAACCATGTTCAAATTCTAACCGCTTGATAATTGTGAGAATGACGCTCTAATGATGCTTTAAATATTTCATCTCTACTTTGTCCATAAAAAGCTTAACTTATAGATCTTTAAATTTGTACTAAGTGTACGCAGAGAACGTGTAGTGACTAGATTTAATTAACACTTTCCCATACAAGACATGGTTTTGACGTCCAAAGAAAGAAGGGTAAGGTAAAATATTGAATCAAAAGAAGAAAATGCAGATAATTAACATGTTCACATTTTGTCTCAATAATTTCCTGAAAAGATATATATTGATCACAAATTCATCATTTTTGCGTCCGCAGAAAATTTGAAATTTGACCTTCCTAAAATGATGTCGTTTAATGTATAAACATTGTCCGAAACCTAAGTGTCTCCACCATACACAACACGGTATCGATGCTGCGTATCGTTTGGGGAGTCTCTTGGGTTTCCAGGAATGGGTTTGTGGCAAGGGCGGATCTAGAGAGGGGGGGGGGGGGGGTCAGGGGTCCGGACCCCCCTGGCATAGGCCGAAAAATTAAAAATTTCACCATATATTTTTAGTATGTTACATATCGCTGCTTTTCAACGAAAGCCTCGTAACTGCAGCTTAAACCAAGCTGCAGTTACGAGGTTTTCGTTGAAGAACAGCTATTTTTTTATTACACTTTAAGCCATCATTTGGGCTTGGACCCCCTTGGAAAAAAATCCTGGGTCCGCCCTTGTATAGTTGTTTCTTTCCTACTGATTCAGAGCATTAGATAAGAGGGGTGCATCTTCGAGTACTCAAGAGAAGCAGAAGAAGAGGCGGAAGAAGTTTGACGGCTGGAGCACATTGAACCATGGATTTCCCATGAATTCTCTCAATATTTCTACAAGAGATTCCCTTTCCGAACCTCAGGATGCTCATCCCTCTTGGGTTTACTGCTACCCGCTCTTACTGCTAATTTGATGGGGGGGGGCATAATGTCGGAAAGCTATGATATTTATAATTAGCCGCGGTCGGGGTTAATAGAAAGTCGGAAAAAATAAGCATCCTTATCAAATATAACGATAAAATGAGCCCCATTCAATCGTTCCGCTATATTCATTAAAAATTTAATTTAATCAGCTATATATCATTAACTCGTCTAATTATATAAAGAATATCCGTGAACGAGATTATCCTTTTTGTAGGTCTGTATCGATGCTTTTCAACGCAAACCTCGTATCTGCAGCTTGTTTAAAGCTGCAGTTACGAGGTTTTTGTTGAAAAGCGACGATATTCCATTTTGTATAACTAGATTATGAACTTGTTTTCAATATTTTGAAGTCTTCTAGTAATTTACTATTCATTAATATTTTCATCTAATCAGACTCGCATCATTAAGTAATCTAATGAGCTATAGAGTAGAACTTTAGTACCCGTAAACGCGATATCACTTTTCGTCGGTGTAAATGCAAAACTTCGTATGTCGATTGGTGCGATTTTCAAAGTACAAACGTGTGTGCCCATTGTAGAAGATGCTCGCAGGTTTTGATATATTTTTACTGATCAGTATTATTGACACATTATTTGTAAACAATATGTCCAAAGGACCTCTATGGATAAGGCAAGAAATCTCCCTAAAAGGCTCAAGTGGAAAAGTCAATTTTCAAAACATGCAAATTGACTATCATTTCGATCTGTATTGTTAGATATATATCTAAATCATATGAAAAATGATTTTGTACAATCAAAACGATTCGACATGTACAGATAACTCTTGGTTTCTGTATATACCCCTAAAATTACATTTTCTTACCCCACCGGTATTCATTTAAGGGGGAATGCTCCAGTTTTTCGGAACACTCGGTCATTACTGTAGAAAATTAAATGTTTCGTACCAATATGTTTCGCTACCATACTTTCAATAATATAACGCATCATTACAATTTACCATTTTCGAAGGTAAAAGTGTATTTATTATGCGAAACTGATTTCCTCAAGATGGAAATCGATTATTTAGAGCAAGACAGTCGTAAGTGTGTATGCAGTTACCACTGTTTTGCGTCATTTTATTCATGTGTAGCTGATAAAAATTGCTGTAATTCACTAATTAGTGCGCTGACCTATACATGTTCTTTTTGAATTATTACCTGGACATGTTGCTCAATACAATGAGGGAGTTTTATCAAATTCTATCATGTATAGAACTTAAAATACTTCCAAAAATATGCAAATTTTGACATGAAACACTTCAGCTTTGTTGATCTAACCGAACACGTGAGCATGCTGTTTTATACATTTACGCATTTATAACAGCACATATTTTGTGGTTTCTGTTCTTATTAAATGTAAGACGTTACTTTAAATCCGTTTTCGGGACTAAACGATGAATATACAGCATTTTATTTCACACCCGAAAGTAGTAAACCAATCAAATCACCCCATTCGTACCACGTGAGTATACAATACCTAGAGCCGTATTGCACGCACGACATAATTGCGTGGACGCACGGGATTCTCGATATTCCAAAGCGGCTAGATCGATATTGTACGATGCACCGGTTGAACCGTCCAAATATGCATTGCACTCATTTGAACCCTACAAATATCGATTGAACCGTACAAATATGGATTTTTTCCCAAATCGAGGCTTCGATACAAAATATCCATATTCGCATCGAAGAGTAATCTCCCTTAGAAGAGTTCTCGTCAGCAATAGCAAAATTGTGCATTAGAGTTGAATGTTTGTTTCAACATGATATTTTGAATTCACTGTCCTAAACAAGACATAGCTTTGATTCTTTGATTGAAAAAAAAACACATTGGGAATTCATTAAGGCAAAAGGAGAAAAAGATTTTAAACATAACGAAAGATATTATTTTCATTTCAAAACATTTATGAAATGTAGCGCATTTAATTTGCAGCAATGATACAAATCACACTTAACCCTTTTCCAAACAAGACCTGGATTTGATATCCATTAAAAGGCTTGACAAAAAAGTTCTGAGAGAAAAGGAGATTTGCCGTTTATAAGCAATTTCTCCTTTTCTGTCACTGTTTTCATTGTTGATTTACGCATGACATTATAGATAATTTATATGACAAATTTCATGTAAATTTCACACTATCATATGACGGTCTATTCAATCTTTTGAGACAAACATAAATCGATAAAAATATATTAAATGTCAGATGCCATGTATATTTCACAGTCTTAGAAATGTACATGTAGCCTACATTATAAATTTTCATGACATAGGCCTATGTTGTTTTTCTTCCCTTTTTATTTCACGTTGGAATTCTATTTAAAAGTAATTAGATCTAGATCTTAATTTTCATGAAAAATTAATCTTTGTCGTGATTTGTGTGAAAAAAATGATGTGAAATAAAGAGGTCATTTAACATGTGTTTGTACAATACCGAATTCTATTGGATTCATACTTTGCAGAACAAGTCTATATTTAGACTCGCCTATCGGCTCGTCCACATATAGCCTCGTTCTGCAAAGTATTCATCCAATAGAATTCAGTATTGTACAAAGACATGTTAAATAACCTCATATTATTAGCATTTTATTGACCTTGGGCAGGTGCAAAAAATTGTGCATTTTTTCGCTGTAGGCGTATGTGATACGAATGGCTATAAAATTCAAACAAGATCGCTGACCATCCATTTTTATTTTATTTTTCAATTGGTAATAGCATGTAATTGCAACATACAAAATATAAATAGATTCTATTATTGAGAAAAATTTGAGGAAACTGGAGCATTCCCCCTTAACCAGAATTAAGTTTTCTATTGTTTTATCAGCAAGAATTTTTCTGTAGATGTAAGTACAATTGGTGTTGAAATCACAAACCAGTTTTCGTTTTGTCCTTTATGCGCATGGGCATCATTGAAACGAATTTATAGGGAAAATTTTCCCCCAAAAAATATTGCTATTGGTATATGAGTACTATTTTTAGTATAAAAGTATGTCCCCCCCCCCGTGACCCAGGAAATCCTTTTTACCAAGGAAGCCTATGATCAAGTTAAACAATATATGTCAATGGGAAGCTGGGTCAAGGGGGGGAACGATGTTCGCCAGCCCATGGAAGGTAGGTATTCCTTTGTTTTTGGCGGGAAAGTGCGCTTTTAAAGTTGTTTCAATGATGTGCATGCGCAATACGGACAAAACCAAAGCTGCCATATGATGTCAACACCACCTATCATTGTATATGTAGAAAATAAATTGCAAATAAAACAAAAAGAACCTTCATTTTACCTCTATGAATACCGGTAGTGTAAGAAAATGAAACCATTCAGATGGATGCAAAAATCAAGAGTTATCTGCACCTATAGAACTTTTTAAATGACATAAAATAGGTATTCATTTCATTTATTTATCTACCTAACCATAAAGCTTAATTTTGTCTCTCAATTTGTAAGTTTTGAAAACTGACACATCGAGCTGAGCCTTTTAGGGAGATTTCCCTCCTTATCCATAGAGGTCCTTTCAAGTTTACAAGACATTTCAGTTTGGGAAAGCTACTACACTTTTTCCCCTCCCCTTTAAAATTTTCCAAAAACGAGATACGAGGTTTTGCGTTAACAAAGACGATTTTAAGTCTAAACCGTTTCACAACTGATCATTTCTAAACTGTTTAAATTAGAAAGTTGCTGTAGATGACAATAATGATAGTGAACGATTTTATCCAGGTAACCATGACGTAATTTCGGACAAACAATAGCATTTCCGTAGGTGTTGTTATAAAATCTCGTAACTACGGCTTGAATCAAGCCGTAGTTACGAGATGTCATAACAACACTGACGGGTTATCAATACATAACGGAAAACCCAGTCTATTTTTAGCTCGAAATTCATTGCTATTGTGTTACCAGAGTAAGTAAATGATTAAGTTGTGACACAGAAAATATCGAGAAAGATAGAAAACTTTAAAAATGCTTGTATATAGAGGGACATTAATGTTTGGGAAATTCGATTGTTAAAAGTTATGAACATTGACTGGGGTATATGGAATTCCACATCATAATTTCCAAAACCGAAACCTTCATTAGTTTTATTTGCAAAGTTTTTTCAATAAATGGAAGGACAATTAGTGAGGAAATCATAATAATGTATATAATGTAGTTTAGTTTGGCCCTCGTTGCGCATGATTGAAATGCATGTACGTTTAAATGCGCACTTGTCCCACAAGAATTATACCTAGAATCATAAAGCTAATTTTTTTGTGTTTTGAATATCGACCCTCCGATTTTAGCCTTAATGGGAGATTTCTCGCCTCATCCGTAGAACCATTTTTTATGTTTTCAAAATCGACCATTTCACATCCATAGAACTCCTTGAAACACGATGTATAATCACGTGACTCAGAATTTCAGATAATCTTCAATAATTTTGTTAATATAGGGCCTATAAGACCGATTTGAATTCGGTTTGAAGCAGAGAAAGGGTAAACTACCAGGAATTAGCTGGACGTCGGGGATTTTTTAAACATTAGGTGATATAAAAGTTATTGACGATCAACCAAAAATTCGGTTGATCGTCAATAACTTTTTTATTACATGAGTTTTTAAAAAAAATCAACCATGACCATCTAACGCCTTACGTCTGCCTACCTTCTCTGGTTTAAACCGAATTCAAATCGGTATCACATTAACAAAAATATTGACGATTTTCTAGAATATTGTTACACGTGATTATGCACCGAACAAAGCTACACTCACGTCTAGTCTCGTCCATCACGGAGGATAATCACGTGACTCAGAATTTCAGAAAAGCTTCAATATTTTTGTTAATACTTGAACAATTTGAATTCGGTTTGAAGCAGAGAATGTGGGAAAATGTCAGAAACTAGAATATCACTGAAAGTGATGATACCCCCCAAAAGCGCTGTGTTTGTGCATTTTGACATTTCATATAAACTGTATACTGATAAATTGAATCAGAAAAGTTTTCAAGTATATGAACATTGTATCTTAAAGTGACATTTCACGATTATTTTTACATAAATTTTACTTTTATTCTATCTGAAAGAGCATGTTTTCTTATGAAAATTCTGAAAATTCCAAGCCAAAACATTGAACCGTTTACGAGAAATATATATTTTTGTGCTAAAGATAAACAAATTGTTGTGGAGAACAGTTCAGATTTATATAGAATTTGTCATTTCTGTCTTAACTTTGAAGGCGTATTTTTTTAACAATTTAAAAAAACTGATTGCATTTCTACGCATTGGAATAAACAATCTTTGCATCAAGACATACTTTAAAAAAATAATGAAATAAATGTGAAATCTCACTTTAAATATTTCATTAAATGAGTTTAACACTTTAAATGATCTTCCAAGTTAAGTACTTTATACAGCAGGAAACCAGAAAATCAGTTAACATAACAACAGTGTGTTTGTGAATAGTCCAAATTTAATATTAGTTGTCAGCACAGAGGTCCTTCTTACGAAGGTTTTGAAGAGGTATTGCACTTGATACAGCAAAATGGTCACTGTAATATGTTTGAATGACATCTGTATGGGTACTGTGGGTTTCACGATTAACAAATAGCAGATCTAGTAGTCCTCCTCTTCTGTGTGTTGGTTGCTTGATAAGCTGGATGAAACCATAATATCTTGTGAGGAAAAGCATGTCTTTAGAAGCTTTTGTGTTTCGTCTCATGTCAATATTGAAATCTCCCATAATGTAACATGGTATGTTTTGAGGTATTATTTGAAGGAGTTTTTCAAACTGAGGGAGGAATTCTGTAAGTGACATCTTCGGGTTTTTGTATACTGAGAGAACAGCAATTCGTAGAGTTTTATCTTTAGAGTGTTCCAGAATGATAGCCTGATGTTCTGTAGTAGAGTTTGTAATATGATACTGTTCGATTCGTCTGAAGTCTTGGTGTATAAACATCAATAGTCCTCCTTGCCTGTGTTTTCTCACACTTTTAATATGGTCATGTCTGACAGTATGGTAATTTGGAATTTCAGGAGTGTCATCTTCTTCTGTAAGCCATGTTTCTTGGATGCAAATTACATGATGATTTTGCAGCAGTGAATCTTTGAGAAAACATCTGAAGTTTGGTTTTACAGAATTTATGTTGAACAGTTGCAACTTCAAGAATAAATCAGTAGATTTAGTAAGCGTGATGGGAATTGTTGGTTCAAATGAATTTTCTAGTTTCATACGATTGACTTCTTGTAGAGAGTCTTTGTTAACCTTTATGAGTGAATCAGAGACATCACCAAGAAAGTAAAGTCCACTTAATCTACTCAATCTGCTTACTGCTGTATAGAATTGGCCATTGTTGAATCTTCCTTCAGTAGAAATAACTGCTGTGTTTTCAGTCTTGCCTTGTTCTTTGTGAATTGTAACACCCCAAGCAAGCGTAAGAGGAAACTGTACTCGTTTACATGTTACCTTTGAAGATCTTTTTCCAATGTAAACTGGAACTTCAACAGCAGGTACTGGAGTAGATCTTTGATCTGATAGAAGGCCCCTTGAGTGTGAGCGAGACATTTTGCCAACACGTTCATCATCAAAATTGACTAAAATGTATTTTGGTTTGAACATTTCTGGGTTAATTTCTGGAGTCCAATTAGGAATAAAGCCTGTGACAGTACCAGTGGCAGAGTTCACTAAACCATCTGAAACATCAAGATTTTTTGTCAGTAGCACCCTAGCACCTATTGCTACATTCAGCTCCTCTAGCAGACCTCCAGCATCTTTCTCAAAAGTAGAAGGAATTATTCGCTTTGTTTGTTCATCTGTTTTCGTGTCTTCAGCTTTAAACATGAACATTTGTTGATTGAGGCTAATAATCATTTTGGAATTGTGTTCATTTTTCAGTTTGTTGATAGTATACATATGAGTGCAATTTTCTGGATATTTCTCTAATAAATTTGTAGATACTCTGGACTGGAGAAGTTTGATGTCTTCAACTTTTTGATCACCAACTCGAATTCTATTTAAAAGTTCAGCAAATACTACATCATTCTTTTGACGCTGGATTTCAGTCAGTTCTATGATTTTGAAATTATTCTGCCACAAAGATCCATATATGGAGGCCATTTGATCTGATGGGGGACTATATACAGGTTTCTGAGCAACTGGAGGAAGCTGAAGCAAATCACCAACTGCTAGAATAGACACTCCTCCAAATGGCTCTTCATTTGTCATTATGTCACACAATCTTCTATGTATTGTCAACAGCATGTCTGAACTGACCATTGAAATTTCATCTATAACAATGAGCTTTACATTTCCATGTGTTTCCTTCATAGTAGCTAACCTTTCTCTAGATAGTGGTATATAATCATCATCTTTTCTCGTTCTGACTGGTAACTGAAAGAGCGAGTGACATGTGTAACCTGCTATATTGTATGCAGCTGCTCCTGTGGGTGCACATACCAAGATGGGTACATCATTGATCTGGTTCTCTCTCTGAAGTAGTCTTTTTACAGTTTGAACAATGGTTCTGACAAGAAAACTTTTGCCAACTCCAGCACCGCCTGTTAGAAAAATGTTAAATGGCTTTGTCTTTTGGTTTGTATGTGACAGTAGCAGGGAGGAAGCCCAAGTAACTATGAACTGGTGGAGACAGTACTGGGTGGTGTTCAATGAGAGAATCATGGATTTCCAGTCAGTATTATTAACATCTTCTGTGGAGGGAATAAACTCATGTGGTACTGCACTTGCATCCATACCTGTATTATGTGCGCTTGTGTCATATGCATCAAGGACAGATGGCTCACACTCAACACCTTCATTTGACTCTTCAAGTCTAGCTTGTTCTGTTTGGGGAGCAACAGTAATCCAGTTATCTTCATTAAATCCAAATTCATCTATTTGCTCCAAAACGTCTGCAACCTCATTTGCTTTGTGTTCCCAATGTTGTCTGTTTCCATTAATAATGTCCAGATTCAACTGATAGCTCTTTTGGTAAGTTTCAACCAGCAAGTCATTTATTTCATTTCTCCAGGGACAATACAGTAATAATTGCGAGTGGAAATACCTTTCTGGATCCTTCTTGATAGACCACTGATGTGTACGGATAATTGCAGGTAAGTGTCTTTTTATCATGAATCCAAATCCATCTTTGAGAATTATTTTTTCAGGTGTTTCTTCTGATCTCACTTCTTCTGATGTGTCATTTGGTTTACCTTGGTTGTATGATGGCCTGTATCTTGCTGCAAATTCTGCTAAACATGTGTCTTCTAATTGGTTAGGTCTGGCCATGTATCTGTCTAATATGTTTTTTAGATAAACATCTTCGTCTTCATCATCCATAGATTGAAGAATGTTAATAGGCTTGAACAATCTTGTCCTGTCCTCTGGCATGTCTGTGGATAAAAATATAATCTCCCTTGAACTTTGAGTAAGTGGAAGTGACATCAGTCGATACACTGCTTCCTGAGCACTGACCTCTCTATGGGTAAGGAATTTGTTGGCAATATTTCTCATGGTTTGTTTTGCACCCAAGTTTTGGGAACTTTTGCACACTGACTGTAGTACATCACCTAGAGTCTTTTCTGGCTTAGAAATGTAAGAAGCCAAATACATTATACATGAATACACATTAGTAACAAACTGTACATCCAGATTTGCTTCCCATGCTTTAATTAAAGTTGGGTTGTAATTATTTATGTTGACAGAAATTGGATTTCGTTTTAATAGCACTGCTGGCTGGCCACTCTTTGTCTTTATCCAGTGTAAAGCTTTTGTATAAAGTGTCTCTGAAACTCGAGCTTTTTGAAGTATATCATTCAGTGTAGTTGTCTCATCTACTTCTGTAAGCTGTTCATAAACAGCAGTCAGTGCTTCAGAATAAGCATTTTGCATTGCAGACGTAGGTGTTTCCTCCAATGGCTTCAGCACTTGTGTTTTGTTTGATGGTGGTCTTGGAAAATCAAAGCGGCACTTTTTCCCATGTTTTCTACAGGCAACGGAGTGAGTGTGTTTCTGGACAGTCTGAACAAGATCTAACAGCTCCGGGTCATTTTCTGGAATTTCACATGAGATAGTACTATCGATGTATTTGACTATGTCTACCTCATCATGGGTTTCAAGACATGGTGCATCCTTTATCCAAACCAGCATATGTAAATGAGGGGACCCTCTCTGTTGGAATTCTATTCGGTATTTGTAGTCGATGATTTCTCCAAGAGGATTTAGATTTTTATTGAGAAGGATATGCTTGAAAAATAGATTCACACGATTGTTGAAATGTCGAGCTGCAGTCACTGGGTCAGAGCGTAGAAAATGGCATTTTTCTTCCCAAGACAAAGTTTCAATGTCTTCTTTAGAGAGAACATAGCCTCTTTGTTTAGCTATAATACTGATTGTGTCTGTCCATTTCAAGTCTGCAGCAGACAGTGTAACAAACAATGTGCAAGGCCCTAACTGTCTTATCATACCAAGTAGATCATAAAACATTTTGTTATAGAATGCTGGAGAACCACGGATTTTCTGCATGAAATGAATTCCAAGGTCTGTTCTGGCAAAGTCTGTTACTTTATTTTTCAAATCACCAGCAGTCAATTTTTGTTCCTTTCCTTTACGAAGACCAATAGAAATGCCGTCATAAACTTCCTTTGCTTCTACCCTGTACTGAGCAAAAAATATATAATCTATGTTTCCAGCAAATCGTCTATCACAATTCAATAGTCGGCATTGAAAGTACTTTTTTAGTGACAACTTTGAAGAACGCTCATGGGAAAATCCAAACTTTCCACTAGGAAATAGTTGAGGAAACGACATTTCTTCTGTATATTTGTCATGCATAAAACTGATGGGTTTTTTCCCTTCTCCAGGAGCCATACTAAGAATACCATCATGTAGAAGGTCCTTTGGTTGTATACAAGAGTCAAAATTTATACCACTAAGTTTTGATCTTTCATCTTCTTTTTCGTCATCTGTGTCTTCTGATTCTTCTCCTGACAACTGCTCGTTTTCTATACTACCGTCACTTTGATCAGTTTGTACAAGAGAGTCCCATAGATCTGGATCTAATTCTTCACTGTCTTCAATCCAGTTCTCATTTAATAACACATCTTTATATAGTGGATTGTGCAATTGGTTTTTTAATATGTTGAGAGCATTAATAATTTTTCTAGGTCTTATTGTGCTCAAGTAAGAATGCCCTCTATACTTCAGTTTACGTTTTACTTTAACTGTAATGAAAGAATCTGAGGAAGGCAGTCGTGGTAACACAGAAGCAAGTTGTTCTGGTTCAATTGGAACATTGACCACACATCCGTGGATTGCCCTTTGTTTTCCTCGAGGTAATGCAAGTAATTTCATAAATGGTATCCGTCTCGATATGAAAACTGATTCTAACGAGTTTAGTTGATTAATCTCATAAGGAACTTCTTCCAGTTCTAGTCCATTTTTTACAGCTAAAGGTGGGAGTTTTTGTGCTTTCATGTATTTTTCACAGGAGAAACAAATATATTCTACTCCATCATTTGATATTGTGTTAGTAAAGCAATATTGCATGTTTTCATGTTCAAGTTTGTTAAAGTATTTCACAGAGGTACGATAAAGAAGTCTGTTACAAATGGTGCAAATAAAAGTTGGTCCATTCTGAATGCTTTCTTGAAATGCATGAATGGCTACATCAACATTTGATGAAGGTTCACGTTTTTTTCTTTTCGCTGAAGTTTCCTTGACATTTTGTTTTGATCTGACATCTGGGTCTTCCCTTTTCTTTCTTTGTGCTAAACTTTCTCGTTCATTATGCTTGGCTCTAAAAATTGGATCTTCCCTAACCTTTCTTTTAGCGGGAGTTTCCCTTTCATTCTTTTTATGTCTGACTTCTGGATCTTCCCTTGTCTTTCTTTTAGCGGGAGTTTCCCTTTCATTCTTTTTATGTCTGACTTCTGGATCTTCCCTAACCTTTCTTTTAGCGGGAGTTTCCCTTTCATTCCTTTTAAATCTGACTTCTGGATCTTCCCTTGTCTTTCTCTTAGCGGGAGTTTCCCTTTCATTCTTTTTATGTCTGACTTCTGGATCTTCCCTAATCTTTCTTTTAGCGGGAGTTTCCCTTTCATTCTTTTTATGTCTGACTTCTGGATCTTCCCTAATCTTTCTTTTAGCGGGAGTTTCCCTTTCATTCTTTTTATGTCTGACTTCTGGATCTTCCCTAATCTTTCTTTTAGCGGGAGTTTCCCTTTCATTCTTTTTATGTCTGACTTCTGGATCTTCCCTTATCTTTCTTTTAGCAGGAGTTTCCCTTTCATTCTTTTCCTTTCTGATTTCTGGATCTTCCCTTTTCCTCCTCTGTGCTGAACTTTCTCTTTCATTATGCTTGGCTCTTATCTCTGGATTCTGCCTTTTCATTCTTTTTAATACAGACTCTCTTGCATTTGTTGCCTCTCTTATATGTGCCATTCCACGTTGTCTTTGTTTTAACATTCTGTCTTTTTCCCTATTTTGCATTTTTTCATTTTCTGTGAGTAAACTTCTTTTTAAAGCTATTCTCTTTCTCTCAACTTCTCTTTTTTGCAATATTTTTTCCTCCTTTGAAACAGGAAAGTCTAGATATTTAGTTGAACTTTGTTTTGGAATCTTGTAGAATCGTAGCCAGTTACCTGCACTTTGACAAGCTGAATTACCTTGGAATGTGTCATTTGTGTCACTTTGATCATTGTTTGTTTCACTTCGATCATTGATAATTACACTTTCGTTTAGATTTTTGACACTTCGATCGTTGTTTGTTTTACTTTGACCAATGTTTGGTTCATTTTGGTCATTATTAATTCCATTTCCTTTGTTCTTTGTTTCATCATCTGTTCTATTTTTATAATTAATTGTTTTAGTATGATCATCATTTATTTGACTTCTTTCATTGTTTGTTTTAGAAACATAAATAAATGTTTCAATTTGATCATTTTTTGCTCTTCTTTGAACATTTTTTGATCTACTTTGATAATTGTTTGTTTTGTTTCGATCATTTTTTGTTCTACTCAAATTGTTCTTTGTTTCATTATTTGTTCCACTTTGATGAGGTAGCTCTATTCCAAGTGATTCAACTCCAAGTGGCTCAATTCCAAGTGGCTCAACTCCAAGTGATTCAACTCCAAGTGATTCAACTCCAAGTGATTCAACTCCAAGTGATTCAACTCCAAGTGATTCAACTCCAAGAGATTCAACTCCAAGTGATTCAACTCCAAGAGATTCAACTCCAAGTGATTCAACTCCAAGTGATTCAACTCCAAGTGATTCAACCCCAAGTGGCTCAATTCCAAGTGATTCAACTCCAAGTGATTCAACTCCAAGTGATTCAACTCCAAGTGATTCAACTCCAAGTGATTCAACTCCAAGTGATTCAACTCCAAGTGATTCAACTCCAAGTAATTCAACTCCAAGAGATTCAACTCCAAGAGATTCAACTCCAAGTGATTCAACTCCAAGTGATTCAACTCCAAGTTGCTCATTTCCAAGAAGCTCATTTCCAAGTTTTATTTCTAATGACACAGATTTTGTTCTATCTTGTTCAATATCAGTTCTCTCTTGATCAATGTTTGTTTTATCTTCTTGAATATTAGATTTCTCTTGTTCAATATTTGGTCTATCTTGTTCAATATTTTTTCTATCCTGTTCAATATTAGTTTTCTCTTGTTCAATATTTATTCTACTTTGTTCAATATTTGTTTGCTCTTGTCCAATATGTTTTCTATCTTGTTTAATATCTATTTTATCTTGTTCAATATCTGTTCTCTCTTGTTCGATGTTTGATCCTTCATGTTCAATGTTTGTTCTATCATGACCAATACTAGTTTTCTCTTGCTCAATATTTATTCTACTTTGTTCAATATCAATTCTCTCCTGTACAATATTTGATATATCTTGTTCAATATGTGTTCTATCTTGTACAATGTTTGATCTTTCATGTTCAAAGTTTGTTCTAACTTTTTCAATGTTTGTGTTATCATGTTCAATATTAGTTTTCTCTTGTTCAGTATTTTTTCTAGTTTGTTCAACATTTATTTTCTCTTGTTCAATATTGTTTCTATCTTGTTCAAAATCTCTTATCTCTTGTTCAACATTTGGTCTACTTTGTTTAATATTAGTTCTCTCCTGTTCAATATCTGTTCTAATTTGTTCATTATATATTCTCTCTTGTCCAATATTTGATATATATTCAATGCTTGTGCTATCAACGTTCAATGTTTGTTCTATTTTGTTCAATGTTTGTTTTAAAGCAGTTTTTCTTCTTTCCACCTCTATCACTGATTTTGGCGTTTGGGTCTTCTTAATTTGATTGTTCGTTCCTCTTTGACCATTATCTGTTTTATGTTGATAATTGATAGTTCCATATCCATTGTTTATTGTTTTACTTGTTTCATTTTGATCGTAGTTTGTTCCACATTGATCATCATCATTGTTTGTTTCACTTTGATCACTATTTGTTTCACTGAAATCATTGTATGTTTCATTTTGATTATTCTTTACTCCACTTTGAGAACCGTTTCTTTCACTTTGATAATTCTTTCTTACACTTACATCAGTCTTTGTTTCATTTAAATCATTCTTTATTTCACTGTTTGTTCCACTTTGATCATTGTTTGGTTCATTTCGATCATTCTTAATTTCAGTTTGCTCACTGTTTATTTTTATGTGATCACTGTTTTGTTTTACGTAATCACTGTTTGATTCACTTTCCCAAATGTTCATTTCACTTTGACAAATGTTTGTTTTACTTTGACCACTGTTTCTTTCACATTGATCAAATTTTCTTTCACATTGATCACTTTTTATTTCACTGTGGTCACTTATTGTTTCATTGTAATCACTGTTTGTTTCACTTTGACCACTGTTTGTTACACAGTGACCACTTGTTGTTTCACATTGATCACTTTTCGTTTCATTGTGACCACTGTTTGTTTCACTGTGGTCACTTTTTATTTCACTATAATCACTGTTTGTTTCACTGTGACCACTGTTTATTTCACTTTGGCCACTGTTTGTTACACAGTGACCACTGTTTATTTCACTTTGGCCACTGTTTGTTACACAGTGAACACTGTTTATTTCACTTTGACCACTGTTTGTTACACAGTGACCACTGTTTATTTCACTTTGACCACTGTTTGTTACACAGTGACCACTGTTTATTTCACTTTGACCACTGTTTGTTTCACTTTGGCTACTGTTTGTTTCACTTTGGCCACTGTTTGTTTCACTTTCACCACTGTTTGTTTCACTTTGGCTACTGTTTGTTTCACTTTGGCCACTATGTGTTTCATTTTCACCACTGTGTGTTTCACTTTCACCACTGTGTGTTTCACTTTGATCATTCTTTGTTCCATTGTGAAAATGTTTTGTTTCATTGTGATCATTCCTTGTTTCAATTCCAGTATTTTCACTTTTACACTTTTCGACAGAACGCTCTTCTCTTTTCCTCTTGCGATCCGTATCCTTTTTCGACCGGTACCCAACTTTCTTTTTTCCCATTGTTTCTGATGATATTCATATCTGAAAATTATAATAGATTTCAATAGAAATGCTTGAAACACACCATCTGAATGTTATCAAATATGAATACATGCATACATGTATAAGTATTGAAAGTATATAGAGAAATTAAGAAAATGATGGTCAAAATCATTTTCTTCATTTCTGTCAATGCTTCCATAAGAATGATTGTTAAGAAACCAGTACTTAATTGAAAATGGGTTAAAATGGAAAAGATGAAAACGTGAAGTCTCTACCTATTCAAAGGTATCAATGTTTAACATTTATTAAACATTTGAAGATGGATAATACTCAAGTTGGTTATCCATATGTCAATTCTCTGTCAGCCAGTTACCCAAATATTCCTTACTTCTTCTATTGCAATCTCAAGGCAAATGAGAATAGATGCTTGGAAGAATTTAGAGAAAAATGTAAGAAAAATTGAAATACATTCATGTTCTAAATTCTGCTTAGAGAAATACTAAAGTTAGCAGATGTCACTCATTAAGAAAGTTGTATGTTTTCTTAAAGAAGACATTGGTCGTTGATTAAGGGGGATTTGTGTACAATAACACAATACAAACACTTAGGCAGAAGTGAACAAAAGAATACGATCATAATGATAATGGTCCTAAATCGCTCACCAAAACCAAGAGGACATAAGTATTTCTAAGAAATAAAAGAAAAGATGACAGTGATGACATAATTGAAAACGGCACTTTTGTCTGGTCCAAAGGCATATAACTAAGTACTTTCTTTTCCAATCAGGCTGATAATCAACCTTGTCCAACATCTTACGTAGAAATTGAGGATTCACATATGGACGGACAAACGATGAGTGATCTCAATAGCTGGCCTTGAGCACTTCATGCACAGGTGAGCTAATAAAAATGTAAACCTTAAGCACTGCACCATAATTTTCAGAAATTACAGTGAAATGACAAATTAACACACAGGTATAGTAAGATAATATTCTAGCTTGATCTTTTGATGCAGAGAGCAAACAAATTCAAGTAAATATGATTATTACTTACATCGAATGGGTAAATCATTACTAAATATCAGGCCCTTAAACTTCTGTCTTCTTTTGTTTAAATTGAATCCACACTAGATCTGTATCCTTCAGCAATCAACACACACAACAGGTAGTAAGACACAACCACATGTATCATAAGTAGAATGTATGTTCACAACAGTGTGAGTCTTCCTCACAAAAAAATCACACAAACATATATATGTATATCTTTATCACAATTCTCACTTTGAAATTAATAATGAGTACATGTAGTTCACAAACGTTTGAACAACATCAAGTCTTTGCGAAGTATCACTTTTTTTAAAATCTGAAATAAAAAGAAAAACAACTGTTATTTAAATAATAATTTTCAAAATTATTTGAGTGATTGAGTGTTTAAAAAATCACATTGTTCTACTTAGCAAGTAAAGAAGCTAGAAGTAATTGTTCAAAGCGAATTTGAAATGAAATTAATTTGAACCTTAGAATGATTGTAGATTGGCATGACACGGTTCATTAACCATTTCCCAAACAGCCAAATTTTAGACAGTTCAAATATGATGACAATATGGACACTGATAAATATTTTATTTGAGTATGATATAGCACAGAAAATAATGAGGCAAAAGGAGAAAATGCTGACTATTGTTTTGCCAAACCTTATCAACTAAGTACATCAAAACCAGGTCTTGTTTGGGAAAGGGTTATTAAAGACTATAATAGCAAATTTAGTTTTTTGTGTAAAGAGTCTTTAAATTAGTGAAATAATCATAATTATGTCTCCATTAAAAATGATAGAAAACATTTTCCACTTTCCAAGAAAGTGATAAAACATTTGTTTGTGATCAGCAGGGCGGTTGGCCAAGAAAAAGACCCTCTTAATGTGACCGTTGATAAAGTAAATTAATGCATTTCAAAGAAAGCAACAATACTCTCTTTGAAATGCACAACCTTGCATATCTAAATAAAATCCATCCAAATTGTTTTGGTCACAAGCACACTTACCTGGTATGGGTTAATGTCTGCAATAGCCCCTTAAAAACAAAGTCTATCCAGACTTTTGTTTCGAATAAAATAAAATTAAATTAAGTATGGGTTACAAATTATCAATCATTTCTCAGTTACTATTATAAAGGATTCTCTTTCATTTAAACTAATAAACCATTGTCAGGCATCCAGTGGGTCTGAAAAGAGAAAATAAAACAATCACAAAAACATAAATCTTGAAAGTGATCATTATACCCCTCAACAGCACTGTGTTTGTGCATTTCGAGAAGTACATTTTATCTGAGCTATTAACTGATCAATTGAGAAACAGACCGACCAACACATGTTAATTACATGTATGTTGCATTCAACAAAACGTCATACCTCATTTAAAATCAATGAACCATAACCAAAATTGGATATGCACATATTTGAGAATTTCCAAACTTATTTGTATTACAATGAAATCCAATAAGGCGTTTTGGAGGAGAAGATTTTTAAAGATTTTTCGAAAATTTAATTTAATTAATGAATTTATTTAAAACTTCAGTTTTAAAATGAAATCATTTTTTTGAAGGAATTTGGAAGAGATTCATGCAAGGAAGATTCCTGTGAAGTTTGATTAAAATTGGTACAGTAGTTTTGGAGAAGATTTTTAAAGATTCTTCGAAAATTTCATCCAATTAATTTATTCAAAATTTCAGTTCTAAATGGATATTTTTTTTTTTGAAAGAATTTTGAAGAGATGAATGCAAGGAAGATTCCTGTGAAGTTTGATTGAAATTGGTCAGAAATTTTTGGAGACGATGATTTTTAAAGATTTTTCGAAAATTTAATAAATTTGATTAAAATGAAAGCTCTTCACAGAATTTAAGTTTTCAAAGGAATTTGGGAAAAGTTCATACAAGGAAAATTCCTGTGAAGTTTGATTGGAATTGGTCCAGTAGTTTAGGAGAAGAAGATTTTTCGAAAAATTAATTAATTTAGTTTAATTAAAATTTAATCTCTGCACGGAATTTAATTTTTCAAAGAAATTTGGAAAAGGTTCATGCAAGAAAATTGGTCCAGTAGTTTCGGAGAACATTTTTAAAGATTTTTTGAAAATTTAATTTATATAATTAAAATTCAAGTTCTTCACCGAATTTAATCTTTTGGAGGAATTTGAAAAAGGTATAAGAAAGATTCATGTGAAATTTGGTTGAAATTGGTCCTGTAGTTTTCCAGAAGAAGATGTTTAAAGAAAAAGTTGACGCGTGGATACACAATGGACACAGGGCCATGACATAAGCCCTGCTGGCCGAAGAAGATGTTTAAAGAAAAAGTTGACGTGTGGATACACAATGGACACAGGGCCATGACATAAGCCCTGCTCCTGCTGGCCTTCGGCCAGTGGAGCTAAAAATCAATGGACTTTAACTAAAATATAATATGCACATTTCCACTTGGAAATGAGTTTATGTGTGAAGTTTGAATAATATTGATCAAGTAATTTTTGAGAACAGAGCAAATAAAAAATCGACAAACTGATGAACACAAGTTCATATTACCAAAAATGCAATTTTCAACAAAGGGCCATAACTCAGTCAAATACTCATTGAACCACAACCAAAATTTCATTCACACATATTTAGGTGTTATCACACTTACATTCAAAGTTTTATTGAAATCTATCCATTACTTATGGAAAAACCGAGAGGACAAGAAAATTCATTAGAGGGCCATAAGTCCATGAAAAATCAATGAACCGTAACCAAAATATGATATACACATCTCCACTTGGTAATTAGCACACAATTGAAGTTTCAATAAAATTGGCTTGGTAGTTTATGACAAATAGAGTGGACAAAAAATTCGATAAACTGACCAAAATATGATTATGTTTTGAAAAATACCAATTTTCAACAAAGGGCCATAACTCAGTCAAAAATCATTGAACTATAACCAAAATTTTATATGCACATATTTGAGAGCTATCAAGCATACCTATCAAGTTTTCATGAAATATGTCCATCAGTTACCTAGAATTTGAACGGACAAGAAAATACTTTCAAGGGCCATAACTCTATTAAAAATCAATGAACCATAACCAAAATATTATATGCACATCTCCACTTAAAAATTAATTTACATTTGAAGTTTGAATAAAATTGGTCTGGTAGTTTATAAGACTAAGAGCAGACAAAAAATCGACAAACTGACCAACACATGATTATATTGTGAAAAATGCCAATTTTTAACAAAGGGCCATAATCAGTAAAAAATCTTTACACCATAACCAAATTTAATATGCACAAATTTAAGAGCTATGAAGCATACCTGTACAGTTTTAATAATATCCATCCATCAGTTACCGAGAATTTGAGCGGACAAGAAAATACTTTCAAGGGCGATAACTCTGTGACAAATCAATATACCATAACCAAAATGTAATGTGCACATCTCCATTAAATGATTAAGTCACATTTTAAGTTTGAATAAAATTGGTCTAGTTGTTTATGAGAAATAGAGTGGACAAAAAATCGACAAACTGATCAACACATGTAATTGTTCCAAAAATGCCAATTTTCAAAAAAGGGACATAACTCAGTCAAAAATCAATGAACCATGACCAAAGTTTCATGTGCACACATTTGAGAGCTATCAAGCATGCCTGTAAAGTTTTAATGAAATCGATACATTGGTTACCAAGAATTTGAGCGGATAAGAAAATTTACTCAAGGGCCATAACTCTGTGACAAATCAATGGACCATGACCAAAATGTGATATGCACATCTCCACTTAATAATCAATTAACATGTTGAGTTTGAATAAAATTGGTCTGGTAGTTTATGAGAAATAGAGTGGACAAAAAATCGACAAACTGATCAACACAGGTAATTGTTCCAAAAAATGCCAATTTTCAAAAAAGGACATAACTCAGTCAAAAATCAATGAACCATGACCAAAATTTCATGTGCACACATTTGAGAGCTATCAAGCATGCCTGTAAAGTTTTAATGAAATCGATACATTGGTTACCAAGAATTTGTGCAGATAAGAAAATTTACTCAAGGGCCATAACTCCGTGACAAATCAATGGACCATAACAAAAATGTGATATGCACATCTCCACTTAATAATCAATTCACATGTTGAGTTTGAATAAAATTGGTCTAGTAGTTTATGAGAAATAGAGCGGACAAAAAATCGACAAACTGATCAACACACGTAACTGTTCCAAAAAATGCCAATTTTCAACAAACGGCCATAACTCAGTCAAAAATCAATGAACCATGACCAAAATTTCATGTGCACACATTTGAGAGCTATCAAGCATGCCTGTAAAGTTTTAATGAAATCAATACATTTGTTACCAAGAATTTGAGCGGACACATACTCAAGGGCCATAACTCTGTGACAAATCAATGGACCATAACCAAAATGTATTATGCACATCTCCACTTTATAATCAATTCACATGTTGAGTTTGAATAAAATTGGTTAAGTACTTTATGAGAAATTGAGCGGACAAAAAACCAACAGACGGACCAACAGACCAACAGACAGACAGACCAACGGACAAGCTGACTCCTATATACCCCCCAAATTGAATTTGGGGGGTATAAAAATCAACAAAGCAATCAACACATCGTTATGTTGTGCAAAATGCCAATTTTCAACAAAGGGCCGTAACTCAAACAAAAATCACTGAACCATAACCAAAATTTGATATGCACATATTTGAGAGCTAGTAAGCATACCTGTAAAGTCTTTTTGAAATCCATCCATTAGTTAACGAGATATTGAGCGGACAAGAAATTTCACTCAAGGGCCATAACTCTGTGAAAAATCATTGGACCGTGACCAAAATGTAATATGCACATCTCAACTTGGTATTGAGCTCACATGTGAGGTTTGAATAAAATTGGACCTGTGGTTTAGGAGAAATAGAGCGGACAAAAAAATCAACAAACCAATCAACACATGGTAATGTTGCGCAAAATGCCAATTTTCAACAAAGGACCATAACTCAAACAAAAATCACTGAACCATAACCAAAATTTGATATGCACATATCTAAGAGCTAGTAAGCATACCTGTGAAGTTTTTTTGAAATCCATCTGTTATTTACCAAGATATTGAGCGGACAAGAAATTTCACTCAAGGGCCATAACTCAGTGACAAATCATTGGACCATGACCAAAATGTAATATGCACATCTCCACTTAATATTGAGCTCACATGTGAGGTTTGAATAAAATTGGACCTGTGGTTTAGGAGAAATAGAGCGGACAAAAAAATCAACAAACCAATCAACACATGGATATGTTGCGCAAAATGCAAATTTTCAACAAAGGGCCGTAACTCATACAAAAATCACTGAACCATAACCAAAATTTGATATGCACATATTTGAGAGCTAGTAAGCATACCTGTAAAGTTTTTTTGAAATCCATCCATTAGTTACCAAGATATTGAGCGGACAAGAAATTTCACTCAAGGGCCATAACTCCGTGAAAAATCATCGGACCGTGACCAAAATGTAATATGCACATCTCCACTTGGTATTAAGCTCACATGTGAGGTTTGAATAAAATTGGACCTGTGGTTTAGGAGAAATAGAGCGGACAAAAAAATCAACAAACCAATCAACACATGGTTATGTTGCGCACAATGCCAATTTTCAACAAAGGGCCGTAACTCAAACAAAAATTACTGAACCATAACCAAAATTTAATATGCACATATTTGAGAGCTAGTAAGCATACCTGTAAAGTTTTTCTGAAATCCATCCATTAGTTACCGAGATATTGAGCGGACAAGAAATTTCACTCAAGGGCCATAACTCCGTGAAAAATCATTGGACCGTGACCAAAATGTAATATGCACATCTCAACTTGGTATTGAGCTTACATGTGAGGTTTGAATAAAATTGGACTTGTGGTTTAGGAGAAATAGAGCGGACAAAAAACCAACAGACGGACCAACAGACAGACAGACAGACCGACAGACAGACCAACGGACAAGCTGACTCCTATATACCCCCCAAATTGAATTTGGGGGGTATAATAAGCTGAACGTGGTAAATTTTTGAAAAATCAACTGATAAAAAAGTTATTGAAGATAAACCAAAATTTTGGTTTATCTTCAATTATTTTTTTTTATCAGTTGATTTTTCAAAAATACACCATATCCATCTAATGCGTGATGTATGTCCACATTCTCTGCTTCAAACCGAATTCAAATCGGCCCCGTATTAACAAAGTTATTGACAAAGTATTGAAGAATTTCTGAAATTGTTGTATCACGTGATTATCCATCGTGTCCATGCTCGATCATCTTACATCGTCGCACTAGTATTAAAACGTTCTAACAGACTCTTTTTTACATTTTCGAGAAAATCGAAATTGAAATTTCAACCTTTATTTTTTTTACTACGACTCCGATTTTGACAGATATATTTGTTCTCTTTCATTCTATCTAAAATGAAATTTTTGGATTAATGTAATTTGGGTTATTTCGATTTTTTTTTATTTTCAGTTAAAACAGAAATGAGATATTTTTCATATGCTTAACATTTTGTGTGAATATTATAATGTTGAATGTTAGATAGAACATTCTAATGCTAATTATTAACCAATAAAGATGCAGTAAGAACATTTAATTTATACGGTGACCGAGCCTACATAAATATTCATGCAATATAAAGCAACGTTGTCACTGGTGGTGAACTCGGCCAAAAGCGAAGGACATTTTTCGCTACAACAAGGTACAGAAATTTTGCGTTTGAATGTGAGTTCAAAGATCTGATTGGATAGTTTTTCTAATAACAATGAATATGTTCTAAAAATAGACCGGGTTTACCGATATGTATTGACAAACCGTCTGTGTTGTTATAAAATCTCGTAACTACGGCTCTATCGAAGCCGTAGTTACGTTATTTTATAACAACACCGACGAAATACTATGATCGCGAAAAAACGTCCCACGCTTTGGCCGAGTTCACCACCAGTGATTGTGCAACTTTTCTAGAAGAGAACATGGATGTGAGTCGCTAATTAAATATCGCATTACCAGACGACAAAATTTTGGACTGTTCCAATTTGAAAGGTGTTTCAGACGACAATTTTGAATTGATGAAATTAAAACAAATCTTTCCCGTTTGTGCTAGAACACATTGCGGTAAATGAAGAAATTGTTTGTCAGAAGCAATTTCTTTATTTTCCACAATGTTTTCCCATGCCTTTTCTTATGATGGAGTCGAAATGCGTCGCTGTACAGTAATGGGATATCACCGTTGCCAATTCCAGCCAAGAGAAGGCGCACTCATTCTCTTGTTCACCCTTTCCCAAAAGGCAAAATTTGTAGGTGATCCACTTCAAAAACTGCCACAAATGACAAAATGGAGGATAAAAGATAGGATTTGTGAAAATAATGCATAGAAAATATTGAGACAAAAGGAGAAACTGCTGGTTATCAGCAGTTTCTTCTTTTGTTTCAATGTTTTCCCAAGCCTTTTCTTTTATGGACGTCAAAAGGAAAGGGGAACGGGTTAACGTATACAACCCATCATTAGCACCAAAGAGCCAGAGGAAAAAAGTGCCAGTAAATCCTAAACTGTGTTAAATTTCCATTCCAAATACAAACATAAGGATTTTCAACGGTTTAGAATTTCGAATTAATCCATAATTATGGAAATATTTGACGAAAATGATATAAATTACCTCCCTTGCATATGAATATAGAGTAAAAAGATATTTGTAAATTATTTTCTTCTTGAAGCATAATCTTGAAATTCGACAGGGTGAACCAACTTATTTGAAGTGTATTTACAAGTGTGTGTAATTTGATGCATGTCCCATGGCTAGAAAGTGGTGTTTTTAATGATGGGCCATATACCTTAATACCTTTGCAAACATCGAAGGAGGGGATAGTCAAGGGGGGTCAAGATCCCCGAACAGCCCCCTCAGGACCGCGCGTGAGCTTGACAAATGAAAAATTAATCGTCTTCTAATGATTTTCAAATAAAACAGTTCAAGCATAAAATATCATCTTTCAGGGGCGAGATCTATATCTGAGAACACTTTGGTTTACCATGCTTAGCTCTTTCCCTAACAAGGCCATGTTAAGAAAAAGCTTGGGTCAACATTGAGGCTGCTCAAGCAAAAGAAGAAAATACTGATGACCAGCATTTTCTCATTTTGTCTCAATATGTTTGTGCTAAAATGTTCAAAATCCAGGAAAGTTATTATCAAATTCCAACGATGTGACGCTTTTTTGACATCCTCATAGAAGAATGCTTTGGAAAATATTGTGTAAAATGAAGAAGTTTGTCTGTGACAACTGACAAGCAATTTCTTCATTATCCGCTATATTTTTTAAACCAAAATACATGTACAAAGACTTTTACAATGTCACAAACTTAAAATCTTTCAAATTGGAAGAATCCTAAACTTTGCCGTCTGACAATGGGCAAACAAACCCTTGTCGTCTGTGGCCACTTTCTTATGACTTGTCGCATATTCCATATAATGTGATGGCAATTATTTAAAACGTGACGCGGTACGGAAACTCCAGAGACAGAGCCAATGGCTCCGCGATTCAAAACCTCTGGATAGCTTCAGACCATGTGTGGCCCTGTCTCTGTGATCACGATTTTTGGACAAAAACTTGTGAGTGTTCAACTTTGTTGTTCAAATATTTTCTTTTCTCGATTAGACAACCCTTTCCCATGTCATCAAATCATAAGAAAAAAATGACTAAAATAAAATATGAGCATTTTTTATCAATGGCCCTGTCACTGTCAGCTGGACATGTCTCTGTCTAACACAAGCCGACAGTTCTAAACAGAGCCAGCCGACAGAGACAGAGCCACTGTTAAAATTGCTCATATTTTATTCTTTTATCTTGCAGATATGAAAAAATTCCCATAAGAGCATGGTCGAGCAACCCTTTCTCACACACGATCTGGTTTTGCGTCTATTAAAGAAAAAAGCTTGGGAAAATATTGAGACAAACGGAGAACATGTTGCTTATCATCATTTTGTTCTTTTCCCTAAATGTTTCGTGTCATTTATTGTACACACATTTTATCACATGCAAAAAAGTTGTTGTCTCCAGTAGCTTTCAAATGGGAACAATTTGAAATTTTGTCCATTTGGGAAAACCCTTTCCAAGACAGTAGAAATTTGGGCTGTCTCAATTTTAGAACTGTTGTAGATGACAAAATAAATGTTGAAAAAATACAAATACGAGGAATAATGTGAAATATAGCATAGAAAATATTGAGACAAACGGAGAACATGCTGATTATCAGCATTTTCTTCTTTTGTATCAATATTTTTCAAAGCCCATGTTTTAGGAACGTCAAAACAGGTCTTGTTTGGGAAAGGGATAATTAGCTTCTGCTATAGCTCTAGATAAATGACATGGCAGAGCAGCTCATGGTAATCGATAGAGAAGCACTGCCTGGTCATATATCGTGAGCTATACGAGAGAACTTATCATGACAGAAGCTTAACCCTTTCTCTAAATATCAACATTTATTTTATACTGCTTGTTTAAAGGGACCCATGCTATGTTGTCGAATGTAAAAAATATACACTCACCCGAACTTCTAAACGGCCACTTTTATTTTTTGAATAAATGAATCATATCAATTCATTTGGATTGTGTGTCTGCTTTTTGTACTTAACGAAGTCACATTCTATTTTTTCGAACAAGGAACAGTAGTGTCACGTCAAAAAAGAAGCACGTGACCTCATTTTGATCGAAACGTTAAATTTGCACGTGTGTATTTTGAATTACGTGATAAATATCGATTCTGTTTTGATAATTTATCCATATGGATAGCCCAGTCAGAAAAACATTTAACATGACAAGAATTATTTTCAAAACGCGAAAAATGACCTTCGGAATGTTTGATGTTGAGGCTCCAGTCAGAAAGGTCAATTTGATAATTTCCTTTTCTAACAAAACCTTAATGCAATCATTCGATTTCTTTTGTTTTTGGGGTAAACATATCGTTTTTATTGTTTGTCGATGTATAGAATCTGATATTTGCGGCTTTTTCACAAATAAGCAAATTTAGGATGAGTGTATGCGTACCGGAAGTGTTCATAAAACACGACGACGGTCACACTTAAGGACTACTATTCGTCAACAAGATGGTCAGCTTTATTAAGCAATTTTTAGACAGAATTTCATGCATGTGCAAATAACGAAATTGTGGTAATCCTAGCCACCCAATTCACTACAAACGGCTATGAGGCGCTTTAATAAAAGCGGTCCTAGGCTGCATCGTCAACGAAATGTCCAAGCCTTAGCACTGTGAAGCATATCTTGAAGCCTAAACTGTACTAAACATCCCTTATGTTAACGGAAAAAAGATGGGACACAAAATACGTTTCGTGATTAATCAAGAATCACGTCTTGGACTTATTAAACAGACGGATTCGAGCACTGCCAAAGCAAATGATTTAGAAGACCTGACTCGGCAAACCTGGTATTTTCGCACTGTACCATACCCTACAGTATCTTCAAGAATGCATATTATCCACGAGAATAGGATTCTTAACCATGATAAATGCACATAGAGATCTCATGGGATATTACGTTGTGATATGCGAATTTTTATTTATGGGGTAGTGCACTTATAAACGTCACCATTTCATTAATTTCGAACTCAGCTTCGTGATACTTTGTCATATTTTTCAAAAATGAATGTAGTTTTCAAAGAATTAAAACAACACGAGTTTTCGTCAGAGATGTTGATTTATAGCTGAAATATTGAGGTGGCCGTTTAGAAGTTCGGGTGAGTGTAAAATAGATAAAAATAATATGAAATTTCGTATGGAATGGTCAACTTGCATAGCCAGATTTTTTCTGTCAAATAAGATTTCAAATGAAGTTCTTTTAGTGCTTCTCGGTCAAATCTATATATATATTTGCCCTACCCGCCTTTTATATTCATGGTAATTTATATGGAAGACTGGACTTTTGTAGATAGTGAAGCGCTCAAATTCCTTTCTTTTTGTTCCTAGATAATGCAATATACCAACCACATTACAATGCAAACTCTGACTGTCCTCATGTTGTTCTGATCCCTGAATAACCTAGCATGTGTCCCTTTCGGATCAGCTCAAAACGACAAAATATAAGAACAAATAAACGTAAAAATTGTGTTCACCAATAGCATTAAGGCAAACGTGGACAATGCTGGTTTAAATTTCTAACAAATATGCTGTACGTGTGAGGTAGTCCGCATCACCAACAAGAGGAACAAAATCAACACCGAGTACTTCATCCATGGGAAACAGCTGCAGCAAGCCAAAAAGTCTAAGTATCTTGGAACTCTCATCAGCCACAACTTATCCTGCTGGAACCTACACATTGACATGATTACCAAGAAAGCCAATAACACCACGGCCTTCCTCAGGAGGAACCTATCTTCTTGTCCAAAGTCCACCAAGGAAACCTGCTACAAGACATTCGTCCGGCCACAGGTTGAATACGCGGCCACAGTATGGGATCCGCACACCCAAGCCAACATTACCAAAGTAGTTCCTTAAGCGGTGCAACGCAGAGCTGCCAGATTTGTATCTGGGGATTACAACCCAAAAAGCAGCGTCACCGCTATGCTCAACACTCTTGGCTGGCCCAGCTTGAAAGAACGACGACACCAGGCAAAAGTTACCATGCTTTACAAGATTGCCAACCAGCTTGTAGCTATCCCGAGCGAGCCATTCCTCCACCCACAAGGAGCATCAACCAGAGGCCACTCCATGAGATACATCATGCCCTTCTGTAACAGAGTAGTCCTGAAGCAGTCCTTCTTCCCCACAACTATCGCTATGTGGAACAGACTACCGGCAGATGTCGTCTCGGCACCCTCCTTGATAGCATTCAAGGCTGGGCTCGCAGAATGTAAATAAGCAGCAGACAAGATGTTTTTAACATGTTTTTAACTTGGGACCCTCCCTCGTGTAAATATTTGACCTTTCTAACTGTGCGAAAATGTAAGGGCCCAGCACCTTAGAGTAATCTGAAGAAGAAGAAGAATCAATCAATCGACCCATCAAATGACCAATCTAACAAACAATCGCCCTATAAGTCGACCGATCAATTTATCAGCCAATCAATAAACTAATCAGTCAAGTGATCAAATAATCAACCAATCAAGCTATCAAAAAAGGAATCTTGACAGCCGGAGTGGCGCAGTGGTTAGCGCACTGGACTTGTAGCCCGGTGGTTACGAGTTCGAGCCCCACTCGCGTAAGGTGTGTCTTTGGGCAAGGCACTTAATTGTCAACCCCAGTCTACCCAGCTGTATGGAGTGGGTAGCAGTGAGGTAAAACTTACTGCCTCTTCTCTCAAAAAAAGAAAAAAAGGGCCTTTAGAAGCTTGAATAAGCTTATGTACATTGTACATCTGGCCCCGGTTTCTCGAAAAAACTTAAGTATCTTCTCATGCTCAAATCTGAGCATCGTGCTCAAATCGCGCGAAATCCACGTGAACTTCAATTGAATACCAATCAACGTTGATTGGTACTGAATAGAAGTTGAGCATGAACTCATGAGAATATACTTAAGTTTTTTCGAGAAACCGGGGCCTGGTCTCGAAAACTGTATGAACTGTATGTATGTATGTATGTATTGAAATGATCCATGATAACACGAGTGACATTTTTGTGGTGCGAAAGTTGATTGGTGCGAAACCACTTCCGATGACGTCATACGGCAAATGTCCGACCAGCGATACAAGGCCTACGTGATTAGCCTAATTTCTACAAATTTCCCTTGACAACAGAAATATTTAGACGTCTGTCCTCATTCAGTAGATAGATACCGTTTGTGGTGAGGTGCGGAAGCTGGTATCTTGTTCATGTATGGACCACAGAACCAGAAAAAGAGTCCGCGAAGCCAAGTCGAAAGCTCGGCCAGGTAACAAAACAAATTTTCTTTGTATTTTCTTACTTTGTAAAGTTTTCCTGATAATTATTGGTTTTATTGTAAATGCAACATTGATATGATCTTTTGCATCATCGTTTGGTAGACTTTGTGAGGGATTAGTTGAATAATCAAGGTTTTTTATCGTCCGCGAAAACCAATGACAATTTAAACAGACGGCTGTTTGTGGTTATCATATCATTACTCTTTCACATTATTTTAAGTTTCACTTTAGTACATCAATTTATGGAGACATCAGGAATATCGAATTCATGCTATTTATGCAATGGCTTTGCTTTCCGTGCTTTGGTTAGGTGCTCCAGTTGTCGCATATGAGGCCCATGCGATTTGGCAGCTTCCTCTTCTGGAAGACCATGTCATAGAAGATGTTTGGTCACGTGATAGAAGACGAGTAGAAGTCGGAAGACTAAAAATAAATCGAACATGTCTTGAAAACGGAAGTGGCTTTTCTATCGAAAGGCTCTTCAAAAAGGAGGAAATTAGAATGGCCAGCTCCAATTCGGTAGACTGGGTACCGTTCCTGATACTACTACAATGTACTGATAAAGGCACTTCTTTTTCAAAAGCACAAGTTTTGTTCTCGTTTTGATCGCAAAATTAATACAAACTAACTGTAAACAAGCGATTTTCAGTAATTGAGAAAATCTGTACTTTGTAACTAAAGACGCTCTCATGTTGCCGACCACGTGACCTCTTCCGTCTTCTGCTCACAAATGGAAGCGCTAGAAGAGCTTCCAGAAATAGAAGAGGCCCGTTCAATTTAGTCGGAAGTGCTTGTCACGTGACTCTTCTGATTTCAGAAGAGGTAAAACGAACAGAATTTATGGTCTTCCTCTTTTGGAAGACCACTTTTGGCCTAAATCGCACGCGGCTATGACCTAAGAAGTGGAAAGATGCATTCAACCCATATCAAATTTACCTTATCTTAACATTTGACACCTTTGTTGTTTTTCATGATAATCAATTGATTTTGTTACCATTTTCAGAATTAAATTCAGACAAGAATGGATGGTCAAGGCAAGAATACCATAAATCATTTGACCTTTCAAAGTCCAGTTTTAAAGACACGGTGGGGAGATTGGATGTCCGGTCCATGAGTAGGGAGGAGTTTCAGGAACGATACGAGAAAACCTACACGCCAGTGGTGCTAACTCACGTCCAGGATGATTGGCAGGCCAATTATAAATGGACACTTGAGGTATGCAAGCCTTTTAAAAACATGGTTTGCAAAGGAGTATCTTTCTTGATACTTACCATCATACCATATAATGTTAGGTTAACATCAATACTATTGATCATGAAAGAATTTGATTGAGTTGTCAAGTACTTGCCACTTTTGGGTTGAAACTCTACTGGCTGTTGCCTTTCTGGTCTGTTTCTTAAACCAGAAAAAAAAATATATCAGAATACTTTGAATGTTTTGCTACTTGAAGTTAATCATTTTCACAGACAACAAGTTTGTTAAGTCTCATATTGCACATAAATTGATGCTGACAATGGTCACATCACTGATTGAATAACATTGTTGGTAAATTATTTTGAAAGATTTTATTGTGTTACTGTAGTGAAAATATTACATTTGTTGCTTTCTATTGTAGAGACTGGCCAAGAAGTATCGTAACCAGAAGTTTAAATGTGGAGAGGATGACGAGGGATACTCGGTCAAACTAAAGATGAAATATTTCACAGACTATATGACACATAATGAGGATGACAGCCCCCTGTATATATTTGATAGTAGTTACGCTGATGTAAGGCTCTTTTCTCCTTTTACCACAATTATTAGTTAAAGATGAAATATCTTACAGACTATATAACACATAATGAGGATGACAGCCCCCTGTATATATTTGATAGTAGTTACGCTGATGTAAGGGCTTTATCCTTTTTCCATAGTTATGTTTTAACCCCTTGTCACAGGGATAATTTTTGCTCAGAATTTCATGCAAGAAAGATCTCATTCATTGGTAACCTTTGAGAAAAGCTTCAAAATCTTTCTGTCTCCTTTTAATATTACTCATTGGCTGATCTCCGAGAAAACCTGATAGGTTGTTTTGTCCTGAACCTAGTTTCATTTTCACTATAATAAGTAATAAATCATAAATGAATTGTCCTTTGTCAAAGTTACTCATTGTTAAAACAACAGAATGCATATCTTGTATTCTCCTAGAGATATTATTTAACATTTCTAGCTTGAAAAATGGGAAGAGAAGAGACTAAAAAAAAGACTTATGAAGTGCCAAAATAATTTGCTTAACCCATTCCCATAATCTTAATGACACTTTTTGATGATCAATAATGTAATGGCTTTGGAAAACAAAGTGGAAAATGAAGAAATTGCTTGTGACAAGCAATTTCTTCATTTCCCACAATGTTTTTTTCACAAAAGACCCAATAATGTAAAATTCTATTAACTTGATATTGTTGCCTGCAACATCCCTGAAATTGAATTGGGTTGAAAATAGTTCTGTCTGGTACCCCCTCTCATTTTTGGCTCTGATTATCAAAGCTTGTATTTCACATTTTTAGCATGAGAAGAAGAAGAGACTGAGAGAAGACTATGAAGTGCCAAAATATTTTGAGGACGATTTGTTTAGATATGCTGGGGAGGAGAAACGACCACCTTATAGGTAAGTTCGACCAGCCGATGGTTATTTAAGGTACTGTACCCTAAATGAGATTTGCATGGCATCGGAATTATTTGGGCATGATCAAAAACATACGGCGGTGGAACTTTCAAAAAACCTGGATGTTTTATGAATCTCAAAATGGTGAAATTACGGGTATTCTACTTTAAATGTAGACTAGTTAAACCTTTTCATGGTGTGTTCAGGGCTCTCCACACTCTCTGAAAATGGGGAGAAGTGACTTCTCCTCTGACTGAAAATAGGGAGAAGTTTTCCAAGATGGGGAGAAGTTGAGAGAAGTGATCGGGCATGGGGGGGGGGTTCTACGTTATTACAGGGGTCTATTTTCATTATGGTTGATTTATTTAGGTTAAAACATGTCTTTTTGTAATGTATTGCCTTGCAAAACTAGATCTGTAAACTATATTTCTTTAATTTTGGAAAGCAAAGATGGAATTTGTTAAATATGCCAAAATTAATGTTATGACATGCTTGGTGGTTAGATATCAGTGTGGAAAATGAATAAATTGCTTACCAATCAGTGACAACCAATTTCTTCATTTCCCAGAAAGTTTTCAACCTAAAGGAAAAAATGCTCCCCCCCCCCCCCCCCCCCCCCACACACACACACACACACACACCCTTCCCCTAATCCCCACCAATTTGTTCTAGGTTTTGCCATCTGGAAAAGGGTTGTGCAAGTGTAGCAGAAGAAACTCTCATAAAGACAAATTATCCAATTTAAAAAAAAATACGAATTCTCCCCCTTCCTCATTTAAAAAAAAAGAGTTGCATCATAATCTATTTTGTGGAGTGGATCAGTTTAAATTCAATTACAGTTCAAAAAGCAGTAAAAAGTCAAAGAATTGATCTGAAATACACCAGAGTTGCCGCTCATTAGGTAGTAAAACCACAACAGATTTAGTGCTGATTATAGGTAATGGTCACGAGTCATGACGTCATGTAAAACTCAACCACCCATGAGATCAAAGAAAAGTCTATTTATGGAAAACCAATTTGTGTTGTAAACACGCACTTTTCACAGGCTTACAATAATTTGTGTAAGGACAAAGGAATTTCCTTTTTTATGCTTACTTGGATCACATTCTAGACAAAGAATCCATATAGCCTTTCATTAAAATCAGTTTGTGAAAGTATCCTTTACTCAGTATTCGAGTATGTGAATTTCTATTTCTGAGACTGAATTATGGACATACACTTACATGAATGGAAAGTATTGCCGATGAAAGGTTTGTAGAAATCAAAACTATAATTTTACTTCACTTTGTTGATCATTTCCTGTGTTATTAAGCAGAAAACTACTTGGTTTTATTTTCGTTTTGTGTTGTTTTCTTTGTCAAAGATCGCGATCCACCGATTCTTGAAGTGCTGATTATTTCTAGCCTACTCGTTTTCCTCATTAGATCTTGATAGTTATATCGGCCCGATGGACGGACAGAACCCTTTTCTTTCGGTAATCTCTCAATTTCATCTGTCCCAGACCAAAAGGCCGACGGACTCACCATGAATCGCTGATTTATGCGAGAATTACTTTCAGAAATTGAATTTTAGATCGGAATATTTTTCTCACGATAAAAAATGAAAATTGAATTTCTCATGAAAAGTATTTGTTGAAAAGCAGCAATATTAAGACAACCGACCTATTAACCCGGTTATGCTTAATGCGCACGGCACCAAGAGATTTCTCTCGCCTTGTCACTGTCAGTCATGTTTCGTCTTTCTTTTGCACTCCGCCTACGTAATAATGACTGCTTCCGATTGGCTGTAAGCGTTCTTTAATGCCACGCCTGCCGCCTTTGTCTACCCGACTTCTATGTTGAACATGTAATAGACAGGTTGCGCATGTGCATTGGAAAAACTGAATGTGTATTATCTGTCTTGTTTATACACTTATGATAGAGGGTTTTACCACCGACTTTGTGCAATGGCCAGCGAGATAACAAAGGAATATTAAACAGTATTTATAACATGTGGTTGTTTACCGGAGTTTCAATAGATGACTCGAGACAATTGCAACTGCCAATTAGCGGTTAATTGTAAACAGTAAGACAGCATTCACTATCATTTTAATAACCCTTGACCAGGCGACATCCCGATATTTTCGGGCGACTCGGATTTCGCTTTTATCGGCGGTTCAGGTGAAGTTTCATGACTTTGAGCGAAGAAGTCGCTCAAGTCGCCCGCTTTGGTGAGCCCTGGTGTTAGAATTAAACATCATGCTTTGAGCTTTATAACAGTAAGCTTTGAGAAGTAGTTATATACTGATATGTTTACAAACTTCATAGTTACAGCTTATGATGGTTCAAGATCCTTATCTTTGGGCAAATATCTTTCCCTTTCACTTGAGAAAGAAATTTTGAATTGGGACACAATGTTCCATTGAGTTTTGAAAATTACTGGAATAAATTTATAGGAGATTTTTCTTAAGTACACATTTTCATTCAGTATAGCACAAAATAAATGACCTAGCAGAGCATCTCTAACAAATAGCTAGAATTGCTCTGCCAGTTCATTTATTGTGAGCTATGCTGAATGTAAATTACAGTGCTGAGAAGCAACTTAAATTTATATTTATCTATTTTAGATGGTTTGTGATGGGCCCAGCACGGTCAGGTACTGGTATACATATAGATCCACTAGGAACCAGCGCCTGGAATGCACTAGTCAAGGGACATAAACGGTTAGTACTCTTAATGACGATCGCGGGGGTTCAATCGTGCGCAACTTTTTGCGCATCATAATTATGATGTCAACGTCGTTTTTCTGCGTTCCCGTGACATTGACGTTCCTGCCTTTAATTGGACGTCAAGCCGAGCCCGGATAGCTCAGTCGGTTACGTCGGAGTCTGTAAATCATCTATGTGAGAGAGCAGCTGGAGGCTCGGTTTGGATATTGTGGTTGTACTGGTGCGAGAAATACCAGGAACCCACAGTTAGGTGCTCCAGCCGCCGCGATCTGACCCTGGTCGTTGAAAACGGCGTAAAACCCCAATAAACTCATAGGACGTCAAATTATCTTATTTGGTATTGCGCGTCTCTTACGTTGCAACTACATGGATGCACTGCTTTTAGACTCTTTGTATTTGAAAGGTACTTCAGATCACAAGAAAATAACGTGGTATGAGGAGAAAATAGTAGATCTAGTAAAAAAACAATTTATTCTGTTGTGTCCGCGTTTTCCTAAGCTTTTTTTTTTCACTGGGGTCTTTCAAATCCCTACTTGTTTCTAGAGGTAATGTTGAAATTTTTGCCAGAATTAAGAACAGAAGTATGGGTGGGTCTAATTTGATCCCAAACTAAATGACAAAATAAATCTACTAGGGTTGTCCAATTTGAAAGTTGCTGCAGGAGTCAAAATATTGTTGTTGATGAACACCGGTATGTGAATTGTGTAGCATACGTTATCTAAAGCAAAGACCAAAATTAATGATTATGCAAAAAAAGAAATCGCTGATTATCAACAAAATTCTTCTTTTGCTTCAATGTTTCTCAATGCTTTCGAGAAGTTGCAGTCTATAAATTTAGTGCTACTAGATTTATAATTAAAAAATCTGTAGTCACGAAATACTGTTGGTCATTAGTGCTGTCTGGTTACTAGGACACTTGAAGAATAACCACAATTTTGCAAATTTTAATTAATTGCAGGCTTAAGGTTAAAAAAATAGCTATTGATGAATTAATATGCCATTTCGTGTTAAACAATTTCTATTTAGAAAAGAAATAATTGGATTAATATGGAACAAACTCCCCTCTAAATTGATTTTTCCCCGTTTTGTCAATGCAGGGTGGTCTAGAATTTTGAGATTTTTCAAAAAAGGTAGCAAGATGACCATATGATTTTTATAGCAATATCAAACGAACATATAATTATCTACAAAGTATAGAAAATATAAAGTTTTGTATCAGAACGTTTTTTTGGAATTTGAAAAAAGTAATATATCATCGGTGCTATGACAAAATGGCCTAACAAATTAGTTACGCAATTTTGTCAATTTTTTTTTATAAATGCTTTCTACTAAGTATGTAGGAGCGCATATCCTGTCAAAACGGCGTTTTTCTACACCTATTAGAACCCTTTCAATTATCATGTGACAAAATTGCGTAACTCGATTTAGCTGACAAAAATGCGTTATACGTAGACAAATTTACACGAGAGTAATATTGAGTAACGCAATTTTGCCGGCATATTTTTTAACATTTCTTAAAACGGCAAAAACGTTTTTGGCTCTCCTGAAAAAAATGGTTTTCGAGCAAAATTTCTATTACGCCATTTTGTCATAGCACCGACGATATTTTGAAAATATTTGAGTGAATTTTAGATAAGTCAGATTTGACTCAAGGGGGAAAAATACAATAAAATTTCTAATTTTTACCTTTCATTCGACAATTATGTATTATATTCAGTGCAAACTACTTCAAATCTTTAATTAAAATGAAAATTGAAATGAATTATACACGTAGATTCCATTGTGTTATAGTTTTATGTCAATACCCAGAAATGAAAATCTGCGTAAATATCAGGCAAAAATTTGCTTAATACCTATGTCTTTCTATGACATTTTACAGAAAATGTGATTCGATGACCCCCTTTTTTCTTTTCATTTTTGAAATCTGCATACTTTAATCTACAAAATATCAAAAAATAAAGAAATCCTATCAGTGGAATCTAATTCCCGCGATCGTCTTTAAACTGACTTATGCTAGATTTTTATGACAAAGGAATAATTTTAAGACAGACCAAGCATTTGCACAGTCTTATCAATACACAAGTTGTTCTCTTAAACGTTCTTCATAACCTATTGCAACTGAAAGTTCCATGGATTGTGATCTGACTTCAGCCACTGCACATCTATAGGTACATGCTGATCTAGATCTAGGTTGGTCTCAGATACCACAAGCTCATATTTATCATAACCCAATCATATTTGTAGATGTATAACCCTTTGTTGATTTTCATACTTGATTAATACTTCCATTGGGCTGCTTCAATTGCTAGATGGCTATGTCAAAGGTTGCCCTTAATGAGGTATACATGTTTTACAAACATCTCTTGTTACTCTTGCAGATGGTGCCTTATGCCTACTCACACTCCTAAAGACCTGGTTAAAGTGAAATCAGGTGAAGGGGGTAAACAGAGGGATGAAGCTGTGACCTGGTTTAATGTGATATATCCTAGAACACAACTACCTAGTTGGCCTAAAGACTGTAAACCGGTTAGTATTTACGAGTTGCTTTGATAATAAGATTGTGGCTCTTATGAATATACACACTCCTAAAGACTTGGTCAAAGTTAAGTCAGGTGAAGGGGGTAAACAAAGGGATGAAGCTGTGACCTGGTTTAATGTGATATATCCTAGAACACAACTACCTAGCTGGCCTAAAGACTGTAAACCTGTAAGTGTTTATGAGCTGCTTTGATAATAAGATTGTGGCTCTTATGCCTACACACACTCCAAAAGACTTGGTTAAAGTTAAGTCAGATGAAGGGGGTAAACAAAGGGATGAAGCTGTGACCTGGTTTAATGTGATATATCCTAGAACACAACTACCTAGTTGGCCTAAAGACTGTAAACCGGTAAGTATTCAAACAAGTAAAAAACATTGAGGTATAGCTCAAGATAATTGACCTGGCAGAGCATCTCTAGCTAAAAGCTATAGAAGCTCTGCCAGGTCATTTATCTTAAGCTGTAAGTTGAAAAAGCGCTTGTAAACAAAGAGATGAAGCTGTGACTGTGTTTAATGTGATTTATCCCAGAACACAACTACAGAGCTGGCCCAAAGACTGTAAACTGTTAAGTAGTTTCTAATTACTGCTCTTGCCTTTAAGATATTAAAAATAAATTCTTGGGCTTATTAAACCATCCATGTATCTGTGATTGAATCTAGCACCAATTGAATGAGTTGTTAATGTCATGGATCTTGTGTATGGAATATAATAATGAAAGACTAATTTATGTTTCAAACCAAATTCAATAAGTGCCAAGGAACAGCTGCTAGTTTATCTGGCCTCTAAGTGTGGACATATGTATGGGAATTTATCAAGTGCTTCTATCAGTCTGATAAAAGCAGCATTTCTGGGTAAATTTTTGGGTTACTGTTGGGCTATTTACATCCTTGTATGTAGATGAATTTTAATACCAGTCATAATTAAAGGTTTTAAAGAAGTTTTTGCTTAGTAACTGTAGCCCAAACCAAACAAGTTTCGTTTGTATATAATTACAGTTGGAGATATTACAGCGTCCTGGTGAGACAGTTTTTGTGCCTGGGGGATGGTGGCATGTTGTGATAAACTTGGACGATACCATCGCTGTGACTCAAAACTTTTGTAGTGTCATTAACTTTCCTATTGTGTGGCACAAAACAGTCAGAGGTCGTCCAAAATTGTCCAAAAAATGGTTGAAAGCATTAAGGGTAAGCATGATAGGTTTTTGTAGCATGATTATTCAAATATTGAATTAAAAAGTGTATTTTGTTATACATACATGTACAATGTCGTCTTCCACCCCCTTATCATTAACTATGGAAAAAACAAGTATGCTTACAACAAGCCAAGACACTCTTTCATTTCTTCAAATTAACTGTCCCAGAAATTGTAACAGACATACATGTAAATCTTCCTTGATCATCATGTACAGTCGACACTCGCTATGTCGACATCGGATAAGTCAACATCAGATTAGTCGAATTTTTGCTTAAGTAGAAGTTCAAATCTGGTCCCGTCCTTATCAATGGACATATTTTTTCAAACAAAATAATTTCGAACTGAATATAGCTATGAACTATAGTAGGAAAAGGATAGAAATTGCTCGAAAAGAGCAATTTCTTTCTTTTTCCTACTATATTTCAATAATAATTGTACTTTATTAGTTTAAAAAACGGTCAATATCAACTTTATCGAAGCCGAACAAAATCAGATGAGTCGAACTCTGAATATGTTGAGGTATTTTGACGGCCCCTCCGACGTAGACACAACGAGTGTCGACTGTACATTCATACATCAATAAGATCGGAGCTACAGAAAAAGAGGGTAATAACTTTTCAAAATTTCACAGTTTTAGTCAAACCATTGGAATTGTCTCAGAGATAATTTCAAGAGTGCACCTACAACATAAAGGTTTGGATTTGAAATAAAAGAATTAACACATTTTTAGCTCACCTGAGCACGAATGTGCTCATGGTGAGCTATTGTGATACCGCTGTGTCCGGCGTCCGTCGTCCGGTGTCCGTCGTCCGTCGTCCGTCAAACTTTGCCTTGTGTGCACTCTAGAGGCCACATTTTTTGCCCAATCAACCTGAAATTTGCTCAGAATGATTGTCTTGATGAAATCTCGGACAAGTTTGAAATTGGGTCATCTGGGGTCAAAAACTAGGTCACAGGGTCAAATCTTAGAAAAACCTTGTGTGCACTCTAGAGGCCACATTTTTTGCCCAATCAACCTGAAATTTGCTCAGAATGATTGTCTTGATAAAATCTCTGACAAGTTCGAAATTGGGTCATCTGGGGTCAAAAACTAGGTCATGGGGTCAAATTTTAGAAAAACCTTGTGTGCACTCTAGAGGCCACATTTTTTGACCAATCAACCTGAAATTTGCTCAGAATGATTGTCTTGATAAAATCTCGGACAAGTTTGAAATTGGGTCATCTGGGGTCAAAAACTAGGTCACGGGGTCAAATCTTAGAAAAACCTTGTGTGCACTCTAGAGGCCACATTTTTTGCCCAACCAACTTAAAATTTGCTCAGAATAATTGTCTTGATAAAATCTCGGACAAGATCGAAATTGGTTCATCTTGGGTTAAAAACTAGGTCACTGGGTCAAATCTTAGAAAAACCTTGTGTGCACTATAGAGGTCACATTTTTTGCCCAATCAACCTGAAATTTGCTCAGAATGATTGTTTTGTTGAAATCTTGTACAAGTTTGAAATTTGGTCATCTGGGGTCAAAAACTAGGTCACGGGGTCAAATCTTAGAAAAACATTGTGTGCACTTTAGAGGCCACATTTTTTGCCCAATCAACCTGAAAATTTATCAGAATTATTGTCTGGATAAAATCTCGGACAAGTTCGAAATTGGGTCATCTGGGGTCAAAAACTAGGTCACGGGGTCAAATCTTAGAAAAACCTTGTGTGCACTCTAGAGGCCCCATCTTTTGCCCAATCAACCTGAAATTTGCTCAGAATGATTGTCTTGATGAAAGCTCGGACAAGTTTGAAATTGGGTCATCTGGGGTCAAAAACTAGGTCACGGGGTCAAATCTTAGAAAAACCTTGTGTGCACTCTAGAGGCCACATTTTTTGCCCAATCAACCTGAAAATTGCTCAGAATGATTGACTTGATAAAATCTCGCACAACTTTGATATAGGGTCATCTGGGGTCTAAAACTAGGTCACAGGGTCAAATCTTAGAAAAACCTTGTGTGCACTCTAGAGGCCACATTTTTTGCCCAATCAACCTGAAAATTGCTCAGAATGATTGTCTCCAGGGATAAAATCTCGCACAATTTTTAAATTGGGTCATACGGGGTCAAAAACTAGGTCATGGGGTCAAATCTTAGAAAAACCTTGTGTGCACTCTAGAGGCCACATTTGTTGCCCAATCAACCTGAAAATTGATCAGAATGATTGTCTTGGTGAAACCTCGAACAAGTTTGAAATTGGGTCATCTGGAGTCAAAAACTAGGTCACGGGGTCAAATCTTAGAAAAACCTTGTGTGCACTCTAGAGGCCACATTTTTTACCCAATCACCCTGAAAATTGATCAGAATGATTGTCTTGATCAATTTTCAGACAAGATTGAAATTGGGTCATCTGGGGTCATAAACTAGGTCATGAGGTAAAATCTTTGTAAAACCTTGTGTGCACTCTAGAGGCCACATTTTTTGCCCAATCAACCTGAAAATTGATCAGAATGATTATCTTGATCAATTCTAGGTCACGAGGTCAAATCTTAGATAAACCTTGTGTGCACCCTAGAGGTCACATTCTTTGTCCAATCAACCTGAAAATTGGTTTACAAAAAAAAGTTATTATATCAGGTGAGCGCTTCAGGGCCAATGGCCCTCTTGTTCAACTCTTATCTGGCCGCGGCCATGGCGCAGTTGGTAGGGCATTTGCCTCTCATTGGAGAAGTCCCGGGTTCGATACCCGGCTGCGGCAAATACCCTTACTGACTAAAATGTCACCCATCAATGGTTTGATATCGTGAACCTATGTGGGGGAGCAGCTGGAGGCTCGGTAAGGATGTTATGGTAGCACTGGTATGAGAAACGACAGGAATCCATGGTTAGGTGCTCCAGCCGCCGCGATATGACCTTAGTAGTTGAAAACGGCGTAAAACCCCAATAAGCCAATCCACTCTTATCTGTGCGCTGATATTTTGTATACACATATATTTTTTTCCTCAAACAGAATTATCGTCCAGATATCGCAGCAGAAGCTGATAGTGTCCAGTTAGACAAACCTGCAGGCTTTAATTCAGACAGCAGCAGTTCTGGGTCATCTAGTTCTTACATTATTTCTCCTTTTTCTACTTTGTTTAGAATTATCGCCCAGATATCGCAGCAGAAGCCGAGAGTGTCCAGTTAGACAAACCTACAGGCTTTAATTCAGACAGCAGCAGTTCTGGGTCGTCAAGTTCTTATATTATTTCTCCTTTTTCTACCTTGTTTAGAATTACAGTTTATACTTTATTTCTCCTTTTTGTACCTTGTTTAGAATTATCGTCCAGATATCGCAGCAGAAGCCGAGAGTGTCCAGTTAGACAAACCTACAGGCTTTAATTCAGACAGCAGCAGTTCTGGGTCATCTAGTTCTTACATTATTTCTCCTTTTTCTACCTTGTTTAGAATTATGGTCCAGATATCGCAGCAGAAGCTGAGCATGTCCAGTTAGACAAACCTACAGGCTTTAATTCAGACAGCAGCAGTTCTGGGTAGTCAAGTTCTTACATTATTTCTCCTTTTTCTACCTTGTTTAGAATTATCGTCCAGATATCGCAGCAGAAGCCGAGAGTGTCCAGTTAGACAAACCTACAGGCTTTAATTCAGACAGCAGCAGTTCTTGGTCATCTAGTTCTTACAGTATTTCTCCTTTTTCTACCTTGTTTAGAATTATCAACCAGATATCGCAGCAGAAGCCGAGAGTGTCCAGTTAGACAAACCTACAGGCTTTAATTCAGACAGCAGCAGTTCTGGGTAGTCAAGTTCTTACATTATTTCTCCTTTTTCTACCTTGTTTAGAATTATCGTCCAGATATCGCAGCAGAAGCCGAGCATGTCCAGTTAGACAAACCTACAGGCTTTAATTCAGACAGCAGCAGTTCTGGGTCATCTAGTCCTTACATTATTTCTCCTTTTTCTACCTTGTTTAGAATTATAGTTCTTACATTATTTCTCCTTTTTCTACCTTGTTTAGAATTATCGTCCAGATATTGCAGCAGAAGCCGAGAGTGTCCAGTTAGACAAACCTACAGGCTTTAATTCAGACAGCAGCAGTTTGTGGTCATCTAGTTCTTACATTGTTTCTCCTTTTTCTACCTTGTCTAGAATTATCGACCAGATATCGCAGCAGAAGCCGAGAGTGTCCAGTTAGACAAACCTACAGGCTTTAATTCAGACAGCAGCAGTTCTGGGTCATCTAGCTCAAGCTCTAGTGACTCGGAGAGTGATTCTGAGAACGAGTTTATGAACAAACAGAGATTTTGAAAATGCTATATTTTGATAAATATTCATCAAACCCCATGTTTTTGGTACTCATTTGCATTGTCTCATAGAGACATTGCAAATGGGTACCCACAACATAGGGTTTTGATTTGATATGGAATGAAATAGAATTTCTTTTACCTCACTTATCTATGTTTTTTTCGATACACAGAATTATCGTCCAGATATCGCAGCAGAAGCGGAGCATGTCCAGTTAGACAAACCTACAGGCTTTAATTCAGACAGCAGCAGTTCTGGGTCGTCAAGTTCAAGCTCGAGTGACTCGGAGAGTGATTCGGAGAACGAGTCTATGAATAAACAGAGATCTAAGAGGTAGGTTTTGCATTTCAAATTTGAGACAATTATGTTGAGGACTTTGTGATAGGTTTGAAATTAACCCTTTCCCAAATGACAAAATTTCAGGTAGATCCACTTCAAAAAATGCTACAAATGACTAAGTAGAAGTTATTTAAGTTAGAATTTGTGTAAAATATGGCACAGGAAATATTGAGACAAAAGGAGAAACTGCTGGTTATCAGCAGTTTCTTCTTTTGTCTCAATGTTTTCCCAAGCCTGTTCAATAAGGGACGTCAAAACCAGGTCTTGTTTGGTAAAGGGTTGATAATTGAATGAACAAGGACTTGCTGGCTTGATCGCCTGCCGCTCTATTTGTTTGATTGAAAATTTAACTTAAAACTTTGACGTTTGAGTTAATGAGCTGAGCCAAGATATCACGATATCATCGAAGTCTGTCAATCTAGGAGTTGTGGGTTTGAACCGTTGCATGACCAATTACCCTTCTGATATTGGACAAAAGTCATTTCGATCTTTTGTAAATAGATGTGAGTCATCTAAGCGAATGACAAAAAGTGTCAAAAGACTTGCTTTAAAAAGACTCAAGGAAATGAGTTTATTGTCAAGATGTGCATACTGTTACCAATCCCTCTCCAAAACTGTAGCTGTCTGCTCTAAAAGCTGCTCATACTGTAAGGGGTCTTTTGTGTTTTATTCTAGGAGACGAGTCTCAAGATCAGGATCTAAACCCAGGTCAAGATCAATTACACCCAACGGCAGCAAACAGCGACGGCGATCAAGTTCCCGTTCGTCGGAGAGCAGCGTGGGGACGTCAAGCCGCAGAAGTATTTCAAGCACACCAAAGAACAGCAGATAACAGCGAGAAAACATTTTATGAATTATAAGTTTTTATGGGTAGAAATATTTCAAAATCATCCCAAGATAATAAATGACAGCTAGATTATGTAAGGGTTAGGTTAAGACTTTGTATTTTTATGTAAAAATCAATTCACTACTATAGTTTTGAACTTACGGCAGGTATTTATGATAGGTTTTGGAGAAAATTTGATGGGCATTAAAACTTTAGACAATTCTTGCTTCTTTAAACCACATGGTATTTGTACTTGGTCACAGAAGTATTTTAAGTACACCAAAGAGATGCAGATTAGGGTAAAAACAAATTGCATGCAATATTTTTTCTAATAAATGGAGTAACTATTGGAGTATGTGCAAGTATTTTTAGAATGCCAAAGAAAAGCTGTTGACATCAAGATCTTGATATTAATGTCTTTGGAAAATGCATATTCACAGTTTCTATGTTAGAAATGTTGTTGATTTATTATGTAACGTTGATTGAAGACTTCTCGCTTAACCATTTACCCTTTTTCCTAACAAGCCCTGGTTTTGATGCCTATTTCAGAAAAGAAAGCCATGGAAAACATTGAGACAAAAGAGAAAATATTGATAAGTCTTTTTCTCGATATTTTCTAGACCATAGCTTTTGAATTAACTGCATTTAGTAACATTCTGATTTCTGAGTGGTAAATATCCGACCTTACAAAACCTATTTCAGAACTTCACTAATTTAAGAATTGTTATTGCAAGATTTGATTTGAGAATTATGTAGAATAAAATCTTATATATTGCTGCTTTTCAACAAAAACCTTGTAACTGCAGCTTAAGACAAGCTGCAGTTATGAGGTTTTCGTTTAAAAACGATATGTACATTATATGTACATTTTACCCTTTGTTTTAGTGCTACGATGTCATGAAATATGCATAAGGAGTTCACCCTATATTTTTTAACCACTTTCCGATGTATTTCCAATGTATTTTTTGTCAATTGCATTATTTGAACATGTTTCACCATGATTTGTTGTTAAGTTGTGTTAGTATTACGAGGCAAAGAATGCTGTATTGCAAAAATTCAATGTTAATGTTTATTTTGTTAACATATGATATGTCATATCGCACATCAAGCGCGGATCCAGGTATTTTTCCCAGGGGGGGTCAAACGATCTTTAACCTTTTTTCGCCAAATTCCAGGGGGGGGGTCAGACCTCCTGACCCCCCTGACCCCCCCTCTGGATCCGCGCATGCACATCAAAGCCATCATGAAAGAGTGAACACCTCATATGCTCTGCAAGTGGGTCAGATGTATGATTATCATATATTATGTTTCAGTTAATGTTACTTTCATTTGTATCAACTTTTTGATAATGGAATTCAGTTTACATGCTTTAAAAATGTATTGAACTTTATAAAATCAATTATTACTGTCAATCAATAAAAGAAACTCATCTTTTTTCGAAATGAATAAATACATGTATTGTATCTACAAAGAATGTTTTCAGCTTTTGCCAACACCCATTCTTTCATTAATAGACAATTCATTTAGTTTATTATGCTCCCCGAAAAAATTTCGGGGGAGCATATAGTCGCCATGCTGTCCGTCCGTCCGTCCGTCCGTCCGGCTGTCAGTCCGTGTGTCCGTCCGTCCGTCCGTCCACAGCCATATCTCAGCAACCCTTGGACCAAATTCAACCAAACTTCACATGTGAACTCCCAGGGATAATCCCTAGAGACCTTTTTCTCCGTTTGTTGATTTGAGGCCGCGTCATGGAAAAAGGGGCCTTAATGTAAAAATTAGATTTTCTCCAATTTCTCTTCATCCAATGAGCAGAATTTATTGAAATTTTGTACTTTTGTGATAAATGAGATGTTCTAGACCATATCATATAGATAATGTGTGTATAAAAAATCTGTCATGGGAAAAGGGGGCTTAATGTATGATGATATTTATTTTGTGACAAACACTTATTCGGGGAGCATAATCCGTCTATGACGGCTCTTGTTATCATTGTGTGTTCGTGGTAGATAACCAACGTTTATATTATACAGGGATTGGCTTTCTACCACCTATGCATATCGAGGAGCGAGCACCTGTTTGTGACTCTGATTGGATGCTGTGTTTGCAATAGTTTAACCCTTTCCCAAACGACAAAATTTTGGGAAGATCCAATTAGAAAGTTGCTCCAGATGACAAAATTCGTATTGAAAAGGAAAGGGTTTGTGTACAAAATGGCAAAGAAAGTATTGAGGCAAAAGTAGAATCTGCTGGTTATTAGTAGTTTCTTCTTTTGTCTCAATGTTTTCCCAAGCCTTTTTAGCTCGACTTTTCGAAGAAAATGAGAGCTTATACTTTCACCCGGGCGTCGGCGTTGGCGTTGGCGTTGCAACAAAGGTTAAAGTTTTTTCAAACTTCAATAACTTCCATACTATCAAAGGGATTCCTCCCAAACTTGGAATACTTATTCACCATCACACCCTCTAAGGTCCCATGACCCTTGCTCCACTATATTTGGAGTTATGCCCCCTTTATACTAAGCAACTTAGAAAGTCGAGCGGGCTGTCTTCGGACAGCTCTTGTTAATAAGACCCGTCAAAACCAGGTCTTATTTGGTGAAGGGTTAACCCATTACTAAATTATGACTCTTTTTGACTCCCTATAAGATAATTTGGCTTTTGAAAACATTGTGGAAAATGAAGAAATTGCATGTCACAAGCCATTTCTTCATTTCCCACAAAGTTTTCTACCCAGAACGACCAAAAATGCACAATTTTATTCCCTTTATATTGTTGTCTTCAGCATCTTGGAATTTGGATCAGTCTTAACATTTGCTGTTTGGTAATAGTTTAAAAAAATGTTAAGATAATCATAATGTCATGTTTAAGTATCCATGTTGAGAAGATGTCGAAAGGGTGTTACCAGTACACAACATGTTTGATTTATCAAAAGTGTTTTATGTGTTATGATGTATATGCTTTTTATACGCCGCCGGAGGCGGACGTATATTGGCGTCATCTTCTCCGTCTGTCCGTCCGTCCATCCGTCCATCCGTCCATCCGTCCTTCCGTCCGTATGTCCTCTTTTCTTGTCAACGCAACTCCTCCTAAGTTTCTGGCTGGATCTTCTTGAAACTTGGTCAATGTTATCACCTCAATTGGTAGATGTGCATGAAGGAAGGATTTTATGGTTCGTTGATTTTTGCCTGAGTTACGCCCCTTAAAAACTTAGTCTCTGGGGCTTATTGAAATTGCAGCCTTGTCAACGCAACTCCTCCTAAGTTTCTGGCTGGATCTTCTTGAAACTTGGTCAATGTTATCACCTCAATTGGTAGATGTGCATGAAGGAAGGATTTTATGGTTCGTCGATTTTTGCCTGAGTTACGCCCCTTAAAAACTTAGTCTCTGGGGCTTATTGAAATTGCAGGCTTGTCAACGCAACTCCTCCTAAGTTTCTGGCTGGATCTTCTTGAAACTTGGTCAATGTTATCACCTCAATTGGTAGATGTGCATGAAGGAAGGATTTTATGGTTCGTCGATTTTTGCCTGAGTTACGCCCCTTAAAAACTTAGTCTCTGGGGCTTATTGAAATTGCAGGCTTGTCAACACAACTCCTCCTAAGTTTCTGACTGGATCTTAATGAAACTTGGTCAATGTTATCACCTCAATTGGTAGATGTGCATGAAGGAAGGATTTTATGGTTCGTTGATTTTTGCCTGAGTTATGCCCCTTAAAAACTTAGTCTCTGGGGCTTATTGAAATTGCAGGCTTGTCAACGCAACTCCTCCTAAGTTTCTGGCTGGATCTTAATGAAACTTGGTGGATGTTATCACCTCAATTGGTAGATGTGCATGAAGGAAGGATTTCATGGTTCATTGATTTTTGCCAGAATTATGCCCCCTTCAATCTTAGTCTCTGGGGCTTAATGATATTTCAGCCTCGTGAATGCAATTCCTTCCAGGTTTTTCACTGGATATTTATAAAAACCTTTTTGTGAACACAATTTTTTAAAGGTTTTTCAGTGAATATTTATAAATCCTTGTCAATGTCATTTTTTTGTCTCAAGTTTTATAAGTGGCGGCGTATATTGTGACGATGGCACTCTTGTTCAAAGTCATATCCATGTAAACGTTTATTTGAATCGCGTCAAATTGTATGAAATAAGGGCGGAAATTCACTTTGTTCCATTTCATTAAATTGTTATCCATATCAAGTTACTATTTAAGGTTCATTTGTGTATGATTCAAACATATATCGTCGGTGTGAATGCAAAACCTCGTATGTCGATTCTTGCGATTTTCAAAGCACAAACTTGTGTGTCCAGTTTAGAAATTCTCACAGGTTTTGAGATGTTTTACTGCTCAGTATTAATGCCACATCATTTGTGAACATTATGTCAAATTTTCAAGTAAAACATTTCAGTTTGGGAAAAGTCATCACACTTCCCCTCCCATTTAAAATTTTCCATAAACGAGATACGAGGCTTTGCATTTACAACGATGATGTGACATTGCTATCAGTCAACAATCGACATTTAGATATTTTAGCCTTGCCTGGTCACATACACAATTTCGCATCCACATCATGGCTGAGTACAGCCAAAAAGCTTGGTCGCACGGCATATTTTGGATGCGACGTTGACGTGTTGTAACCGCATTATTGTATATGACATAGCCTTGATGGAAAGGAAAGTTTGGATAGGAAAGTTGAAGAAACATTGTTTGAAATGAATTTATTTTTTGCAATTCTGAATGGAAACTCATGATTTTAGGGAAAGTAAGTCTGTGAAAGCTTCTACTATTAACCCTTTCCCAAACAAGGCCACCATTTGACGTCCGCAATAGAGACGGTTAGTGGAAACAGAGAAAAAAGATGCTGATAATCAGCAATTTCTCTCAATATTTTCTTTGCAATAACATTCTTTTTGACTTCAATTTTTTTCGTCATCTGCAACTCCTTTTAACGTGAAGAAGTAAAAAATTTCTCCGTTTCGGAAATGATTAAATTAAAGCAAACTACCATTATTCATTCCAATGTAAGTATTTCTTGTCAAAACATGTTGTAACCAAAATAATAATTATCTGTCCGATATCTTGAATTAAATCATTGTTTTCCATTATGATTCATTATGATTCCTTGTCATTACGTTTGTGAAATTACAATTTTATGCAAAGAAATACGTATTTGTTATTGTTACATTCTCCAAGGCAACAAGATTATCCAAGACATGCATTACCCTCTCCCAAACGACAAGATTTGAAACGTTTCAATTCAAAATCTGCAGGCGGCGAAATAATCGGATGTGGATTAAGACGGGACTTGTGTGCAAAATGATACTCAAAATATTGACTTCCCAATACTTAAAGGCTACCAAGCTTGACAGTTTATTGCACCGTATATTGGAAGAAAATCATTAAATTAACATGTTTTATAAAAGATCCGCCAAACTCGGTTGTTTTAAAAGTTTTATTTGCTTTTCTTTCCATCGTTGAAAAACTGATTTTCGAGAAAATAAAGATCGGCAATTTCCGTAAAATTGCCACGGATTGACGTCATCGATGGCTTGACTCCGCCCCCAATCTAGAGCATGAGGTGTCTGACAAAGATAATGTGTTCGACTTTTCTGTCATATAGCGAAGTCTCAGTTTTTATCCATTTCCCGATCGTAAGAGTAATACAGACAAACTTAAACCGTTCTTTGGCACATTCCTTAATTCACTTACGACCTATTCTTTGACTGTTTTAACATTTTTTTCTAACATTTACTGAGGATGAATTCCGTGTTTTGAGTATCATTTGGGGAAGTCGCTTTATGACAGAAAAGTCGCATTCGAATATTCTCGGATCTTATCGTTACTCAAGATTCCCTCGAACGTATTACAGTAGCCGCCATGAGCAGATCCTGCCCATATCTCTCCGCAAGCATAACAACGGTAGTCAGGTCAATAACAACGGAAGCAGACCAAACAACCATTTAAATCTACGCCAGAAAAATATTTGAAACAAACAGCGTTCAAAAGTCGACTGTATCCTCATAAATGTGACAAAATTTTACCAGAAAAAATAATTAATGTGATTTACCGATTATTGACAGTATATTTCACTTGAATTATAACGTTAGCTAAAGGATTGATTTGTTTTGATGACGTCATTTACGCGCGTCTAATTTCACGTTCAATATGGCGGTCACTGTATTACGCTCGAGATCATGTTGCAACCACGTTCCAACGCGGCAAAAGGTTGCAAACAGTCTCGAGGGTCGCGATTGAGAAAAGTCGGACATTTAACTTTTTCAGAAATTTCAGACTTTCCGGGAAATGACCCATGACTGCCCGTTTTTCCCGCCATGACGTCATTCAGTGGCCAGTATGACGTCATAATTTCAAGTCGGCAGTTTAGCGTATTTTCTTCGGCAAAGATCGGAAAAGACCAAAATATCCAATTTAAAAGACGAAATAAAAACACTTCTAATGTTGGAAAATTGTAGAAACTTTGATATTTGGTTAATAGTAAGGTGTTCTTTCGGCACAAGACTTTAATTTTGCCAATCATCGGACACTTTAAGTAAAATTCAATGCAGTTATGAAATGGAGTATGTCGACCAGTCTTAATTTTGAGGCAGCGAAACGAATGTATTCTCTCGCGTCTTTTGCATATAATGACAAAAGTGTATGTAAGTCATTTGACCTACGAGGGTACGTTCGTATTTCTCATTCTTGGTACAAGCGTTAACGAGACGTTCATACTACCAGTCCATCCAAACAAAAATAAGGGTGCGACGATTTCTAAGTTGATGAAGACTACCAAATGGGCTTTCATAAATGGGTTTGTGAACATTATATCGTAGAAAATATCGAGACAAAAGGAGAAAATGCTGATTATCAGCATCATCCTTTGCCTAAATGTTTTCTCAAGCCTTTCTGTTCGGGACGTCAAAACAATGTCTTATTTTGTAAAACGAATACCCCATAATGCGTACTCTTTCCATTTTCTCGTACGCTGAATGTGTGCATCATTGCGCTAGTTAGCAGCGACAAAATGCATTGGCCAAAGATTTGGATGCAAGTCTTTCTGACTATAGCAAAGCTATTTCTTTGGTGTTTTACACCCGTGTCTCCGACCAAAACATACGGTTGTAGACCAAACCTCATAAATCTGACAAGAACTAATCCATTTCCGAACAAGGCATGTTGTTGGCGTTTCTATTAGAGAAAGCTTTGGAAAACATTAAGGCTAAAGAAGAAAAGGCTTATGAACGGAAACACCATTTCCTCCTTTTGTCTCAATATTTGAAATAGGGCAGCTTGCACATTTGCTATTCCTGACATCAGTTATTTTGTCGCATGCTGTTCCTCAAATTGGAACAAGTCTAAACTTGCACTGTTTGGGAAAGTCCTAAGTCTGAATTATGTCATCCATTTCGATTTGGCTACCAAAACGTCCTCTCTCAGAGCCGTGTGCGATTTAGGCCGGTAGAGCTCTTCTAGAAGAGTCTGGTTCCCGCCTCTGATACACTACGGAGTAGAAAAAATACAACGTAGTGTATCAGAGGTGGGAACCAGACTAGCGCTACCGCTTCTAGAAGAGCTTTACCGACCTTAATCGCACGCGGCTCAGCTCAACATATTACAAGACGGCAAAAATTGTAACCCGGTCTAAAATGAAAGGTATTGCAGACAATTTCATTTGAAATTTTACATTTTGTAGTCTTTCTCGGATGGTGGAAAATGAATAATTTGCTTGTGACAAGCAATTTCTTCATTCTCCACAATGTTTTCCAGTCATTATCTTGTAAGTACTAAAAAAGTTGGGAATAGTGTGGGAATGGCCAAAATAAGCAGTAGTGATGACACTTGTCTTTCCGCCAGAATGATTTGCTTATTTTCTTTAGAAAATAAAGTATTGACAGGGGTTTTTCCCCCTTAAGAAAGTGACACTGGTTTCCAGCGTCTTCCCCTCCAGAAATAATTCACCTTTTCCCCAAAGAGTAAATTTTCCCCTCTAAAACCTAAGACAATTTTTTAAAAATCACTACTCGTATAAATCCAAATAAAATGAAAAGGAAACCTTTTCCACAATTGCTGCAGCCCTGCTGGTTCTCAAGTCTACAGTAATGGGTATAATAGGGTTTTAGCCTATCAAGAGTACTATTTCTATACTGACTGCCATAAGAAACGCTCCAGTGAAATTTGTCGTTATCTTCCTTATGCCTATTACAATATCAGTAAAATACATACTGTTTATAGTCATTCTGACCAACATTTACGTCAAATAAAAGATCGTGCTTTTCTATTCACCAAGATGTCCATTTCCGGTGCCTGGTTACCTTTTCTACGTGCGCGTCGCGTATGTATACCACGTGGTGAAATTGGTTACACTTTACACAGCAACATACGTTACCCCCCGGTCCCACTGAGCCCGATTTCCGAAATATTCGTAGTGCCTCGGGAGAACGCATTGTCACCGATTTACTACGACTTTGAGGCGACTTTTCCCGTCCATCCAAAGATGGGGCATATAGACCATTTTGTTCCGTCACCGCAGCTCATCGCTGAGAATATGGAGTATTCGTAGTGCATCGCCGTTATTCGGTGTTCAACGCCGAATTACAATGTAAACATAGCCAAATAGGCAAAATGTGTTGCCGAATAACCCCGATATACTAACCCGAACAACAACGACTTAGTACGAGGTACACCGATTTTACCACGATTTTTGAACTCGGGAGAAAAATTTGCGCATGTTGAAATTTTTGTCCCGATTTATTTTTGATCCCGATTTGGTGCCGACTTTTATCAGGATGAACTACGAGTCTCCCGAAGTAACCCGATTTCCGGCCGATTTCTAAATTTTCGAAATCGGGATCAAATCGGGCTCAGTGGGACCGGGGGGTTAGTGGATAGGCAATCACGATTTTGAAGATTTTTTAATGATGCATCCGTATTGAAAGATACCAAGGCTAAATTCTGAAAAGGGAGCTCGTAATATGCCCATTTTCGACTGTAAGGAATGCAAAAACAAGTCGCCAGTCATTTTAACGTTTTGTGTTTCTCAATTCTGTGTTTTGATCGACGCGTTAGGTTTCCGCAAACATTTACCGATTGACCATGCTTAACTAGGCCCCGTGTAACGTCTGTAAAACAAGATAATTCCTCACGTCAACGTCATGCACGTTTCAGGTTTATGGCGTTGGGATCAACGTTACTGTTACTATCGAGTTACTGTGGTAGCCAAATTAGTCTTTTTATGGCAACTGTTGTTGTTGCAAGTAACGTTTGAAAGAGATACACTATTCGAATAAAACGAGCTCGTAAATGAGCCATTTTCGAATACGGAAAGCTAAAAACAAGCCATTAGATGTTTTGACGTTTTGCAATGTACGATTAGGCACCTTGATCAACGAGTTAGAGTTACGGGAACATTTGAAAATCGGTCAAAACCAGAAAGACGTCATGTTACGCCTGTTATACAAGAAGATTTCTCACGTTAACGTCATATGCGTTTCAGGTTTGTGACGTTAGGATCGACATCGCATTTAGTGTTCTCATATTGTGGTTGCCAGATAAGACGTTTTGCAGTACCTCTTGTTGTCATAAGTGAAGTTTAAACCACTCGCTACCGTTTTAAATGGAAATTCTGATACCGCTCTTTTTAAATGTGCTATTTTTTTAAACTGTAACAATTTCCTAATTTCTTTACCATCATTTTTAAACAGCAAATGGTCAAATTTACAGATGAAAATAAGTTTTGGTAACTTCAAATCTGACATACTGAAAAATCGGACATTTAATAGGAGTGAGGCGTTTCTTATGGAAGTCAGTATATATTATACAATTTTCCCCAGAACAAGGATGCCGCATGTGATTTTTCCCCTTTTTACCAGCGTCAGGTGTCTTCCCCCAACCTTAAAAAAGCCCTGATTGTAAATATTTTGTGTCGTTTGGTAGCGCTATCTCTTAGGACTTGCCTCAATTTTAATTAACTCGCGATCTCATATCTTACATATGACATTTACTAATTTGAATAAATTAGCCCACGTTGTGTCAAATATTTGACATGACTCTATCGGTCGGTTTCGGAAGTTTTGAAATCTTCCTTAAACAATCATGGCTCTGATAGTTCTTTAAGAATAGACTAGAACCTCAGACAAAAGAAGGATGGCTAATGAATAATTGAGCCAGGATCTGGAAAAAGGCCGCTTATAGCATTTGAGACAGCCATGTTTCACAATCAGCCTGCGCCTAAGTGCAGTCAGGTCGGGATCCATGCTAGCATGTTGTCTTTATTATCTGACTACATGTCACAAAGAAGCTATTGGAGACCAACATGGTTCATGATCAGACTGCGTGTATACGCAGGCTGATCATGAACCATGTTGGGCTCAAAAGCCTTAAATCATAAATGACCTTTTCCAGATCTTGGCTCAATATTATCATGTTTACATTGATGTTTAAAACGGAGAAGGAAAACGTCAGGGATTAGATAGATGTGTTGGATCTTTTAAAATCAGCTGGAAAAGTTATTGACGACCAATCAAAATTTCATCATCCTTTCACACTGTGCCATAGTTTCAAAGCTTGGTCCCGGTTTCTCGAAAAAAAAAACTTAAGTACATTCTCAGACTCAAATCTGAGCACCGTTCTCAAATCACACGAAATCCAGGTGAACTTCAATCGAATACCCTTCGACGTTGGAGAGTATTCCATTGAAGGTTAGCATGTACTCATGAGTATGTATTTAAGTTTTTTTTCGAGAAACCGGGGCCAGGTCAAATACCGTCTGAGTCCAGTTTGTTACTATTTTTGGGACATTATTGACAGTTTTCTAGAAGTCGGGATGACAAATTATGAATAATTAAACAACATCCATTGGCTCATGGCTACAGAAGGGGGTCTATGACATCAAAGTTTACTGAAAAGTCGTAAGCTCTTTGTAATATTTTCGGGTTGATGTCCTCCTCAGAATTATTTTGTCTTGAAAGTAATTTGAATCGATTACAAGGAAATATGCCTAATCCCTTATCAGTGGCGGATCCAGAGGGGCTTCGGGGGTCCAAATCAACCCCCTATGTAGCCAGTTTATTTCATTTTCATGCAGAAATTCAGTCAGAAGCGCGTAAAACTAGGACCCTCCATTTGCATTTTCGAACACCCACACATGAATCCTGGACCAAACGCTGCATTTACAAACATAGAACGCGATGGAAAGATTAACAAGTGCCCAAGTTTTATCCTTTCTCAGAATGACTTTTTTTCGGATTGACCAATATCAAATGTGTTGCAGACGACAAATTTTATCACGCAAGCGACGGAAATTTGCAGGAAATAGGCTACTGTCGAAAATGAACTTTGGGAACAGGACAAAATGCTGACCATTGGCTTTCTCTTTTTTTTTCTTTCGGTACGTTGGAAATCCTTTTCTTATAGGTCCGTCAAAATCATGCATAATGAGGCATTGTTCGAGCAATTGTTTAAGTTTTTCGTTTGGAAATAGGTACTTATTCATGTTCGGATCCAGACATTTTACACAGAGGGTGGGGTGTGTTTTCATGATGGGACACGACTGCATTGGCACATAAAACTCCTTAAAATCACTTTGATAAGCCCTTTTTTACAAATTCGAGAGGGGGCACATACCCTCCCCTGGATCCGCTCATGTTATTGTTGTTGTGTATATAAAGAGTGGTCTCACATTTTCTAGCACATCCTTGAGAAATACAGCCCCAGAAAATAATGAAAGAAAAGAGAAAATGCACCCCCTTTGTCTTCAATACTTTCTGTGGTATAATGTACAGAAATCCACTTCATTATGATCATTTACATCCATATTTCTACAGTAACTTTTGAACTGGAACAGTTGAAAGTTTTTTGGGGGGTGATTTATCTTGTGGCGTCTAGGCATATGGGCGTTCATACTCACCGTTATAAAAAAGTAGCCACTTTTCAAAGAACCCTAATTTCATTCTTAGTGTCTTTTTGTTTTTACACATTCGTACGCATTCCCAATGGTTCCTCTCCTTACCTCAATGGTTAAAAGCTTTTATTCAACAAATAATAAGCGAATGGAGCATTTAAGGCGAAATTGGGGGTTGGTTGGGCTAAAACCGGAAACCGCCATTTTGCAAGGGTCTTGGGTGTAATGAAAAACACTTATTAGTCACTAAATATTTCGAATAAAAGTGGTATCATAAACACATATATCCTAATTCATTTATGGTCCGTTTCCGGCCCTCTATATGGTCGTGAATTTCAATAGTGTGTTCCGTATCAGTTACAGATTTCCTGGAACTACCACCAATTCGATACTTTCACGAAAGCGTGTTTACTTGCCATGCTTTGATGTCTTGTATTTATTTCGATGCGTTTATGAATAATCCTAAAACTATCGACCATTTCCATTCGACAAGTGGCTACTTCCTTATGACGGGGAGTATAGACATGTATAAGGTATGATTTGAATGAGAAAAAGGTAAAGAAAAATGCTAACATGAAAATATGATTATTCTTTTACAAATAAAACCACAAAAACCCTTTTATCTTCAAGTTGATGGTATACCGTAAGAGCACAGTTTGTTTTCACAAGGAACACATCGATGGCAATCTGGCGCATCTTAATGAATACAAAACATGAAAAATGAGCATTGCGCAATGTGAATCCTGTAGAAGTAGGCCTAAGTCACGTTTGTGAAAATCCACAGTGAATATTTCATTAAATCAATTTCAATGTATTCAACAAGCGCCAAACTGTTTTGAAGAACGGTGTCAAATGGGTTTTAAAGACAGGCCGAATTCGATGCGATACTGTCGTTAATGATTGGTTGTCACGTGATGACATCACAGGTACTTCCGGCTGTTTGCTACTTCCGAAAAGCACTGACACACTTGTCGAAGAAATATTTATGGCACATACAGCAGAACTCGAACCCACGACCGAACAAGTCCCCGCACTCCAGACATACCGGCGCCAGCAGCTTGATGTGATATGGATGTACACTGTGTATATCACAGCGCTCACACGGTATTTTGCCGTAACCAAACACGTCATCTTGGCCTCGAACTGACGTCATAAATGTGCAGAGTAGACTGATAAGTAGCAGTAGTATAGTTGTGTTTATGTACGAAGACATCTTTATCAGTACGGTATCGAGGCTGAAAATAAAGGGAAGAACTACGTACAGATAATTGGTATTAAATGGGATTTCAAAATACATTCATTCATTTAAAGCTTTGTACAGATAAGAAGGAAAATGTGTTTCCATAATACATATTTCATTAATTGTTCATGAAACCTTATAGTGTGGGTACGCAATGTAATCACATCATCTATACACTTTAAATGAGTACCCACTCATAAGGTTTGCATCTGAAATAATAAATTGACAATGTTTTACGCCCGTTTATCTTTTCCTCTGAAAGAGCAAATTGAAATGGAACTTTCGGATTGGTTAAATGTGTCTATTTTTTTGCAAATTAAGGGGGAATGCTCCAGTTTTTCGGAACACTCGGTCATTACGATAGTAAATTAAATGTTTCGTACCAATATGTTTCGCTACTATATTTTCAATAATATAACACATTATTACAATTTAATATTTTCGACGGTAAAGGTGTATTCATTATGCAAAACTGATTTCCTCAAGATGGAAATCGATTATTTAGAGCAAGACAGTCGTAAGTGTGTATGCAGTTACCACTGTTTTGCATCATTTTATTCATGTGTAGCTTATAAAAATTGATGTAATTCTCTAAAAAAAGCGCTGACCTATACATTTTCTTTTTGAATTATTATCAGGACATGTTGCTTAATACAATGAGGGAGTTTGATCAAATTCTATTATGTAGAACTTGAAATATTTCCAAAAATATGCAAAATTTGACATAAAACACTCTAGCTTCATTGATCTAATCGAATACGTGATCATGCTGTTTTATACATTTACGCGTTTATAATAGCACAAATTTTTGGGTTTCTGTTATTATTAGATGTAAGACAGTACTTTAAATCCGTTTTCGGAACTAAACGATGAATATACAGCATTTTATTAGCATTTTAGTGACTTTGGACAGATGCAAGAAATTGTGCATTTTTTCGATGTAGGGGTATGTTATACGAATGCCTATAAAATTCAAACAAGATCGCTGACCATCCATTTTTATTTTATTTTTCAATTGGTAATAACATGTAATTTCAACATACAAAATATAAATAATTTCTATTATTGGGAAAAAATTAAGGAAACTGGAGCATTCCCCCTTAATTGGTTTTAAAATAATAATAAAACCATATACATGTATTTTAATTTCATTTGTCAATCATAATAGTTATTAAGCTATGATTATTTTGTAGCTCGAACATAGCATTTCAAACAATTATTTAAATAAAACTTTTACTGAAGAAATATTAACTGCAATTTTTAAAAAGAGTATAAAGTTCTTCTACTGACTAACGTATTTTAGGTAACCCGCGTTCGTATGCACGAGTCTTCGTTAATCCTTATTGTCTTTGATCAGGATCAACTATTGTCTTAGGATAAACGGGGGAAAAGACTCATTAGCGCCGAGTGTACCCCCGCATTCAATCCGTCATTCATCATTTTAGTCCTGTGTTAATCCGGAACATAAGCATTAGAGCATTTATTTGTGCGGTTACATCTAGTTGGTGCGTGCTTGGATAAGTTGGGCCGTTAAACCTGTTTATCACGGTGGGGATTGTGCATGATGGGATGGATAACGAATACGAAGTATACGGACAAAATTTGCCTCGCTTCAGGTAAGAAATTGTTCAATAATTTTCTTATTTCTGCTCCAATTTTCAAGCGGTTTGTTGCATGTACCCCGCATTAGTGAGCTCTTTCCTAGGATATATGACTTGTTTGTGGAATCTTTGTACTTTGTCCAAAAAATGATCCCAACCGACCAGAAAAACGACAAAAAATTCAGGCCCTTTTTCTAGTCGGTTGGGATCGGATTTTGAGAAAAGTACAGGGAAATTCCAGTTAAATGATACATCTGAGAAAAGGGCTCAGTAAGACGGAGTACATGCAACAAACCGCATGAAAATTGACGCAGAAATAAGAAAGTTATTGCACAAATTCTTACCTGAAGCGTGGTTAATTTGGCCGTAGTCGTTACCATTTCGCTTTCTGGTCGGTTGGGACAATATTTCGGAAAAAGTATCATGAGTTATCTAATATGTCATACATCCGATGAAAGAGCTCGATAAGGCGGGGTACATGCAGCAAACCGCTTGAAAATTGATACAGAAATAACAGAGATATTGCAAAATGTCTTGCCTGAAGCGAGGCGAGTTGGCATCAAATTTTGTGCAAAAAATATACTGAGTTAACTGTTATGTTTTGATAAACCGTCGGTGTTGTTATAACATCTCGTAACTACGGTTTGATTCAAGCCGTAGTTACGAGATTTTATAACAACACCAACGAAATACTCTTTATTTGTCCGAAATTACGTCACGGTTTACTTGATAAAATCGTTCCCTATTATCGGTAGTCGTTATCCATCCCATCATGCACAATCCCCACCGTGTTTATGGACGTCCAATAGATACTAGATCGATGTACATCTACTCGCGCATATATCTCAGTTGCGATTGGTGTAGAGTAACCGAAACTGTGCGAGTTTTAGCTTGACAAAATCCAGAAAGGCAATGTAATGGCGGCATATAATCGTTTAAAGTCAATTTAAGGTGAGCTAAGCTTTACTTGTACAAGACCCTTTTTAAAGAAAAGGTCCGAAGCAGTTGTTGATGACGGAGTTAATATGGTTTAGGAGATTCAATTCGAGAAAGAAAAGTGTAAAATAAGACTCAAATTTCCTCTTCATTCTAGTCTGTTGTCTCCTATCCCATTAAATATGTCCAATTTTATTACCAGACCATATTGTCGAAATAAGGTTGTTTTGTCAATGTTTATTTTCCACTACACGTACAAATTCAATTGTGCCATCTAGCACAGAATTTAAGATTTCCCTAATGGCAATTAGTCGGCTAGACTGATTATTTTGTCAGTCTCTTTGTCAAATATGTTAGAATTATTTATCATCTTTTTTGTATTTTTGAAAAAAGTAAAAAAAAATGTCATTGACATTTACCATAATTATTTTTTGCATCGTGTGCTATTACATGTATTTGCAGGAATTGATTTTTGATTGATGTTACTTATTTACAAGAAACAAGTAGTTAATTCCAGAACTGAACACACCACCTCAAAAATAAATTTTGAAATTCTTTAAGTGGTAAATTATGGGTAATGAAAACTAATATTAATATTTTACTATCTACGTGTTAGATCACAATCAAATTAGTTAATAATTCCACCATATTCGTCGAATCTTGCAAAGATATCTTGAAGAATAGTAGATCAAGTGACATATATTTTGCATTGCCAAATTAATCTAAAAGTTGTGTGAACAATACTATTTCTTCATTAAAAACCAATAGAAACTAGATGTTACCAATATCCCAATTTAGTGGTTAGAAGTTATTTACTATATTTTTCGGAAGATAGGTTAGACACTTGTAGGCTACCTTGCCTAATAGGATCCTTAACCATTTAATGTTATCTGTATGAAAGACATATTCTTATTCTTACTGAAAAAAGCTAGATCGAGTAAATTGGTGGTAAACTCAAAAACTGCATGAAATCAACTCTGCATGTACTCTATTCTCTAGCCAGTCATGTTTATTGTTATGAAATATGTTTTGATAGAAAGCAACAGAATTATATTTAAAGTATATCGGATTTATTGGAACATGTCAAAGCACCAAACGAAAACTAATCGTTTCGTTGTTAAATTGAAATATCTAAATATATCTATATAAAAACAACGAACACCTAATAAATTTAAATAAATAATTACTGACTAAATGGTAAAGAAATTATATAAATTACTTTTTGAATAAGTACAGATCTTCCTACCTCAGCTTATAGCTTTCCAACCAAATTCAGCAAGCCACTTTATAATAATGTCCGGTTATAAGAAGGACTCGGGACGATAATCGGTTTCTTATGAAGATCTCCAAACTAAATGATAACCAATCAAATCCTGTCTTGGATCATCTCAGATTAGCGGGGAAGCAGTGGAGGCGTTATCTTTATCTCTGACGACGGTATTTGACCATTTGTGGAAGATTTTTGTCCGAACCCGTTCCTAAACAACAAAATCATGGCTATCACTGAATTCATTTATGATAATTGTATACTATAGAACACACAATTTAGTAGACAACTTGACACTCGTAAAATGGCGACATCGGAGATTTAGAATATCTGCTAAAAGTCGGAATAAAAATCTGGTCCCATCATCATCAATGGATATCAGCATTGTCAAACGGATTTTTATTTGAAGTAAAAATAGTATCTGAAGTATCGTGGGAAAAGGAGAGAAATGCTAATTTCGAGAAATTACTTTCCCTTGCTACAAATGTTCAATTAAAAAGGTCCTTGATGACCAACAGAGTAAATACGATCGTATAATTACAATTTCACTGAACAAAAATCGTATTAGGCGATTTCCGAAGATCTTGAGGTAAACTGTCGTTCCCTATGACTTCGACATGACGAATTTCAACTGTACAATGCATTTATTCCATAAAACAAGGCCATCGACCTATAATAACATCTTAACAACAAGTAGTACATGCAGATTGGGAGAGACTTGAAGACTTTGAAATCATTGTCTGTTTTTACGACTATACAATACGCTACAATACAATACAATACAAGTTTATTTAGTATTTTGGCCTCTGGCCCATATAAATATCATATATAACAAATTAACAAAAATAGAGTGACGTATCATAAGGGAAAACATGATTTTAATTATATCAAGGAAAAGATTAAATGGATAGAACAAGTTATATATATATATATATATATATATATATCATAAACGATGGCAATAATCTTACAAAAAAGGTTTTGACATCTCTAACTATTTTACAAAGGCATGAATGCATACATAAAATACACAATAATGTTAAATACTTTGTTTTCTTACTTCGAAAGCATCTATCAGATATTTTGCAACATTTTTTATTGTCATCAAATCCTTTAATGAAAAAATACTGTAAAACATTTGTTTTGTTCTGTTTTGAAGCAAGTGTGTTTTGAAATATTTTATTCTTAGATCTTTATCTTTAAAGCATTCAAAAAATAAATGAAATTCATCTTCTATAATTGAGATATTAATTGCTTTGCAAAATTGGCAAAATCTTAGATTTTTATCAATACCCAGATGTCGTCCCTTTTCGATCATCAGATCGTGGTTACAGAATTTTTTATAACTATATGGGATATCAATGCTATGGTATTTTTCTGGGTTTAACGCAGTTTTAAAATGTTTATATATAATTGCTTTTGGAGAATTATCGATGTTAGATAGCTTTTGTTACGAAAAGCAGTCGATTAATCGTGTTTTGAAAAGCTTTATGAAATTCAATTCGTTCCCAATATCATGGGCAATCCATACGTAACCAAAACCATAAAGATAAAGCATATTTTTATGTTTGTAGCCAAAGTTTGACGTCCTGATGAATCAAGCTCTTTTAACATTTCGTAACATTGTCTTAGGTATTTGGAATTGTCCAAGCGTATGTAGGAAAAAGTAAAAATCACTTGCCTCTTTTCTTTTTCAATAGTTCATATTCCTTTACGTACAGAGCTTCAAATATCATCAGCCTATCAAGTAATTTGTCATCTACGGCGATTTCAATTAGGAAGTCTGAACATTTTTTGCATTTGTAAAGGATTAAAAGAGATCTCGCCATGGTAAAAAATTGCCCAAAACCTTAAAAAAGATCGCAGACCAATTCTTTCCAAAACAATGTGAGTATACTGTTGATGCCGCTAACGAATAATACCTTTGTAAAACCACTCGAAAAACGTTTGGGTAAAAAGGGTACCATTTCCACTCTTTCCACTGATGTTTTAATGCAACGACTCGACGGTTTTCTATTCCTGTCAGCATAAATTATTTTGACGTCTATAGCAACTTTCCCATTTGGACCAGGTTTGTCATAATTGTCTTTACGGAAAGGGTAAATGTATGAAGACAGAAAATTTGTAATTCTATGTCACGTAAATGACATGTTGAACGATTGAAAGATGATCCGAATGAGTGTTAATTTTAAACCCACCTAATCCCATTCGATTGTCTTTTGGAATTTTTATGAAAACCATGACAATTTCGTAACATTTTACCCTTTCCCAAAAAGCAACATTTCAGCTTGGCCTAATTTGAAAGTCGCTACCGGCGAGATGCTTGGATGGAACTTGTGTACATTGTAGGAAAATGAAAATAGAGACAAAAAGAAATATGCTGATTATCAGTTTATCTAACACGGTCGGGAAAACCAGTAGGCCAAGTCTAAATGTAAAGGTGGTACAGACATTATCTGACTTTCCCCTCATCTAAGTTTCTGAAACTATAATTTCACAGGCGGCAATCACGTGACTTTGTTATGATAGGCCTATGCTTTCCTAACTTTTGTAGAAAAAAGAACCCTCGGTAAGTACACATTTTTCTCAAATTTCAAATTAAAACTGAACTCTCAGTATTGAGATACGTACCATTTGATACGTCGTACTCTCCGGTTTATTTTGATATAATTTAATATTAGTCATTAAAATCCGAGCGTTTTGATTGGCTAATTTTTTCATAACTCCATGAAAAAAAAAAAGATTGACATTGACGGAACTTCTTTTGTAATCAACAATATGGATAAATGGATGTACCCTGTACAAATCGGAATATTACGTTCGTTTTGAGTAGTAAACTGCATTTTTTATCATTAAATCGTACTCTTAAATAGATCTTCTAGTTGAAACAAACTCAATTTCAAAGACCTATTCCTTAAAACGTACTTGAGAGGATGGAAATTCTGAATTCGCTGTAAACAACGTTGCAGTTACGCGCGCTTTTTATGACGTCATTTAAAGTTTTCGTCACGGAAAGGCACGTGCTTAAGATCTGAATGCCTTGGCAGCGACCAGATATCGCACATCTGTCCGCTTCTTTGAACATAGTCCGGACGATATCTCATTTTCTCTAGTCCCAATTATTACTATTTACTGTAATAAAATGTATTATTAAATTATAAGGAATGAAAGCAATTTTATCTTTTTCATGCAGGTATGAAAAATAAAATCTAATCACACTTTTGTATGAACCGCTTCGCGGATTCATACAGTGTGATTAGATTTTATTTTTCATACCTGCATGAAAAAAAGAAAATTGCATTCATTCCTTAAACCAAGATCTTCCCTCACATCCATGCCAAAGTTGAGAACATTCGTGCAAAGTGCAAACATTTTTTTATGGCGCGCGAATAGGGTCGAGCAGAAGGGTCAAAAATAATTATCGGTCTACCGGTAATTTTATCGCTAGACCGTTAATTGAAATAGCGGTCTACCCTAATTTCATGGGTAGACCGATATTTTTATCGGTAGACCGCTAAAAATATAAGGGTAGACCGCTATTTTTAGCGGTCTACCCCTATTTTAATTATAGATCTAGCGGTATTTTGACTTTAGACCCCTTTTGCGCGCCATATTTTTTAAGAAAATATATCACGGCATTCAAAAGTACTGTGAATTTTCTACCTTTCTGCATGTCCGATTTCAAAATGCAACACGTAGTTGACTTCTGCAGAGCCTGATATTTTCTCATACAGGCAGATCCATATTGGTTTGATGTGTTTCTCGGGTCGCACCATTAGCATAACAGGTCTCAAATAGACTGCACTCTGGAAGAAAACTGCAATGATATTTGATACAGCTATGTCATAAGTTTAAATACATCAAATATAGTCAGATATGAGATCATGATCCAAGCTGCTCCTTTAAAGGGACATAACATTCCAATTTCATTTTTTTAAAGTACAAAAATGTATGTCTTCAAGCGAAGATAGGTTATTCTAATGCGTATAAATGCTAACAGTTTTTTGAAGTTGTTATTTTTAAGCGAAAAACACGCATTTAAAGTTGAGACAGAAATGGCAAATTACATATAAATCTGAACTGTTGTGGACAACGGTTTGATTAATTTTAGCACAAAAATATAATATATTTTTGTTTATATATTATATTTCTCGTAAACGACGCAACAGTTTTGCTTGAAATTTTCAGAATTTTCATAAGAAAATGTGCTCTTTAAGACAAAAATAAAGTAAAATTTATGAAAAACTATCGTGAAATGTCACTTTAAGAAACTGTATGTGACCAATATCATAGATTTTAGTCAGACTGATTTGGATCTTTGTTTGTATTTAATACCACAATGCCCCTTCTCTCAGATCCAAGCTCAAATGTTTTCATATATGAAAATACGATAAACTGTAACGTTTATGATAATGAAAATATTAACCCATTACCAAACGACAAAGTTTTGGGTCAGTCCAAATTCAAAGATGTTGCAGACGACTATTCAAAACGAGTACTTTTTTGCATTTTTTGGTCATTTTGTGTAGAAAACATTGTGGGAAATGCAGAAATTGCTTGTCACAAGCAATTTCTTCATTTTCCATTATGTTTTCTAAAGACTTTTCTTGAGGGGAGTCAATAGGCGTCAATGTTTGGTAATGGATTAAAGATGCCATTATCCTATAGATTTGTTTATCAAATAAAACTTTTCAAATCGATTGCTGCTAGGTTCACAGACGTTTGTGTTTACATTTTAGTAGTCCCGATGGATAGTAGAAGTTGTATGTTGTTCTTAATTTGATAACAATTAGATAGAAATAACCTTATATGAACCTCTCTCTATTTGATATTTGCATTCTCAGAATTACGCGTATTGTAAGATGAATTATAGCATGAGTATTTTTATGGCATATAATTTCATGATTTGTCAATTTGAAATTACCTTTTTGTACATTCATTTCAATTTTTTTCTTATTAAGTTCGATAACACCAGAAAGTAGGCACACGGCTTTATGGACTTTTGGTAATAGTAAGATATGAGAGAAAAATGTCAAAATTAATACTTCCCAAATCCCACATTCCTCATGGGAATAATAATAATAATAATAATAATAATAATAATAATAATAATAATAATAATAATAATAATAATAATAATAATAATAATAATAATAATAATAATAATAATAATAATAATAATACCGGTAATAAAAAAAATACCTGCTGAAGATGATGAAAGGAATGTTGACAGTGAAATTAATAGATAAAGCTCCCTTACATATAGAAATTACTGATCACGGAAGAAAAAAAAGTTTCTTATCATTTTCTTTTCATTTGCCTCCATGTTTTACAGCCCCTCATTTATGGGGGTGGGGGGGGCATAAAAACCATGTGCTGCTTGAAAGAGTCAAAACTATTTAAGAAATGAATGCAATTTTATTTTTTCATGCAGGTATGAAAAGATTATGTGATTAGATTTTTTTTTCATACCTGCATAAAAAAATTGCATTGATTTCTTATAATTTAATATTCTTAGATTAAAAATACATTGTCAATAAAAACACAACTTTTCATAAATAAATTTCAACAAAAATGACAGGTTGATAACGCGGCGTAATACAATGTTTGACTGGAAAAGTAGTTCCGGCAATTTTTTTTTTTCGTGGAGCTATGAAAAATATTGTTCAACCAATCAGAACGCTGGGATTTTAATGAAATTAACTAAAATTAAATTATAATGTTAACAATTGGATTTTTTTTAAAAAAATGTGCAGAAAGTATCCATACATCAAAGCTTTTTGGTTTGGGAGAATATAGCGTTGGTGGTCCTACGTCCGAATAAATATAAAATTAATACTTTTCCTTGAAACTCTTCGGAAAAATATCGGGAATATAATTTATATTGTGTTTTTTTGTTCAATTTAAAATGAAATGCACATAAAATATATTAAAGAATTGCGTGATGTATTACTTACAACCTGGCGTCATTAATAGAAAAATAATGACGCCATTTATACGATATGTGGTGCATTTGAATATCTCGTATGGGGTTACTTTAGAGACGATACCTTGGTCGCTGCAATAAAATTTACCACTTAAAATCAAACCATCCCAATCAACTTTAACCTTTCTCGATCAGTGCAGCGAATGAATGACACCATCAAAAGATATAAAATTTAATTGAGCTATCAATTTTTACTACTTTGCTAATAACAAATTTAATTAAATATTGATTAAGACATTCCCCCGAAATTTCAGATTTTGATAGCTACGCTGCAAGGATTCAAACCTTTCCCAAACGACATAGATCTAATTATAGAGTGGTCATATTTGAAAATCTGCTGTAGATGACAAAATGATTGTTGATAAAGAAAGGACTTGTGTACAATGGAACACACACAATATAAAGACAAAAGCAGAAAATACCGATCATCAACATTTTCTTAATTTCCAAAACAATATAATCTAAATAGTTTCTGCTGTAAGGAACGTGAAAAGTGCCATTGTTTGTCAAACGGTTAAAATCAAGACAGTTATAGTGAAATTACGACTGACCATTTAGCGCATTTAAATATTGAATCTAATTCAGAATCATGTAGGAGGAATTTTGAGTATCGAAATGTTTGTGCCCAGTTTTTCTGTTTTTATGTTAGTTGTTAATGTTTGTACTTTTAAGGAAAAAAAGGTAAGATTGATAGGTGCACCAGCTGTGATATATCATTTCATTATCATTCACGACACATCTTTCAAACAATTGAATAGGCTATTTTTTTTATTAACCCTTTCCAAAACGGCAGAAATTGGGACTGTTCCCGCATTTAAGCTTCCGTGAATGACAAAATAGGTGTTGATAAAGATGAGACTTGCATACATTATAGCACAGATAATATTCAGACAAAATGAGAAAATGCTGCTTACCAGCATTTTCTTCTGTTGCCTTAATGTTTTTCCAAGCAATTTCTATTAACGGTGTCAGAATCAGGTCTTATCTGATACAGTTCTTTTTTCTTTTGCAGCACTTCAGAATTTGGACTTACTGATTTTTTTCTCAGCTGAAGAATTATATTTAGCGACGAATAACAATATGCTTTTCAACATTTTATTTCAGTTGAATGTTGTCGCTTTAGCATAACATTGGATTAACCCTTTTCAAAACGACACATTTTTACAACGGCGCACTTTTAGATTTCTCCAATTTGATAAGGGTTGCAGACGACATAAATGTTGATGACAAAAGAAAATGTGTTATTTATTACATAGAAACTATTGAGGGAAAATGTGAAATTGCTGATAACCAGCAATTTTTCTTTTCACACAAAATATTTTCCCAATCCATTTCTTTAAAGTGACATTTCAGAATTATTTTTACATAACTTTTACTTTTATTCTATCTGAAAGAGCATGTTTTCTTATGAAAATTCAGAAAATTTCAAACAAAAATATTGAACCGTTTACGAGAAATATATATTTTTGTGCTAAAATCAAACAAATTGTTGTGGACAACAGTTCAGATTTATAAAGAATTTGTCATTTCTGTCTAAACTTTGAAGGCGTATTTTTCGCTTATAAATAACAACTTCAAAACAACTGATAGCATTTCTATGCATTAGAATAAACACTCTTGGCATCAAGACATACTTTTAAAAAATGATACAAATGTGAAATGTCACTTTAAGGGACGCCAAAAAAACAAATGGATTTATGTTCTTAAAAAACTTTAAATAATCAACAAGAAAGTACTTTCTGATCAGACTGATTTAATTCTGTTTACGAATATAAACAATTTCAAGCTCAAACTTTGCATTTATTTTCGCAGGCTCTCAGTTTGCGGAAGACATTGTCGTCCTTGAAATCGTAGCAGCCGACAACCTTCTTGCACTTTCCCGCCTTTTTGTCATAAACGAAAGCCTCAACTGGTTTTGCACGTCGGGGACATGGACTTTGTTGCTTTACAGGCTTGAGACACACTGCAAATTAGAATTGGTAATAATGTGAATAATTCTATTAACCCTTTCCAAAACAACACAATTCTAGGGTGATTCAAATTCAAAGATGCTATAGACGACAATTCCAAGTGCATGAAGTTTATGCACAAGCAATTTCTTCATTATCCACAACGCTTTCAAAAGATTTTATCTTATGGGGAGTCAAAAACAGTCATTGTGTGGTTATGGTTAAGGAAATATAAGCGAGGAAAGATACAGTCTAAGAAATCTCTCATAATTAAGGTATTCCATCTATCATTCGATACAAAAAACTTTTTTGCAACTTTGGGCGTTATCCGTGGTAACGGAAATTGACGAGGGTATCCCTCGTCCATTTGCGTTGTCATGGACGACACCCGGAAATTGACGAAGGTTTCATTTCGTCAATTTACATTGTTAAAGATTATACACGAAGATGCACGAAGTGTTTTGTAGACAATGATTGGTTGTAATCGTTAAGTGGTTTTCTCTTATTTTATCATGATGAATAGATTTTCAATTGGAGAATACAATTCTTTGACACCAACTAGTTATGCATGATATAATCATGAATTTTGATTAAGCATATTCATAATTGTACATGTATTTGTGAGACACAGTTTTTTCGCATTCAATAATCTGACCCATTGTATGCAATATTCTCGCAACTGGTTTAATTTTAAGTAATTAGATCTATGTTGTTATATTTTCTTTTGTTTCGATTATGAAAGTATTTTGAAAAAAAAAAAAAAAAAAAAAAAAAAAAAAAAACAGAAAAGATGAATTCTGATTAAAACGTGTTCTTACCAGCAGGGACATCTGAAATAGCAAAATTGTAAAAATGAATCTGTGAAAAGAAAAAAGTAAAAAATACATGCGCCTAGACACAGGCATGCCCCCATGGGGATGGGCGTTGGTCCGATCAAGCTTGGCCCTTGAAAGTGCATAATTATATAGAATAATTTTGAAACCCTCCATTAAACATAATCAACATAATCAACATTTCATATCAAATAATAAATTTACAAATGCACACAAAAACTGGGTGAAAATCGTTTCAGCGTTTTGTTCATTGCTATGGATGTAATTTTGGAATTGCCTTTCGATGGAAAAACATTTTGATTAAAGTTGCTATAGCTGTCACGATTGAAGTTTTTCTGTTACCGAGTTCTTATTATCTGATGATATGAACAAAGCCTTTTCCAACTGCATAAAACCAAGAAAACCAGTGAAAGAATGGTACATTGGTACATTTTCCCTTTCTTGCAATGTATGTCAGTATGTCATGTTTACAATGTCAAGGGCGAGTCGGAATTATCCGAGTCCTGAGCGGTTATAAGCGAGCGTCGTAGACGGAATCTTTTTTTAAATCGAGTGGAATGACGTCAGAGAATAAACAGTAAAAATTAAAATGTGAGATGTCTCTTTAAAAGGTACCTTTTGGGAAGTGTGTAGCAACCCTAAACAGTCTGCAAGGAAAGCACAGACTGATCAGGATCGGAACTGTTGACACTAAGTTGATACTCTGGATTTACATGTTTTTCCTATCACACTATATATATTATTATCTAAATACGGATATCGTTGGCGCTTGCTAAATGTGACCTGTCTCTCGAATTATGGTCTTCTGTTGACTTCATAGAAGCACGCTTTTAGCATGACGTGTCAAGCAGAATCTGACCCTTTCCCAATTAAACCTTGTTTTGATGTCATCATTAGAAGGGATTTAGAACACATTGAGGTAATAGGAGAAAATCTTGATAACAAGCAATTCCCCCAGTTGCTTAGATATTTTCTCAGTTTTATTTAATTCAACAAATCCTATCTTAACGTGCATAGTTTGTCATGTTTAAAACTTTCAAAATAGAATATCAAACTTATTGCCGTTCGGGAAAGAGTGAGGCATGACTATTAAAAAAGCTTCAGTTAGTTAACCCTTTCCCATACAAGACCTGCTTTGGACTTCCTTTTTGCAAAAACACAGGAAACATTTAGACAAAAGAAAGGAATGCTAATTGTTAGCAGTCTCTCCTATTACCTAAATATTTTCTATGTCATATCGCAGCTAATTCACATTTCCAATGTCATTGGTTATGCAGTCTTCAAATGATTTTAATTGAGAAGAGTTTTATTTTTGTCATTTAGGGAAAGAGTTGAACATTTATTCGTAACCAGGCACGTGCAGAAATCCCGTGAAAATCGGAATACACTGTATTTCATTTTTTTACCCGTCGCACTAAAGAGGAACCTTCTGCAAAGTATAAAAGTATAGACAAAATCCAGCCTGTGCGGACTGTGCAGACTGACAAGATTCGAGACTCGTAGGTAATTTTCTGGGCCTCGAATAATTTCTCTATCTTACTATGTGTTCATTTTCTAAATGCAACATCTAGTTTACGTCTGCTTAATATGAGTCGTTTCTCGAAATTGTGTTTTATGAACTTCCCGTAAATTCCCTTTTAGCGTGTCGTGTCACTTTTATTAGATACCTTTGTATCACATGATCACCCGACTATAAACGAATATTTACGGCTTTTGCAGGCACCCGAAATATGTAATATATAAATCTATATATAGACACAATTGTAAACACCCAGCAAACTTTTGAGCGCCGTGGAAAGTTAGAATGTCAATATACATGCGCTTATTGTGAGTAAACAGCGCATGGTTACTCGCTTGAAATATGGTGTTTCTGCATCTTTTTGCTCATACTTTAATACTGTAAACCCTTTTTTGGCAAATTGGCAGGTTTTTTTGACAGCTATTATGACTTTAATTATTTAGGGGCTTTAAAGACAATGCAGCATTGCGTATATATGATACTAAGGAATGCCTAAAATGAAACAAAATCAGTTATTATGTACGATGATTTGTGTGATGCATCAGATATCAGCCAAGTCATAATCTAGAAAAAAGTCCTTTTATCATTGAAGACAACAGTGTATCAGAATATAATTTCAATAAAGATGCATGCTCTTTAATTACAAATGCTTTTACAAAAAAAACAGGGATCTCGAGCATACTGTGTTTATGCAGAGACTGATCTGGACCAATGTTGTGCTCAAATATCATAAAAGACCCCTTTCCAAACCCAGGCTCAAATACTATAAAGAATTCAAACCAACCTTTGAAACATACATGGAATATGGCCCTACACCCATCTTTCACCCAGATGGTATTGCCTCTGACTCCCCAAGTCTTCTTCCTTTTACTACACTCGGATTTTGATTCTTGCTTGAATAGGTCCACGCTGTCAATGGGACCACCGCTGACCTTGCAGGAAGCGTCCTTGAACTTGATACTCTCACATTTGACCTCTTTAGGACGTTTGCCGTTATTGCAGCGTCTTGCTGTAAGATTACAACATGATTAAACGAAGATTATGGAGGCCATCGCACTGCGACGTAATCCCACTAAATTATCGCTATGGATTCGTAAAATAATGCATTTTCATCCGGATCGCAAAGTTTTTTAATTGACTGGTATCAGGTTCGTAAGCAATTCTTGAGAAATCTTGAGAAGTTGTGGAAAACGTTTGGAATTGTTCAGTTAAATAAAGATTTCATGCCAAACATCATGAGTCCGCAAGTTTACTTAACATAGTGTTTCGTAGAATTTATCAACATAGCTTACGTCACCATAATGTATAATATAAATCTACTTACGGGGACTCATGCAAGATACAACAGCCATAAGGCATACAAGGAGTGTCACTGTAAATGCTCGCATCTTTAGGTAGGTTTTCTGCAATAAAGGTAAAAAAAAAAAAAAAAAAAAAATGAATTAAAGAAGAAACTGTTAATATAATCGTGTTTGTGGCGTTTTATTCTTATCGTATTGCAATAAAGGTACAAATATTTGTTAGTATTATGTTCTTTTATTTGACATGGCACAGTTTTACCGTTAAATAATTATCATTAGTAAAACACTTGGCCTATTCTCTAAGATAGTCCGTCGTATTTTCTTGCATTCTTTATATACCTGTGCACTATGATATAAGTGTCTTTGATGTGTTGGGATATTTACCTAATATGAACATGTCTCGCATAACGTCCAGCGACATGTCAAATAGAAAAAAAGTTTATTCTATTATGTGACAAACAGTTAAATATCATATAATCATGTTCGAAAATGATTGAAAATAAACATGCCATATGTAGGATTACTTCATTCGAATAGATCTATTTGGTTTAGTAAAAGCATTAAACCTTATCATACCTCTCAAAATCTTATTTTTCAAGTTGATTTAGATGAAATAATGTTTTAAAGATAATAAAAAAATATTTACGTGCAGCTTGTAGAGAACCAGATAATTCTGTTTTGCTGATTGATATGGAAAACCTTTTATAGGCAAGCAAGCAGCTGATTGCTTTCCTCGGGCTAACTTTAAAAAAAATATTAAATAAATTATATCGTAATTAATGATTCTTTCCATAGTCACCGTCTATCATCAACACCGGAAATAGACTACCATCGAAGCGAGAGTATGAATAAACGCGGGGCGAGTGGTAAGTTTTGACCTTTATCATTGCGTTATTATTTACTACAGGATAATAAGTGCATGTGAGGCACATTGTAAAGAGATTTAATAAAACGGTGTGTGGCTCTATTTTATCCTGTGTATCGAAATAGCTGTCTGTATGCACTTTTTTCGTTGCTTGGTACCGGAATTTAAGACCATCGTGTCGCGAAAACACATGTTTTATCGGGTTAACAAGTTTGTGTTTCGGGTTTGAAATTCATTCCCTATTCCTAATACCAGTTTGCCTTATCTAACATGTATTTCTTATGTTCGTTTGATATTTTTCTGTCCCTAATTACTGAAACAAAAATGTTTGAGGTATACGGCGAATAGATGTTTGTTGGTATTTTTTGGACAGCGAATAGTCAATGATATGGACGGCAAATAGTCGTTATGTGTAAACAAGATTTACGTCGTATATTTTTCATTTCCTTTTAGAATCAAGATATGAAATATTACACAATTATGATAGTTATGCAGTATCTCATGTTACCTGTTCGTTAGAATATTGGAGGTTAGTATGGTGTAGGAAAGCCTCCACTCAACGAACTATATATATTTGCACCAACAGACATTTTGCACTCTGCAGCTCAGCATATCTAGTGAAATGCTGTTTATTATTATTATTATTATTATTATTATTATTATTATTATTATTATTATTATTATTATTATTATTATTATTATTATTATCATTATTGTTATTATTATTATTATTATTATTATTATTATTATTATTATTATTATTATTATTATTATTATTATTATTATTATTATTATTATTATTAGAAGTCGATTCCAATAAGTCTGCGCGTCCGGTAAGTCTGCGCACCCATTCAATTCCGTCTATCAAACCGCTAGGTACCGTCTCCATTTACAATAAAAAAAGCAATAACAAAACAACAACAACAACACTTTATCTGCGATCCAAATTTTCAAATCTATCATGAATATTTTTCAAAGAACATTAGATTCTTAATCATTTTTACAAAATTCTTGATTTAACCGAGTGACGCCAGTGTTTACATTTTCCTGGGTTTCCTCGTTAATATTCATGTGGCCTATTTTAATCGGACCCGCATCCTCCACACTTTCCTCTTCTAGAAAGGCTTGAAAACTAAGTATTTGATTTAAAAAGATATGGCACAAAAACTTGAATTCCTCTCAGATAAATAGGAATAATCTAAAAAAAGTCTAACCTTGCGATAAAATGCAGAAATTTTACACCTAAAGTCAACAAGACTAAACAAAGTCACATTTTACATAGCAGTGATAGCACACGTCATCACACCACCGAATGAAGTCCCTGTGTAAATAAACTACACACAATGACGTGCGCAGATTTACCGGACAAAAATAAACTTCAAAACTCGAGGGCAGGTAACTTCAAACTTGATTTTTTCAATTGTCTTTGGGAAATTTGCAGAACTTCTAAATTGTCATGTTTTAACAGATCCTATTTTGCTTTATACCTGTATTTTTTTAACTTACAATCGTCCCAGCCGAAAATGACAGTGACGTAGGCTGATGTTTACTGCTGCAAAACCAATCAATTCGTCTGATTTGTACCGTTACAAATACGAACAGAGTTGATTGGGTGTCAAGTAGTAAACATTAGCCAACGTCACTGTCATTTTCGGCCGGCACTATTGTATAACTCATCGGTTATAAAGGTAGCGTTGTATACAAACACTAAAAACCAAATACATAGTTTTAACATTTACCAAACCATTTATCGTAAGCTATACGAGCGAATTAATGTCCTAATTATTTTATTCCCAAAAGAGGAAGTGTTTGTGTTGGGCCATTTATCAACAACAGGGCGTAAAGTGTTTGTATACAACTACCACTTTATAGCCGATGAGTTATATACATGTACAGTCGTATATTCAATGGTAAATATCGATCTTGTTTCTTAAGGTACATGTAACCCATCATTAGCACCATTGAAGAGCCAGATGCGAAATATAAAAAGTGCCAGTAAAATTTCCTAAACTGTGCTACATTTCTATTCCAAATACAAAACAAGAGTTGTCCGCGGACAACGTAGCTCGCCTATACGAGAGCTTGTCACAAAAACAGCATTTTTTAAAAGTAGGTCAAACTCCAAGGTCAAGGTCACTAGGTCAAAGGTCATGGTCCCAAATGAAAGGCCTTGTCGAGATGTATCTATGTATGAAATATCAAGGCTGTATCTCTAATAGTGCCCAAGATATAGGCCTAGACTAGGGCTGTGACATTAGCTCCCCGGACATAAAGTCCCGGCTCGCTAATTAAGCATTTTGTACAGTTTAGAATTTTGAATTTGCATACCTATGGAAATATTTGACAAAAATGTTCAAAATTACATTCCTTGTATGTGACTTTATAGAGTAAAATGATTTTTGTAAATTATTTCCTTCTTGAAGCATAATCTTGAAATCTGACACGATATATCAACCTTATGTGAATTGTATTTATAAGTGTGTGTTTGAAATAAAGATTAGTTTGAAAAAAGACAATTAAAGTGATCGGGTCTAACTTCTAAGGAATACTAATGCTAAATTCCAATCTTTGTTTGAGAAAAGAAAAGAAACATGTATACCATTGTAAACCCCTATAAACCCCATTTTCACTATATAAAGTTCGGTTTCATGGAAATACATTGTACGAACGTGTTATCGTGAAACATTGAAAGAAGCTTTATATTTGACTGTACATGCTGTGGTTCCGTTGCTGAGATTATTTAGGTCTAAAAAGACCTCACTACTTAAAATCAATTTTATTGATCTGTACGACCATACGAAAAAACAATCCATATAGAGTATGCTAAAGGTACACGCCCGTACGGCTTGCGAATATAGGCTACTCGCACGAGCGCATACGTAAAGCCTGTATCGGCTAGATGTAAGGGCCCTTGCGGCTAGCCAGAACATTTACTCCTATAGTATAATAACCTCGATCATGGAAAAGAGAGCTATTTTCTGTCAATAGATGTTCGTTTTATGTTGCTTTTTATCGTAGCGGTTCTCTTACACTGGGTACTCTGAGGTTTTTCATTGTGCCCTCTCTAAACGTTCAATTTAAACGATTTTTCGATGACTATTCGCCGTACGCGTATTTTGGATAATTTTACTATAAGCCGTACATTTCATGATCTATTCGCCGTATACATCTAACTTTTTGTTTCGGTAAATATTTTGCTTAATCCCTGGATTTCGGTTTATATATTCTAGGATACCTTCATATTCTGTATGTTCTCTAGCTCAGTACTCAAAAACTCGAAAATATCCGCATATATTTCAGATAAATTGGTTGTAAACTTCAAAAGCATGCTTTGTTTGTGGTACCAGCCGTCGGATGATCGCTCCTCCAATCCATTCGTCTTGTTAATTAACAAAACGATCTACTTACAACAAAAGCTTTGTATATCCGCCATGTATGTACATTAAAAGATCTTAAAACATTTCACGGTTACTACCATCAAACCTGATTTTTTACGAGCTGTCACATTTCGTGTAGGTCAACTCTCGCTTCGCTGGTAATCTATTTCCGGTTGTGATGATAGACGGTGATAGTTACATAATGAACATGAGTGTAGTGTTCAGTGAGTAAACATTAGCACGGTGTATTATCACGTGACTCAGAATTTCCGATAATCGTCAATATCTTTTTTAATACTTGACCAATTTGAATTCGGTTTGAAGCAGAGAATTTGGGAAACTGCCAGGAATATGCTGGACGTGTTTGATTTTAAAAAAATCAACTGATAAAAAAGTTATTGAAAATAAACCAAAATTTTGGTTTATCTTCAATAACTTTTTTATCAGTTGATTTTTGAAAAATCAACACGTCCATCTAATGCGCGACGTCTGTCCACATTCTCTGCTTCAAACCGAATTCAAAGCGGTCCAGTATTAACAAAATTATTGAAGATTTTCTGAAATTGTTGCATCACGTGATTATCCACCGTGATTAGAGTGAAAAGTGTTGAGCATGGTTAGTCGGCGTGGACTGCATTGACTGACTTATGTTGATACTTTTACATACTTCTGGTCCCTTTTAGCGTGACGGATCACCGGTATCAAATTTGTCGGCGCCAAATGACGTTCAATTAAGTTCAGCATTGAATGTTATTTTGGAAAATGTTAAAAGTACACATACATGTATTTGCAGGCTCCAATGCCACGAGTTGCTTTGGGGGGGGATAAAAAAACGTCATCAATTTTATGGACATTTCATTATCACCCAAGGCATAAAGCACTTTTCACAATTCGTTACCAGTAAATTGTCCCTGCTTTTGTTCAGACACCTGGTAACTATAGCTCCAAACAATCTGTAGTTAAGATATGTTTTATGGAAGGAGACGATGTATTAATCTAGTGTACTATTATAAATGCAGTGATTCTAGTCAGTGGATTATAGAAAAATGTGACAAATAGATATCATATGTCTACCTCGTTGCATTTTTTTTCGACAGTAATTAATACATCTATAGACCTTCACTCACCCGATTCCTATGGCTACGATTTTCTACATAATTATCCAGGTGTTCCTTAGATTGTCTACAACAAAAGGAAAAGCTCTAAAAGTACGAGTGACGGACCTCAACGGCCAACTAAGCCAAGAATCGTATAAGCACTTGCCTTTGTCGACTTTGCATTCTAAACGTTTAAGAGTATATAGATAAGAAGGTAAATGCTTTGTTAATTATATTCTTATCCCTATTTAAAGGGCCTACCAGTTTGGGGTTATGAGACACTTTCTTCTATAATTGCACAATACAAGTACCTTACTATTCCCTACTTCTGATGAACGGCGCCTGGCAGAGATGGTCTAGACTTACCGTCCTTTAAAGGGACACAACATTTCAATTTCATTTTTTAAAGTATGTCTTGATGCAAAGATTGTTTTTTGAAATGCATAGAAATGTTGTCAATTTTTAAGACGTCATTTGTAAGCGAAAAATACGCCTTTTAAGTTGAGACATAAATGACGAATTCAATATTAATCTGAACTGTTGTCCACAGCAATTTGTTAAATTTTAGCACAAAAATATATATTTCTCGTAAACGGTTCAATATTTCGGCTTGAAATTTTCCGAATTTTCATTAGAAAATTATTTTGCTCTTTCAGATAAAAATAAAAGTAAAGATTACTATCACTTTAACTACATGTAGTTGGCGGCTAACCAATCGTTCGCTTCAGTTCTAAATTGGGAGGCCGGCTTCCACCGGGATTCGAATTTTCGACCTCCCGCTTCCATCTTAGTGGGTGCCCTTGCTATTAGACCACGGTTACAGGCGGTCCATATCTTCAGGCATAGTATCAACGGTCAATTTAGCCTTGGAAATGTCTAGGAAAACCGTCTACTATTAAATGTTTCGTGTACTGTTGTCTCAACTATGATATGTAATTATTTAATAGAAGGAAAGAATAGAATACACGGCGCATGCATTTCTATATACAAGGAATTGCCTTGTGAAATATAATAAAACATCGTAACTGTCTACATATTACCCAACACACACATGACCAATGTATCTAAACAATTTGCAAAACCGCCCTTTATGTGACGACCATACAATGGACATTTTTAAAGTTCGTAGAGTAAGCCCAGGCCCGTATGCACGGGGTAAGGAGGGCGGGGCTGGAGTCTTAGCACCCCGCCAAAGTTTGCCAAAAATTCCGAATTTTCCTTATTTCACACTGAAAATTTAGGGAGAATCCAATGAAGCCATCCTAATGTTCATACACAATATAAAATTGCTTCCTTCTAGCCTGAAGCCTATAACTTTTTAATGCGATTACGGCGTTGCACGACTTCTTTTTACATAGAACTTGCTTAATAATTCCTCGAATGTTCCTGGGAAGTTCATCGCTATATTTCGCATAAAAGAGACTGTCGGATAGTTCATGTGACGTGTATACATAGCCACACCCCTGTCTCCAATGAACCGCTAGCGAACACTAAGTCCGATAGAGTCTGTATAGTAGATTCTACGCGATATAAACATTCAATGCGCTGCGCGCATTTGAATGTTTATTTCGCGTAGAATCTACTATACATCTCTTATCTCATTCAAATATTCTCCAATCTTATCGTTTCTCAAGATCGGCTTCAACGTATTACAGTGGCCGGCATGGGAGAATTTCTCCCATATCACTCCGCAAGCATAACAACGGAAGCAGACCAAACAGCTATTTAAATCTACGTTAGAAAAAATACTTGAAACGAACAACGTTCAAAAGTCGATTACATCCTCATAAATGTGACAAATTTTATCAGATAAAAAAATTGATGTGATTTACCGATTATTGACAGTATATCACGATTGAATTATAACGTTAGATAAAGGATTGATTTGTTTTGATGACGTCATTTACGCGCATCTACTTTCACGTTCGATATGGCGGTACTGTATTACGCTCGAGATCATGTTGCAAACACTTTCCAAACGGCAAATGGTTGCAAACAGTCTCGAGGATCGCGATTGTCCCCTATCTAATACATAACGACGAGATGCCCTGTTGCATGGTTGGGACACATAAGGGCATCGCATTTCTTACCAAAAATGTATTTCTTCTTGTGCGGCCTTTCAAAACATGAAAGAAAACTTGATTACCAACATAGGAGCGATCTCGAAGAAATTGCATTATTCTCTTGTGGTTATAATTGCATGTTTGTAGATAAACAAAATATGTTCGGTCTTTTATCAGAACTTAACATCGTCTCGTACTAAATAGTATTTAATGTATTAAATTAATAAGTGAAATATTCCATTGCCTCTAGAGGAAATAGACTTTTGTCTCTGATGAGTTTACTGGTCCAAAGCAGAATAAATAATTAAGGTTTTGTCCTTTTCATGTTTTCTCTGTAGCTTTATTTTAATCTCTGGCTATGTGCAGAATTTTGATGTTCTTTCGAAATTTAACGTTTTTCAATTAGAAAGTACATTATATTTATTAAAATGCGCACCAGTTCAATGCATCATTTACTACGGTGTCAGCACGTGGCAAGTACAATGCAGCAGTTGTTTTTGATAGCCTTTGGTATGAACAAATAACAAAAAGAGAGTTTGATTCATTATTTAAAACTAACCTTTAGGCGTTACCGGCTGTTTCCATTGTGTGATCAACATTCAAAAATGGGCAATTTCCATCCTACAATATCATATTAATGCCCATCCTACAATATCATACTAATGCATGTAGGAGCCGGACCGACGGTATTCGCGCTTTTAAAAATAAATTTTCATTAAAAAGTTCATAAAAAAGAAAATAAAGTAAATCGTACCATATGGAACTTAGACATTTCCAGTTCTTCTACGAGTTGGTCTATAATAACACGAGCAAGATTATGCGAGTGTATAGCACTTCGGTGGTACATGTACTTGTGTTTGGATGAAAATTACCGCCAAATTTGATGCTCGACACTCACTTTTCTTAGCATGGATTTTTTTGGCCTAAATAGATAGATCTCCAAGACAGTTTAAGTCAAATGGTCCATGTTGAGATGAACCTTGCATACACAAAGTTGAGCTTGTTTACTCTTTATTCAAATGGTCAATTTAATTTGACACCATATATTCACGGAAAAAAGCAGCATAATTTATCACAATTTTGACATTTACGCCACACATCCGTATTTTGTCATGACGTACGTTGCGTAGATTTGTTGTTGAAAACAACAGTTACACATTTCGTTTTCATGTTAATCTCTGTCGGGCTAACTGGTGCTACCTCTGAAAGGTACATGTTTTCTTTGTTGATGTGTTATTTTTCAAAAGATGAATCGGTAAAGAACAAAACAAATAAAGAAAACATGTAAAATTATGTAAGATTTTTCTAACTTCTAATTTCTTTCTGATCGCTTATCAAATTAAGAGAGAGACCAATTTGCTTATCATATTTTGCATATTAGAAGGAGAATTCTAAAAAGATTCCATGTTCAAACGACCAATGTTTACTACCACAAAGCTTATACAACAAACGCAAAAAATACTTCTTTGTTCCTTTTCAAGGTTAGGTCTACGATGAAAGTAATTTATTTCGTCTCTTATATTAAATGTCTGAGATTGTGTTCTTTTTAGATGCGGTCGGTCGTCTTGCTCTTAGTATTTACACTTTTGGCACTAGGGTCTAGCAAAAGTGAGTGACTTGGATTTTTAAATTATTCTTTTTATTTATTTCCTTCCGAAAAGTTCACATTAAAGACACTGTAAGTGTAATACCCTTAGCAGGAAATGAAGTAACACATTCGTTAAACTTTTTTTGTATTTCACATTATGTTGAAAGCCCTTAAAGTTTGTAAAAAAATCAAATTTGAAACTACCAACATCACCTTTTCTGAGAATTGAGTCATTAATTGCAGTTTGTTTTTCCATGATATTTTATAGGTTGGTTTTTAGCGATATATCTTTTTTGTTCTTGTTGTTTTTTACTTATACAATAATAAATCGTACTTTCAATCATGTTTTTTTCTTTTTCATTCTAGCTATTTTTATACAAGGGCGACCGCAAGGGATAGTTTCTTACGGTAAGCAATCGTATTTTTCTACTGACAATCAAGCTCATATTAGCCCATTCCAAAATAATTTGGCCTTTTGACGCACTATGGGATAACGGCTTGAGAAACAAATGTGGAAAATGAAGAATTTGTTCTTTTTCCAAAAAAATTTCTACCTCGAAAAAAAAAAAAAAAAAAAAAAAGCAAAATGTATAATTTTGTCACTTGAAATTTTCGTCTGTACATAATATCTTCAAATACACCAGTCTTGAATTTTTTCATCTGGTAATCGCTTAATGGTTAGCATGCCAATCTTCTCTGTGGTTATTATCTTTAATAATTCTGGTTTCACGGCGGGGAATCACGTGACACAACAATAACGACGATTGTAGAAAATCTTTAACAGTTTTGTTTATTTGAGCAGAGAAAGTATAGCTGAGAGTGCATAAAAATCTCAGGGATATGGTGGATCTTTTATACATCAGCTTGCTAAAAAGTTATTGACGACCAAACAACATGTTGTTTGGTTTACATTTTTTTAATATCAGGTGCTTTTTAACTCTTTCCCAAACGGTAAAATTTCTTGTCCAAATTCAAAGAAGGTGCAGACGAAAATTTCAAGTAAGTGAAATTTGACATTTTTTTGGTCTTATTATTTTGAAAACTTTGTGGGGAATGAAGAAATTGCTTTTCACAAGCAATTTATTCATTTTCCACGATGTTTTCCAAAGCCATTATCTTGTGGGGAGTCAAAAGGTGTCATTGTATGGTAATAGGTTAAAGATCCATCAAATCCAACAAGTCCCTAGCGTTTTTCAGTTAGTTGCAACCTAACTATTAGCCAATTTTACTCATAAAGGGCAGTTTACACGGTATGTGCTTTTTCACATAATTATGTTTTTTTTGCACACATGTTTTCTACGTTCCCGGGGTGCGTTTCAGCACATATGTTTAAAAATTATTTTGCTATTTTCCCATTGTAGAATGTCGTCAGCCGGCGGTTCCCCAAGTATGCCGACCAGACAACCAGAGGACCATTTACACATTTGATGGCGAGAGTTGTATACCAGAATTTGGATGCTACAGTTGGGGTCACAGAAACGTATTCATTACTCTGAATGATTGTAAAGACGCATGTGAAAACTGAAGATAGAAAATAATGTGATAAAACGAATCTTTGTTGATGTCTTATTCGAGGGTTGTTTGATAAATTCGCGGAATTATTCTGTAATTCAAAATTGTGATTGAATATCAAAAGTAGATCTATTTCCCGATAAATCTTAACTATTCGTTATTAAGAATGCAAAATATCAACCCGATACGTTTACAAATAATTTCTACAGATACCATTAGATAAGGCTATGTCTTGACGGTTGCCTTTGGCCAGAGCGTCACGTAACGTCACGCCACCGTGTATGACGTCAAGTCTGAAAAAATCAGAATTGAGCGATCCGTTGACCGTTTCAATATAGTCTCAACTTGCAGCTTTAAAGTTCCTGTGTATGCGTTTCCACACTGATTAAATGTTTCTTTAATTCAGTCACTGATGAATGATAAACATAGTAGCTTTAGCGATTTTCTTTTGTCCGTCAGAAGTTTCGATATGCTGGCCTATGAACTATGACATTAGTTCCGTACTGTTCAGGGGGGGTGGCGTGTCTAGATTTTTACATGCAGATATTTCTTTCTTTGTTTCGACATCATGGTACAAAAGTCGCATTTCGCCAGTCGTTACGATCTGATTTAAGTTATTGTCGCAACCAGACCAATACCTCTACCAGAAAATCATAAAAAGGATGAATGCTTGTCGACGTCTCGTAGAAAACAAGAAGTCAAACTACCCGAATTTTCGACATGATTGTTCAACTCCTGTAAAAATAGGCCTACGATAAACGACTTAATTAGAAAGAGACAACTTAACTGCAATGCTCCGTACAGCCAATGACAAGTGTCCATTTACAAGCAGTTGTACCATGACTGACCAAAGGTTTGTTCTATCTGAACAGCCTTTAGCATGCATCGATGCTCTGTCTGTCTTCAAACGTCCATGTCACTTGAAATCATATGCATTAAATTTCCCACATATCGACAAATTTTTCCACTCGCACATTTCTCTCAATTTATCTGAAGGCGATTACTCCAAATACAATAACCAAACACAAAACGTCACGACAGCGCGCCATCTGGTCATCAGATGACGTCTGTTTTCTTCGACGATTTTCTCACGACGTGATCTTGAAAACGCCTTGTACATGTCAAATTTCGGAACAAAAACGGCAAACGGTCAGAAAATGATTACACAATGTCAACCAAACATAAGCATGATTTCGATGGTTCTAGTGCACATGGTTATGGTTATCTGGTACGATTTTCAGCGTGGGTAAATTTGATTTTCGTTATGCCCCAACAAGGCTTACTTGGAACAATTAAATGCTTCTAGTAATAAGTCAATCTGGTTGCAATTTATTCAAAATATTCTGCAGGAACTTGGATTTTCACATGTTTGGCAAAACCAGTTTACCTTTAATTCAAACGCTTTTTTAGCTGCAATTAAGCGCAAAGTGACTGATAGGTTTATGTCGTTTTGGTCAAGACGCCGTTCAGAAAGTGCGGGGATGCATAAATTATGGATATACAAGCAATTAAAACTAAACTTCAAATTTGAAACATATCTTGATCATATAATGGATAAAAATAAACGGAAATCCTTGAGTGCTTTTAGAATGAGTTCCCACCAACTCCGAATTGAGCGTGGTAGATATTGTGGTGAACCAGAGGAGCAAAGATTGTGCACATCATGTAATTGTGTTGAAAATGAAATTCACTTTCTTATAAGATGTGAAAAATATAACGAAGAACGATTGAAATTACGCACAAGTCTGGTTAAAACTAATTTTGTATGGGATGACCAGAATGATAATGTAGCTTTTTTCAAGTTAATGAGTTGCAAAGATTTGAATGTTATTCAATCGATTGCATGTTTTATAAATGAATGTAAAATAACATAGCTTTAAACTCCAAACAGTAGATTTGTTTCGTGTAAAAGTGAAAACTTTTACAATGTATGTTTTGTATATATGTGTTTATTTGTTTTGTTCAATTTTGCCTTTAACCCGTAAGGGTATAACTGAGCAATAAAATATATTCTATTCTATTCTATTCTATTCTGTATTACATGATGTTCTATACTTGTATGCAATTTTATTATTTTTGAACACGAAATAAACAAATGAGAAACAATTTCCGCGAATTTATCAAACAACCCTCATATTATTTTATATTTATGACCCGTAACACTTAAAAGGACATTCTGAGAAGTTCGAAGAATATCGATCCTAGTCAGTCTGCGCATTCCGCGCAGACTGACTAGGGTCGAAATATACTAAGCAAAACAATTGAAGGATATTCAGATTGCACTGTTTGTAAAAATTAACAAAGGCATATATTTGAACAAAAATCTACAAATAACTTCATATCAATTTCTAATCTTGAAAATCAAAAAACATAAAGTAGAGTAATCGTTTCCGGTTTCCCTACAGTATGCGGTTAAACGTTGGTACCCTACAACCGAAAAGTCACACGTCATGAATAACGGATATTTTCACCCTGGAAGTCGACTCAAGCCTTACAAGTACCTCGCAAATTGATCGCAAATTGAATTACCAAATATTGCGGTACAGTATTCCATTTCCGAATACGCCCATGTTGGAATAAGCCGGGTTGGTCGGTTGTTGTTGTCGGTGACGTAGACGTCTACCCAACGTGTTTCAATCATGCTCGATTGGATAAAGGTTCTGTGAGCAGGATGGCAAATCCTTGGGTTGAAACCAAATCTGTTTAAGATGGTGTTTTACAATAACAGCGCCGAATAAGTTTACGTTGACGTCAATGAATGTGTGTTCATCTCCATTTTCCTGTTTATAAGTTACAGGATGTGAGTCAATCACGTGGTTAATGTAATATTGGTCGATCAGTGTCATTTAGCACTAAAAGTTTTGTCTCTAGATAACGTAAGATTCCCGTCAACTCCATAACGCTCATATCACCATATGCGTCACATGTGGGTATATTGCATTCGTGTTATCTCTCGTTCTTATATCGAGATAAACACAAATTCTGCTGTCAACATGCGTCTCCGAAACCAACTTTGGTTGGTGATGAGCACTGTACTCCGGTGCTGCTGGTTCCATCCAAAATGGGTTCTGGTCCATGCGTCAGTGTCGTCATGTCAAATCGTTAGCTGTCACTGGCCTACTGGCGTCAATACCCATGATTATTTAATCCGTTTATCACAGACTGAATTCTAAGGTTTACCCCTCGTACATCTGTTAGACTCTGGGGTGATTTTGGAAAGCTTTGGAGTCCTAGAACGTAACGAGTTCTTGAGAATGTAACTGTCATCAGCCAAAAACGTCGTTTACTTACGTCCCCTGTCACGCCGTTTCATAATTACGACTGCCCAGTGATACCGTTTGTGTAATCGACTGAATACACATTGCAAAATTCAAAATCTACGAGCGACGTCAACCTGACGTTCCCATACGTTCAATTGACCAACGGCCTGCCAGCGCTGCAGATCTGTCAGCCATTAACGTTTAATCCTTTTTAATGAATTGATTATAGGCAAGTACGTTTTAATTTACTCAATGAAGCAACTCAGAGTACGCATATATGTGAAAAACTGCACGTAAATGACACGCTAAGTTTGGTAGTTGACCCCAGTGTTATAAATTGTCCCATTTTGGCATGACCAGTGAAGCATAACTCGATATGGCAGCATAAAATATGAGAGCGAATGTATGCTATAATAAAAAGCTTAAGGTTTTTATATCATATTTAATCAAAGTTTCTAAAATCGCTGTAGAATTTCAATATCCTTCAATTGTTTTGCTTAGTATATTTAACTTTAATGTGATTTTCTGGCCATAGAATGTTTTTACTACCTTACCATATTCGTATTTTTCAAATGCAATTTTTGTGTACCTCTACTGCTCGAGATTCTGTGTAAGAGACCTCCCATAGGGTCCCTTTTAGCCCGATGGACCACATTTCTATCCGACGTATGCATTTGTGAGCGACCTTAGAAAGTGGAAGTGCGTCGGTCTCTCAATCGCGGGGTATCAGGTTTAAGGAATACGACCCATCATTAGCTCTAAATGATTCGTGTAATGTCGGCTGTTTCCGCAACAACGGAAATAATCGAGCATGTTCGGATTTACGGAGATTTTTTAAAACATTTTTTGTAAAGAGACTTCTACATTAGATTTGAATTTGTACGAACAGTTTCTACAACGAATCCCAGCCGATGAATTTATAAAAACGTCAAATGAAACAACAAAAGACGAAAAAATCAAAATATTTTGGCATTTAGAATGACCTCCCTTTGCAAGAACAACAACTACAGCGCACCCAGTGATCTCCCCTGAATCAGAATTACGTACCTCTGACGTAATATGTCACTGTTTGGAGGTTGATTCGCACCATAAATATTTCGTTCCATAACTGGTCACTTTGTTTACCGTAATTTGGGCTTTTTCTTTGCGAAAAGGTAAGCTTTACCTTTGCCATTTCTTTCTGTTTAACCCTTTCCCAAACAACTAGACACAAGATAAGACCAACAGATGCTTTCTCTACGCTAGGTTTGCGTGAAAAAAAGAAACCAAAGAGAGAAAAGAAGCAAATACTGATACAAGCAGTTGTATTCATTTTCTCTGTAGAATTTCTATTTGATTATATATTTTTGTGTTTCTGTCTCGTCTTTTCCATCTCTTTAGCTACTAATAAGGCAGCAAACATGATTCAAACATGACATCAGAAAACTGATATTCAAAAGTTGCTTGTTCACCTAACCCTTTCCCAAACAAGACCTAGTTTTGGCAGAGACCTATCTTTCTTCAACATTCCTGGCTTTATTTTTTTCAAAATGTTTCTTGTAATGATAATACCGTCCTCAACTCACACTCTGACACACACATTTCTGGGGTATTTTAACAATTTTCGAAATAGACATGTATGGCTAACGATTTACATGCAGATATTATGTACTTGTAACATTTTTATTTCTACCATTGTTAAAGTATTGAAACTTTGCACACATGCTTGTGGTCAGACATGAATATTCCTTATTAAGGATAAAGATTGGGTAAAGATTCATTACCCTTTCAAATTTCTACTTGGGTAGACTTTTTATTCTTTTCATCCTATAAAATTTCACAATCCAACACTTTTTCGTTGAACTATCCTGTCCACTGACAACTCTTGTTTTATAAACATTTTTGTTTATCTATATGTTTTTTTTAATAGTAACATTTACTATTATATAAATATTCGAATACAAACAATAAAAAAAACCAGTAAAATTCGTATGGAACAATTTATTTAAGCATAATGAACAAAGAGTGCCATTTTCCTTAAGAAATTGGGCGGTGGTAAAAAAAAGGGGTGTATTAGTCAAAGGGATTTTTTTTAAATTTGTGTACGGCGAAACTGTTTAATTTTTACTTTATTTGAAAGAATATACACATAGGAAAATTATGATCTTTCTTTTGTGCCATGCATTTTGATATATCATTTGAATTAATGTTATTTAAAATTGACTATTGTTTCAGATTCGTCCGAAAAGCCTGTCGAAAGTATGGTAGCCATGTATTACAAAAGCAAAAAAAAATATTTTGTTGCTGGTTATTATTTATTTACTTGTTAGTCCATTGTTGGGGATAATATAAGCTATTGATTAGATGCAAACACTTGTGTTTATTGCTTTTAATCATGCAGTTTTTGTGTTTAAAAGCTCACTTGGGGTGTTTGGCATTTCATGATTTTGTGTGACCCTGATGCAAGATATAAAATTATCAAAATTTCACTAACGAAACGATCAAAGTTGATAAAAATTGGCAATCAGATGCGGGATACCATGCTGATTTTAAATATATATAGTTACTTATGTATCTTTATTATTCTATTGATGGGTCGTATACCTTAAACTCCGGTCGATACGAATATCTTTAACGACATGTTTCACCCAACAAGAGCTGATGAATGCGCAAACCTTAGTTGGTTGAGAAACTGACTGACTTCAATGGAAACTATATTGGCTTAAGGTAGTCTACCTAAAATGAGATTCGAGCGAGGTCGGAATTATTCGGGCGACGTCGAAAACATTCGGCGCTGGAATTTCCCACCGCCGCATATTTACGACTGCGCCCGAATAGGTTCGGATACGTAACGACGGCGCTCGAAAACATCCGATGTTTTATTAATATAAAAATGGCCACATTACGGGTATTCTACCTTAAAGCTTTCTGTTCTATATGCCGTGTTTACTCCCGAGCAGACCAACATATAAGCAGGGGTGAAGACATTGTATTTTTAATTTAAAGTCCAAACCCTATGTTAGGGGTACTCTGAATCGTCCCGACGATGCGACTCTAAAGGGTACCCATAACATGGAGTTTAACGAATATTAATTGAATTATATGATTGGAAAAGTAACCACTCTCTCTTATCTTATCTTTAGTGATCGACCTACTTTTTGGACCAATGAACCTTCAGTATATTTTAAAATTTTGCCACTATATTTCGCATAAACGGACTGCCGCCAACTTTATGTGACGTCTTTACATAGCCACTCCCCCTTCTCGTATGAACCACCAGCGAAAACTAGGTCAGACAGAGTCTGTATAGCAGATTCTACGCGATATAAATCTTCAATGCGCTGCGCGCATTTAAATGTTTATTTCGCGTAGGAACTACTATTTTAGCCTCTATCTAACACGTAGCTCTGTTTCCGAGTTTTGCATCATCCACTTAAACTGTTTGTTGACACCAGTATTAATTGGTTCCATGCTTATATCTGGATACACTAAACCACCTTAACCCATTATCACACAGTGACTCCCTTTGACTCCTCACAATATAATGGCTTTGGAAAACATCGTGGAAAATGAAGACATTGCTTGTGAAAAGCAATTTCTTCATTTCCCACAATGTTTTCTATCCAAAGAGTTATAAAATTCCGAAATATCATCACATTGAAATGTCGTCTGCAACTTCTTTCAAATTGGACTACCCCAAAATTGTGTCGTTTGGTTATAGGTTAATGACCATTGGTACCAGAATAAAACTTTACCTAGGTTAGATACGTATAACTGACGTCACTATAGAGACCTGGTTATTCGTGTTCCCATGAAGTCATTTTTCATTACTGCTTCTGCAACAGTAACGAGCGAAAGGGGACCTAGGCCCCGTTTTACTAACGAACGTACGATTATTTTTTGCGTAAGTACTTGTAACAACAAACCTGATTGGCCTAATCCGATTTTTCGTGCAATCAGATGCCTTGTTACACAGTTTACACAAAAACATGATCGTTGTTAGATCGTTAGTAAAACGGGGCCCTGGAGACAAGGAAAGGAGCGTAATGCGTTAACAACTGCGCAATGACTGTTGTTAAGCTATTACAGTTACATTCAAAGATACTTACTTTAAATCGACATTTCAGAATTTTTTGTCATAAATTTTACTTTTATTTTTATCTGAAAGAGCATATTTCCTTATGAAAATTCTGCAAATTTCAAGCCAAAATATTGCGCCGTTTACGAGAAATTCATATTTTTGTGTTAAAATTGAAAAAAATTGTTGTGGACAACAGTTCGGATTTATTTGCAATTTATCTATTATGTCTCAACTTTAAATGCGTGTTTCTCGATTATTGGCAACAACTTAAATCAAAGTGCTGAGAGCACTGTAATTGGACGTCTCTGATTAATTGAGCGGGGTTGTACATGAATGATAGATATTTTATTCATTCTTCTGTTAGACGTTTAACGTTTAATTCTATAAGATCGGTTTCGGACATACGAAATCGGCTTTATTACATAAAAAAAACTCTCAGACTTCAAATTGATTTGATTGCCGTTTCAAGACAACTGATTTTTCTCTATGAATAATCACTATTAATGTGATTACCCAATTTAATTAAGGCCATGTGATTAGCAATTTCGTCTTCTTGTTTCGGTTTAACTATAAGTATTGTCGTCATTTACACCTTTCGTTGATTCTATAAAGGACGATACAAAGCAATGTATTCAAAATGTAAGCAAACGCGCTACATAAATCAAAGCCGCGATAGCTCTCTTGGCAGAGCACTCACCTTGTACTCTTTACATATGTCTATATCTGGGAGGCCCTGGGTTCGTATTCTACTTTGACATTGTTCTTATTATCATCTTTTTTTTTCGACTTTTATCTCCACCATCGTTAAGGAGAAAACGACCGCAGTGATTTAGAATTGATCTAAACACAAATTCAACGAAATAAAGTAATGAAACGCTAACCATCAGGGGTACCATTGTCACTGTTGCAGATCCATTGCTTCGTCTTCTTAGCACAATACACGTAAACGGGTCACTTAAACTTAATAAATACAGATCGCTGTCACTCGATCTTATACTAGTAATAATCATTTTGTCATGATCATTGATCAGTATGTAAATAGGTCATGATACTGTCGAGTATCAGTAATACAGATGCTGGTGAAAAAAATAAATAAAACTCATAAGAGTAACTATTTTTCTGAATAGGTGGATATCACTAGCGTCTCATCTGAGGCTGTTCAGATGGAAACCCGATTTGTCGTCGAGTCGAACCCGAGTTGCGAAATGAACTCACTCGCCGATAATCAATTTTAAAACCATGTTTCCAAGTTTCTTTAAATATGTCAAAGACTTACACAACAATGATCAAAGAAAAAGAATTTGTCATACACAATACGTGCATTCAATTGAGAAATAATCCTAAAATGTCTGCTTTCAGTAAACACATCAAGAAAAACAAACGTTTTAACAAACGTTGTATAGAACAAATGGTCCGAACTAGTTTCGAACCAACGGCGTTCCAAATATCATACTGAAAACAGGTTGCGAGGTTTATCCTTTCCCGCTTGAGCTATCGCTGCTGTTGATGATGAAGGGCGTTTGTTAACTTTATTACATGTATCGCTTTCTAGAGATATTACCCTTTACACAATATCACGAAAGTCAAATCTCTACAACAAAATGGTTAAATCGAAAAAAGATCGTAAAGGTGGTAAAGACGTGGCATAAATTGAATCGGGCAATAAATCATATAGTGTTTGTTAGAGAACACATAGAAAGCAGGAAAAGATACGACAGTTTTCCTGTATGGAAGCAAATTCTATTTTGAATTTTGGTCAACTGGCAATTGAGTCTGAGAAGGGTTTTTTGGTAATGAAAACCCATTTCGCCTGTCGAAAAGTGGTTATAAGAATTGGACGTCCTTTCGGACGTCCAATTAAAAAAACTAATAGTATTTATACTCATTAGAATAACCAATCTTGGCATCAAGACATACTTTAAAAAATTAAAATTGGAATGAAATGTCCCTTTAAAGGTAATCTTTGAGGGATATTTTAATTCTAATAGCGTGAAATGTAGGGCCTAGTTGAAAACAACACGACTCCTGTTTAAAATTTACCTCTCCGGTTAATTAGTAATAACAGGTAGGCAATGATTTTACAGATACAAATTTTAATGCCATTGAAAGATATAGATCGATTTAATTCATAAATTCATAATTATATTAAATGATACACTATGATACAAGCCATGTACAACTAAATAGTTTCAACAAAACCTGACACATGTACAATAATAAGCAATGCAATGAAAACAATAACCTTTTCATGGGCTCACTTTTCGTGTTGGAGCTTATTCGTGAGTTAAGTAAGCTAGAACTCCAAACGATGCCGTGAATTCAGAACGTATTTATGAACCGGGTATAGTGCACTAGAGGACGAACTTCATATGGTATTTAATTGTCCGAAATAATGAGCATCGCTAAAAGACATGCTAAAACGTGTCACATTTCTTTTTTGAGTTCATTTTCGAATTAGCTGGACACCCAAACGTAGTCGTGAATTCTTCTAGCATGGAGAAGGCCACATTTAGTCTGAAAATATAGGAAATACGTACTTTTGTTAATTATTCACTTTTCGTTAAGTAAGTCATTTACTTGTTATGATGAGCATTCAACATCATATCTTCTTTGACATGCCAAGTACAAAAAAATACGTGCTTATTAATATGCATGGGATTCCAAAACACAATTTGACATATATTTACTAAGCTTAGATTATGTTCAGAAATGACACAATCGACGGTCGACTTGCATAACATGTTCGTAAATGAAGAGTCTGCTTATTTTGATCAACGAACTTCAAATGGAAATAAGTATATGCTGTTGAAAGTTTTTCATATGTAAAATATCAGAAACACAGCTCTCAAAACAGGACAGGTAATTTCAATAACCTAAACTGCTGAACATGTATTTATAAGCAGCATGGCTTACGTGGTCTTGCCTGGAACCCTTCCTCTCATAGCGTCATAGTAGTTACGCTGATCAGTCTGCGTTTGGCACATCAGCTGAGATAGAAAAGGGTAATTTCATACCTGAGGTAGTTTCATAGTAACTCAATACCTTTTTATATAAATATAATACTCCCCGTCATAAAAAAGTAGCCTTCTGTCTAACGAAAATGGACGACCCCTCAAAAGAAATATAAAACATTGTAGCATGGCAAGTCAAAACACTTTCGTGGAGGTATCGAAAACAATTGAACTACCCCATTAGCTGGGTGGAAGTTCCAGGAAATCCGTATCTGATACAGAACACAACACTGAAATTCACGGCCATGTATAGAGCTAGAAAAAGGACAGAAATGAATAAAATGTGTGTGTTTATGATATTGTTTTTATTCAAAATGCTTAGTGACTAGTAAGTGATTTTCATTACACCCACAGTCCTCGCAAAATGGCGGTTTTTGGTTTTATAATTTATGAATTCCTCTTAAATACTCTATTAATTGAAATTTTGTTTCTGTTTGGACGTTAGCAAGTTCCGAATTAAGACAACGTTTCCTTTGATTTACCCATCAACTACTTCCGTTTGTTATCAAACATTGAATAATGCTAAATTTTTATAGATCTCTAAAATTCCAACGGAGTGATTGTCTGCAAAACTGAAATGGGACTCTGAACCTTGTATGATTGTCTCTCATAATACTGTTTTGAGCCCACTTTGCAACTCGACATGATTCCAGGCATTTTGATAGTATTTTACCATTGAGGTCTAAAAGGATCCATTGGGAATGCGTGTGAATATGTGACCCGTCACGCTTAAAGGGCCCTTATCTGAACTACAAAAATCCAAGCTTTGACAAGCTGATCATGCTCAGTAGAGGTCAACCAGAAGACGTATGTGGAAAAAAGAACACATGCTAAGATAGGTTAAACATTCTAGTTTTAGAAAAGTACATACAAGTGAAAAGTGTCGGCCATAGTCTGGCTGCACGGATTGCGCAGACTGACTAGGTCGATATTTTTGGCACTTCCTATAAGGTCCCTTTAAGCGTGACGGGTCACATATGTAAAAACACATAGACATACAAAATGTGATAAATATGGCTATTTAAAAAGTGGCTAGATTTACTTTTTATGTCGTTGAGTAGGGGAGACCGGGGCATCATGAACCACTTTTTGATAAATTTAAGATAGGGCTTTCTTAGTTTTACGCAGAGTGCTCTGGTCAATGTCACATCAAAGATCAACATCTCTCGCATGTTTCTAAACCTTTGGCAGATATTTTCGACATCCATAATCCACAGAAATCCATTTTAAACAGAGCTGGTGAAATGGTTCATTTAGCCCCTTTGACGGGGTAGGTTGAACCAGTACATGGGGTAAGTTGAGCCAATTGGCATGTTTGTGATAATTATTCACAGATAAAAGAGATATAAACACCAGATTTCATTCATAATAATGAAAATGGGTGTTACCTGCAATAATATCATAATATTTCATTCAAAAAATAAACATTTATTTCAGTTTTCAAGAGAATTCGATTAGACATACAACAGACAATTTAATAGGCCCAGAATTATTTTGAGCGTTTTATCTGCACTTATTTTCATAGTGGTTCAACTTACCCCGGTACACACCATGGTCATATACTTGTCATTTGTGAAAAACCCATCTTACGAAAGCAATAACGGAATTCAATTTTACATTCTGAAGATATCATATATTTGTAAAATGTAAAGAATACTGCTGAGATTTGCTGTACATTGTAGTACGGAGACGGAATGCATAAATTGTGAAAACCAATTTTAAGGTCGAAATTTCGTTTTTGGGGCATAAAATCTATCTAACAAGACAGAATCTCTCGAAATTTTCACCGATGAATACTATAAACATTCCCGCTTCGAATACTTACACCGAAGACGTGAAATTGAAAAGCATGCCAGAGAAATTTGGGGTGGTTCGTTTAACCCCGTGGCTCAATTAACCCCGGTCTCCCCTACATTTATATTGTGTCTCTTTTCTTACGAGTGATATGCAAGGTTATGAAAAAAAAATCACTGTGTAATAACGCCATAATAAAATACTCGATATTCGATATTTCGGCCGAATTTGCCTTTTTCAAGAGGTTGAAAAATTTAATCACGCTATATTATTCTTTTGTAAACCCTTTCAACCATTTTGTTTCGTCATCACTGTATAATGATGTTGCCACTCTCATGTTTTCTGTTCCCGCCGTAAGTAACAACGCTTGAACATTGCGATAATTATGTCAAATTTTAGATTCTCATGAGAAATATTTTTGTAAGTATCGCAATCGATAAAAATCGTTATCGCACGGACAAAAATAGTTTTCATTTGTTTGTAAAAATATTGAAGAAGTTAAAAAGAAAATCTACGAAAGTCTACCATTAAAAGAAACATCTTTCGTGTGTATGGCAAACTTTCAAATTAATTTATATGATATGATGTGAAAGGTAAATAATTAGAAAATGTTTCTCACTTGAAAATAATGCATTATCCCCATACAATTGATACTAGATTCTATGCTATGGAGCGAAATAATGATAAGCAGCTCAGTACCATCCTAAGTAATATTTTGATAATTATTCTTATTTTGGAAATATTGGACAATGAAGATGTTTCATATAGACAACAATACAAAATACTAAGTATTTTATGTCCCCTGGGAATCACAAAACTTAAAGTGACATTTCACATTTATTTTTCATGAATTTGATTTTTATATTTATCTGAAAGAGCATATTTTCTTATGATCTTTCTGAAAATTTCAAGCAAAAATGGTGAGCCATTTACTAGAAATTTGATATTTTTGTGCTAAAATTAAACAAATTGTTGTGGACAACAGTTCATAATTATATGGAATTTTTCATTTACGTCTCAACTTTTAAGGCGTATTTTTCGCTTTACTTATAAATAACAACTTCAAAAAATTGATAGCATTTCTGCGCATAAGAATAACCAATCTTTGTATCAAGATATACTTTAAAAAAATGAAATTGGAATGTTATGTCCCTTTAAAGAGTAAAATGGCAAAATTGCAGATACGGGATTTTTGAAGAAAACCGACGACATTCTTTATAAACTTACCTGAGCAAAAGTGAGAAAGAAGCTTTGATCGTTTGTGTAATGCGGTGTTGGTCCCAGTTTTTCTGTACCTTTATCCTGAAGCCACTTCTTATAGGCCTAAAATAAGATAAGAATAGACAATGAACAATCACCGAGAAAAATGCAACAAAAATATAATATTGTAATATAACTTTAGTGCTGATGAATAAATACATATTATATTATTCGTTTTCCCGATAATACTTGTATAACATGCTGTCCCAGGTATTCTTACAATATCATGCTTGCCTGATAAGACTTATATCATATGCTATTCTAATAATTCTAACTTTATAATATACGTGCTTTCATTATATGCTGTAACTATAATACTTACAATATATCAATTATGCAGATAATACTTACATGATAAATTATCCCGATAATACTTATATTATAAGTTATCCCAAAAATACCTACATTATAAGTTATCCCGATAGTACTTACATTATAAGTTATCCCGATAATACTTACATTATAAATTATCCTGATAATACTTCCATTATAAATTATCCTGATAATACTGACATTATAATCTATCCTGATAATACTGACATTATAAACTATCCCGATAATACTTACATTATAAGTTATCCTGATAATACTTACATGATAAATTATCCCGATAATACTTATATTACAAGTTATCCCAAAAATACTTACATTATAAGTTATCCCGATAGTACTTACATTATAAGTTATCCCGATAATACTTACATTATAAATTATCCTGATAATACTTACATTATAAATTATCCTGATAATACTGACATTATAATCTATCCTGATAATACTGACATTATAAACTATCCCGATAATACTTACATTATAAGTTATCCTGATAATACTTACATTATAAGTTATCCCGATAATACTTACATTATAAACTATCCTGATAATACTTACATTATAAACTATCCTGATAATACTTACATTATAAGTTATCCCGATAATACTTACATTATAAACTATCCTGATTATACTTACATTATAAGTTATCCCGATAATACTTACATTATAAACTATCCTGATAATACTTACATTATAAGTTATCCTGATGATATTTACATTTTAAGTTATCCTGATAATACTTACATTATAAGTTATCCTGATAAAACTTATATTATAAGTTATCCTGATAATACTTACATTATAAATTATCTTGATAATACTTACATTATAAGTTACCTGATAATAGGCCTACTAACATTATAAGCTATCCATATTATACTTACATTATAAGCTATCCATATTATACTTACATTGTAAGTTATCCTGATAATATTAATATTGTATGCTATCCTGATAATTCTTAGTTGGTATATTATTCTGACAATACTTACATTACTAGCTGTCCTGATTATACTTATATTATAAGCTATTATGACAATTCTTACAAAATATGATTGCCCAATGGCACGTGCATCATAAGCTATCCCGATAATATTTACATCATAATCTATCCTGATAATTTTTACACTATAAGTAGTCCTTGATATTTTCATAATACTTTTAAAATTATACATTATCTTGATGATACTTACGTTATAAGCTATTTTTATCACACTTGTTATAGCAAGAGCTTTCGGTACATGCCATCTAAAATTTATAATTTTTACATTATCTTGATAATACTTACGTTATAAGCTATTCTTATCCCACTTGTTATAGCAAGAGCTTTCGGTGCATGCCATCTAAAATTTAAAATGATACATTATCTTGAAGTTGATAATACTTACCTTATAAGCTATTCTTATCCCACTTGTTATAGCAAGAGCTTTCGGTGCATGCCATCTAAAATTTAAAATGATACATTATCTTGAAGTTGATAATACTTACCTTATAAGCTATTCTTATCCCACTTGTTATAGCAAGAGCTTTCGGTGCATGCCATCTAAAATTTACAATTACACATTATCTTGATAATACTTACGTTATAAGCTATTCTAATCCCACTTGTTATAGCAAGAGCTTTTGGTGCATGCCATCTGCCTTGTACTGGAACCTATTAGTAAGAAAGAAAGTTGGGTTAGAATCGTTGGCTTGTGTATTTACTCAGCTATTTAATATGATTTTTATAGTCTCTTATATGATTCTAACTGTGATGAGAATGGAGTACCGAGTGAAACAATTCAATTGAAAAGTGCAAGACTATTGTACATGCATACGAAGCTCTTATACAATAAGACAATAGCATTGCACCAACATACACTAAACCACACATCTAAGTCCTCACTTTTGTTTTTTGTATAACTAAGTTATCACTAAATCAATCGCTTTGATTTTTCCTATTTCAGTAGATGACCTATTTCCCATCAATTTTAGTCAAAAACAAATTTAATGTTGAGTGTCATTTTCCTAGTCTAACGTGCATGTGTGTTTAACGATTTTGAAATGCATGCACGTGCATCTTAACAAAAACCTGAATAAGTCACCATGTCTTTATTCAATGTTGATCGGGAGTAATAAATAACATAATTTCGACATGGTTTACTAATGAAATTTTATCTAAACAACGTTACAAAGACAGATTTAAAACGTCACATGGTCGATACGTTGGATGAGATCGAATCTTACACGTGTAAAATAGTTTGCCAGTTAATGAAATCATTACCTACGTGGGTTGTTAGGAAAGTTTCGAGACAACCTTGATTAAAAGTTTAAAACAAAGCATATTCACACATTTTTTTGACATACGTTTTTTGTAATCTTTAATCTATACCAATATGAACTTTCATGTAAATCATACACCGCCTTCACATAAAACATGGATATCAAAAATAGCTACTGACATATAGGCGGCGCACGCCGTCGTACAGGAACGTCACGTCGTTTGAATGTAACGGAAAAGGTAATTATTTCTCAGAGCGCCATCCTTCACACTGAATGCATATTTGATGTATTCGTGCCCATCTACTTATAACCCACAATACAAGTCACATGAAAACGGTGATACAATCTTCTATACAAGGATACGTAATTATTTTAATTGTCTAACAGTGATGCGGCCATATTCGTCGATGGAACGTCGCGTAAATCTATTTTTACGTTAATGACGGAAGGCGGCAGCATCTCTCTTTACCTTCAGATGAGGTCCTCGCTCATTGTGCCAGCGGTAGAAAAGTGCTAACGTGCCTTTCTGTCCCTTACTGACATCTTCCAAAAGAAGTTTGTTTAAATTTGTGATTTTCTGGCATGTACGGAGAACCCTTTTAAATACTAGCTGTTCTGCCTTTGACGGCGTCGCCATCGAATGCAAGTCCTGTCATCGATAAAATGAAATTTTGTAATGATATCAAACGTTTGAATCTAACGGCAAAATAAGGCCATGAATCAGAAATGATGTTAAATACGTTATTTCAAAGTTTCTCTTGAAAAAAGTACATTTATACCAACGTATTAAAATAAAATTTCTAATTTGCGAGCCGTGCGCCGGCCTCATGATGGTTGTGTTGCTTTGGTTACTACTAGCAGCAACCCGATGATACAAATATTAAAAATATATTCGCATTTAACTCGCCATGTTTTAAAATTTGTGTAGACTGAAGATCACTGAGAAATTAGCAAAAATAAAGATGAAAATGATCTTTGTCTCAAAACTTTCCGAACAACCCTCGTACATTCACAAAGAGCAATGTTAAAACAAGCTACGAAGAAATCAGTTGCTCTACACTATAACGTCACAAAAGTGACGTCAACACTATAAAACTAGTAGCTTGTATGTCCGTCGTTTGTAAGGCATCTGGAGCGCACAGAATTAAAGTAATAGACAATGAAAGCATGGGTGATAGCATTTTAAGTCTGCACTTAAGCGTTTTCCAACTCCTTAAGTGTTTGAGGCTGGCGTAATTAATTCCGTATCCGACGTCTTAGGTCACTCATCCCAAAGGTCCCAAAAGGATTCAGATCCCAGGAATTCAAGTATAACGGAAGTACCTTGCTGCCGCTACACGTTCGGTGCTTGCTATGAATCGTATCAGGGTACTTCCGTGGTACTCGAAGTCCCCGGATATGAATCCTGTCCAGCACGTTTGGCATGCGTTAGGACGTCGGATAAGAAATTAAGCACGCAAGTCTTGTGCCACTTCAGGAGATGTAAACCGTTTAATTCAAGCTTGGAATGTTATCCTCCAAACCTTCATTGTCAATTAAATTAATTCTATGCGCTCCAGATGCCGTGCAGTAATAAGATCAAACGGCGGACATACAAGATACTAGTTTTATAGTGTTGACGTCACTTTTGTGACGTTATAGTGTAAAGCAAATGAATTCTTCGTAGTTTGTCTTCATATTGCTCTCTGTGAATGTAGGCAATTGTTTTATTAACTGGCAAACTGTTTTACACGTGTAAAAATCGATCTCATCCAACGTATCGACCGTGTGACGTTTTAGACCTGTCTTTGTTACGTTGTTTAAATAAAATTCCGGTAGTAAACTTGTCGAAATTATGTTTTTTATTACTCCTGATCAACATTGAATAAAGACACGGTGGATTATTCAGGTTTTTGTTAAGATGCACGTGTATGCATTTCAAAATCGTTAAACGTACGTGCACGTTGGACGAGGTGAATGACACGTAATATTGAATTTAGTTTTGACTAAAATTAATGGAAAATGGGTCGTCTACTGAAATATGAAAAATCAAAGCGATTTATTGAGCGATTACTTAGTTATACAAAAATCAAAAGTGAGGAGTTAGCTGTGCGGTTCAGTGTATTCTTTTTCTTATACATTGATACAGAATTTATACAAAAGGAACAACACAACTCTGGGATGTAGATGTTGTCAATTTGTTATATTGCATTATGGGCCCTTGGCCTTTCTTTGCATAATAAAATATGCGTTCGTTCGCTTGCGAAGATGATCGAACAATTAGAATACTAAGATTTGCAGACACTGCCAAATCGTCTCACACCAAAACATTTGTCTTTGATTTTTTGCTTTCTTTGACATACAAAACATTGCCAACAACACAACAAAAATCGGAATTCCAAGATTTTATGTACTTATATACTGAGACATGTATGCATACTACATATGTTGTGCCCATTTTTGAAAATATAAGCAATGTTTAAAACGGTTTATGAGCAATCTTGACAATGCTTACTTAATTGCTCTTTTTTAAAAAGGCAATACATTTTGTAAACACATGTGTTAATAAGGAATCAAACATACAGTAATTGCTCGCCGTTGTCCTTTCGCCGTAATTGGCCCGATGGTCTCGTTGTTATAAACATCAGCATAGCATTGGATCAACTTGTTGTAGTTCGTATTTGTAGATGATGAGTACCAATTACCAAATTTTCCATCCGCATCCGTGTAACTGCCTGTTAAATACATAAATTGAACCGGGGTCGGGAAAAACGTCCCTTATAGCATTTTTCAAAATTGAGTTTCAAGATCAGTCTGTTGTCATATTGAGTCCAATATTCATCCATGCTGCTCTCTTTAAGTTATTAGAGGTCACGAAGAAGCTATAAGAGAACATTATGGATCCTGATCAGACTGTGCGTATGCACAGGCTGATCTGGATTTTTGTTGGACTCAAAAGCCTAAATGGACGTTTCTCCAGATCATGGCTCATTTATTATTGTATACCAATAGAATTTCTCATTTACTTTACAATTACAATGGAACTAGTACCAAGTATGACCAAATACCAGCCTTTGAACATATTCCATCGTATAGCTCACTATGTATGACCTGGCAGAGCCTTTCTAGCTAATAGCTAAATATACTCTGCCAGGTCATTTATCGAGCCATTGTACACGACGGCGTGTTTCATTTCTCATCGTCTGTAAATACGCAAGGGTACTGCAACAGAAATTTCTACTTTGATAAAATTTCCTGTACCGGGTCAAAATATCACAATATGATATTTAGTGTTAGACCTACTTTATGAACCAATTAAATTGCAGTGTGTTTTAAAATTCCGCCGCTATATTTCGCATAAACGGGCTGCCGGCTAGTTTATGTGACGTTTATACATAGCCACGCCCCCGTCTCCAATGAACTGCTAGCGAACACTAAGTCAGATAAAGTATGTATAGTAGATTCTAAGCGATATAAACATTCAATGCGCTGCGCGCATTTGAATGTTTATTTCGCGTAGAATCTACTATAGGCCTACAGCCTCCATCTGATACATAGAGTAACATCAACCAAACATCGCTTACCCCTTCTATTAATGATATTAACTAAATGGTATCCAACTAATCCTCCCATGCCACCAAAATTATAATAATGTGGAAGAGTCCATTCATATATAGGGAACTGCAGCATGCCGGCCGGTATCAATAGTTGGTTCCAGCGATTCCAGTAGTACATGAAGGTCCAGTATACAGCGAACTGCCAACGATCCCTGGTCTCTGTCTTTAATAGTCGACGAGTCATGTCTCGTTTACGAAAAACGTTCAAGTTTAATACGTTCTGGAAGTAGTCCGTTCTGTTGACATCAAACTACAAGAGAAACAAAACGTGTTTGTTCGATATCAATATTCAGACTAATTATTTCTGCAAATTGAAAATTTTTGAACATAAGTGGCGTATTTATCATAAACAGATAAATAGTAAGAAAAAAAAAACAAAAAGAAAATGTAAAGCTTATAAAACTGGATGGTTTTCTGGGGATGCATATTTGATGTTAGAAGACCTTACATTTTGCCATTATATTGGTTGTCTGCTTTGCCTTTCTGTGATTAAAGGAAGTTTATATTTACATAAATTTCAGACCAAAATTTGAAATCATGGCACATATATAAATCAAATATTGGACCAGTAGAACCATCATAATCTTAAATTCATGTCGCAAATAAGCATCTAGAATGTTCTACAATATCGTTTTAAGATGTCGTCACTTACATTTTCGTAAATAGCGTCAATTGCAGACTCATCCATGTAGAAATCAGGGTACCCGATCTTGTCTGTAGAAGCCTTCACCTGGAATGAAGTATGATGACTTAAAATAAACACATTATACTTCTTTGGATTTAGATGGGGGAAGGATGGACAAATGCTAGGTAATTAAGACAGACGAGAATAAGGTGAGATCATTCGGAGCAGGCGTAGAGAAGTGGGGCCCTAGACTGTACCAATTTTTATTGGAGAGAGACTAATGAATGTTACATGTTAGTTAATTCATACAATATCTCTTGAATATACGTATTTTACCCGTTTGTATATTAGATGCTTTAGTGAAAGTCCCATTAGTGAAAAAAATATTATCCATCATATCAAAATTCCAGTTGACACTGATCTTAACATTAGAGTTGAACAAGTCGTTCTGGTAATATGTGTGCGCATTAACAATGTGAAAAAGTTAGTATAAAGTATCCGCATTATTGCCGAAACTTATGTTATTTACACAGGTCTTTTGCACACAAACAGACACTCAGACGAACAAACCCACCAATGGTCTGAAGATGACTTATCTTGGCTCGAGCCTTAGCCTTTGATGCAGGTGATAAAATGAATGTTGAAGAAAAAGTTTATAGATCTAGTATGATATAGCTTAGTAAATAAGAAAATATTGAGCCAAAAGGAGAAACTGCTGGTTATCAGCAGTTTCTTCTTTTGTTTCAATGTTTTCCCAAGCCTTTTCTATTAGGGACGTCAAAACCAAGTCTTGTTTGGGAAAGGGTTAACGGAATTGATGTCATTTTGTATCATTTACTTTGCAGGTTGACCGATATTTTCTCGTTCTGTTATAAATGTGCGTGCGACCAATATAATTGTTTAGTTTAAAGTATCCAAAAATTCCTGTAACTTTTATTTATTTACACATGTCTTTTGAAAGTAAACACACAGTCAGTCCGACGAAGAAATATAACAACAGGTGCGAGGCCGTAGTACTCAACATTTCAAAATATACACCCATATGTCTCGGTCACTCGGATGGGTTGTTCTGTCATTCTAAATGTTAACTTGTTGGTAAATACGGCCCCTGAAGATGACTTACCTTTGCTCGAGCCTTAGCCTTTGTATCACCATCCATATACTTTATCTGGTCAATGCGACTTAGAAGCGTTTGTCGGACATAACTCACAATTTCTTGTGCCTGGCAGAAGAAAGAACTTTTCACATAACTACTTTAAGAAGGCGATTTTCCCAAATAAGACCTGGTTTTGACGTCCTTTACAGAAATAGCTTGAGATTTTTATCAAAAATTGAAACAAAAGAAGAAACTGCTGATAACCAGCAGTTTCTCCTTTTGTCTTAATATTTTCATTGTTATATTGTACACTAATTTCATCTTAAACAAGGTCAATTTGTCGTCTGCAGCAGCTTTTGAATTCGGAATTTTGAATATTTGTCGTTTGGGAAAGGGTTAACCTATGTTCATGTCTTAGTTGTTTAGCAATTCACAGTGTGTCATAATAATGTTTTGGTAAAAGACAAAACAAATCAAAACAACAACAGCATCAGCAGTAGCAGCAGCAACAACGACAACAGCATCACCACCACCACACCACTGATAAGCGGAGAAAACGCTTTTAAAGTTTAGAAGAAAGCGACTAATGTCATTTGCATAATGATAAGAATAAATAATCATGAACTGTGTTTAACCACAATTAATTTGATTTTTAGAAAACTGTTTTCCTCGTAAATGGTGCAGTACTTCGGCTTGAAATCTTCAGATTTTTCATAGGTAAATATGCTCTTGTACATAGATATAGAATAAAAATAAAGTTCATGAGAAAATTTTTGGATATCTCTTTTAAGTGATTGGTGTCTTTATGTAAGAACATTCTTTACCCTTCCCTTGTTGTTATCCTTAAAATGCATCCTAGCGAACAATGAGCCTAGCGCATCAAACATCTTCCATTTTGTGTAATAAAAGCACATTTTCCAGGTTCCCCAAAAGTTTTCAACCCCATAAACATCCTTCCAAAATGTTCTTCCGGCGTACATGTATTCCCATGAGAGTTGTTCAGTGTACTGCGCAGCTAATGTCCAGATCATGTGGTTACTTAGTTTCCTGAAATAACAATGCCTACTCTTTAGTTTTTTGCGGAATCTTATTTCTAAAAAATGTAGTTCAGGCTGGTCTTATTCTTTACTGCATACAGTATCCACAGTAACATATCACCATTGCAAGAGTCAACCCTTGTCCGGACGAAACATAATCTTTTTTTCTTATTCAAATGAAAGCTACATAATATTCTTCACGTCAAAACATCCTTCCAAAATGTTATACCAGCATGCATGTACTCACAGGAAAGTTGTTCGGTGTATTGCGCAGAAAGAATTCAGGTCATATGGTAATTCAGTTTCCTAAATAAAAGGTTGTTATTTCATGTGCGTCATTATTTTAGAAATACATTCTCAAGGGGCCCTGGAAGTTTTCCACGCCATAAACATCCTTCCAAAATGTTCTACCAGCGTACATGTATTTCCACAATAATTGTACTGTGACGAACAAGAATCCGTATCGTGTGATTGTTGAGCTTCCTTACGTAATAATCACGATAATGTTTTGTAGTGCCTGATTCAAGATGAACATGCTATTGGAATAAGGTTTATGCATACATTTTAGTTTTACTTTTTAGATTTTTTTACATACTACCCTTTTTCATGTTTTGTCTCACATTCACTTCATACTTTGTATTACACTTAATCTGTTTTACCTGTTTTTGGTATCTGCAGGCAGATTTTTAATCATAGCCAACGCTTGTCTCACAAACTGGTCTTCTCTGTTAGCTATTTTTGTGTTGCCGTTGACATTTTCTGAACCGAATATAGCTTGGAAGAAGTGAACAAAGTCAACCTGCAAATACAGTGTATTGGCAAAGCTCTTTTATACATACTGATCATAAGATGACCAATATCAAAACAACTACGACCTCATTGTTTCTGGTTGCATTTGACATGACACTGACATTAATTCAAGACATATTCAAATCTTGCAAATAACATAACATATACTGTGCACAAAAAGTTTAGCACACTTGGAAAGTGTCCTTTCCTAGTCAAAAACTATTCCAAAATCCATAAAAGTAAAACTCTAATGTGTTAGAAAATTCAATTTGCTAGCGCTTTCCGAAAATTTTGCTTCAAAATTCTTAAGCGTTAGTTAGGTATCTTACGTTAAAAAGCACAGGGGTCAGATATCGAAAGTCAAGCAAATTTCAACGACGCGATTGTCCAGCATAAGCAGCTAGGACCGCCATTCAATGTCTTCCCATGTTGCAGAGAAGCTTCCTGACCACAGAGAAAGGAATTTTGCCCATTCATACTGCAGATGACGCTCATTGCCAATGACGTTACAGACGTCATTACTTTCTCTAGCCTGACGTCCAACAATGTTCTTTGTGTGTTCTTTTGCTGGTGATTAAGCAGTTCAGGCGTAGATCATTCTGTATGTTCCAAGGTTGGAGTAAGTGGATGGTGATTATCTTATTGAAATATCACAACGTTGTGTCGTTGTAAGACGGTCCAGTGACAGGTTGGATAATTTCATTGCAGTACCCTTGCACCGTTTGGTTGCCATTAACTGAAATGAGGTCTGTTTAACTGTTTTCATCTATTCCTGCCTAAAAATGACGCTGCACTCGACGTAACTGTCTCAATGATGACGTTATTGGTATCAAGCCTTACGCATCTTCTCCAACCACAAATCCTGCCGTCAGTTAATGACACGTAAAATGAGATTCGTCCGGACATTAGTCCAATGTCTTCTGAATCAATATCGATGTGTCAATACCCACAGACGCCTTGCCTGTCGATGCTTAACGTCATTGGCGTAAGATCGGAGGACCCTGATGCAAGTTGTGTGGAACCCGTTCCGGACAGCCTGGTTACTAACGGTATACCTTGTGACGTTCTGGAGGAGTAGCACTAATTTTATACTAGACAGGAATATGAAACGTCGTCAAGACGTCGCTGTGAAACGATCCTCCCTGAACGTCGTTTTACACGGTCTACAAGATTTAGGTCGGTCTTTGGTGGCTAAAGTTGCATAAACCAAGTACCGTAGGCGCGTAATTGTCATTCGGAGACAATTGAAATGCAAAGCGGCATCTCTAACAGACATACCTGCTTGGAGCATGCAAAGAGCTCTCTGACGTCGAACTTACGTCATCATTTCTCGCCTTCCCATAATCAATTTCAAGGAATTTGTAACAGTTAAATTGATTCTGCTAACAGATCTGTGTAATCGTGTGTTTTTGGACAAGCTAGACATTATCGATGTCACTGCACACGTGCCGCACGTGACTTTTGCTTATCTGGACTTTGTCCAATACACTGAATGTTCACTCTACACATGCAATGTATGCGTAATGGTTGTCGATCGGGACAACTGAACAGCACAAAGCAATGTTCATTTAATTATCATAAACTGAAAAAATAATGTGTTAAAAAACGTGCTAAACTTTTTTTGCTCAGTATATATAGATATTCTTAAATGTTGGTATAATGATATATAAAAAATACAAGAAAATATGACAAAACTATTTTTAGGAATACATTCATGCGTGAAACTTATGATAAAAAAGTTAAGGCAGTACCAGGTAAACAAAACTAGAAGACCTGAAGGTCTTGAGTCGCTCCACAGGCCTGATTGTCATGTAATATTTAATCCAAGTTTTGATTAGATTGTTCAATGCTTGTGGTTCATAGAGCTAAAAGAAAGTAACAAAACTAGATTGTTCAAAATGTGTGGTTCTTGAAGCAAAGAAAGTAAAATTACATGTTTGCCATTTGAGAAAGGGTAAAAGGAAATGGGAGAACATTCTAGCTTAGGATGTCACAAGCAATCAAAATTTTCCTTCTTCCCAGCAGATCTAAATTAACAGAACATTGATTACTCCAAAATATTTCATATTCCAAAAATAGATTCTGAGCTAAAAATAGATTCTGGGAAAAACCCTTTTCCAAAAATAATGCAAATGGCTGTCAAACCTGAATTTATTGTAATATCAAGTACAAGTTTTCACTAGATTTTTCAATACGTGTTGCTCTTAAAACAATTACAAAGTAACTGGAAAGCTGAAAATACATTCATATAAGATCTATTAGTTATCAAGCTTTGCAACAGTCTTTATTAGAGTGAGTTTGGCTGTTAGAGTGAAAAAAAGTCACAATCAGCAATTTTGTCAAATTGAAAGGCATATAACTGATGATTTTATATTCCTATCTAGCTAAGAATCACACTAAAGCAAGATCCTAACTTCACCTACATCTTGTTTAATTTTTGACCTGATTATTCAATATTTGTGGGTGTAAAGAGTGTAAAATCAAAGTCGAAAACAACAATTTTGTCAAATTCAAGGGCAGATAAATCATGATTTAAGATTCATATGAAGCTGAAAATTACACCAACACAAGATCTTATGGCCAGTAAGATAATGTGAAAGTTTTATGTTGATTGGTGGATATTTATGGTTGTTTGAGTAAAAATAAGGTCAAAAATGGTAGTTTTGCCAATTTCAAGGGCACATAACTCAAGATGTAATATTCAGATCAAGCTGAAAATTGCACTCAGGCAAGATCCTTTCCCAAACGACATAATTTTGGACTGTTCCGAATTCAAGGGTGATGCAGACGACAATTCCAAGTGAATGAAATAGTACATTTTTGGATCCTTTTGTATGGAAAATATTGTGTGAAATGAAGAAATTGCTTGTCACAAGCAATTTCTTCATTTATCACAATGTTTTCCATAGCCATTTTCTTCTAAGGAGTCAAAAAGAGTCATTGAGTGGTAATGGGTTAAAAGCGACGATTTTTGAGTATACTTACGACATTATCTGTAGAAGTCGTAAGATCGTTTAGCGACACCTTGTTGTCGGGATGGTGGGGGTCTTCTGTCCGTTGTCTATTTCGAGTAAGCTGAATGTAAATGTAATCACAGAAATGATATATCTTCGTTGGGGAACGAAAACTCGTAACTCCGGTTTAAAAAGCTGGAGGTACGAATTTCTTGTCTCCCATCGACGATTTATTGTAGAATACGATTTTAATAATATTGCAATTAATATTCCCATCTAATACAGTTCTATTATTAAAATAAGGGGAGTTTTGCATAAACGATCTATCTTGAGCATTTCCAAAATTGCTCAACTCCATTCCATATCATTTGAGCAATTTCGAAAATGCTCAATTTAAAAATTGCTTTCAATATGTCCATTAAATTGATTATAGATGTTGTAAGATTGGCCAGAAACATCTTGTTCAGGATTTTGGGATTTAGATCTATATCTGCCTCACCCACTTATGAAACCAAATATAAATTTTTGTCCTTAGATTACACTTACGTTAGCTAGTTGTGCTTCAATATCATAAGCGTCATTCACGAAAGTCTCGATTCTGCTGTCCAGCTGGTTTTTGTCCAGATTCAACCCGGAGTGTTTGGCCAGCAGCTGAGCTACAGTTCGCATGAACTTTTTATAATCAGTTCGGATCTGGAAAGAAATGCACGATTGTCTGGGAAATTGCCTTATTTGATTAATCATTATCGAAATTGAAAAAAAAAAAAAAAAAAAAAAAAAAAAGTTAAAAACGGTTATTTTAATTCGTAAAAAAATATTCTTAGTTTGATTGATTCTTTAACAACAAAACACCCCTGTAATTCAAAGCTGTTGTAAAAGAAGATTTGACTGTTCATAAAAATGGAATCTGCGTACATTGTAATACTGGAATCATGTAAATTTCGTTAGTCTGGTCATGATATTCTAAACATGTTTACAAAAGTTACCTATGTAAACAACATAATTTCGAACTCCAAGCTACTGTTATTTTACATGTGAATCTTGCAAGCTCACACAAGGTTCGAACCAACGCATGCTAAATATTAAGATTATGAACGATTTTGCCATTGTTAACATGTGCCACAAAATCGTAACCACACTATATTTTTTCGTATACTAGAACACCATTAGGTCTTAAGGTGTTGTTTTTGATAGGTATAAAAGATAGGCCTACCATATGAAAATAGTCGAAATAACTAGATCTACATGTATAGTCCGGATTTGATATCATGACCTATATTTTTCAAATTTGAACTATCTAGACATCTACATCTACATCTAAACGCCAAATTGTCAAGACTTGACATTTCTATGGCGGTGCACAAGAAAAGACTTCAATAGAGAAAAATGCAGAGAAAGAAAGAAGGGAGTTTGGTCAAATAGAAAAAAGCGTAAAAGTTTTTGACTGGTGCTTTTCTCTCCATCAAAACAAGGAAAAGGAAAAAAAAGATAAAACAAAAGAAAAAAAAAAAAAAAAACACGTGAGACACCATCGAGATTCAAACCGCAGTATACAAAAGTATAAACGATTCAAAATCGTTTACTAATGAGGGACTAGACCGATAACGGAAAATAGGGGTGGCAGGACGTATTATGTGACTATTTATAGTAACAACTTATACACATTGATACATGTCCAACCTTAAATAAACCAAAATATTTGTATCGATTCTCGTTTACTTTTGAACGTATTGTAAAGTATAATAGATTCACTATTAAACGAGAATAATTTCAGTTGTTTTGATAAAGCAGTTCAACTGAAATTATTCTCGTTTAATAGTGAATCGATTATAGTTTTGAGTTCGATATCATGTTTTTACACAAGCATATTTTGTAAACATAGGGGCCTATAGATAGACAACGACCTGTGAATGATCAAAGATCAGCGAGTCTAAATAAACGGGAGGAGAGGGATTTCGAATTATAGAAATATGTGACTCGAACCCGTCTACCTGTGATAAATCGACGAAGTACTATCTGGATATAGCTACTTAACTCACACGGCATCGTGGACAGCACGCAATACCTGCCATTGTTTGCTTTTATTCAGTGGAAAATAGGCACTCCTCCATATTTCCATGTATTGGAATATACCGTTACCTTTCGTCGAGGCTCACGACTCGATGTCCATTTATACTATTATACATTCAAAGTTAAACGAGAATCGATACAAATATTTTGGTTTATTTTAGGGTTGACCAGGTATCAGTGTGTATAAGTTGTTACTATAAATAGTCAAATATACACCCTTCCACACCTATTTTCCGTTATCGGTATATTCCCTCATTAGTAAAAGATTTTGAATCGTTTATACATGTATAACAATCACGATATATAAGCATGTTATTGTGACTGAACTATTATAGAAAAACTTTCTACCTGTTCTGATGATCGGGGACTGTAGAAGAACCACATTCTTGTGTGTGACCACGGGTATCCGATCTGTAAACATAGAACTATCGTCGTTTTTCAACGAAAACCACGTAACTGCAGGTTGTTTTAAGCTGCAGTTACGTTGCTTTTGTTGAAAAACAGCGATATGTGGTATCTGCTAACAGGGTCCTTGAGGCATTGAAGACTTACATGAAACCGGGTCGTTTTATATCACGATGTACCGTTAATTTCATTAGGGTCCATACTTAGGGTCTGGTCACATTCACCCTTCTATGGCATATCAAATGGGTCAAAAGTCTATTTAAAGCGTGCTCGACGAATAAAATTTACTCGAGCAGTTGAAAACTTATGCGTCGACGCGTAAATTTTCAACTGATCGCGTAAATATACGCGTCGACACGTATTTCATCTATTAACCAATCACCTCCTTCATTTTATCCATCAGTTGTATGGTATAAAGGGAAAGGTTTCTAACCGCCTCTCCCATTGGCCAGCCTCGGTTTCACATTTTTTACTCCATCTCGCGTAAAATTTACGTATCGACACATATTTTCTCGACCGCTCGCGAGTCGACGCATAAAATTTACGCGAGCGGTCGAGAAAATATGCGTTGACACGTAAATTTTCGCGTCGACGTATAAAATTTACGCGAGCAGTTGAAAATATATGCGTCGACGCGTATATTTTATGCGTGCACGCTCTATATAGACTTTTGACCCATTTAGTACGTCATACCCTTCCGCGTCAACATCGCGGCCGGAGTACGTCTAAACCAGGAGACCAATGCAGTATAATTTTGGACATGATTGGGACGCGATATGGACGGGAAATTGTATGTGACCGGGCCTTTATGTCTTAATTGACAATGGGAAAACCATATCAACTGTATCTTTAAATATCTTGTTTACTAGCGTTTTTCTAGAAGCACGAAATAATAATGTAAGCGTTGAGCAGTCGAGTGAGACTTCATTCTATAAGCTTTGTTTTGTGACAATATTTCTATGACGTTATCATAACAATTATAATAATGTGATAATATTTCTATAAATTATAATACTTGACTCAACGATGTTCGACAAAGTTCTGTGCAATCAGATTGATTTTAACTCATTAACCGACGAGTAAAAAAGACAGGTCTAAATTCAAAGATGTCACAGACGACAATTTCTAATGAAAATAATTTCAGATTTTTTGGTCTAAATGGGTAGAAAATATTGTCACAGTGGCAAATGAAGAAATTTCTTAATATTTCACATTTTCTTTCACCAAAGGTTCTATCTTGTAGAGCGTCAAAAGGCGCCCCCATCTGGCAATGGTTTGGTAATTCAAAAAGAATGGTTTGATATACATGTAGGTAATTCAAAAAGAATGTACATCTAGAAATTAAACTGTTTGTGAAAAGGACTCAAGATTCTAATTCAAATGTTTCCTCAATAATTCGGTTCTTTTGGTTGTACAGATCCGTTATTATCCGGAAATCAAAGAAAACGACAGTGTCAGTCATATTGTTTTTATGTAGGTTATCTCAGTTTAACCCTTTCCCAAACGACATAATTTTAGGATGATCCACTTAAAAACTGTAAAAATGACAAAATGGATGTTATTAAGGATAGGATTTGTGTAGAATATGCCACAGAAAATATTTAGACAAAAGGAGAAACTGCTGGTTATCAGCAGTTTCTTCTTTTGTCTCAATGTTTTCCCAAGCCATATATATTAGGGATGTCAAAACCAGGTCTTGTTTGGGAAAGAGTTTAATCAATGCTTTTCAATGAAAACCTCGGTACTGCAGCTTGTGTAAAGCTGCAGTTACGAGGTTTTTTGTTGAAAAACGACGAAAAGTTACCTCGATAATTCGATTCTGTTGGTTGTGCTGATCCGTTGCTATCCGGAAATCGAAGAAGATCGGAACCGCAAAATCAATGCTCGCCTTCTCCAGCCCGGCCTGGAAACTATAGTTAGATTGTAGCGTATTTAGGACATCCCAACCACCTAGCGGGTTGATAATCTTGTCTATAAAGACCTTTCCGCCCGCCCGCATCCTTCCGTAATCATCCGTGCAAGACGCGAAAAAATCTTTCAACTTCCTTTCCGATGAGAAGGAAGCGTCGCGGCTCGACGATTGCTCCAAAATCGTTCGTAGTTTTTGTTTATTCTCATCATAGAGATTATAGAATACACTTCTTCGACCGACATCGGGATTTAGTGGGTTAAGATTAGCAAAATTTCCACAAGCATATTCGTAAAAGTCATTGCACGGTTTGATCGTGGTGTTCATGTTTCCGACAGCGTAAGCGGCAGATTTGAGACACGGTGGACTCGTGCAGATAGTCTGTAATGCAAGCTGAGCTTTTGCGACGCCTGTAGGGCTCGAATCTGATGATCCACTATACGAACCCAGGACCGCCATGAGGACGATACACGTTATAAACGTCACCAAACAAACCGCGGCTAGGATCACCTCACGGACACGAAAACTGAGCGACCTGATCCGGATCTCTGGGATGATCGGTGACGTGTCCGTCTGACCAAAGTCCTGGTAATTCTTTGCCATCGTATCTGGATCGATTTTTGTTGAATCTCCGAAATTTGGATTGCTAAAACTGACAGCTGATTTTGAAGTGTTGGTGTCTGTGTTAAAACGTACTGTAGATCCCGCTTTGGTCATACTAATAAACAAAGAAAGCCAAGTCCACGGTGTTTTAGCATGTGATTGCTTAAAGTGTCATACATTGACTGAGTGGGATGCATTTGAGTTAACTAAGAGCTCACGATGTAGTTTAGATCGACCTTGGTCCAATTAATTCTTTAATTGACTAATTGACTTATGTCATACAAAAGGGCAACTGATTGAAATAAAACAATAATAACAATAACATAAAACCTGGAGCAACAGCATTTTCAAAACTGCCATGGTTTGACAACCCAGGATAATCTTTGTTTAGAAACCCATTTGTGAAAACTGTCTCTGTTTTTTCTTTTAATTTTTCGGTCTTTTGAATTGTTGATTTTCTTAATAAAGTTCAGTGTGCGTCTTTTTTCATCTGCAACATATACCATATGAACTTGTACCACATCAAATGTTCGTCGTTTGGACAAAAATAAGAATGGAATACAGATAGAAAAGTAAGGCGGGATATTTTCAAGAAGGTTTGCATTGGGAACGTTGACAAAATCAGAATATTTTGAGAGATATGAGATTGCGTTGGTACTTCAACCTTTTCTTGTACCCTTTATTATGTAACACAATTTAATTACATAATAATCCGCGTCCGCTGCAGCGCCTTGTACCAGCCGATAAAGTAATTTACTAAAATGTCAATTTAACCCTTTTCAAACAGCTAACTTTGACGTCCGATGTGGGCAATCGATGTGAACATATTGGGTGAAAAGAAGAAAAGTTGGAAAACCAGTATCTTTTCCTTTTACCACAATATTTTCTATACTTTCCCAAACGGCAAAATTTTAGGGTGGTCCAATTTGAAAGCTGCTGCAGACGGCAAAGTCAATGTTGACAATGATAGGTTTTGTGTTTGAAATTGCTCAGAAAATATTGAGGCAAAAGGAGAAACTGCTGGTTATCAGCAGTTTCTTCTTTTGTCTCAATGTTTTCCCAAGCCTTTTCTATTAGGGACGTCAAAACCAGGTCTTGTTTGGGAAAGGGTTAATAATGTAAACATTTTTGTGCGATGTGGCTTTCGAAGTGGCCAAGTTTAAAACCAATTTTGTGGGAAAGAGTAAAGGTTTTTTAATCAAACGACTACGTTTTAGACCAGTACAATTTGATACATGATACCAAGCGCACATTAGATTTCGTACATAAAGTTGAATAGATAGTTTGAGTTTATTGGGGGTTTACGCCGTTTTCAACTACCAGGGTCATATCGCGGCGGCTGGAGCACCTACCCATGGATTCCTGTTGTTTCTCAAAACAGTACTACCACAACACCCTTATCGAACCTCCAGCTGCTCGCCCACTTAGGTAAACGATTTCAAACCCATTGGTGGGTGACAAATTTGTCAGAAAGGGTATTAGCCGCGGCCGGGTATCGAACCCGGGACCTGTCGAATGAGGGTCAGACGCGCTACCAACTACGCTAAGGCCGCGGCTGAATAGATAGTAACACTGGTGGTGAACTCGGCCAAAGCGAGGGATGTTTTTCGCTACAACAAGGTACAGATATTCTGCGTTTAAATGTGAGTTTAAATATCTGATTAGATAGTTTTTCTACTAACAATGAATTTGTTCTAAAAATAGACCGGGTTTACCCGATATGTATTGACAAACCGTCTGTGTTGTTATAAAATCTCGTAACTACGGCTTAGTTACGATATTTGATAACAACACCGACGGAATACTAAGATCGCGAAAAAACGTCCCACGCTTTGGCCGAGTGCACCACCAGTGAGTAAGGAAACTGGGGGAAACGAAGTCGATTTCAGTGCAAGTACATGTTAATCATCATCATTTTGCAACAATACTAAATTCTTTTAATTGTTATCCATAACAAAAGTTTCTATAATCCTATGACGATAGTATGGCACACGTTTACAAAATCAAACGACACAAACAATGGTAAATCGTTCATTTGATACAATTTTGCATGCGTTGGTTCAAATCTTGCAGGTGTGAGACACCTGCAAGATACGAACAATTATATCGCTGCTTTTCAACGAAAAGCTAGTAACTGCAGCTTTAAACAAGCTGCAGTTACGAGGATTTCGTTGAAACGCGATGATATGCAAACTAAAAGAAATCTATAGTTCGATATTGCATTATCTACATATGTAAATTTTGTAAACATGTGTCATAATATCGTGATCGAACTTTAGCACTGGTGGTGAACTAAAACAATTTTCGCTACAACAAGGTATAGATATTTTGCGTTTAAATGTGAGTTTATAGATTTTTTTTCAAATGACAATGAACTTGTTCTAAAAACAGACCGGGTTTACCGTTTTGTATTGACAAACTGTCGGTGTTGTTATAAAATCTCGTAACTACGGCTTCGATAAAGCCGTAGTTACGATATTTTATAACAACACCGACGGAATGCATTGATCGCGAAAAAACGTCCCTCGCATTGGCCGAGTTCCCCACCAGTGTTTAGAGCATTGGAGAGATATATTTGTGAAACATCAATGTCCCAGTAGTGACAATCTTTTTCGGTAACGTGATCTTGACATTTGACCTTCACTTACAACCATTGAACTTAGTGTCAAACTGAAAGTTTGACTACGGGGTATCAAAGTCATAATAAATTTTCACTTGCGGTTCAACAGTAGAAGCAAATCGTCGCCTCGTTTTTAAGCTGCGCTATCTCCAATTTTGAAAAAAATCCTATATTTGGTATCGTTGTGTTCGTATTTTATGCTCTATCTCCTAAACACCAGATATCGTCGATTGGCGGGCTGGTTTTTGAGAAATCGCGTATGCATATTGCTCTATCTCCTGATTTTCTCTTCAAATAGATCTTAATCTTATCCTATGTCCAGGACATAGAGCAATCTGTGCCTTAAAATTTGTCTCGTCCAATGAAAATAAGAATAAAAACCACGTGACCTGTTATGTGACACAAACACGAATTCCGATTACAAAATGTAAACTATCGATTTCTATTGACGATTTTAATAATATGTAAGTACATATATGTTAGCAAGTCAATCGTTAACAATGTCAAATGCTATTTAAATCAATGGCCGTTCACAATAACATTATATGGATGTCGTCATTCTGATTACCAGTACTCGATGGGAAGAATAGCCGGATAGTCTTTAAAAAAATGTAATTGAAATTAATTTTGGCACACAAATACTTCAACAGGTAGATTTTTTAAACTGTACCTTATGTAGCCATTATAACAAGCAAAATATATTTCTTTAGGATGCCATAAAAAGTTGAAATCAATTTGTACTCGAATATTTCTTTTTACTTTATCTAGAACAAAGGCCACCGGTTCGTAATACAACCGCATGCGTTGTCCAATTTCTACGGCAAAACGACAGTTTGTCTTTTTTTATGATTCGTAAGGTCGGCCTATATAGCAAAGAGTGTTTTTCTGTGTCATTTTGATCTATCTCCTTTAAAAGTGAAAAGTGGTTTTGAAAATGACAGAATTTGCTCTATCTCCAAACAGAAATAATGATTTTCATAAAAAAATGCTGCATCGTTTCTTATTAAATTGCGCATGTGGATAGATAAGGTTATTTCTGACTTTCATGCAAAATTTGGGTCAATTTCAAGCAAACATAAAAAAGTTATGAAGGTCTGAATCTTTAAAGTCGATTTTCTCGGAAAAGTGGTTTTGGTAGTTAGCGTAACCTTAAAACGAGGCGACGAAATGTTAATGTTACTTTTTTACTAACAGACAGACAGACTCATAGGTTAAAATCTATGAGCCGCCCGTCTTAAATGTTGTACGTATGTTGTATGATTAAACTGTTGCATGAACACGTGCTTAGGCACACAAGCATCGGCAATCTACGAGTAAATACAATGCTGAATTTCCAATTCAATACAAGGTTTATTTTCCTGCATAATTTCCGATTGAATTTTAGACAAAGATGGGACAAACCTTGACATTATTAGATATTCCAATTTCAGTAATCAACTCGAGAAGAAACCCTGTCCCGTTACATAATTAACAAAAAGATAATATTTGTCCTATTTTCAGTAACCTTTGTCATAGTTTGGGTGTTTTGTAGCTCTTTTCTAGAAATAAGAATTTTAAAGTGACATTTCACATTCATTTCACTTTTTAAAAGTATGTCTTGATGCAAAGATTGTTTATTCTAATGCGTAGAAATGCTATCAGTTTTTTTGAAGTTGTTATCTATAAGCGAAAAATACACCTTTAAAGTTTAGACAGAAATGACAAATTCTACAGAGTGTCCCAAAAAAACGGAACCCATTTTTGAAAGTACATTTCTCATTTCTCAAGCAATATTTCTCCACCAAATTTACATATGCAATAGCAACGACAGTTTTTTATCAGCAGTAAAAATTTGCTCGAAAAATAATGATTAGTTTTGGAAATATTGACATTCAAATGAATATACCTGGAAAACCATTTTAACACGATATCGATCTTTTCGTTTTGAAGCGCGCGCCTAAACTCATTGAATAAATCGACGCTATACAATTAGTTAATATATTCAATACAATACAAAATGATTTTGAAACATTGTATTCACAACAGTGCATTTTCATTTCATCTTTTTTTGCTAATAAATGAATTGTTAATGCTGCGAGCTGCGATGTAACTAAGCTGAATACAAACAAAATATCCAAGTGCATCATATACCCATGAATAATAATCATAGGCACTTATTTTATTTCTGACCAACATGCCGGTCACCGCTTAATTCAAAAGTATTACGGGTTTCATTTGACCTGACACTAACCTTTATGCAAACACAAATAACACAAAATTCGCCAAAAAGAATTTTAAAATCATAGTCCACAGAAATGTATACTATGCAAGAAAATTAAGGCTGGAATAATTTTAGGAAGCATACCAAGCTTGTAATTTATGAAAATAAAAGTTAAAACTGTGCCATATGAAATGAATCGCATTTGAAATTAATCCAAACAACCACCCTATGGACTCAATTTGAACGTACAGAATATGTGCATATTAAATTTTGAGATAATCTGTACATACATGTACAACGGTACAGAATTCAACAACTGACCGTTAGTGCGCTTTCACGAACAAACAAGACGCAAAAATCAATATCATGTCAGAACGGTTTTTAGTGTCATTATTAATTTGCTTATAACTTTTGAACCGATGCATATTTTTAAATGAAATTTGGAACACAAATGCAAAAAAAAATGTATCTTCAGTACTGCAAATTCAAAAATTAGATTTTTTGCTTACGCTTTAAAATATTTGACTTTGAATTAGGGTTCCGTTTTTTTGGGACACTCTGTATATAAATCTGAACTGTTGTCCACAACAATTTGTTTAATTTTAGCACAAAAATATATATTTCTCGAAAACGGTTTAATATTTTGGCTTGAAAGTTTCTGAATTTTCATAAGAAAATCTGCTCTTTCAGGTAGAATAAAAGTAAAATTAATACAAAAATAATCGTGAAATGTCACTTTAAACTGTCGTGGTTAAAATTTCAGCATTCTGCAGACAACGTAATTTAGCAAAAATATATAAATATGTGCCTTTTCCGTTTAAGTATGTAACTCATGAAAAATGAGCCAAGTGTCTTTTCAAGAGCACAGATGAATTTTAAAATGTTTGAATAACGAATCATAATATGTTCAACAGTAACATCTAGAAAGTATCACACTTGGTTTGAGAGTTCATAGGAGAGTTGGCTGGACATTTAAAGGCTCTCGTGAATTCTTCTAGCATTGAAAAGGCAACGTTGATCCTGAAAACATAAGCAAAACTTAAGGTCAAATGGGTACTATTATAACTTTTTGCAATCTTTCAAACAAAATTTCAAACGGTCCAAATACTTTATTTCTTGTAATAGCACTTTATACGATAACAGATTATGATATAGCGTTTGCACGTTAGGTAAAATGATTTCTTTCGAGGATAAAAACGTACATGTTACATGAAAAACAAAGACCTGTCACATTTAGAAATGATTTCTTAATTATGAAAAGATACGAGGGGCGTTCAATTAAAAGTGGTACTAATGGTCCTCCATACCTCATGGTTCTACAGAACTAGTGGTGCTTGCGGCTATTTGACGGGGAAAATTACTGTCTATACTTGGTCAAAATTTGAGACAAATTCGTTGACTCTTTCAAAACTTATCGAAATTTTAAGTTGGTTCAGTCATATAACACTGGCTATTTCGTTGTGCGCAAAATAGAAAACGAACTGAAGTAGGATGTACGGGTCTACATTAATGGTCGCATAGGCTTTGAAATATCTGCATCACATGTATATAATGAACTATATCAGATTCGCGGATATTCGAATGTGAATATACGTCAGTTTTTAGGAAGATAATAAAAATTAAAATTGGTTAAACTGGCCTGAATGATGCCCCCCTTTCAGGCAACCTGGGTAGAGCTAGTACCAAAGCAAATGTTGTTGTAGATTCCGACATGTCCGAACCAGACGCATGGTTCAATGTGCAAGAAATAGCAGATAAAGTTTTTAAATCATCGGGGACATGTTATACGTTTTTGACGAAAGGGTTGAAGCACAGAAAAGTTTATGCCCATTGGATCCCCCACCTGCTGCCTATAGGACAGAGAGCCACCCGTTCGAAATATATTTTGAAATAAAGCAAAAAATGCAACAAACGTGGGCTTTCTGAGCTTTAAACATATGACAGAACAATAATCTACTATTATGAGCACCAATGGCGTGTCATTAGCAAGCAATGGTTGCGAAAAGATCAGGCAAGGCCCGTAATAGCCAAAAAAATAAAAGCGCGGCAAAAGTTTTGAACGCGGTAATTTTCAAATGTAACGGAATTATTGCTCAAATTACTGTTTTAAATAGTACAACTATCGCCGGTCATACATACAAGAAATATTTGTCGGCGAAATTAAAGATATATCACGAAAGGAACAGGTCTAGGGCCGGCTAAAGAGGTATGTACCAAATCCATGACAGCGGAGCTGTCCACAGATATCATCTTGTCTACGAATTCTTGGAAGAGAAACACGCTACACAGCGTCTTCATCCACCCTTATAGCTGGGCTTAAGCCCTTGTGGCTTTTCTGTGTTCCCTATGATGACGGAAAAAGCCTCTGGTCGTCGGTATAGGCCTTCATATTCCATATGCAGTTCAATTTTTCAAGTGTCTGCGGGGTGTTCCATAAGAGGCCAATTTTTTAGCATATTAGTAATGGATCTCAAAACTTCAGAAGTGTGTGGGTGTCAAAAATGATTACTTAATTTCAAAATTGAGTATTCCACTAATTCATTCCTTTCTCTATGAGATAAGTATTCAAATTAATCAAAATTGAATCTGGTTCAATGTCAAACATGCATCTTCTTATGTAGAACGAGATCGTTCAAATATCTAATATATTTACCTGACATTTGACAAAAGTCATTTGTCTCTCACCAATGGGTGTGAATCATCTATGTGAGAGAGCAGCTGGAGGCTCGGTTTGGATATTGTGGTTGTACTGGTGCGAGAAATACCAGGAACCCACAGTTAGGTGCTCCAGCCGCCGCGATATGACCCTGGTAGTTATAAACGGCGTAAAACCCCAATAAACTCAAACTCTAATATTTACCTAATATTTTCTGGTACTCGTTGTCTCTGGGCATAATTGTATTTCAGCTGTTCTGTCCTAGTATGGCAGCCAAGCTTTAAACGAAGAAAATAAGTTATTTGTGTAGCCATGCACACAATTATTGCACGTCAACACCATTTGAAATCGAGTTTTTTTATCTGTATCAGGATTTTCATTATTTTAAACAGTTCATCCCTTTTATGTCAATGTATTCATATGCATACCTTGGTCTTGCTAGTACATTTGCCAAAGGACGCACTTGTAATTATAACATGATATGCAAAGTCCTGGACAATTTGAAAAGAAACCCTTTAATAAGTAAGACATGCGTTGAAGTCAAGAAAAACTTCGAGGATGGTATGCTTAAAAGACATGTATAAACATTCTTAGCAGTACAAAATATCCCATAAAAGACATTGGAATTCAAATACAAAGTTGCATTTGTACCTGAGCATATGTCAGAAAGAAACTTTGGTCGTTGGTGTAGTGTGGTGTTGGTGTCAGCTTTTCTCCTCCTTTGTCTTGAAGCCACTTCTTGTAAGCCTGAAAGCAAGAAACAACAGATAGAGGCTATAAACAAAGGAAGGAAATTCTTTGATTTATCTATGTCTTTTCTCTGAAGTAATTATGGCTGACAATAATGCTATAGATCATAGGAATCCGAAACTGACATAATATTACTTTTGAGCTTGACGGGAAGAAAATAGCACACGTTATCATGAAAAAAGGCTATTTCCTCTCATGAGATTGATGCATACTGTACTTCAACTTACATAATAAGCTGTTCTTATTCCACTTGTCTCAGCAAGACCTTCCCAGGCGAACCTCATACCTTGTATCGGAATCTAAAATGATTTGAAATGAATACCAAACAAAATATACTATTGTCATTTTACTTTTAATATCATTACATATCAAAAGCAGATATGTTTGAGTAAGAATAAGAAACACGATAACTACTACACGTGCATATCATTTACCTACCAACTCTTTCAAACACTCCAAGCACATAAAAAGAAGCCATTTGTCGTAGATTATCACAGAAAACAGGATATAAATTACAAATTCTGTTCAAAACCCAAGTTTCAAATTGCAATTCAAATTTAGAATTGTCACAAATATAGAACTTTTGTACTCTCAAGTTTACGCGAAGACCCGAATAAAACGTTTCGTAGACATACCAGACATTCAGACATACGTACTGTAACTTGTTGGGTTTGACCAACAACCGAATAAGGTCCCATAGTCTTATTGCTGAAGACAGCCCCATAGCATTGCTTAACTTTTTCATATTTCTGCTTGGTCACGTTGGTATACCAGGATCTATACGTTCCTTCGGCATCGTATGTACTCCCTGTCGAGTATATAATGATACTCTAATAAAACGAAACGGTTCAATAAAACACACTATGGTATAGGAACCGAATAAAATTTGATAGACCAAACAAAAATCATTCTTCGGAAATGGATCTTGGAAGCCATAATGTGCATATGATTTCATTTTTGAAGTAATATTTGCAAATTATAGAAAACCCTATAGCACGGCCGCTTATCTACTAAATCACAACATTTTGTTGTGTATGAAAAAAAGTTTAGAGGATATCCGGTTGGCAGTTAGAGGAGCCGACAAATCGGCGGGTGAAAGGTGAGTCTCGTCTTTTAATCGAAATGTTCTTGTTTCTAGCTCGAAAATCAAAAATCGGAGAATGTCATACAACCCTTTATTCATTTTCACATATTTGTGAGCCCCATCCAAACCCCGATTCCCAGAGATTGAAGGGAAATTCATTTTCTCCCGTTGCAAGGGTAGCCCCAATATTGACATTTCGTCTATCCTGATGAGCGTTTGTCCACTTTCTGAGGATGAATGGCCCAAAACCTGTGTGTGTTATAAAATAGTTGTATGTACATTACATCGCGCAAACAATATTTTAATAACTTACTGTCGATCTTTGAAGAAAATCAGTTCTTCTGGTCAGTTTGTGCGTTAGAGGATAGGTTGTGAGTAAGAGGATAGGTTGTGATTTAGAAGACAGAATGCATTCATCGCATTTAATACCATTTGTCATTGTTTATATGCGAATTAAGCCAAACCGAAATACTCTATGTGATATGTCTATTTTCAAAGGGTGAGTGAAATGGCATAACGTATTTTTACGCCCAGTAAATTGATACATCAGAGACACAGACCTTTAACATTGTCTGCTTGTCTGCCAATCTGCATGTGATAATTTAGAATGAAAATTTAAGTTAAGAGGGCGTTTGCGCGTTCCCTTTTTAAAATTTCATACACCTGAAATTCTTGTCTGCTATGCCTACATATTTTGCTTCTGAAAAGTCAAATATTTAGCCATTTTGGTAATGGGTGAAGTGTTTTCAAAAGTGTTTTTAAAATGACACAATTTTGGACTACTTTATTTATAAAGAGGTACAGATGTGAGAAGTATATGTTTGAGGGCGTAAATATTGAGGTAAGGGCTGATATAATCAACAATTTCTTCTTTCTCTCGATGTTTTCCGAAACTATTTTACAAGGGAGTTATACAATATATCTTGTATGGGACAGGATTTTTGGAGAAATCTTTATGAAGGAAATCGAATTCTCTTGTTCCGTTGCTTTTACATGATGTGTAAATGGGATTCTTTAACCCTTTCTCATACAAGGCATGGTATAACATACTTATTAGAAAGTGTAAAGTATTGACACAAAAGAAGAGATTACAGTTAATCAGCAATTTCTCCCGTTGTCTCAGTATTCTCTGTACGACTTCTCTTTATATAAATCATCTTGGTATTAGTATCCATTTGTCTTCTGCAGCATTTTTCAAATTGGACCAACCTAAAATGTAGCTGTTTCGGAAAGATTTTTAAAACGTTGGTGGTGTGAAGATATGCCTGTAATCAAACTTTGTAAGTTGTATTTGCAATGGTTAAAATAGATTTGTTGTTCCAATGCAGGTATCAGATTTCAACACCTTTCCTCATGTTCCTGGTGTGTCCAGATTAGGTGACAAACTCACTGTTTTGAAAACTCACTGTTTGAACTGGATACAAGTCGTGTCCCTAAATATATAAAGTAAGTACTGAAAAGTGTTCCAGACTAGTAGACAAACTTAGATCTGTCATCCAAGTATTTTAGTGGCCCTTTATTTTGGAGTATTGAATGATGTTAAGAATCTTACACGCAAAATTGTAGTTTCGACAGATTTTGTCTATATTTGTATTAACTTCAAATGGTCATAAATGTTTCTAATTAAGAGATGTAAAGTGATAATCTTTGTGTCATTGATTTTCTCATGGAATGATCTCAAAAACGATATATCACAACATTGGAATCATTTCTAAAAGGTATATTTTACCGTCCTTAGTTTCTGCTTGATATGAAGCTGCATGCTAGCGGTGAATTTCTTACTTCCAAAGTTAATAATTTGCTTTCGTTGATTTTTAGGATGTGTTGACCCAATTCCTCGCCACAGATGAGGTCAGACTAGTCTGATACGGGATGTATGGAGTGGAGAAACTTAAAGCTATTTTTATCGCTTATTCAATAAGCTGCAGGAACTTTACAATATTTTGGAAGTGAGGCATGCGTGGATATTTTTTAACGATGACGTGGTTTGTACCTAGACAAACCATCGTTGAAGTTGACAAAAGTGACAAAGTACGGATTTCACAAAGTTCATCTTTAATGTATGTTACAACTTGCAAAATTTATTAATGTATCAATTCGTAGGCCTATATGATTGGTGACTTAATATTAAACATATTGAATCAATAAACAAGAAGATCTATGGATAGACAAGATTTACAGATCTGTATTTTTGGCACGTCTTTATTGTCTCCGGTTTTCCACTTCTTACGCATTATATTTTAAAGAGGCCACTTTAGAGCATACAAAAATGGCTGGAATATTGCACAGTATTTACTTTGAATTGTATAAAAGTTCACACGAAGACGCACAGAGTACAGACAGACAGAAAGAAACACAAAGGATAGTGAATGTTTATATCAAACATTGTTATAAATCTGTTATGCATAAGAACCTTACATTCATTTAGATGAGATAATGTAATATGATATTTATATAACTGGTATGTAAAAAGGTTTTTTCTATATCATATCACAATGAACTCATACTCTGTCAAATTAAAATGACAAAGTGATTCTTAAGTGAAATAAGGGTTGGCTTAATTCGCATATAAACAAAGACAAATGGCATTAAATGCGATGAATGAATTCTGTCTTCTAAACCACAACCTATCCTCTTACTCACAACCTATCCTCTTACGCACAAACTGACCGGAAGAACTGATTTTCTTCAAAGATCGACAGTAATTATTAAAATATTGTTTGCGCGATGTAATGTACATACAACTATTTTATAACACACACAGGTTTTGGGCCATTCATCCTCAGAAAGTGGACAAACGCTCATCAGGATGACGAAATGTCAATATTGGGGCTACCCTTGCAACGGGAGAAAATGAATTTCCCTTCAATCTCTGGGAATCGGGGTTGGGATGGGGCTCACAAATATGTGAAAATGAATAAAGGGTTGTATGACATTCTCCGATTTTTGATTTTCGAGCTAGAAACAAGAACATTTCGATTAAAAGACGAGACTCACCTTTCACCCGCCGATTTGTCGGCTCCTCTAACTGCCAACCGGATATCCTCTAAACTTTTTTTCATACACAACAAAATGTTGTGATTTAGTAGATAAGCGGCCGTGTATAGCAGTGTGAGAAATACACGAAATACCTGAAACAGACTGTGTGATCGTTTAGGTAGGAGTTTATTAAAATAAATTCGCAAAAATGAGATTTTATAGATAACTTTTAAGTTTTCATACTCCTAATTAAAACTTTGAATACCATAAAGACGACATAGAAAAAAAATACCATCTTAGAGAGTGTAAGGTTAACATTTCTGACATTTTTGAAAATCAGTTTTCAAGTTGTACCTACCCCAACTGTCAATGGCATGTACCAGGTAGTGCCCGACCAATCCTCCCATACCACCAAAGTTGTAATAATGCGGAAGAGTCCACTCATATATGGGGAACTGCAGCATGCCGGCGGGTATCAGAAGCTGGTTCCATCTATTATAGAAGTACATGGTGGTATCGTACGAGTTGAAGAACCATCGAGACCTGTCTTCCCCTTGTGTAAGTCGCCTAGTCCAATCTTCCTTGTCAAATATGTTCAGGTTCAACAGGTTTTGGAAATAGTCCGATCGGTTTATGTGAATCTGCATGAATAAAGTACAGCTGGATTAAGACAAAAAGCGGTTATGATATAATTGTTTTTTTTTTTAAGAAAGGTTGCCTTCTCCCCGACACATGACTTTTGACAGCACTAGATTAATTAGTATTGCTTTTGTCGTTGATATCACAATCATCACCCCTCTATAAATTCACTAAGAATGTCCTCATTTGTTTCTAACATGATTGTTACTGAGCAGATTCCTACACTTATCATTTTCCTTTCACAAGTACTCACATGTTCATAGATAGCATCTATAGCCGTTTCATCCATGTAAACGTCTGGATATCCCATCTTATCTGTTGATGCCTTCAACTACAATATCATTGAAATGTTGACGGAAGCTCAATAATATAATATTATGTATTCATATGCATAAAACTAATAACTGGACTATTTTTAAGTAAAACTTAAAAGCCTTTGGTTAATCATATTTATTAGCTTAAAGGTAACGTTTACATTGAAGCAGCGTTTCTATTCAACGGCATAATGAGTAAGGGATTTGAAGACACAGTACATTTCCGACGATGTGTCACTTTCGCTGCGAAAAATCTTTCTTCCTCGAAGCAATTAAGTTTAAACAGACTGCAACATTTTGAAATTAGTTTTTACTGAGAACGTTAATCTACATCAAAGATAACAATATTTGTTTCATTTACCTTTGCTCTAGCCTTGTCCTTCGTGTCTTTATCCATAAACTTGATCTTGTCTATTCTGTCTATGAGAGTGTCTCGTACATATTTTACTATCTCTTCAGACTTAAATAAAGGAAACACATTTAATACATTGTATATTACTATGAAAAAGTCATGCGATTGTTTATATACCAATAAAAAATAATCCGATTTTACATATATATCCAAACCTAAAGGAAGAACACACATAACATATTGTTAAAACACACTTAATAAAAACTAATTATGTTACACTGACACAGTCAAACTGTAAGCGTGCTACTCTCTAGGTTCATCGTGAAAAGAGCAACATAGAAGTGAAGAAAAGACGTAGGAATACAATCTTTTTGCGAATGAAGGTGTAAACAAAGAAGATATCTTTCGGTCTCAATAATGTATCATTTTGATGGATGAATAATTCCAGAAACATGTTTGATTTCGGATACTTTGATGTTTTAAGCTTGAACACATGTTTACTGTAATAGAATAACATTTCTAGGGAATAAGCAGTGTACGTGGGTAAACTATTATTATGGCTACATTAGTTGGCAATGGGTGAAACTAGTAATGATACTACATACATGTATTACAGTGTGAATTATATACAAGTTCATGCAGCATGCAAATTCTGAAGAGTTTTAATACACGTAGCACTTACATAATAATTATACAATGTCTATAGTCGTCACCTTCAAGACGATGTCCGGTAATATACTCCTGTATGTGAAATTGCAACATGTACATACATAACGGATGGGTGACTCAATTGAAATTGTTCAAGTTGCGCCATTGCTTTGATATATATGAATTTTTTTTGTGTCATAAAGCAATTACTCAAAGGACCAATAAAATTATAATTTGATTGTCGTTATAAAGTTATAGAATTTTCTTTTAAATTACGTTCATCTAGTCCTTTTTATCTTTAGGGTGCATACAACGGACCGAGTAGTTCAAGCATGCCCTCATGAGTATACGACAAACAATATTTCCAAGTTTCCCCAAAGTTTTGATACCCATACACATCTTCCCTGAACGTTTTTGAATAGCATGAACACAATCATCCGAGGATTCTGGTGCGTGCCCATGTGCTGCATTCGATATATCGCTGGTGGGGAGTCAAAACCTCGTAACTACAGCTTGAATAAGCTGGAGTTACGAGGTTTTGACTCCCCACCGACGATAAGGTAGTTTTGTGGATTGTTTGGAATAATAATGATTGGCGGGTATATGACTTTATTCGCTGTTTATCAAGAGATAAAGCTTTAGGAACGTTTTGATCAATTCATTTAATCAAACCTAGAATGTATCGTATTTACTTGCTTCAAAACATTCATTAACATAACTAAATATGTGATGTTTCCGCCAAAGTCAATTATGTCAATCGACACAAAGCTATATACATTTTAGGTTTGGCAAGCATAGAATTGACCGAACTGTTCCCAAGAAGGTGACAACGAACTGCTTTTACCCTGTCTTTATTCTTATCTTTAAAGTGCATTCTAGCATACAATGCACCAAGAGCTTCAGGCATACTATGATCGGCATGCCAGAAGCAATGATACCACGTGCCCCAGAAGTTCCTGAACCCATAAACATCGTCCCAGTACTTTCTGTTAGCGTGTATATAGTCCCATGATAACTCTTGTGCGTATCTACGTGCAAGCCGCCATATCAGGTAGTTACTTAATTTTCTGTGAAAATAACATTGTTTTTACTGGTAAGTGTTTGTTATATAAAAATGAATTTTCAATAATAATGTGTCAAATGAACATGTGAATAGTCAGGTATATACTCCATTCTATGTTTTAGATATAGGTATAGTAAATTCTGCGTGCAATAAACATTCAAATGTGCGCTGCGCATTTGATGTTTAAATATCGCGTAGAATCTATTATACAGACTCTATCTGACTTAGTGTTCGCTAGCGGTTCATTGGAGACGGGGCGTGGCTTTGTATAGACGTCTCAAAAACTAGCCGGTAGCTCGTTTATGCGAAATATAGCGGCCAAATTTTAAAACATATTTTAATTCCATTGGTCCAAAAAGTAAGTCGAACACTAAATTGACCACATCATCAGCCAGACAAATCTCTGTAAAATATCATATCCATTGATTCAAACTTAAAGCTGTAGCATATCATTTATTTTTTATATCAAGCTATATTGGCCTTCTCTTCTTGGCTCGTCATAATCTTCTGCGCTTGGCACATCATAAGTAAAGCCACCACCACGTCTCTAACCTGTACAACCCTTTTGGAATAATGCTTTTGGATTATTTACCAATTACCGTATATACCAATCACCCAAGCAAAAAAGAGCACGGGGTACCTTGAATTTGTTAACATCTGGGAAACTTAGCATTGCATAGATTGAACCCATTACGTCTGCAAACTTTTGACCAGCTATTTTGGAACAATGTTTGTTGGTACCAAGAAATCCCGTGATGCCATTTTGATCCACGTGGAAATTACGGCTCGCGTGAATGTAATCCCAAGACATTTCTGTGACGTAAGACTGTGCGAGCCGCCACACAAAGTAGTTCTGTAACTTCCTAGTAAAGAGTTTAAAAAGTACGAAAATAGTTTTATTTTTGATGTCAGATGTGTGTTCGTTGTCTTTTCAGTGATCTATCCCGAAATATATGTGACCCGGGGCGCTAAAAAGGGACCTTATCGGGTGTGTGAAAAATATCGACTCTAGTCTGTCTGCGCAGTCCGCGCAGCCAGACTAGGGCCGACACTTTTCACTTACATATAATTATCTAAATCCAGAATGTTTCCCCTATCTTACTATATGTTCATTTTTCGCATACGGGGTCTGGTTGACCTCTGGCCGGTCTCACAAGATTTTCAAAATTTGTATTTTTGGAGTTCGGATAAGGTCCCTTTTAGCGTGACGGGTAACATATTATGATAATAGTGATTCAGTGACAAAAGTATTTTGTCTGTATTCCCTGTATTCAGAAAGGGTTTCACTTTCGAAAAGGTACCACCGAAGAAAATTATATGTCAGATATTGTTTTGAAAGTTGCCGATTATGACCTTATACAAATATTTCAAAGAAATCAAGGACCAATACCTCTCCTTATTGGTTGCAGGCATATTTTCGACCATGGTGAGAACTCGTCTCAGCCAATCATCTTCTCTAAGAGTCACTTTAGTGTTGCCGTTAACATTGGCTGATCCGAACATTGTTTGGAAGAAATGCACGAAGTCAATCTACGAAAGAAAGAAGAATGTGTAAATACATTTGTGTGAATTGCAGTTACGTTACAATGAAACGTATGTAACTTAAGCTCGATATTGTGAACATTTTTTAACATTTTCACAGCATAATCATAAAGGCTTGGTCATATACATCATTTCGCGTCCACATAACGGCCAGAGCACGTCCAAAACAGGGTATCCGTGCAGTATAATTTAGGACGTGATGGGGTTGTGTTATAGAAGCGGAATCGTATGTGGCCGGACCTTGAACTGGGTGATGTTGACACATAACGCAATAGATCGTTTTACAGAAAGAACAGAGCTACACTTACATCATTATCCTGAATTACCTATATGTAGATATTGGACATTTTAGGAGTAGGTCACGATGGTATGAACCAAACTCAACGACGCCTCGACGACCTCAATTAAGATATATAAATAAGATGCAGCTACATGTATGTATGAAAGATCGTAATTCCATCTTTACATTTTGTACGTGAAGGTCTTTCAGACGGCGACTGTTTATCAACCGTATTTACATTATTACGTATACGAGGGCTGTTAAAAAATTCGTAGACTTTTGCTATAACTTCCATGTTTTACACCGTACATCAATCAAACTTCACAATGTGGTAGCAAAAACCTTCCCCCGTCTGAATAATTAAATTTTGCAAGTTTTTCGCAACCAGAATTCCGATACGGGGTTGCTATAGAAACACCCTTTTGCTTAACCGGGGCAGGGGGTAAAATTTATGTCTTCGATTTTATACTATGCTCTGTGGAATGGCTTTTCAATATTTTAAATGTCAGAAAACTTTACAAATTTGATGCACCACGACTGACAAACAGAATGACAAGTCATTGTATGATTTTACATCAAGTATTCAAATAAACAGCACTACAATTGAGCTGCTTGGTAAACAAATGTGAATGTCATGGCGTCGCTTTGAGGATACCAAAATGTAAGCTTTGCTGAATTTTGTCTAGAAAATACAAATACCATATTAAAATGAAAGTAATCTCACTTTTAGAATATGTATTATGTGCCTACATTATCCTTTCAATTGTATATTTACATTTTGGGTTTTGGTAGGTACAGAAACGGGCTATAATAGGCTCACTCATATAGCAGATACAAAGAAAAGCTAGATGCATGTAAGTGACATTTAGGTTTAAAGCACTAGTGAGATAATCATCAATATTCACGATTAAATAGTCATGAAAATGATTAGTTTGATCTATAGAAATTCAACACAAAATGCATAATATATGATAAGAGGACATATTCAAGAACTATGGGTGTTGTGCAATGCTTTTAAGAGCTACAAACATTGCTTGTATCGTGAAATATTTGACCTGACGTCGACGTCATTGTACACCTGCCCCGCTTTAGCGTCAAGGGGTGTTTTAAAAAGTCAATTTAACACAAACCGTTTAAGATAGAATGTTGAAATTTCCACAGTCTCTTCTCAGATAATTGGTTTATCTAGTATAGGTTGAATTTTAAAATTGTGTTCAGTTTTATAGACGCTATGCATATAGTCTACGAATTATTTGAACAGCCCTCGTACATTTAGATCAGCGAGTGAAGTATTACTTACCACATTGTTTGTAGAAGTCGTGAGATCAGAAAGGGAAATCTTCTTGTCTGGATGATGTGGATCCTCTGTTGGGAGAGTGTGCCATGTAATCTAAAAATGTCAAATATGTACTAAACCAGATTATTGCATAAAATGTGTGTTTTCGGGCCGTTATCAGCATTGAATAACGAGAAGAAACTGGACTGATATCGTGAAAAAACCGGTCGTTAATCGGGAGATTCTCTTGCGATATCGGGCCGGTTTTGAACTCAAATATCCTCGATCGGGGATTTGTTGTGAGTGATTCAGAAAATTGAAAATAAAGCCGAAATTTTGTCATTTCCCTTTTTTCGCGATGCAAAATCTTGGTAGACCCCTTTACACCATAATAAATAGTAAACTTGTTATCTCCCAGTGTAATCATATTTGATGACGTAATATAGTGACGTAGGTTTCTTGGAATAAAAAGTAAACAGAAGGGCAGCTGACGGATTTAAAACTAAAATTACTTGTTAACAGATATTATCCAGATATAAAGATCTATAAGGCTTGAGGAGAGCAAATTCGATGGATCTTTCAAACAAATGTGGTGGTAAGTCTATGTGTTTCTTATTTAAGTTACTGCAATTGTTCCTTTTCAGCTTCGTTTTTGATGAAATGGACGAATGCCCGAAACGAACCAGAGATCTACCTCGGAAGTTCCGATCTTTTTTTTTTAATTCTCGCACTGAAATGAACATTAGAATATCCAGAATATGTTTCTAAGAGAAAATATACTCGAATTGTTACAATTTCGCCATTTGAAATGAATATCATGTAAAAATGCGATAAAGATTGACTTCATAGCTACACGATGAAAAACTAACGGCCCGTCTAATGGATATCGTACACACGCAATATATGTCAAGTCGAATGTCGGGAAAATCCGGTATCTGTCGGTGTAAATGGCTAAATTTTTCACAAAGTATTTAAGTTATTCACATTTATCACATTTCTTTGCAAATACTTCATATTTTATGCAATAATAGCATACATTCACGTTTTTTGGTCGTTAACAATCTCAGAGGCCCACAAAATGGCTCTCAGGCGACAACGCTTTTTTAGTCCTCTGAGAATGTTGACGACCTCAAAAACGTGAATTAACCCTTTTTGGATTACTTACATTAGCCAACTCGTATTCTATATCATACACATCATTTACAAACAGTTCAGTCTTGTTAGCTACTTCCTCTGGGTCGAGAGTCAAACCTGAATCTCTGGCTAGATGTTTGCCAACTGTCCTGATGAACTTTTTGTAATCCAAACGAATCTGGAAAATATAAATTGCATTCGGCTCTTTTGCTGATATTCAATAAATGATCAAGAACACATTCCAAATTCATTCAGTAAAATAATGTAAATTCCTAATGGAAGTCGAATTTGTGTGTACATATTATATTCAATTTGGTTCTGAACAGTGTTGTGCTGGAATTTTATAAATGCCATATATATTTTCTGTTGGAAAGATATGTTATAAAAGTGAAAACGTGAAAATTAAAGTCAACAAAATACACTCAGATAAATTACGAGAGCAACGCCACTGGGTGAGGAAAGGTCATGGCGTACAATTGGTTTCCATACCTGTGAAGCTTCTGGGACAATGTAATAACGCCAGTACAACCCCATACCCGACATGTCGATCTGTAAGAGATGAAAAATAAAATTAAAAAAAAATGCTTGAAGCTGTTTACTAAATTAAAGGTAAAATTGGGATAACCTCAAACTGGGGAATCAACTGTAAGTGTAAATTATGAGCCCGACGTATCCCTATCAAGTTCAGCTTTGATTTTGCTTTTGACAATTATTTTCGATAAAGTTGGTTTGATAACATGGTTCTCTTATTTCATGTGACATTCTAAGAGAGGAATTGGAATGACCTTTTCTGTTGTTACGATGTCCGGCATTACAAATCATTTAATTTTGTTGAAGAAAGACTGACTTTCTTGTTATGAACGCATGTGACAAATTTTGCACTTTCTGGCATGATGAATTGCATTGAACATTTTAGATGTACTTTCCACGTCTTGTTTGCTAGCAAAATACCATCATCGGCATGAATATCTAGAGGCAAGGTAATTTTCTGTCTATGTATGGATGAAATGTTGTGTTCTGTACTTATATAAAATATAAAAACAGTCTATAGAGCTGACGTATATTAATTGTTTTGTCTAACACGTCTATGTGTATTAATATAGAAATATGCCTAGGGTCGTGGCATGACAATATAGGCAAGAATGAAAAAGAATGAGTTATACTTGCATCTGAAAAATGTGACAAAATAGATTACATCAATTAAACAAGAGCTTATAGAAAGCCTAGAGTCGATCGATGCAAAACTAGGTTGAACAAGTCATATTTTCTTTTGCGAAACGAACATAAAATGTAGGCCTACAATTCGTAGCGTGAATACTTTTTATCTGCCTCGTTGATGCAACGAAAGCGCACTGGTGTTGCCTCTTTAATCTACATGATAATTGCCAACGTTTTCGAACTTTGATGCCATGTTCAACCTCATTTTCGATTAAAACAAGAAATATAACTTTTTACACGTCTGTTTTCACTGATTCCTAACATTTTACAGGAAACTATTGAATGAGGCGAGTATGTAGGACATTCTTTCATGAAACATGTGATGTACATAATTTACCCATCATGATTCATTCAAGTAAAAAATGTAAAACGAAAACAAAATAAATCAACCACAATGACAAATCTGTGGCCTCTTTTTACTTGATAATTAGTGACACAGAACAATTCATCCAACATTGCTACCATTTTGCTATCGCCATATGAAAGAAAGATGGCCCTTAATCAAATCGACAATAAAATGCAATATAAAAAAAAAACACTCGCAGTTCAATATTTCTGCATTTTATTTAAAGGGTATCGGAATAAAATGCACCCACAAATTACAAGAAACGGAAACAAACATGGAGAGTTTACGGACTTCTTCAATCACTATGATAAACTATCATACATCATATATTATCTTTTACAGTTTTCTTTTTGTGGAGCTATCACTTTTGGCTAGCTCGGGGTTGTTATATATACAAATGTATTGCTATAAAACAAAAATGCTACACAAATGTCTAGCTTTAAAAAGAAAAAAATAAAAGGAAGAAAATGATAATCCCTAAAGTGGAAATGCTCCTTAAAGGGACATAACATTCCTATGTTTTTTTTTTTTAAAGTATGTCTTGATGCCAAGATTGGTTTTTCAATGCGTTTAAAAGTTTTCAATTTTTTTTTTAAATTGTTACTGATAAGTAAAAGAAACACCTGTAAATTTGGACGAAAGGATAAATTCCATTTACATCTGAACTTCTATATACATAATAAGTTCTAGGGGGAAATCTTGTAAATATTTCATAAGGAAATAGAAATTGTGCTATTTCAGATAAAAATAAAACGGAAACAAGAGAAAATATTATGTGAAAGGTCTCTTTAAATAGTACTACATTTAAAGTTTGGTTTCTTACCTCTATTACTCGCCTACCCCTGTTATAAGGATCAGTCCGCACCCGGAACGTGAACAGCGCAGCCACCCAGAAGTCGATGCTCGTTTTCTCAATGTTGGTCTGAAAGTTGAACGTTGAAGGATCGAACGTGTTTAGAACATCCCAGCCTCCTAGCGGTTGCACGATCTTCTCAATAAACACACGACCACCCGCATTCATTTTACCGTAATCATCTATGCAAGACACGAAGAAATCTTTCAGCTTCTTCTCCGCTGAAAACGAAGCGTCACGCTTCGGCGCTTGTTCAAGAATTGTTCTTAGTTTGTCTTCATTCTCGTAATAAAGATTCCAGAAAACTGTTCTTTGACTAACGTCCGGGTCTAATGGATGAAGATTTGGAAAGTTTCCACATGCATATTCGAAGAAGTCCTCACATGGGTTGATTGAAGTGTTCATGTTAGATACTGCGTAAGCTGCTGACTTTAAACATGGTGCGTCCGTACATAGTGTTTGCATTGCAATCTGAGCACTCGTCATTCCATCGGAATTCGAATCTGACGACGAACTGTTTTTGGCCACGATAGCAATCAGAGCCAAACACGAGATGAATGCGATTAAAGCCACAGCAGCTAGGATCACTTCTCTGATCCGGAAACTGTAAGATCTTATCCGAATCTCTGGTATAATCGGTGAAGTATCAGTCTGATCAAAACCGCGATAGTTCTCCGCCATCTTGTTTTCAGGAATGATCACTGCACCACCAAAGTTAGATTGGTCTCCGTAGTTCGGATTGTTAAAACTGAGTCCGGAGCTCGCACCCACGACCGCGGCGCTGAACCTGACGGTGGATCCCGTGTTTGCGTATGTCGCAGTTTCACTTTTGCCCGATAACTCCGGTGTGGTAGAACTCGGTGCGTCTATCTCCTCGGCCGCCTTCATTGAGCAGTGTGGGTCTACTGATTACATACAATATCTATATCGTCATCTTATCATCAATGTATGTGTGATTGCGTCCATCGTTCTGAGCACAGGCTTGTACTGACATATACGATTAACGATCGACAGTCATGCTAAAACGAACCTTTTGGAAGACATTCTTTTTTATAAAGAAATGTTTCACTTATTGTATGTACAACAAATGATAAAAAGAACCAAAATTAATATCTACTTGAAGCAAAATCTATTATATTCAAAAATAGAATTAGAAGAAATAGGAAGAAAATGCAAAAGAAAATGGTATTATGCGTTATTAATGCCGACATAGCTTGATCCATGGATATAGAAAATGTTCCATTTACCAAAATAAGGGCAGATAGAGACACCACCACCAACAACAAAAATAAAATAAAGAAATAAACTAGACGAATATTAATCAATATGCTTGCATTATGTTTGTATTGGATAGAAAATTATCGAAACGTATGAATGAATGCTTCAATAATAAGATTTTATAATCTAATTAATCTAATTTTCATCCCTTAATACTTTTAGAGCTACCAAGGACGTCAACCCATGTAAAATTTTGAAAGGAAATTTAGAAGGACCCTTTTCTCTTGGCGAGTCTTGATTATTTTCAATTCCAATCACGTTTGTGGTCGAAACATCAATTATCAGATATCTATTTGGTGGTCTTCGATTGTAATTGATTTTTTGTCAACCTGCTTATCAATATGTAAATTAGTCTTACTTCATGTATATTTTTAATTGATTTTACAGATTTTATCATTTGATTTGAGCGATGCTACACTTAATTTTATAGTGATGAAAATGTACTTGTAAACAGATGTTGACTTTTTGAATCTAGAACTTATCAGTTGGTCTGGTTTTATAATAAAGGATATATGTATCTTCTATATTATGAATAGTAAGAAACGCGTTATATGTCGAACGGCAGTTAACTAACGTGGAATGTCGTCAAGAATTTCTTACTGCAAAATTGAACGTTGGGTAAGCCAAACAAACTTTTCAGAATGTAAAAAATTTATTTGTTTATTCATTTTTGCACCCCCCCCAGTTCAACAACTCGCTGAGTACACAGAAAACCTATTAAATTAATACACGGAAGCAATCATAATCCACACGAAATACCACATCCAACTTAATACATATTGCCATTTTCCTTTTTGTTTTCAAGAATTATGAAAAAAAAGGTTTTCACAAATATACTAAGACTCTAGCACTTTTCAACAGAAATTCATATTAAAATGATATATCAAAGTAAAAGGACAGGTACATTTAAGTGAGTTTCTAAACTACCGAAATAAATAGTTGGCGGCACGAAAATGAGGACCGGAATACTAAAAAAATGTAAAAGGGCGATCGAAAGTAGGGATGCCCATCCGGTAGAGTAATTTCTATAAAAACCTAAAGTGGTCATTAAACAAACTAAAATCAAACATAGGAAAAATTGGATACATGCGTGATTGTGCAATCATTTTACTTATACATTTTTTATGTGTACCCCTTTTTTAAAGTAAAAATTACTTTTCGACGGATTCAGGCCGCAAATTACAAAGTTTTAGAATTCTATGCAGTAGTATTATACAACATGTATTTAACTGCTTTATGTTTTAGGTTCTCAGATATGATTTCAATATTTTCATTGTAAATGTGCGAGAATAAAACGTTTCAAGTGTAAGAATTTGTGTTCATTTTCTGTGAATCAAACGACAAATTCTGCTAAAGAGCACCTTTAAGCCACGACACGTCAAATATGACATTTCTATGTAAAAAGCTAGATTCGCTAATTGATAAAGCGCGCGCTTAAACACGCTTTTTGACGTGAAACAAGGGCACACTTTGTCGACTGTCGAAATGTCTCTTTAACTCTTTTTCAACAAGACCTTAGTTTTAACCTTTATGACTGTAAAGGATTCAGAAAACATTCAGGTAAACGGAGAAATTGCTGAAATTCAGCAATTTCCCTTTTTGTTTCAACATTTGCAAACCATATCAACATCAATTTCGTGGCTGCAGCAGCTTAAGAATTTGACAAGTCTAAAATTTTGTTTGGGAAAGGGTTAAATGAATGGCTTAAGAATGAGTCGTAAATAACTTGAGCTACGCTGTTACAAAAATATATTCCATAATATATTTTAGGTATAGTGCTATTTATTACCAAATGAGTCTTGACTTTGACCCTTTCCCAAAATAAGACCTGGTTTTGACTTCCCTAGTAGAAAAGGCTTGGGGAAAATATTGAGACAAAAGAAGAAAATGCTGATAGCTAGCATTTTTCCTTTTGCCTCATTATTTTCTGAGCTATATCATAGTTGTTCACATCCTGTCTATACCAACAACCATTTTGTCCTTTGCATCAGATTTTGAAGTGAACAACCCTAATCTTTTGTTGATTAGGAAAGGTTTAATTAATAAACAATTAGTATGAAACAAAATAAGAGATAATGGTTAACTTAAAAAGATACAAAAAGGTCGTTGACCACTGTGGTTAATGAAATACAAAATCATCAATCTTATTAGAAGAAAACTGGGATGTTCAACATTTGATTAAAATCAGCGTTTTCAGTTCTAGCCATAAAAATGTTTCTTAACCCCTTTTATTTGCATAAGTTTTGAACCCCCACACCCCCTCCTCACTCTAGATAATTGTACGGTCTGTTTGATATAGCGTCGAAATAAGGGAAGGGAATTGCTGGTTATCAATGTTTTCTTGTTTTAATTTAGATACTTAAAATTTTAGATCAATACACATTGTGGAAACGTAAGACATCTTGATTCTAGAGATGTAAGACAAGACATACTGTTCTTAAGTTTGGTTGAATTGGAAATCTGTTGCAGATGATGAAATTGGCATAACTGAATAAAGAATTTGTGCTTACTATAATCGGAAAATATTGAGATAAAATGAGAAAATGCTGGTTACCAGCATTATCTTCGTTTGTCTCGTTGTTTTTTTCCCAAAAAATCTGCCATTTCCTTCAGAGGACGTCAAAACCAGGTATTGTTTGTGAAAGGATTGAAATTTCCAAAATAGCCTTATCTGAAACTAGAAAAAAGTTGTTGCAGACGACAAAACAAAATGTTTTCTATAAGGACTTGTTTGATTCAATTATACATTTAATAAACATGAAAGTTTTAGTATTGGTAGACTTTTATCTCGATGCTATCCATAATTTTCTATGGAAAGGTGTTAAATGTCGTGATCGTTAGGTAAAGGATCAACGAGGAAGCGTTAACAGCTTCCTTCATAAATTTTAAAATCAATCCTTAGGGAATTTTGAGTGTGACGTAAGAGTCCAACTATTGTTCTAAAAATAGAAACATAAGGAAATCACCTATTGTATTTTTAGCATCTCACTTGTAAAATGCATTCTATTGGTTTAATTGTAATGATAAAACGTTTGAATTCCCTGCGCGTGAAAATATTAGGATTTTCCTTAGATTTTCTGATTTGTTTCAGATTAGGACGAAAAGTAAAGAAAATGTCATTTTTGTGTAGAAATTAGAATTTTGCGGATCTACACCATAAAACAAACTGGCGGGAGGTAAATTATTTATTTTTTCTCTTTTTTTAATAACTTTGTTTTTTTTACAGTAATATTCTCTTGAACAATGTTATCCTTCTATTGATCCTATGAAATTTTGACTTATTTTAATTGGACGAATCGTGGCGGTCTTTTACGCCAATATATTAAATATTCATTCAAAATTGTCAGGTCTATCTTTTTGTTTTCGTTTTGTGAAGTCCGAAATTCCGACAGTGTAAAATAGGGTCAGACAGCACGTTTTAGAAAAAACAGGTATTTTCTGGGTATGGTCATTTTTTTTACATAAAACTTGATAAAAAGTTTTTGACGACCAACCAAAATTTTGTATTTTGAAAAGGCATCTATCACTCTTCTCTGTACCTCTGTAGTTGACAATATTTTTCAGCCGCTGCTTGGAGTTTACAACATCCGGAGAATTGGGACCCGGCTTCAGTTGAAGAATGGATTAACCACGTGGCACTGAAGTACAACTTCCCGGATGATATGCGCCGGAAATGTGTCTCGCGCCTGCGAGGTGTAAGCGGAAAGCGACTTGTCGCGATGCAAATGGCGGACTTTCAATACAGCTTCAAAGAAGTGGGAGAACTAATCTACATGGCATTCTTACAAATACTTGATGTTGGTCCGGATTTTAAAGGTGAGAAATGACTCCATAAAGCATCCTAAATATGCACATTGTTTGCAACAATGCGGTTCCTGGAGAAGGTTTGTTTTTATCAACCCTTTCCCAAACGACACAATTTTAGGGTGATCCACTTCAAAAACTGCCACAAATGACAAAATGGGTGTTTCTAAAGATAGGATTTGTGTAAAGTATGGCACAGAACATATTGAGACAAAAGGAGAAACTGCTGATTATCAGCAGTTTCTTCTATTGTTTCAAAGTTTTCCCAAGCATTTTCTATTAGGGACGTGAAAACCAGGTCTTGTTTAGGAAAGGGTTAAGATAATAGGCGACTGTACCTCGAAACAAATTAAGTTCATTCTATTACAGTTATGCTAAAAAATTCTAAATAGTTTTTAAGATTTTCTTCTGTAGACCAAGTATCAGTGATGTGACAAAATTTGAAAAAAATGTCTCTATTCTTAATAAGTGTGTCCTTTTACTATAAATGGAAACATTGCCTGCAATTCTAGATAATACCAATATTTTCCATTTCTAACAGAACGAAGTCAATATTATACAGAACGGATCCGGTCTATTTTGGAAGTACTCATACAGTCCAATAAAGGCAAGTGTGGACATTTGTGTATTAAAGTATTTCCCAAAATAACAACAAAAAGTGTGGTTCGATGTCATGTGTACGACAAAATTTATGCCTAAAACATTAACTTTGAATTAAACAAGTTAGAAAATATTGAGGGAAACAGATCACCAGTTTTGTTCCCGTCTCTCAATGTTTTCAAAAGCTGTCTCCACTATCGATTAACGGCTTTTAAAGGCATTTAAAGAAATTTTAGATATTACACATAAGATTGCAACTTTGTATCCGTCGATAAAATACGAGCCAGAAAATTTTAACCTTCATTTGCAGTGATCAATCCGCCATTATGGAAGACACTCCCGGTAACACAGTGGACATCAACGGAAGTGATGCAATGGCTGACTTCCGTTATGGAAGATAACTCTAGTCTACAGAACGATTCTGATCGACTGTTCGATGCGTTTGAGGGAATAAATGGACAACAATTGAGTTCCATGTCCGACGATGAAGTCAGCATGTTAGCCAAAGAACACGTGGTCGCAATCAAAGAATCTCTGTCTTTATTGAAAAAGAAGGGTAAGTCGCACTTAGATAATACAGAATTAGTGGCCTACAGTATAAAAGGGCCCATGCTAGGTTTTTATACTTCCGAACTGTTCAGGAACTCATATTTGTGCATGGAAAAACAATTTGCAATGCATAAAAACCTCAATCACGGCGAATAACCATTTTTCCTTTGCTATAGATCAATTCTTTACAAGCATGTTTACAAATTCTATTTTTACTTCAAAACGAGACAAGGTCAAGGTCAACGAGACACACCCCGCGGTATTAACACACCGTACAACCGGCTGTGTCGATGACTGTAGCATTATTTGCGAGGGATACGTGGAAAGGTTTATTTTGTAGAAGCATTGAACATTTATACGCGTATTTATACCAAAGATCCTTGTGTTCATTTATAAAGGTAAATGAATTTGACCTACCATGCACCTGACATCAGATGCCGAATCTGTCTTCGCTGACTTTCGACGCAGCCGGTTGTACGGTGTGTTGAATCTCACTGAGCACAGATGACGTACCTCTGACGTAATTGATTTTTGAAGGTTGGGCATATGTAACCGATACAAAACAAAAACAAGGACAATACAAAACGGAACCGCACGTTATTCATTGACTTGGATTTTAATACTTAAAGGGGCCCATTCTAGGTTTTTATGCTTCCGAACTGTTCGAGAACTCATATTTGTGCATGGAAAAACAATTTGCAATGCATAAAATCCTCAAACACGGCGAATAACCACCTTCCCTTTGCTATAGAGCAATCCTTTACAAGCGTGTTTACACATTCTATTTTTACTTCAAAACGAGACAAGGTCAAGGTCAACGAGACACACCTCCGCGGTATTAACACACCTTACAACCGGCTGTGTCGATGACTGTGACCTTATTTGCGAGGGATACGTGGAAATGTTTAATTTGTACAAATACTGAACATTTATACGCGTATTTATCAACTGTAGAATACCAGAGATCCTTTCATTAATTTATTAAAGTAGATGCATTTGACCTACCATGCACATGACTGCAGATGCCGAATCTGTCTTCGCAAACTTTCGACGCAGTCGGTTGTACGTTGTGTTGAATCTCGCTGAGCACAGATGACGTTCCTCTGACGTAATTGATTTTTGAAGTTGGGCATATGTAGCCGTTACAAAACAAAAACAAGGACAATAAAAACGGGCTGCTCGTTATTAATTGACTTGGATTTTATACTTAATAAAGCTTGATGCCTACTAACAATGGACGTAAGTGATCTACCCCTTCAGGTTGGTAATTTCATACGTTATTTCTGGTTTGTAATTATTGTGCCATTTGCATTTTCGACAGTCTGTGCCATTTGCATTTTCGACAGCCTAGCAGGCCCCCCTTAATGTATGTTTCTTGTTTGCTAGGGATTTTGCATTTCATTTTGATTAGATTTTTTGAAGTTCAGATCTCGCCTTCAAGGGCATCTAAAACGCAACGGAAAGTTCCACCGCCGAATGTCTTCGACGTCGCCCGCATAATTTCGGCGTCACGCGAATCCCATTATGGTGGTTTACCTTAAATCCCCAAAACACACGAACAAAAAATTATTACGCCGTTCAATTTTCTTTTAACAGATGCCGACGAACACTCATGCGTACCCAGGGAACAGACACCAAGACCACCCGATTTTGAAGGCCCAGATTCATTCGAGTACAAATCACAGCCCCATAGTTGGTAGTTCCAATTTTTTGGTTGTTGAAACCTTAATGATCTCAAAGTTCTTGTTATACTTTTCCCAAAGTTTGATATCCTTTAACGTTTAACTAACATGACCACCAAATAAAACTATTGCATTTTTACGATTCCCGTGATAATAAAGTAATATTATGCTCAATTCATAGCTTCATTAATTATTGTATACTATTTCTAAAAGTAATGATAGCACAAGTGGCAAACAAGATGAGTGCATGTAAAGCACACTCATCCGCCGATCCTATGCGAATCAGTTAGAAACGTTCGAGTCTATCAATTTAGAGCTAATGACTTCGAAGCCCGGATCGCCGAAATCCTCACTGACAAAAGTCATTTGTCTCTCGTTGTTGGCTGATGAATAACATATAATTGAGATGAGCAGCTGGTGGCTTGAATTCGACGTTGTGTTTACACTCGTGCATGTTCGTGAATACGAGAAGGCATGTTTAGATGCACAAACAGTCGAAATATGTCTGGCGTTAAACCCCATTCAATCAGTCGATAATAAGCTCCCTCATGGCCTAGTTAGTTGTTGGAAAACATTGTTGCAGAGCTACATGTATATAGTATACATCAATGTTATTGGGTGGATCATACCAAGTTTCATTCTAAACAAATACCATTCATGTGACTTTAGAAACACAAAAGTACTCATTATTTGAGAAGAAAAGGAGGAACACATAATAAAAAAGAAATATTAATTCGAATAAAAAATATTTTTATTTCTTCAAAAAATTTTCATAGTTTCTGGACATCTGTGCAAACCTCCTAATAACCAAGTATTTTCTTAAAACGCCTTTGTTTTGTCATCTTAAGAAAAAAAAACTTTGGAAAGCATGGAATGTAAAATTAGAATACCAACAGTCAGTGTTTTTGTATTAGATAGAGGCTGTATAGTAAATTCTACGCGAAATAAACATTCAAATGCGCGCAGCGCATTGAATGTTTATACTGCATAGAATCTGCTATACAGACTGTATCTGACTTAGTGTTTGCTAGCGGTTCATTGGAGACGGGGCGTGACTATGTATAGACGTCACATAAACTAGTCGACAGTCTCATTTATGCAAAATATAGCGACTAAATTTTAAAATATACGGAAATTCCATTGTTCCATAAAGTAGGTCGAACACTTAGTACATTTACTTCAACGTGCAGATGAATTCACTTTCGTTGCTCATTTTGTCAGTCTGCAATGATCGTTTATTTTTGAAATGTTTTGTATTTCATTATCTGGAAAAGGTCTATCATTTCCAAAACAATATCTGGCTTTGACGTCCATAATAGGAATGGCTTGGGAAAATATTGAGTTAAAAGAAGATAACGCTGATAACCAACAATTCCCATTTTGTCTCAATATATTCTGTGCTATAATTTACACAGATCCTGTATTTATCAACATCCATTTTGTCGTCTGCAAAAGCTTTTGAATTGGAACACCCTAATTTATTGCCGTTTCGAAGAAGGGAAAACAAAGGCTAAAGCTACGACTCTTTGGACGCCCAGAAATATGTATGATTCAAGCATTTACATAGATATACAAAAAATAGTAAAAATTGCAATGACAATACACTCGACATTTTACATATAAAACATAAATTACATATAAAATATGTATTGCACATGTCATTAAAACATGCTTGTCAACACCGGGTCATATCGAAGGGCATACCGTACAGTACTTCTCGCGTGTTTTTTGCCTAAACATTCGCCCAACGTAGCTATCAAAAAATTCGGGTGGGAAATTGCGGTGATTTTTCCATCGCGACCACTGAGTTCTTCCACTTAAAATTTCCGCGATCCACCACGAATCGCAGTGGCGGGTAGAAACCGCGATTTTCCACCCGCGGAGTGGAAATGCCAGGTATAGTCTAAGCTTTTCCACGCAAATCACCGCGAGTCGCGGTCGTTAAGTGGAACTTCGCGGTGAGTCCGCGTGTTTGGGTGGAAAAACAAGCGATGATGCATGAAAATAGGCAAAAAAACCTCGCGAGGTGTACTGTACGTACAATATATGAGCCAGAATCTAGGAAAGGTCCTTTGAAGCATTTGAGACAGTCATGTTTCAAAATCAGCCTGTGCGTAAGTGGAGTCCCACTAGACGCCTCGCTTCTTTCGTAAGTTATGGTTGCTTCAGGTAATAGAGAAGCTATTGGAGAACAAAATGGGCACAGAGCAGACTGTGTGCATACACAGGCTGATCTGGAATCATGTTCGGCGCAAATGTCGTAAGGGACCTTTTTTAGATTCTGGCTCAATTATGAATATATTTGTACACGATCTATACAAATTTCACCGGAAAATAATCATCAAATACTACATTCTGATATGTGACGACACGGCGGGTAATCAGGGGAAAAAACCTTCTGCATGATTCTCCGCTGGCTGTGTTTATGTCGTCTGACAATGTAGGAAAATACCATAATCAGGGTTAGTCATTAGTACATATTTCTTGCGATTGTTTAGAGTTTAATAAAGGATTGGAAAATAAATGCTGCGGGCCTAAGTGTAATGTTTTGCTGAATGTCTGCAAGATATATGCATAGATAATGCTTTAACAATTCTAATACTGATATGACATGACATTATATAGCACAGTTCAAAGTTGCGCTATGAACAACTAGTCCTCGATATAATTGTTCAAAATGATAACATGATAAACATACGTGGCAATATCTGGCAGTTTCCAAGAATGATGCTTGTTTCGCATGGGCCTCAGTCACTTATTTATATCTCTAGCAAAAAGCTAGCAAAATATTCCATTCATATTTATCCTTCCTTCAACATCAAATCGTGCAAAAATCACATTTTTTCTCTTAGCTCTTACATGTGTCTTTTAGTTGAAACTAGCTGAAAATCCAACCGATTGTCATTAGCACAATCATAGACTGACACTCGCGTTCATACTATTCAATGTCATAGCGAAACCGTTCTCAGATTCTAGCAAAACTGGACACGGATACAACACGACATTTTAGGTCGACCGTCCTAGTATCATTTCCTTTTCTGTGACTTCTACATGTACCTATTTAACACCATCCGGGGGACCATATGCCATCATAATATTTCGGATGTGCCAGTTTAGTGAGAGGCTGGTTCTGTGCAGGAACCAAGGTCTTTTTGTATTGTTTGATCTTTCGTATTAGCTTCTTTACTAGAACTGGCTTCTTATCTGCTATATTGTTCTTCTCCAAAGGATCATCTGAAGTGACACAAATGATATAATTAAAGAAATAAAGAATTAAAGTCACCACAGCTTCTGAATTACAGTTTTGAATATAAATTTATAAAGCAGGACAAGATCCTCTTTGGTCACTTATGAAGTGAAATATTATCATTTTTATTATAATTATCACATTACTCGACTTCTATGCCATGAATCTTTCTAGATAAACATTATAGTTTTCGACATCAACATTTACATTGTCTTCCAAAATCATGTGATTTACATCGTTTTTTCTTCAGTCTTTTTCGCTGCAACAAGGATATTTTCCTCTGACGGACGTCTGTAACAAATTTGAATTTGCAATGTCATTTTTTTTTCATTTGAGAAAGTCTTAAAACAACCAACGTTTACCTCTTAAATTGAACAGCTGGATGTTCGGAACAACTATCCTTTTCTCCTCTAAAGCATGAGCCTCCTTGAACTTGTCACATCTATATTTTTGGAACTTTTCATTCAAATTTAACCACGTCTTATAGGCACCAGTCCGTTCTGCCAGTTTGGACGCCCAATCTCGGAACACATAAAAAGACCGGGCGAACCACCACCCCCTGTTTGCCTCCTTTTCGTCCAGAATTTCATTACGCCGTACGAGCCTGTCTTCATCTTGATACTTAAACCCGATTTTTCTGGAGTTACAACTCGGCTTGCTTTTAGCCGGGTACCAACTGTTGTATCGACCTGGCTTACCGACGATTAGTTTGTAGTCGCCCACCCTGGAATCAAAACACGGGCAAAATATATGACCATATATTTGAATTCTTCATTCCAATTTTAACCTTTCCCAAACGACAAAATGTTTAAATGACCCAATTGGAAAGCTGCTATAAACGACAAAAAATCGTGTTGAAAAGGAAAGGATTTGCGTACAGTATGGCACAAAAAATATTGAGACAAAAGGAGAAAATGCTGATTATCAGCATTTTCTTATTTTGCATCAATGTTTTCCCAATCCTTTTCTAATAGGGACGTCAAAAGCAGGTCTTGTTTGTGAACTGGTTAAACTAGACTAAGTGTGCATTTATTTAGTATCTTGAATTAAACTTTGATTAAAAACAATTGTACCACCTTTGTCTTTGCCTTTATCTATACGTTAACTATGTTAATGCTGGGTCCAAGTTCAATGGTTTCAAACAAGAAAAATTAATGCTTTTAAAACGATACCAAAAACATCTATGTCTAAACAAGTCACACTCTGTGTGTCTTACACTAAACATCAAAAACAATATTCATCTTAAACCTTTCAAGACTTCAACTTAAATTTTGTAATTTCTTACCGAATAGCTGCCTTGCCTTTGAGTTCATTGATATTATACACAAATTCAGATCTAGGTGCCGGCCAAGCACGGCTGATACTCAACCATTGGTCCATTCCATCTATGAATGGCGCTGAAAAAATAAGACAAAAAATGAATGGCGTACAAGATATAGTTACAATTATAGTTATAAAGTTATAACGCTAGTTTAGTCAATATAATTAAAGGAATTTTGTCATATCAAATTAGGGAACATTTTTTCCAGTAAACCGTGACATAAATTCGGAGAAACAAAAGTATTTTTCAGGCGTTGTTAAAAATATCTCGTAACTACGTAACAACACCGACTGTTTGTCCACACATAACGGTAAATCCAGTCTATGTAGCACAAAAACCATTGCCATAGAAATAAACGTGTAGTTTTGTATTATCAATATCTATAGGTGCTTACAATTTTGGAAACATTCTCTTAACATTTCAACACAAGAAATAAGACAGTCCAAATGAGTTTTCTGTAAAAATGTGGTCAATAGCAATAAATTATAGGTTTCTGAATAACTTACACGGACTCCCTCCAGCCAGACGAAGTAATGTTGGATACCAGTCTACAGCATGAACCAGTCTAAAAATGAATTCAAATATTTTAGTTAATGTGGTTTAAAGAGCTATTTAAGATATATCAAATGTTACATAAGCATGACATATATAATTTCTTGTGCTTCACGTTTTCGTATTTAAATCTTTAGGTAGTTTAACATTCGAACTGTCAAACTCTAATATCTCGTTAGATTGAACTATGATAATTTTCGACCTGAATTCTCCACCTCGTTTTTAACCAGTCAAAGTATTGACTTTTGTATTTGAAAGTTATGTCAACAAATTACAAAAGACATTGATCGACAGCTTCATAAGATTGCAATGTAATTTAAAGTACGTGTACCTACCCTGTATGAGTAATCCCCGTCTTTTCCAACAATGTTTTGCTGTATACAAAAGTTGGTACTCTGGTTCCACCTTCCCATAATGTTGTTTTGGCTCCACGTAAAGGCCAGTTAGAACCAGCGATGTATGATGCTGCGCCATTCTGTTTTTGGAAAGAAATGAAGAAGCTTAAAAGCTTTTTCTCATGGCAATAATAACAACATAAAGAGTAAAATTTCAGGAAACTGAAGCAAATCCATATTACAAAATTCATTTTTGTCAAATTGACATAATGGGCTTTACAATTATCAAATTCTTGTGATATTGACTTGATGGCTATGCATTTTTCGAAAGTATTTCTGTTCCAAACTCTGAAATCCTATGGCATATTTCTTTTTTCAAATATCGATGCTTTTCAACTAACTGTAGCTTGTTTTAAGCCGCAGTTGCGAGTTTTTGTTGAAAAGCGACGATGTACTGGTACATGTATACTGATGTTGGAAAGGAATATCACACAATGGTGGTAGTTGCATGTAAAATTGTATATGAGCCAGGATCTGGAACAGGGTCCCTTATAGCATTTGAGACAGCCATAATTCTCGATCAACCTGCAACAAAAATCATTCTAAACCAGATCCATGCGGGTGTCTCACAGTTGCTACAGATCACTATATAGGTTGATCATGAACCATGTTGGGCTCAAAAGCCCTTAATAACCCTTTTGTAGATCTTGACTCATAATGTATCTTTAAAAGTAGATACTAGTATTTACTCACGTCAGAAATAAAGACGACCAGAAGATTGTTGGAATATTTGTATCGCTGCATTCCTCTCATAATTTTGTTGACGGCTTCGTCTACTGCTGTTATCATGCCTGAAATGGATACATTCGTTAGCGCTCCATTAAGACTTTCAACAATTGACCAAAATTAAGTAGATTGTAGGAAAATAGCAGGATTCCAAATATGCTTGGACATTAACAATTGTACGAAAAGCACTACACATTTATTTGCAGTCACATAAATGGTTTTAGCTGTACAATTTGTCTAACTTGAGGACATACAAAGGCTAAAAAGAACAAATAAGTTAAGGTCTTAAATATATTTTTTTGTAAAACGAATTAGACATACCGCTATATAATCTCCTATTTTTATTCTTGATATGTTTGTACTTGCTGGAATATCTCTTGGGAACCTGGAACAAGAAAATGTGCAGTATTTACTCCGACAGATAATTCTTCATTTGGTATTGATCATACATGTAAAAGTCAGTTCCATTTTACCACAGCATTGATATCTATCTTTGATACTTTGTGTATTCATTTCCAATACAAATGGTTTACCAAAACGTACTGTATTTATTTTCAAATATATGGATGGATTTGTCTTTAGATAAATGACCCTGGTCTGCTTGAAATTCTTTTCAAGTAATCGAAACAAGGCAAAATGTCATTGACGTCTTTCACGAATCGCCATTGATTGCATTTAAGGTTTACAGACCCTGAATTTTTTTTACACTTTCTAGCCGTACGAAATGCATCAAATTTCACACACTTGTACATACACTTCACATAAGTTGATTCATCGTGCCGGATTTCAAGATTATGCTTCAGAAAGAAAATAATTTACAAATATTTTTTACTCTATATTCATATGCATGGGAGGTAATTTTGAGCATTTTTGTCAAATATTTCTATAAGCATGCATTAATTCAAATTTCTAAACCGTGCAAAATGCTTATTTTTGAATTTGGAATGGAAATGTACCACCGTTGAGGAATTATTTGCACTTCTTAAATTTCGCCTCTGGCTCTTTGGTGCTTTTGAGGGTTCAGATACCTTAAAAAGTTTAATATTCATTCAAAATCTGTCGAGCGTACCTGTATTGGTGAATGTACACCTTGAAATGACATAAACATGAACAATGGTTGTGTGGCTGCGTCATGGTTCTTCAGCAGGTCAACTGCGTGACGAGCAAATGTTTACAAAAATAAATTTTGTAAACTCACCCCACAATACCATGATCGGACTATAATTATATATTTATATCATTATTCCTTACCTGAATGGGTGAATGTACACCTTGAAATGACATAAACATGAAGAGAGGTTGTGTGGCTGCGTTGTGATTCTTGAGTATTTCAACGGCATGGCGAGCAAATATGGACTGTAAAAACAACAATGTAGTTTTATTAATGCAACAAACACGTATAATGCTCAATTCTTTTGCATTTTTGTTTCCAGAGAGCCGATGTTCTCTATTTATAAGAATCTGCAGCTGCAAAACCATTCTTTGAAAACGTACAAATATTCAGCAGATGAGTCTAAAAGTATCAATTTCTAGTTAAATATTGTTAATCATTAAGCTTCGGACCATGATTCAACAAGATCAAAAGTTGTCTTTGGAAAACACAAAAATTACTTATCATTTATAATCATATTCCATTCGTATTTAACACTTGACTACACGAATGTATTTGTTTTGTACTTACCGTAGAATATCTGTTTTTCGGTGGGTAATGTACAGAAGTATTTAACCGGAAGTCATAACCGCCATCTGAAAAGTGATGTCAAAATCGTCAATTTAGAAAATGTTTTGCATGAATGTGATAAGGAACAAGTCTGGTTAGAGCAGAAAACTTCAAAAAGTATCTCAAAGTCTGTTAAGCAGAAACTTATTGAAAACTTTAAACATTCATGGAAGGAATCTATTTTTGAATCCCCCAGATGTTTAAACTATAGAATATTTAAGCAAAATTTTGAATTTGAAAAATACTTCAATATTTTACCAACAGACTTGGCTTTGGCATATTTCCGTTTCAGATCATTAAACCATAAATTCCCTATTGAGTGGGGTAGATTTGTCGGCATTGCAAGGGATGAAAGAATTTGTAGTTTATGCTTTCTTAATCATCTGGGAGACGAATACCATTATGCGCTTGAATGCTCTTACTTCGAGGATTTGAGAAAACTATATTTACCAAGAGATATGTGGCTGGGTTCTATGAATACATTGAAATTTGAAACACTTATGAACACCAGTGACACTCATGACATTTTTAAACTAGCAAAGTACTGCAAAGAAGTGCTTAAGACATTTCAAGAAATTTTCAAGAATGTATGATTTATCAGTATCTCAGTGATCTCATAATTGTGTTCAGAATCTATCAGTATTTCAGTGATCTCATAAATGTGTTTAGGATATAGTGCTAGGACAGATACCGGTAGTGCGACGATTCGTAGTGTTAAAGTTTCGACCCTCTCCCACATGACTTGCTTAGACTGTCCCAACTAAAAACTGTTGCAAAGTTAAATTGTTGAAATTAACATGGAGTGTGTGTATATTGCAGCGGGGAGAGCGTTGGGGCGGGGGCAGGGAGTGTTGATGATCCGCACTCCCTTCTTTTGCCGCGGTGTTTTCCCATACCGATGTTTTCCTAAGCCGTTCTTGCCGGGAACTTCAAAACCTGGTCTTGTCAGGGAGCGAGTTGAAGTAGACATGGTTTTTGTATGTGATTTATTTATGTAAAAGACAGTTCATTGACCCTTTCCCATACGCGAAAAGTTAGACTGGTCCAATCAGAAAGCTTCTTCATTGACGTACAACCAAGCAGGTTTGACCCTGTTCCTGGCAGCTAAAATTTTGGGTGCTCCAGTTTGAGAGCAGACAACAAAACGGGGGCTAAGAGAACTATGATTTGTGTACAATGCAGCATGGGGGATGTTGAGGCGGAGGGAGAAACTGCTGATTCTCAGCAGTTTCTTCTTTTTCCTCAATGTTTTCTCTAGCCATTTTCAGCTTGGCATGTCAAAACCCGGTCTTGTTAGGGAAAGGGCTAAATCAATAAGAAACTCATATATTATAATGTATATTGTAACAATGAAGTTATTGGGACAAAACGAGGGAGTGCTGTTTACCAGCATTTTCTTCTTTTGTCCCAATGTTTTTCACAAGATTATTTTACTTGAGACACCAAAACTAGGTCTGTATTGTTGGAAGGGGTTTGCTGAAAGGCCTTCTTGTTGCATTAGTACGCTTTTGAATTTCCAGTATACTTATATTTGGGTAGGCATGCACAAGGGTGCGGACCGGTCTGCACAACGGTGCTGACTGGTCCCCATTCTTGCTGCATGCGTAGAAAATTGCTTGTAATTGGATCCCGGGTCTGGTGTATGCATAAACTGCTCTGATGAGTGTTTGACAGCAGTATTTCTTGTGAATGTAGCAATACATTCACAGGTTTGTCCGAGCAACTCGGTGACAATTTTGTTTTAGTTTACAATTTGTAACTTTCCTCTAAGTATTTGTTTGTTGCAAGTTTTGACTTGTACCCCAGCTAGGGGTGAGAGTTGATAATAAAAACCTTCAAAAACCTTCAAAACCTTATTGAAGACAGTTCATTAACCCTTTCCCACATGCAAAAAGTTAGACTGGTCCAATCAGAAAGCTTCTTCATTGACATACAACCAAGCAGGTTTGACCCTGTTCCTGGCAGCTAAAATTTTGGGTACTCCAGTTTGAGAGCAGACAACAAAACGGGGGCTAAGAGAACTATGATTTGTGTACAATGCAGCATGGGGGATGTTGAGGCGGAGGGAGAAACTGCTGATTCTCAGCAGTTTCTTCTTTTTCCTCAATGTTTCCTCTAGCCATTTTCAGCTTGGCACGTCAAAACCCAGTCTTGTTAGGGAAAGGGCTAAATCAATAAGAAACTCATATATTATAATGTATATTGTAGCAACGAAGTTATTGGGACGAAAGGAGGGAGTGCTGTTTACCAGCATTTTCTTCTTTTGTCCCAATGTTTTTCACAAGATTATTTTACTTGAGACACCAAAACTAGGTCTGTACTGTTGGAAGGGGTTTGCTGAAAGGCCTTCTTGTTGCATTAGTACGCTTTTGAATTTCCAGTATACTTATATTTGGGTAGGCATGCACAAGGGTGCGGACCGGTCTGCACAACGGTGCTGACTGGTCCCCATTCTTGCTGCATGCGCAGAAAATTACTTGTAATTGGATCCAGGGTCTGGTGTATGCATAAACTGCTTTGATGAGTGTTTGACAGCAGTATTTCTTGTGAATGCAGCAATACATTCACAGGTTTGTCCGAGCAACTCGGTGACAATTTTATTTTATTTTACAATTTGTAACTTTCCTCTAAGTATTTGTTTGTTGCAAGTTTTGACTTGTACCCCAGTTAGGGGTGAGAGTTGATAATAAAAACCTTCAAAAACCTTCAAACCTTCAGATCTTGTGCCAAATCAATATCTACCACTAGATGTCGCCTACGTCGATTATCATCCATTCTGTGCTAACTACTTTCAAGATGTCAGCGCCCTTTAAATACATACACGTGGTACTTTCTGTCACGCGGCACATTTGCTTCAAATGCTTGCATCAAGTACAATTATCTGATTTGAATTAATTTTTGTTCGATAAAATTGAGATGAAAATTATACTTTTTTTTGTAGTAAATGTAGTTTTTATTGCAATTTTCTGCTTGCTACATTTTGGCGACAGGATTTCAGGGTTATACGCTCTGCGTAGTGATTAAGCCAAAATAGCATAAAGTGATGCGTCAAATCAGTCAGTTCATTTTTGAATGTTAGACTGGATACCATAACAATAGACTGGAATGACGAGTAGTCAATGTGTGTCAATTTTGTTTAGATTTCACAAAACAAAATTCTCTAAAAAAAACCCATGAAACATCATACCAATATATAGAAAAAATGTCCTTCTAGTTTTGGGACAAACGTAAATCCAAAAGTTGTATTTTTAGGAACATCGTTATCCTTTTATTGTCTAGGAATTGACGAATGTTATAATTAATGCATTACCACATAGCGACGCCTTTTGACATCCAACAAAATAAAGGTTTGAGAAAACGTGGGAAAAAATGAAGAAATTGATTGTGACAAGCATTTTTTCATTTCCCACAATGTTTTCTACCCAAAAGAGGACAAAACGAAAAAAAAAAAAAAAAAAAAAAATAATAATAATAATAATAATTGAAACAATTTCATTCATTTGAAATTGTCGTCTGCAACCTCTTTGAATTTGGACAAGCCTATGATTTTGCCGTCTGGTGTTGAGTTGATCTAGCCTGTCTTAAATACATTTTAAATGCGAAAATATTTGAAACCGTCAAACGTGTATGAAAAGTTTGTTACCATAGCTTACATTGTTTATGCGTGTAATAATCCTGAGCCCCAGAGTAAAACCCGTAAAAACTGTCAAACCCTCGATATGTCGGTGTATAGTTCCAGTTACAGAATCCAAGATGCCATCTGTAAATAAAGTGATAAAACATATCAAACGTATTTTATGATTACATGTAAATAAAACTGCACGACCTATTAAAACATATGCATTTAAATTTATGTGACCCGTCGCGCTAAAAGGGACATTATAGAAAGTGTGAAAAATGTCGACCCTAGTCAGTCTGCGCAGTCCGCGCAGCCAGACTTGGGCCGACACTTTTCACTTTTATGTAATTTTCTAAATCCGGAATATTTTCCCTGTCTTACTATATGTTTATTTTTCGCATACGAGATCTGATTGACATGTCCCGAGTCTGAAAAGTTTGTCAAAATTTGGAATTTTGGAGTTTGGATAAGGTCCATTTTAGCGTGATGGGTCACAATTATTATTATGTTTAGGAAAGTGCTAATACAATTATCTTTACCTATAACATTTATGAATTGCATTCAATTGAAAAATAATACGAATTGCATTGAAAGACAAATATTAAGATGAACAAACGGCATACTTTGTCAGAATTCAAAGGTTACGGACGATAATCGAGTCTGTCTTTGTTTTGAGTAAAGATGAAGTACTTCTCTTATCGAGAAATACCTGATCTGAATGTTTCATGAAACGGTATTTCGTGCCTTACTGTTTGTAGTTATATCGTGGCGCCTGGAGCAGCTAACTATGGGAGACTACAAAACCATGGATTCCTGTCATTGGTCTAACTGGCACTACCATAAAATTCTTTATGAGAACGCAGTTGCTCGCCCAATTTAAGTACAAGTATACGAGTTACGGAGTACCCAAAAATGACAAATTTAACCGAGCCTTATAACATGTTCTTACTTTCCGATCATATGTGTAGCATATCCGAGTTTCTTTAATTCCTCTGGTAGCGTATGTTTATCTGCAGGCATGTAATTTGGCTGAAACTTGTTCACAATGCCATGCTTTATGCCCACAAAATTATTGTTAAAATACATAGATTTGTATACAATATAGCACAGGAAATGTTGAGACAAAAGGAGAAAATGCTGGTTATCAGCATTTTCTTCTTTTGTCTAAATGTTTTCCAAAGTATTTTCATAAGCATTGGGGGCGTCAAAACCACATCTTGAATTAAAACAACAACAACAACAAAAAAACACACACAAAAAAAAAAAAACAAAAACAAAAACAACAACAACAACAACAACAAACAAGAGGGCCAAGATGGCCCTGCATCGCTCACCTGAGAGGACTTTGAGACAAACATTTTGCAATCTTCAAACTCGCATGACCCACTTTTAACATGACCTACATATCATTAAGATAAACATTCTGAACAATTTTCACTATGATGAGTAAATATTAAGGTTCTTAGAGCAAAAACAAGATTTGACCTTTTGACCTAGTTTTATACCTAACATTAGCCACTTTCTACATGACCCATTTATCATCAAGATAAGCAATTTTCACAATGATGAATAAATATTTTGATATTTTAGAGCAAAAAACAAAATTTGACATATATTTTGACCTTCTATGGCCCACTTTATACATGCCCCAGATATTGTCAAAATAAACATTCTGAACAATTTTCACAATGATTCAGATATCATTATGATTCTAAATGCAGAAATAAGATTTGACCTAGTGACCTAGTTTCTGACCTCACATGGCCCCCTTTTTCCATTGACCAGATATCATCAAGATAAATATTTTGAACAGTTTTCACCACGAGAAAGTAAATATTTTGGTTCCTAGAGCAAAAACAAGATTTGACCTAGTGACCTAGTTTTAGGCCTCACATGACCCACTTTTCACATCACCAAGATATAATCAAGATATATATTCTGAACAATTTTCACAATGATAAAGTAAACATTTTTGTTCTTAGAGCAAAAATAAAATTTGACCTAGCGACCTAGTTTTTAACCTTGAATGACCTGCTATTCATATCACCAAGATATCATCAAGATAAACATTCTGAATGTTTACAATGATTGAGTAAATATTTCGGTTCTTAGAGGAAAAACAAGATTTGACCTAGTGACCTAGTTTCTGACCTCACATGGCCCCCTTTTTACATTGACCAAAAATCATCAAGATAAATATTCTGAACGAGTTTCACAACGATAAAGTAAATATTTTGGTTCCTAGAGCAAAAACAAGATTTGACCTAGTGACCTAGTTTTTGACCTCGAATGACCCACTTTTCACATCACCAAGATATCATCGAGATAAACATTCTGAACAATTTTCACAACGATAAAGTAAATATTTTGGATCTTAGAGCAAAAACAAAATATGACCTAGTGACCTAGTTTTTAACCTTGAATGAGCTGCTATTCATATCATTAAGATTTCACCAAGTTAAACATTCTGAATTTTCACAATGATTGAGTAAATATTTCGGTTCTTAGAGGAAAACAAGATTTGACCTAGTGACCTAGTTTCTGACATCAAATGACCAACTTTTAAAATGACCCAAATTTCGTCAAGATAAACATTCTGAACAATTTTCACAATGTTTGAGTATATATTTCCGTTCTTAAAGCAAACCCAAGATTTGACCCAATGACCTAGTTTTTGACCTTACATGAACCACACTTTCTACATTACCTAGATATCAAGATAAGTATTTAGGATAGTTTTGACAAAGTTTTAGGGTAACATCGGCATCTCTAGAGCAAAAGGAAGGATTCTGTAATATTTGACCTTGTGACCTAGTTTTTGACCTTGCATGACCCATCTTTGACCATGACCAAGATATCATCAAGATAAACATTTAGGACAATTTTGACAAAGTTTAGACCAAAATTGGCACTTCCAGAGGAAAAGGGAGGATTTTTTAAGATTTGGTCTCGTGACCTAGTTTATGACCTAGCATGATCCACTTCTTGACATGATCTAGATATCATCAAGATAAACATTCAGGACAATTTTGAGAAAGTTTGGGCTAAAACTGGCATGTCCGGGCCAAAACTAAGGATTCTAAAAGATTTGACCTTGTGACCTAGTTTTTGACCTTGTATGACCCACTTTTCATCATGTGATAGATATAATCTAGATAAACATTGAGAACAATTTTGACAAAGTTTGGACAAGAATTGGCACTTCCAGAGCAAAATAAAGGATTTTGTAAGATTTGACCTCTTGACCTACTTAATGACCTAGCATGACCCACTTCTTGACTTAACCTTGATATCATCAAAATAAACATTCATGACAATTTCTACAAAGTTTGGACCAAAATTGGCACTTCCAGTGTAAAAAGATGGATTTTACAATATTTGACCTAGTGACCTAGTTTTTGACCTGGCTTGACCTATTTTTAACATGACCTAAATATCATCAAGACAAATATTTTGATCAATTTTCACAACGATTGAGCATTAAATGTGGCCCCTAGAGCAGAAAGAAAATTTGACCTAGTGACCTACTTTTTGACCCCATTAATGCCATTATGGCCCCGATTCAAATTCTTTGAAGTATTTTCAAAAGCATGACCCATAGATCATACGTGTGAAATATGATTGAATTCTACCAAGTACTTTAGGAGGAGAAGATTTTTTTTGTGAAAAGTTGACGGATGGACAGTTAGACAGTTAGACAGTTAGACAGACGCCGGACAACAGACCGATCACAATACCTCACCTCGAGCACTTTGTGCTCAGGTGAGCTAAAAAAACATGTTCTTACTTTCCGATCATATGTGTAGCATATCCGAGTTTCTTTAATTCCTCTGGTAGCGTATGTTTGTCTGCTGGCATGTGTTTTGGTTGAAACTTGTTCACAATGCTATGCTTTATGTCCACAAAATTATTGTTAAAATATATAGATTTGTATACAATATAGCACAGAAAATGTTGAGACAAAAGGAGAAAATGCTGGTTATCAGCATTTTCTTCTTTTGACTCAATATTTTCCAAAGTATTTTCTTAAGCCTAAGGGACGTCAAAACCACATCTTGAATTAAAAGTAAACAATATGCTCTTACTTTCCAATCATATGTGTAGCATATCCGAGTTTCTTCAATTCCTCTGGTAGCGTAGGTTTGTCTGCGGGCATGTGTTTTGGCTGAAACTTGTTCACAATTCCATGTTGCATACCAAGGTGAAACGGGTAATACCCCGTCATTATAGCGCCGCGGGACCTGCAGACAAAAATAAAGGATTTATATAATTATGTAATGGGACAAAAATTACATTTATAAAAATAAAGAAGAATAAGGATATGTGTTTATGCTGAAACTTGTTGACAATTCCATGCTGCATACCTAGGTGGAATGGGTAATTTCCCGTCATTATGGCTCTGCGGGACCTGCAAATCAAAAAGTAAAGAAATTGAATGTAATAAACTAATAATCAATTAAAGAAGCTGTACATGTAACAGATACGTTGGGATGTATACTTGTTGACTATTCCTTGCTGCATACCGAAATGGAACGGGAAATATCCTGTAATTATGGCTCAGCGGGACCTGTACGAATAAAGAATATTATCTTTGTAGACTAATGAAATACAACGTTGTCAACAATGAAGAATTAAAGTATGCGTGTAGGTTTAAACGTGTTGACGATACCATGCAGGATGCCCATTTGGGAAGAATGATATACAGCCACTATGGCTCCATGAGATCTGTGTGAATAGGGTTAATCAAAGATTTATTCAATAGGGAACGCTTTTATCAATTATACCGTGATGTAATTTCGGACAAACAAATAGTAATTCGTAGGTGTTGTTATAAAGTCTCGAAACTACGGCTTGATTAATGCCGTATTTTCGAGATTTTATAATAACACGGACGGTTTATCAAACATAACGGTAAACAGGTTCTATATTTAGCACAAAATTCATTGCCATTTCGTTTTACTTAATATTTGCATTGATAAAATTAAGACTTTTCAAATAGACAAATTTTAGACATTCAAATATATTGCTGATGACTAACATTTCCCTCTTTTGTCTCTATTGCTACACTATCAGCAAATCATTTTTTTTATCAACATCGATGTCGCAGCGTTCAAGTTAGCCTTAATTTTGTTTTTTGGTAGATAATTGCTTCCTGTTGCGGGGGAAAGAACGATTTGCGGTTATCAAAGTATCTGCAAATGTAATTCTTCAACACGCCGTGCATGTACACTTTCAAGGAAGAAAACAATTTGCTATATAGCATGCATGCGTAATTTATGCATCATACGAATACTGTTTAACATTTTTCATTCATATCAACATAAAAAAGGTTCAATTTATTTTATACTTTTTGCAAATACACAGCTATTCACGATAAGAAAACCCCAGTGAGTCACCAATGAAAAGTCGATTTGTTTAGGCAATGATTCACCAAAGCAAATATCCGAAAAGAAATGTGCATTTTTATTTGCGTGTTTATCTCAATAAAGTTTCTCAATTTCTAGGTCCCAATACATAAGCTATGATATGGGCTAAGACATGTATTACAAAGAGAAAATGCAGAAATATTCGTTATAAACATTGTTTCGTTTTCTTCAACGTTCTAAAAACAAATGTGACCCGTCACGCTAAAAGGGACCTTATCAGAATGCACAAAAATCCAAACCAAATTTTGCCAAAATTGTCACACTCGGCACAGGTCAACCAGATACCGTATGCGAAAAATGAAAATAATTATAGTAAGATAGGGAACACATTCCAGATTCAAAAAATTACAAACCTTGAAAAGTATTGGCCCTAGTCTGGCTGCGCGGACTGTGCAGACTGACTAGGGTCGATATTTTTCACACTTCCTATAAGGTCCCTTTTAGCGTGACGGGTCACAAATGTTTTGTGTATTGTCGAAAATTGTCCTAGTTTTCATACAAAGGTCAAGATAACTTAACATTTTCTTAAGATAATTTTACGGAATCGTAATAAAGTACTTGACATATTGAGTTCACTGACCAATTTTTTAGATCAATCCTATCCCAAACGACAAAGCATTATTCTTTTTTAGTTTTAAAGCTGTGGAGACAATAGAATTAGTTGTTTATAGGCCTAATTCCTACGCTATGACACGGATAATATTGAGACAACAGGAGAAAATTATGATCATCAGGGTTTCTTCCCTTAGCCTATATGTTTTCAGTAAGCCTTTTCAGGGCGTCAGAGCCAGGTCTTGTTTTGGAAAGTGTTAAGATAATTTTATGGAATATTTATCAAGTACTTCAGAGATTAATTTCACTAGTTGCCCTATTTAAAAGATTTAAGTACTTATCCATAAAATTTGTACTAGAAACCACAAAGACCTAGTGTTTGACCGACTTTCATTTCTAAATTTCTCACAAGAGAATGATTTGTTTAACATAAAGGGGGTGGGGTAAATTGTAAATAAATCTTTTTCTCTATGTAAATATTTTCTACAGCAAATGGAAAAAAATCATCTGTGTCTGTAATGTCTACGATCTTTTACCAGTTACCAGTTCAATCCTTCCCAAAACAATAGCACAAAAGTAGAAAAGGTCAATGCATACATGTATGAATATGAATATGAATAGAAACAATGGGTGTTATCAACATATTCTTCTTTTCTTTCACTAGATTTGGCCCATTTGATTATTCGCTAAAATAATTTATTCCTTGGTGCTTTATTGTCTTCAACTTATGTCAATGAAGAATAGTTTGAAGATACGAGGGATGGTCCAAAAGTAATGTCACAAACGTTGTTGTCGGTTATTTTAAGAACGTATCGTCATGCAATTTTACATGCCGTTAGATTAACATTCGCTTAATTCATGCACAAATTTTCATAAAGTTCCGTTGTATATTACAAATATAAATCACAATTTTACATAGCGCATCGGTGTCCTGCGCCGCACAACACACAACGTCATCGACGTCAAAATCTATTCCTTCTCAAAATATTGTCCTCCGTATTTAATGCAACGTTCATGGCGTTCGACCCACTTCATTAATGCATATGCAAACAACTCATTCAGCAATGTCTTGAATGCATTGCTTGAATAAAAAAAATTAGTCCCAGTTTTTTTACGGTCGACGTGATTAATTCTTCTTAAATCCAGCTAAGGATGCGGAAAGAACGCAAATGTCATATGGACGTTGGCGTTATTCCGCTGCTCCACACGTCTAACGGCTCATTTTTCATCTTCAAAGGACTCATCCTCACTCCCAAAAACGCTTGCACCAACGGTAGACGAGACTCCTATTAACGATCCGTTCTTTTTGGTTGAATTTATTATTTCTGTTGCTCCAATCGGCTTTTTTCCAAGCCTTTAGCAAAATTTCAGAATTGCGCGATGTGGGCTTTTATCCGATTCCTCCATTATCCTGATTGCGAGTTATGAATTCAATGAGATTTATTTTGTATTTCAACGCACAGATTTTATTGAAACGTTCTAAAATGGCTTAGCAATATCGCGACATGGTCTTCATTTAAATATCAGCTTAATTGCAGCGGTATTTCTTTTAAAATAATGATAGAACATAAAGTAATAATAGTCTTCAAACGAATACTTTATGGCGTGCGGCGCACAAGCACGATGTGGATCTTTTTTAGCATTTTATTTTCTCGGATATATAAAAAATATTGAAAAAATTCAGAAATGCATGTTTCCAATAGGATAAGCTTGAATTACAAGTCTTTATATGTACACGAATACGTCGAATAATCAAACTATAGGCACTGTGACATTACTTTTGGATCATCCCTCGTATGTCTGTAGGAAAGGGTTAAAATGCCTACATCTGGAAATGCGACTCTGAAATTGTGGCACACTTTTATTTTTGTAGGTGACCTTTTTTTTTAAAAGCGATCTCGAAAAAGGGCCATTGTGGCATTTTAAACCGGTAGAGCATGTACTATACCTGATTAACCCATTACCACACAATGACTCTTTTTGACTCCCGAAAAGATAATGGCTTTGGAAAACATTGTGGAAAATGAAGAAATTGCTTGTGACAAGCAATTTCTTCATTTCCCACAATTTTTTCTACATAGAAAGATCAAAGATTGCGAAATTTCATTCATATCATTATTGTCGTCTGCAGTATCTTTCAATTTGGAAAAGTCCAAAATTTTGTCGTTTGGTAATACGTTATGGTTATGCAGAGACTGCAAGAGAACAATATGAATCTTGATTAGATTGTGCATATGCACAGACTGATCTGGATCAATGTTGGTTGCAAGTACAATAAGGCCTCTTTTTCAAGACCCAAACTCAAGTCGAAAGTCTCCCTTGTTTGGTATAGCGGTATAAATCGAACACGCCGATGCTAATATGCAATGAACATTATCTGGAGTATTTTTTTTCCAGATTTAGGCGCAGGTACTTTTTTCTACAGCTGGCCGAATTTGAATCCGTTCGAGATAGTTTCGGGAAAAAACGGAGTATGCACACGATGATCTGAATCTACATATTATGTTGTTGTAAAATATCTACAGTGCTTCTGAAATATTTTGAAAATCTACTTGTCCACAGATAAGTCTTGATGCAAAATTGACTTGTCCGTATAAAAGATCAACCTGTCCATACAAAACCCATATACTTTTCCCTAATAGCTTCATTTGCTTACTGCATATCTATTATGACTGTCTAACTATTGTCTACAACAAAATTTGTACATTTAACTATCAGTTATTACATTATATGAAAAAATTGTGAGAAAAATATAAAACATTTTTTTAATAACTTTGGATTTTTCAGTTGTCCACGGACAACCTAGCTTTCAAAATCTGCTTGTCCGTACAGGTAAACGCCACTAAACTGACAAGTCGGACAACTCGGGCAACTTATTTCAGAAGCACTGATCCATAAGGACCCTTTCTCCAGATCGCAGCTCATTTATTTTTGACTCCAGGTGGCCGAATTTCGCATCTGTTCGAGATATTATTGGTAACAATATCTATACTGATTAAACTCAAAGTTATTCCAGTATGATGGTTTGAGCCTCAGTGAGTGCACATAGGTCAAAGCACGAGAGTAGGGATACGTAAGGTGTTCCACCAAACTTTAGATACCAAAGACTTCGTGCAACTTCTGTGACAGTCGTGACAATGGAAATTGACGAGATTATCCGGATTTAAAAAAGTTCGGATAATCTCGGCAATTTCCTTTGTCACGAATAACGCTAAAGACCGGGGCGAAATTGCACGAAATATTTGGTATCCAATGATACGTTATTCTTACGTATACACTTTTCATCTTTGACCATTTAGCTCACATCACCTTTCGTAAAATGCGGGAAAGAAATGTGCGTTACAAAGATGCGCAACCCACAAAAAAGCAATCATGAAAATTGATTATCATAATTAATGAGAACTTGAATGAATATGAACTGGCGTATGCATGGCATCAAATAGACACATACGCACTTACGCACGCCCTCAGAAAAGTTAAGAGTTTCTCAGACTCAACCCAAAAGGGCTCGATGGAAAAGCCCATTACCCTACATTTTGTATCGTTCGACAAGCTACTATATGGGTTATCGCAACCTAAATAGAAGCAGCTATCTTTTTTATTTACGAGCCAGCTTGTAAAACCATTAACCTTTTCCCAAACAACACCTGGTTTTGATGTCCTCAATAGAAAAAGTCTTGAGAAAACATAGAGACAAAAGAAGAAAATGCTGAAAACCAGCATTTTCTTTTGTCTCAATATTTTCTGAGCTATATTGAACATAAATTCTATCTTTGTTATCATCCATTCTGTTATCTGTGACACATATCAGGAGAGTCCATTATGTTTTCGTTTGGGAAAGGGTTGAATGTAAGACAAAAAGTGGGCTTATCTGCAATTATTTAACGAGGAGCAAATGGTCCTAGGGTGAAAACGACCCGCTTTTTATAACCCTTTCCGTATAAGTTAAGGATAGTTTAACTTCTTTTGTAGACAATATAGATCAAGATTAGACTACTCATAAGTGGAAAATGTATTTTCTTGAGCTTTTTTTGCAAACAGTATTGTTCATGATTAGCCTATACATACTTGGGTTAACGTTGGGTGACGTTATTTTACTTACGGACTACACGTCGGTTGAACGTACGATGAATTCAATATAACGCCTTTACGCGCCATTTTGTCTAACGTAGGCATAATGATGTCAGGATTGTTCCACGAAACGTCATTCCAACCTGTAACGGATAGAAAACGTCATTTATTTATCAATTAACCTATGCAACGGACTACACTTTCTTTGAACGTACGACGAGTTTAGTGCGACATCGTTACGCGCCATTTTGTCTAATACTGGCTTAACAAAAGCTACGTTGCCTGTAACACTGGCGTTATCCGTCACAATGGGAACTATAGTTTCAATTTCTTCATTTCCCACAATGTTTTCCATCCAAAAGGACCTAAAAGTTAAAGGCAGAATAACACTTAACATCTTGCAAATTTTCCGAGAACTTCGTACAAAAAAATAAATATATATTATTAAAATATGGTCTTTAAATTGCATATATGCCAAATCTTAGCTTTCTACCTTGTGTATTGGCTTAGATGTCGACGGATTTAAAACCCCATGATTTGTTGTCCCGGGGATAATATTTACAATAATGGAACATATGGGGTTTTAAATCCGTCGACTTCCTAGCCAATACACAAGATAGAAAGCTTAAGATTTGGCATAGATGCAATTTAAAGGCCATATTTTCATAATACGTATTTATTTTGTACGAAGTTCTCGGAAAATTTGCATGATTTTAAGTGCCATTCCCCCTTTAAAAGTTCCATTCACTTGAAATTGTCGTCTCCAGGATCTTTCAATTTGGACCGCCCTAAAATTTTGTCGTTTGGAAATGGGTTAACTCCTTTCAAGATATGAAAGAACTTCTCGAGGGACGATGTTTAGAAATTATTAGATTTTGTTAGATTAAAAAAACCCATGTTTCTGGAATTTGCAGAGTGTAGACTGAAGTAATGACTCCCTACTGAAACATTATTTGTGATAATTCTAACCACATCGGCGAAATTAAGCGTCTGCAACTAATGGAAATTGCTAATGATTTCGCAGAAAACACTCTTAAGAATATTTTTTTTATTAAAGATTTTCCAGGCAAACTATGGTTTCGCGTTTACTTGTATAACTGACGTAGCACACTGTTATACAGGCTATCATAATGCATTTTACTCACATTTGAAACAGCATGAAACATCAAGAATTGTAACCATTTAAACTATTTCTTTGGTATTTAACCATTTCCTGTTATTTTTTTCATTATCCGTTTTTCTCAGAAGCTTTGCAAAAGTTACACCCCTTACAAGAAAAACCATCGATTTGGGGTCGTAATGTGAAAAAATAGTGATTCAAAATGTGACAAAAGAAGGAAAAGCCACAAAAATCTGCATTTCGCCATTTTTTCCTCGATATTTTTTATTGTCTTATGTACAGGAAACCAACCCTTCTGGATGGACGATCCTTAGACGACTAGTTGAATGAGTACCCACAACATGGTGTGCGAATTATGAAGATAATTTAGAAAATAACTAATGATGAAATTAATCATCTAGTTTTAGTATTCCTAATTATTATGGAAAGTCTTGTGAAACATTGAAATAATAAGAAACGTTGATAACCAGGGGCTAGTACTATCTACACTCGTACGACGAATTCACCATTATTATTTCCCGCCGCAATCGTACGATCGTTGATAATATGGGCACCTTCTTTATCCCCAAACTTGTCTATGTTTTAATAATATTATGTACTAATTTTCCCTTTCACTATCATTTCGTTTTTGGACCAAAATGACAATGTGTAATTCTGTGATTGGATCAAGAATGACATCCACTCTTTCCTATCTTTTTATCTGACGAAAATTGCAAAAAGAAATGTTGAAATAACGTTCAAGTTAGGTTACGTTATGTATGTATGCCCGTAGGAAAAGGTGGGCGGCAAGGGGACTAAGTCCCCTAAAGTTTAACAAAAATGTCGTAGGCCTATTGCCATATTTTACACTGAAAATTTAGGTATCATCAAAGTTAGACCCCCCAATATTCAGAATGCCCCCCCCCCCCCCTCCTATAAGATTGCTTCTTACGGGCCTGATATGTCAAACCTTTCCCTAACAACAAAACATCACTGTACAGATTTGAAAGTTGTGTACATTCGACGAGTTGAATAAAATAAGATTCGAATTTGAGAGCAATATAGCATAAAAATATTGAGACAAATCAGCATTTTTTTCTTTTGTCTCAATATTTTCTTAATCCTGTCCTGCGAATGACGTAATGACTGTATGACCAGAAAATCTTTTGGGGGGAAAGTGTTAAGAATTTTGTCACTGGGCGTTATCTTGTTAACAGACGAACAATGCACAAAAATGCTGTAACCACAATCTTACGTTATCAATTGTGAACTTGTTAGATCGCAATCTTTATTTTTGTTTTCCTGTTTCCTTGTGGATAATACACGTTCATTGTGAAAAGCAAACATCTCCGACCTTTTCCATACAAATATTGTAGGATTAGTTCAAATGAGAGAAATTGCGACAAAATAAATGTGAATGTCTTATAAAATGAAAACATTGAAAGTAAAGAAAGCAAAGAAGAAAATTCGCCTTTTGATCTTAAGAACGATTAGTGAAGCCCTTCCCAGACCGCACAATTCAAAATAATAATTATTATGTCGACATTAAAATGATATCACAATATTATTCCTCAGGGAATACAATAAAACACTATTATAAAATACTCAATTCAATATTTCCGCAAAACTTGCCTTTTTTTCTTGAAAAAGGCAAGTTTTGCCGAAATATTGAATTGAGTATTTTATAATAGACATTAAAATGTGCTACAGACGGAACAAGAGCCGTCACAGACGGATTATGCTCCCCGAATAAGTGTTTGTCACAAAATAAAAACTATCATACATTAAGCCCCCTTTTGCCATGACAGATTTTTTGTACACACATTATTTATAGAATATGGTCTAGAACATCTCATTTATCACATAAGCACAAACTTTCATTAAATTATGTCCTTTAGATGAAGAGAAATTAGAGAAAAACTCATTTTTACATTAAGGCCCTTTTTTCCATGATCCAGCCTCAAATCAAGAAACGGAGAAAAAGGAACCTAGGGATTATCCAAGGGAGTTCACATGTGAAGTTTCATTGAATTTGGTCCAAGGGTTGCTGAGATCTGGCTGTGGACGGACGGACGGACACACGGACACATGGACGGACGGACGGACAGCATGGCGACTATATACTCCCCCGAAATGTTTTCGGGGAGCATAAAAAATGGGATGTTGATCAATCCTTTTCAAAACAGCCAAACGTCGAAACAGTCCAATTTGAAAGTAGCTTAGGATTAAAAAAAAAACTTTGAAGAAAAAAGAATTTGTGTTCATAATATATTAACGCAAAAGGAGAACATGCTGGTTATCAGCATTTTTTTCTTTTGTCTCAATGGTTTCCTTAGCCTTTTCTTTTTTGGACGTCAAAACGAGGCATTGTTAGGACATGGATTAAGAAAGAATTTGTGTACAGTATTACAAAGAAATTATTGAGAGAAATTGAGAGAATGGTTGACTTTTATTTTTCCTTTTTGCCAATATGGTTGCTTCGGCTTTTTTCGAGTTGTTTCTTTTGTTTTTTATTTAGCCACTCTGACCAATGGGCAAAGGTAAAAGCATTATAATATACAAAAAGATATGCTCTTAGGAAATAGGAAAAATAACATTTTTCTCAAGAGTTACATAAAAAGAAAATAACAAAGCATACTAACCAAGGTCATCAGCCACTATAAACAAAATGTGAGGCTGCTTAGCTTCCACTTTAGAACATAGTGATAAAACGATATAAAACACGAAAACACTTTGAACACAGGATAAAAGATGCATCATCTTACTCCAACAATTGTTTTCCGAATGTTGTAAAATCCCGATTTACGTTAAAAATGCTGTAAAAATCAAATTAATTCTTGATAAAACCGGTATGATCACTACATAATATTTTATCTTTTTACCCTTTCCCAAACAATACCTGGTTTTGACCTCCCTTATCATCATTAATAGGTTTAGGAAATCATTGAGGCAAAAGAAGAAAATGCTGATAATAAGCATTTTCTCGTTATGCCTCGCTGGGTTCCTGGCTACATTGTTTGCAAATTCTTAATTTAATCAAGATCAATTTTGTCGTCTGCAGCAGATTTCAAATTGTACCGGTACATAATTTTGCCGTTTGGGAAAGGGTTAAATATGCTTCACAAAAAGAACGAGGCATTCAAAATGCAATCGCTTGCGAGACTGTTTACTATTGTCGAATCAATCATTTTAACCCTTTAGCAAACGACAAAAATATTCCTTGAAGTGAAAAGATGCAATAGAAGACAAAATGATGATATCAAACATGGAATTTGTTTACAGTGCCACGCCGCAAATTTTGAGACAATATGAAAATGCCTTTGTGAGCATTTTCATCTCTTGCCTCAATGTATTCTGTTGGTTCAGAATATTTCTAAATTGTATTTCAAAGCCGTGTCAAATTTGACACGTGGTAAGATACGCTAAACACAAAATGCAAAAATGCAAATATCTAATAAAGCCTTTGAAACTACGATAAGCTGCAAACTTTAAATTCAATAGGATTATCGGAATTTGCGCTGATATTTAGATGCTCTCGCGTCTAATTTTATGTATTTTACTTCTCTTTTTTTTCTTTTATTTTACAGAGGTAGCCACTTCCAAAGGACGAAATGATGGTTAAAGTATCAAAAACCACGAAAACATGGAATTCAAAGAAATTGGCATTAGGAATGGCATGTCCATCTGACATTGGCATCGATTTCAGTTACAGTTTCTTTTCTAAGTCAGTATCTTTTTGACCCCCCCCCCCCCCCCCCCCCCATTCCAATTACATGTCAGGGATCTTCTCATGCCGTTCTGATGCCTAATAAATGATCTAAACCTGGCCCCATTAACACATGACGTAAAACAGATCATGATAAGCCCCGCGTGCCGTTATGGGAAACTAGCTTGAATGTTATATCATACATGTAATGTACTGTAACTATCATTTTAACCATTTCCACAACAACCCCCTTTTATCAATGTATCACCAAAAAGGGGACAGCTGTAGCAAAAAATACGGAAAAGAAGGAAATGCTGATCATCAGCATTTCCTTCTTTTCTGTCATTTTTCATCATCATCATTATTATTATTAACCCCATGTTTCTTTTTCTATGATCCTAAAACAGATCATGATAAGCCCCGCGTGCCGTTATGGGAAACTAGCTTGAATGTTATATCATACATAATAACGCACTGTAACTATCTTTGTAATCAGAAATAAAGCTAAAATACATTAACCCTTACACATCAAACTTTGTCAATTAGCTACAAATTAAACTGACATAAATGTTTATGATACATGTAATGTACTGCATCTTTGAAACGAAATATAAGAACTTAATCACTATCCTTTATACAGTTTCATATGTCATTAGGAAAAGGGGCAATGATGAAATGAGGTCATTTTTTCTATCACGCGAAAAATGATAAAAAAAACTACATCTTACCAGAAGCAAATATCATAAATATTAAAACGGTACATGCATTGTACTCGATTCCTTTTTCTAATTCAAAACATCGTAATTACAGTTTGAAAAGCTGGAGTTACGAGGTTTTGACCTCCCAATGGTGAATTTTGTGGTTTTCGCAGGTTTAAAGTACATGCACATGTATCGCTGCTTTTCAACGAAAACCTCGTAACTGCAGCTTAAAACAAGCTGCAGATACGAGGTTTTCGTTGAAAAGCGAAGGTATGCTTTGATGATTTTGATATACCGATAAAGAGTTCAATGAACTTAAGAGGCAATTAATATACTCAGTTCCAAAAGAAAGAGTGCACTTTTAAATTTTGAATATCTCGAACAGTACACCGTCTACAGCAAGGAATTTTTTTACGAAACATCTCAAGACTATTGAGAAGCGATATATTGATGAAGAAATCACATAACGCGCACGAATTTTCGGCTTGATTGCGATTTTGCATTTTTAGTGTTTAACGTATGCCTCACGTGCTGGATGAGTTATCGACCAGAAATTACACTCGCTGCACTCCTTTTGGCATATCGTAGCATAAAAACACATTTTTATTACATTTGTACATAGTGCATTAGCGTGAAACGCATTACAATTAACGTTGGTGAGCAAGACCGAACCTGGTGAAAACAAAAACCTTCCGAAAATTTGAATTTGTACGGTATTTATGTTCTAATAGCAATTGGTCACTTGTATGGCATCTTAAAGGCAAACAAATTCGCTTTAGAACGTTATTGCACCGTTCGACGGCAATTTACTAGACTACTAACTTAGCGATTACAAACGTTGACGTACACGTAACGTCTTCAAGAAAGTTCCATCTTTAACGTGGAAATGGCTTGGAAGGCCTGGCCAAACGCTACAACGGCATATAAGGTTGTATCTCTATCAACAGGAAAAGCTGTAAGGAGTGCAAATCTCAACACCATCAAAACCATAATGATCTGACTCTGTGTATGCAATATGAGCAATTTTATCAACATCTCTTTTGATGACAATTTTCTTTAACGTCTAATCTGAAGTATGATATCACTTTTACTCCCTAAATAGCCATTAACCTTGTGAAAATTAAGGTAAAGGTAAAACGCAAAAGTGCACACTTTCTTTTGGAACTGAGTATATTAGGTACACATGTACTTAAAATAATCACAAAAAAACGGACAGACATCATTTTAAGACATTTTTCAAAGATGTAAGACATATTAATATATACTATAGTTTAAAACTACAATGTATCAGGCCTTAAATTGGAAAAGGTAAATCAAAATCGAATCAATGGATCAATCACGAGTCATTTTCTCTCAAAATACTTTCCCGGGTGGGATTTTGGAAAACAGACGACCAAAATAAAGAATTAGAACTTCTGTAAAATAAAATGTTTAGAGAATAAAGACGAGTTACTGCTTATGAACATTTTCTTCTTTTTTTGTCAATGTTTTCCAAAGTTATTTCTATTATGGGTGTCATAATCTGGTTTTCTTGAGAAAGGGTTCAATAAAGTTCCTCACACCATTACTTTCTATAAATTTTACATATCGTCGCTTTTCAACAAAAACTTCGTAACTGCAGCTTTAAGCAAGCTGCAGTTACGGTTTTTTTGTTGAAAAGTGACAATTTTACTGTTTAATCAAATTCCTTTACCTTGGTATTGTACAAAATCAACAAAACAAAGCACTTGTATACAAAAAATCACTTTTAAAAAATAAAATATTGAATTATAAACATGTATAAGTTTCACTGTATCTTTTTCCGAATGAAATTTCGGTACATGATAACCTTATTATATACCCTTCATGCAAGAAGCTGGGTCGTAGAAAAATAAAACCACTTTATCTGCTTACATGAAACCCTTTATCTTGTTTCTAAAATGTTTCAAGCCATGAAATATTTTTCTGCTGCATTTGTTAACAACATTTTTTTGTTTATCAACATTCATGTTTCAGAATGCAATATGTCGGTGTAAACGAATTTACATGCCAGGCCCTTCGGAACAGATGGGGGTTGGGGGCAAAGTTGGTCAATAATGCCGAATTTGCTTTATTTTACACTAAAAATTTGAAAGAAATCCAATTTAGCCCATCCAATGTTAAGACCCTGTCGCGGACAGGGTCTTTAGCCCCATCCCCTCAATATACATTTCCCTCCTATGGGCCTGTCATGCATGTACAACTTCGACGAATTTGCTAGACGAAAATTTACGCTTTACGAAAATTTACAATGTGAAAAAAAAATGGGCTCGTGTATTCCCATTTAAGTTTTCATGTCTAGAAACAGTCGTATCAATAACCACAACAACAAAGGAGAATTAGAAAACTATTTTTGTAGAACTTATTGATAAAATTATTTACTATTTTCCCCCAAAGTATAAACATCCACTTCATTACCTAACTTATTTTGTCATCAAATATTGACAACAGGTGTTAGCAAATGAACATCGAACATTAAATCCTTTTAAAGTATGAAAAAATATCATGATAAAGGACATTGTCTTACATTTTTTAGATTAAAAGTTTCCTTTATGGATACCGCGACACAATCGGACCATAGTAATTTGAAACTAATCTTAATTATTGTTTTCTTATCATGTCAATGACTTACATATGGTCGAAATTATCAAGAGAATGACCTAAACAACTGGGCCAGTGACACAACTTAACATAAACCCCGGTCAGAACGGTCACTTTCAAATTCACTGGGTAGGAATTGTTGTGTGTATATTCACCGCTCGGTGTTTCTTGGCAATAAAATTTTGTCTCAAAGACCGACTTCGAATGGAGCTATATCTTGAGCTATTGTAGCAATCGTTCCAAACGAATACTAGTAGAGCGAGCTATTTGATGACATTTCCACAACACTATTCTGATCATCGCAAAAACTGTGGTCATGCTATCTGAGCCATTACGCCATTTAGAACTCCTCGGATAAACAGCGAACCTATCAGTGTCGAAGGACAGACGTTTTGGCCAGTATGTTTTGACCAGGACGGTTTTGCCAGCCTTATTGGAACTAGACAGCCCTGGCGGTCTTGACGCGCTCCACAGGCCTGATTGTTTGTCTTGTTGAATGCAATTTCATAGGTTCAGGCTGCGCAAACAAGGAAATGCATGACCAAACTGAAAATTACAAGCAAGTATGATCGAATTGTCAGTAAGTTCTGTGAAAGTTCTGTATTGATTAATTAATACTAATGGTTGTAAAAGTGAAAATAAAGCCGAAAATAGCAATTAACTCATGACGTAAAATTCAAATCAAAATGAAAATTATACAGAAGCAAGATCTTCTGATCACCAACATTCTGTGTAAGTTTTGTCTTGATTGGTCAATATTTGTAGTTGCTAGAGTGAGTGAAAACAATGTCAAAATTGAGCCGAAAATGACAAATTTGTCAATTTCAAGGGCACATAACTCATGATGTAAAACTCAGATCAAGCTGAAAATAAAACCAAGGTAAGATATTTAAGTCACCAACATTCTGTTGAAGTTTTGTCTTGATTGGTCAGTATTTGTAGTTGCTAGAGTGAAAACAATGTCAAAATAGAACCGAAAATGGCAGTTTTGTCAATATCAAGGTCACATAACTCATTATATAAATTTCAGATCAAGCTGAAAATTATACAAAATCAAGATCTTATGGTCATCAACATTCTGTACAAGTTCTGTCTTGCATAGTCAATATTTGTAGTTGCTAGAGTGAAAACAATGTCAAAATAGAACCGAAATCGGCAATTTTGTCCATTTCAAGGGCAAATAACTCATGATATAAAATGCAGATCAAGCTGAAAAAATACCAAGGCAAGACCTTATAAACACCATCATTCTGTCTAAGTTTTGTCCTGATTGGTCAATATTTGTAGATTTTAGAGTAAAAATAAAGTCAAAACCAGCTATTTTTGACATTCAAGGGCAGATAACTCAGCTTGTTCTTATCCAATCCCAATTCTTTGAAGGAATCTTAGAGAGGGTCACCCAAGGATCATTCTTGTGAAGTTTGGTTGAAATCCATCCGGTACTTTCTGAGAAGAAGATTTTTAAAAAAAGGTTTACGGACGGACGGACAGACGGACGCACGACGGATACACCGCCATGACAATAGCCCGCTGGCCTGACCGCCAGTGGAGCTAAAAACTGACGTTTTGGCTAAACTCAATTTATATAGACTAATCATAGATTATCATATTAAAAAGATATTTTGTTTGGTTTATCAGGTAATTCTAATTAATTAATCTAGATCAAATTAGTTAAAAAACACATTAATTTAGCAAGTAAATGTTGTAAGTTGACTTTGGCCGAAACGTCCATTTTTCTAAAAAAAAGCTGGCTAAAACGTCCGTGGCCAAAACGTCCTAGCCAAAACATCCTGCCCAGTGCATCCTGGCCAAAACGCCCGTGGTCAAAACGTCGTACATCCATCAGTGTCTATGTAAACAAATATTTCGAATCAAATAGATAGCAGAGCGCTGGTTCCCAATGATGGCTTGAGCTCTAGTCCAAAATGAAATTGCCCAAAGAAACGTGTACACGTAAACGTTCTACATGTATGTTTTCCTAGGTTTTGGTTCAGTTTGAAAATACAGCACAATCATGTTCCGTCACGCTAAAATGAACTTTCCGGAAAGTCCATAAATATTCAAGAAACTGACCAGGTTTTGCATACGTCTAGTTAGAATTCGAAAATTATCTTAGGATGAAAGTTTTTTTTATCCTAGTCCGCGAGCTGCGCAGACTAACTAGGGTCAATACTTTTTCTCACTTCCCAGAATCAAAATTATTTTAAACATAACAATAGTCTAGTTGAGATATAATGACACATGTAAACAAGAAAAAGACAATCTTAAAGGGGCCCATGCTAGGTTTTTATGCTTCCGAACTGTTCGGGAACTCATATTTGTGCATGGAAAAACAATTTGCAATGCATAAAATCCTCAATCACGGCGAATAACCATCTTTCCTTTGCTATAGACCAATCCTTTACAAGCGTGTTTACAGCTTCTATTTTTACTTCAAAACGAGACAAGGTCAAGGTCAACGAGACTCACCGCAGTATTAAGACACCGTACAACCGGCTGCGTCGATGACTGTGACCTTATTTGCGAGGGATACGTGGAAAGGTTTATTTTGTACAAGCACTGATTATTTATCAACTATAGAATACCAAAAATCCTTTCGTCTATTTATGAAAGTAAATTAATTTGATCTACCATGCATCTGACATCAGATGCCGAATCTGTCTTCGCTGACTTTCGACGGCATGGTGAATCAACTTATGTGAAGTGTATTCACAAGTGTGTGTAATTTGATGCATTTCGTACGGCTAGAAAGTGGTGTTTTTCATTATGAGTCTTCTACCTTAATATTCAACATAATTTTACAGGCGTTGGTTCGAATCCTGCATTTGTGATACACCTTCATGATTCTAACTATCACTTACAAATTTTAAAGTACAGTAGTTTGGAGTTCAATGTTGTTGTTTACAAAAGCAATCTTGAAAAACACTTTATGTCATAACACAGTGACCAGACTACAGTATACCTCACGATAAATGGCCTGGCAGAGCAGCCCATTCTAATCGAATGGGATGCTATGCCAGGTCAATTATCGTGAGGTATACGTGTAGTACATGTACATGCACAGATCCAGTAAACGGGCGGAGGAATGTTGTTCTTTGTCCCCTTCCCCCGATCAAAGCGTCAATAGAATAAATTTGTGTGGAATTTCCACTCCCCATTCAGATCAGAAAATGGACCCCCTTTGAAGAATGTTTCTACGTATGTTTTATCGAAGGGGGGGGGGGGCGTATCGAAGGGGGGGGGGGGCGGGCGACGACGACGACAACAACAACAACAACAACAACAACACACCTAATAACCGATGGTCTGTTTTGTAAAAGAACAAATCCTCGGGTATGCCTAGTAATATCCCAGTATGTTTCGTTTTGAGAAAGTCACGTCTGCTTGTTTTATTGAGTTCAACGTATCATCGTTTTCTTTTCACATAAAGTATACCTCGCGTTAAATGATCTGGCAGGGCAGCCATTGCTAATAGCTAGGGATGCTCTGCCAGGTAATTTATCGTGAGCTATATCTGGTGCACATACCAATATGTTCCAACCATTTTTTGAACCATTAGATAGAATCATCAAGTCAAACAATAAATTCGGTTCGATTTTATTAAGTGACTTATTTTCGGACAAATGATAGGATTTCGTTGGTATTACGATTCTAAAATATCATAACTTCAATGAATCTGTAGCTATGAGATTTTATAACAACGCCGGTTTATAAACCAGTTTCAAAATTACTATTTTTAGAACAGTTTACCTCATTTGCATAATTGCCCCGCTACGGGAGGCAAAACATTCTACTGATAAGCCATAACTAAGTATAGAGTGTAGTTGAATTAACCACTTTTTGCAATGTTTAAACTATATTGCAACCGGTTTTAACATTTCCCAGTTACAAATGCCAGATTATGCTGCTAATTTAATGGCACCTGATCTTGTAGTTTACTTGGATAATTTAACCAAACATTATCGGATCCATAAAGAGTGGCCCGACATAGACTATCTGCACATATCTCACTATTTCTTGATAGTGCAATAGTTAATGTGTGAAAAGGTCAACTTGTGTATCTGAGAAATAATTAAAATGTTTATAATAAATTCTTACCTTTTTCTCAAAGTAATAGTACAATCATTTAACAAATACATTCAGTTCAAGAATGCTTTGTAGATTGTAGTTTTTTTCATAATCATTGATACAAAGACTAAATTTATTTTTACGAACTAATTATTTGTAAAATGACAACATGGTTTATATAATTTGACTGAATATTAATTCAAGTATCCACATAGTCCTTATGTCTAATCTTAATCCTTTCTCAAAATGAATTTAATTTAGGCTACTCAAATTGAAAGCTGTTGCACACAACAAGTTGGAATATAGACCGGATTTATGTATATTATAGTACATGAAATATTGAGACAAAAGAAGAAAATATTGTTATCTGGTTTTATTCTTTTGCCTCAATGTTTTCCCACGCCTATTTCTGCTAGAGACTTCAAAACCAGGTCTTGTTTGGATCAGGATCTAATAGTGGAGTGACTTTCGCTGAAAAAGTGGCCTATTTCATGGAGTAGGTGGTCACAAAAGTACCACATTTTCTAACCTATACCAAAATGTTTGTCATATTCTGAAGTTTGTCAAACGGTCAATATCAAGTCTTGGATGTTGGTACGAGCTGAGAAATCCAAGATGGCGTCCAAGATGGCCGCCAGAATTGAAAACAATGGGTTGTTGTATATGATTGCCTGTACTGATTTAATGTATATCTATACATCATACAAACTAGGTTTAATATCATATATTAGGTTTGAACTTTCTCGTGATACATTTTACAATGGTCATAATGTCAAGGTCAAGGTCAAATTCAAGGTCAAATGTGAAAAATAGTGAAAAAATACGTCATCTACCAGTTTTCTTTTCTTATTGTTCAAAAGTTTGCATAAAAATCCTGGAATGTTATATACCAAAATAAACTACAATATATAGGCTTTAATAAATTAACATAAAGATTAAGATATCTTGTGTTTCCATGAAGATATTCAAGATGGCGTCTAAAGACCCCTAGTGAAAAATAATGGAAAACTGTAGTTTACCAATTTTCCAATAATTTTGATATACATAATGGTCATTTAAATTAATGTCAAAGTGTTACTTTAATTCTTTATATTTTAGCAATGCTCATATTCTAGATAAAGCTGTCATGTAAGACTAGAAAATATTCTTAGTTGTTGCAAAATCCAAGATGGCGTCCAATATGGCCGCAAAAATGAAAACCAAATGGGCTGTCTAATATGATTGCTTGTACTGACTTAATGTATATCTGTATATCAAATAAAGCAGATTTTATTTCATTCAGTGTGTTTGATCTTTTTATGATACATTTTTAAAATGTTTTTAATGTCAAGGTCAAGGTCAAATTCAAGGTCAGATGTGAAAAATAGTGAATGTATCTGTTATTTTACGTATTTTTTTTGTTATTGTACACAAAATCTTGAATAAAAAGCTATATACCAAAATAAACAATGGTGTATAAACTTCAATAACTTGATATTAATATTAGGATGTGTTTCATTGTCATGGAGATTGTAAAATGATGTGTACAAACACCTTGTGGGACACCTTGAGAGAATAATAAAAATCTTTGTTTTTACCATGTTTCAAATTTGATTTGTGCTATGGTAATTCAAATGATGTCGAAGTCGTTGATCTTTATATTCTAAATTGGCACAATACTCATTTTCTATATAAAGCTATCTGAAGTATCACCATAATATTATCCGATATAGAATCGAATATGCCATGCAAAACTAGAAATCTATCACTGAAGGTGATAAAAATACCCCCGCCACCACCTTTGTTCAGACAAGCGTTTTTGTTGAATCAAGAGCCATATGTCAGAAATTGTCAATCCGATTTTCTTGAAATTTTGTCAAATCAGGGGCCATAACTCAGAAAGTATCGGTCCGATTTCCGCAAATTTTGCATCTTGCATATAAACAGTTGCTAATGCACACCTGTGCCAAGTATGAAGCAAATCTGACAGTAACTTAAGGAGGAGTTGTCCGGACAAGCATTTTTTGGTAAAATCAAGGGCAACAACTCACAAAGTATCAGTCCGATTTCCGTGAATTTTGCGTCTTGCACATATACAGGTCCTAATGCATACCTGTGCCAAGTTTGAAGCAAATCGGACAGTAACTGTAGGAGGAGTTGTCCGGACAAGCATTTTTGGGTCAAATTAGGGGCCATAACTCAAAAGGTATCGGTCCGATTTTCGTGAAATTTGCGTCTTGCACATCTACACGTCGTAATGCACACCTGTGCCAAGTATGAAGCAAATCGGACAGTAACTGTAGGAGTTGTCCGGACAAGCATTTTTGGGTCAAATCAGGGGCCATAACTCAAAAAGTATCATTCCGATTTCCGTGAAATTTGCGTCTTGCACATCTACAGGTCACAATGAACACTTGTGCCAAGTATGAACTAAATCGGTCCACAAGTGTAGGAGGAGTTATCAGGACAAGCATTTTTTGTCAAAGCAGGGGCCATAACTCAGAAAGTAACGGTCAGATTTTCGTGAAATTTGCGTCTTGCACATCTACAGGTCCTAATGCACACATGTGTCCAGTATAAAGCAAATCGGACAGTAACTGTAGGAGGAGTCGTCTGGACAAGCATTTTTTGGTCAAATCAGGGGCCATAACTCAGACAGTAACGGTCGGATTTTCGTGAAATTTGCGTCTTGCACATCTACACGTCCTAATGCACACCTGTGCCAAGTATGAAGCAAATCGGACAGTAACTGTAGGAGAAGTTGTCCGGACAAGCATTTTTGGGTCAAATCAGGGGCCATAACTCAAAAAGTATCGGTCTGATTTCCGTGAAATTTGCGTCTTGCACATCTACAGGTCACAATGAACACTTGTGCCAAGTATGAACTAAATCGGTCAACAAGTGTAGGAGGAGTTGTCCGGACAAAGTTTTGGAGACAGACCAACAAACTAACAAACCAACAAACCAACAAACCAACCATCCAACCATCCAACCACTGGACCGACAGGCTGATTCCAGTATACCCCCTTCAAACTTCGTTTGCGGGGGTATAATGACAAAAAACCCATCTGAATTTAGGTTGACGGTAGCCTTTTGAGCTTTGAAATGTCAGAATTCGACAACAGGAAATATGTAGAATAAAATAAGGGCTTTAAGTACAGTATATATGCAATTTAGTTCTTCATTTAAAAACAAATTTGAGACACATGTTCATTTCAACAAAAATCAAAATGACGATACTTCTTTAGTGGGTATATCACACAATACACTGTATAGAGCAATTTTGCCATCCTAACCAGTTTAGGCATTTATTTTCTAAATTCACTAGAATCACATTTGTTCAAAGAACTACCAATACTGATACCATGTAAAATACCAACACATTTTATTAACACTTCCCTTACTATTGTATGTAAGTTGTTGATAGTTCCAATTTTTGTAATGTTCTTGATAGCCACAAGGCAGTAAATATGTGTATCAGGAGTTTTAGCACATGACCTGTATATGGACTAACCAAGACTACTTTGGCCACAGTCTGGCAACCAATCTAGTCAGTATGAGTTTCATTCAAGTCCCAAGCATCTGCTTCTTCTTGATTGGAGTAACGTTCTTGAATGTATTGTGATTTCAGATGGTGAAATAATGCATAGACAAAGGAAAAGCTTCTATGATCATTTACTTAAAAGTAAAGTGGCAGCAATAGGATCCATAAAACCAAAATTGAAATGCAAGATTAAAAAGATTGTTATCAGCCTCTCTTACAACCGGTCGTACATGCTCCTGCGTGCGGTCTGCGTGCAATCTACGTCTAAAAGGTACGTTTAGTCGTGCGATGTACGCACGTGCAACGTACGATTTTGGTGGACGCAACCACGACACAGACAGCACGTAACAAAGAATTGACCGGAAAATTCTTAAAGCCTCTCTTACAATCCGTCGTGCGTCTTATAAATCGTGCGATTTTGCAGAGTTTTAAAACGTACGATTTAAAAAGATGCGCGATAAACAGCTTAAAAAGGTACCACTGGAATCAGGGGAGAGTTATATCATTTGAAAATGCACAAGTACCACTTAGCTTGTGTGATGAGATTCGCGAAATGGTAACAAACAAGTATGTGAGACTTGTGGGTTGACCTATCATCGTAGGTGAGATGGCAGTCGCTGATGTGTTATAGTCTCTTGCATCACCACTCCAACCTATATTCTGTGATCCTAACAATATGTTCTATACTTACATTAAATGCAATAGTGGAGTTGTAAATGCCGATAATGTCATCTTCGATCTCATTTTGAGAACAGAATTAAAACTCAAGCCAAGAGCTTGGAGACCTGTCATTGATGGTATCAAATAAACAAACAAATGTGAAAGTCATATATCCCAAAAAAGTTCTTGACCAGCTTTACGTAGACCTTAAGGTGACATTTCAACAGGCTTTAAACAAAATAATACTGTAAGTAAGCTCTAACTCTGGTGCCAGATTATTAATCCATGTTCATTAGTAGTGGATTTGATTAAAATATTGTACAAGTCAATTGTTATTTTGTACAATACATGTTTATCCCAAGTACTCTTGCTTAGTCCAGATAGACATCTTTTATACTCCTGCTACATCATTAATTTTTGCACCAGTTTACCGAACTAGGAGTCTGAGCACTTTTATTTCAAAACCAGACATTTACATCTATTTAAAATGCCAAACCCAAGCTTAAAAGGAGATTTTTTAAGTTTTCATGATATGTCGATTTAGTGATTTACGCAACTTTACATCTTTTTAATTGAACCCTGTTTATATGAAAACAGTCATTTTACCCTTTTATTATTGTTTGAATTTGACTCAAAGTTGTTATGATTCTTTGTACAATACCTGTATAACTAATTGGGTTATTTCATTTCAACCAATTTTGATCAGTATTTTATGTCACCTGACCGAAGGTCATGGTGACCGATTGCTACCATTTTTTGTCCGTCGTCGTGCGCTGTGCGTCATCCGTCGTGTGGTAACTTTTAACATTTTCGACTTCTCCTTGAGAACCATTGGACGGATTTCAACCATATTTGACAGGAAGTATCCCCCATGGAAAGCCGCTTCAAATTTGTACAAATGATGGAGTTATCTCACCTTGGGGCCTCATAAGGGTCAAAAAGCGTGTAAAAAGGGCACATCTTAAAATATTCTTCTCATGAACCGGCTGTTGGATTGGATTCACATTTGGTATTTAGAGTCTTTAGGGCAAGGACTGCAAAGTTTGTACAAAAGAAAAAGAATGTCAAGAATTGGCACTGCTGAGGTGGTGGGGGTGGGGCGTGTTATTAGTGTATTAGTATTATTTTGAACCATTGGATGGATTTCAACCAAACTTGGTAGGATGAATTCTTATAGGAAGTAGCTTCAGAGTTACCTCCCCTTTCAACCCCATAATGGCATTAATGGGCCACTAAGGGGGTAGCCTAAATATGGTATATCTTAAAAAATCTTCTTCTCGTGAACCTGCTTCGTGGATTGGATTCATGTTTGATTTTTAGAGTCTTCGGACTATAAAGTTTGTACAAGAAAATAAAATCTGTTTAAAAATGGCTATGCTGTGTATATCTTTCAATATACTTGTGGGAATGATATTATAAGTATACTTTATCTGTAAATACATGCCTTGCTGCTCATTTGATTCAGGTGACCCATAAGGCCCTCTGTGCCTCTTGTTGATTATCTTTGAGTTTTAAAGGAGTACTATACATGTATGTGCAACAGACATAAATGACGATTAAAAAATCTTGCTACTATGTATTGTGACATGAGTCTTTCCATGAACGATCATTCAAGTATGTGTTTTAAGGTTAACTGTTCAACTATAACTACTCATAAACCGGGTGGTAAAATATTGAATAAAAGTCACGAATACTGTTGTTTTGTAATTACTTTTCAAGCTGTTATAGTTAAAATACGAGTATCTTCCCTACTTAACATTTAACGTATTATTGTAGTGACCATATCGCAAATCATATATGAAACATGGTTTAATCAATATGGTTTTCAATTATTTTCACAAGGTTTCTGATTAGACACCACCATGAAAATATCCATGGCTACATGACATATCCAAATCTTTAATGTAGCCATGGTAGGATGTCTGAGGTAAAAAAAAATGTATGCAAGAAATTACAAGGGACGCCTTGGTCTAGAGGTAGGATTCGGGCTTTGGAATCGAAGGGTCCTGGGTTCAAATTCCGCCGGTGCCACAGATTTTTTTCTGAGCAAAAGAATTACCCCACGTTGCTCCTCTTCACCCAGGTATGTAAATGGGTACACAGGAATGTTGAAACCCAAATTGCTGTGGCTGCCGAAGGCGACAATTAGTAACAATAAGTAACAGCCAACTTGAGACTCAGTGGTCCTGGGTTAAAGTGTAAAGCGTAAAACAGACTTTAAACCAAACTTTAAAATATGGAATGGTCAACATGCATATTATATGTTGCTAGATTATTTCTGTCAAAGGCAATTTCAAATGAAGTTCATTTAGATCAAATCTGTACGTTATTGGTTGATCCACCTTTTATATCTATAGTGATATTTATGGGAAACTGGACCTTGATAGTGAAAATTTTGGTATAGGCTATTCCTTTCGTTTGGCCCAAGATAATTCAATGTACCACATAACAATGCATACTCTGACAGTACCCATGTTGTTCTGATCCCTGGCATTGGTCCTTTTAACATTTAATCATAAAAGCCTGAATATTGTTGTTTATTGTGGTATATAACATTTCATATCTTTTGCGCAAGATTTTCTGTAAAAACAAAAGAATATGTAAAATTACAAATTTATTTCACATTTGACCTTAAATTTGACCTTGACCTTGAAACCATTTTAATTTTTTTTTTCATTTCCAAATGTATCATTAAAAAGACCAAACACACTGCATGAAATAAATCTAGATTATTTGATATACAGATATTCATTAAGTCAGAACAAACAATCATATATGATAGCCCATTTAGTTTTCATTGTGGCGGCCATATTGGATGCCATCTTGGATTTTACAACAAATAAGATTATTTTTTAGTCTTACATGACAGCTTTATCTAGAATATGAGTATTGTACTAATATAAAAAAACATCACTTTGACATTAATTTTAGTGACCAGTATGTATATCAAAATTGGGGGAAACTGGTAACATACAGTTTTCCATTATTATTCAGGAGGGGTCTTTAGACGCCATCTTGAATATCTCCATGGAAACACAAGATATCTTAATCGTTATGTTAATTTATTAAAGCCTATATATTGTAGTTTATTTTGGTATATAACATTCCTGGCTTTTTATGCAAACTTTTGAGTAATAAGAAAAGAAAACTGGTAGATGACGTATTTTTTCACTATTTTTCACATTTGACCTTGAATTTGACCTTGACCTTGACATTGTGACCATTGTAAAAAGTATCATGAAAAAGTTCAATCATAGTATATGATATTAAACCTAGTTTGTATGATGTATAGGTATACATTAAATCAGTACAGGCAATCATATACAACAACCCCTTGTTTTCAATTCTGGCGGCCATCTTGGACGCCATCTTGGATTTCTCAGCTCGTACCAACATCCAAGACTTGATATTGACCGTTTGACAAACTTCAGGATATGACAAACATTTTAGTATAGGTTAGAAAATGTGGTACTTTTGTGACCACCCCACCTTCAACCAAGCCTTGAAAGTCACCCTACTATAAGCTTTTGTTGTTATTTTTTAGCTTAACCCTTTTCAAAACGGCATAATATTAGGGTAGTCCAAATTTAAGGCTGTTGCAGACGACAAAATTGATGTTGATAAAGATAATATCTGTGTTCAATATAGCTCAGAAAATATTGAGACAAAAGGAGAAAATGCTGATTATCAACATTTTCTTTTGTCTCAATGTTTCCCAAGTCTTTTCCACCAGGGACGTGAAACCTGGTCTTGTTTGGGAAAGGGTTAACATAAAGGAAATATGTATATACCAGCTTTACTTTAACAATATATATTTCATGAAAATACATGTTGTAGGTACTCAGAGTCCTCCCAAGTACTAACAACATAGCGTGCTAAAATTATAAACGGTAATTGGCTTTGTCACTTCACGGGGTCTTGAGATAACAGCGTGTTAATTTATGTGTTTTTACTATTGGGGACATGATAGTAAGGCTCCTTTTGCCTCCTCATGAATAATTCATTAGTGACCTGATATTATGAAACTGGTCTATAAATATTATAAACCCAGTCTATTTTTAGCGCAAAATTTATCTGTTTTGCTCAGCCCTAGTAGACGATATTAAATGTGAATACTAGCAGAGGAGATGGGATTAGAACTCATCCGTAGCCATTTTATACGCCACCGGAGTCGGTCGTATATTGGCGTCATTTTCTCCGTCCCATCCGACCGTCCGTCCCTCCGGGCCAACGTCCGGGGGTTTATGTGGTTCAATCCGTCCATGATTTATATGAAATAAGAACAATTCCACTTAAACTAGACCATTTTATGTGGCTCTTTTCTTCATAAAGATCAAAGAAAAAACACTTTAATTCTGAAATATTGGCGTCCGTCCATCCGTCTGTCCGTCCGTCTGTCCGTCCACTTTTCTGGTGAGCGCAACTACTCCTAAGTTTCTGGCTGGATCTTTTTGAGATTTTGTTAATGTTATCACCTTAATTGGTAAATGTGCATGAACGAAGGATTTTATGGTTCATTGATTTTTGCCTGAGTTATGCCCCCTTAAAACTTAGTATCTTGGACGGCGTATTTTATGTCCATGGCACTATTGTCTTGATTATTAATATTTTTATTTTCTCTTACGCTTAGAGACGTGTGGCTCGTCTAAAACATGTAAGAAATATAATAAAGCACTGCTAAGTCTAACAAATTGCGTCGACTGATAAGAGATGATGCGCTCATGCCTAAGGAGAATAAGAAACGGTGGTTAAAACATTTACCTCAATGTCTTCTCTGATTTGCAAATCAAACTTAGAAACTGCTTTGGAAAGGGTCAATACAAAATTGTTCAAAGAACACAAGAAGGCCACGTATGTTTCTGGAATCATATACATGTATAGCCATAAACGTAGATCTTTCATTCTATCACTGAGCTTCGATTTTTGTTTAGGCCATTTTATATTCAAAGTGAAAGAAAACGCTTTTATCCTTCAAAATGTACGATAATACATTTTAGCCCAAAGGCTAGACTGATTTCAGTCTGTTAAGAATAACATAATTTATATTGAGAAATATGAAAATAAGATACATAGAAAATTGTTGCTCTGTGTCGTTCTTAACAGACTGAGAAAATCCATAGAAAGAGGCGTCTAAAATTTGGTCACCACAGGTGGTTCACATACCAGATATCACTTTGTAAGATAATCTGACACCTAGCAGTACTTCACAACTTGGTAACATAATTAGCTGATCAGATTTATGACTGCAGTCGTTTAATCCTTTATCAAAGAAGAATTGATTTTCACCTACCTAATCGAAAAGACATTGAGCCACTCTAAGAAAATTCTGCTCATCATCATTTTCTCCTTTTGCTTTAATATTTTTCCGTATATTATTGTACACAAAATCAAGTTTTATCAACAAACCTTCTTTCGTTTTTGGACTGGGCAGCCCTTTGATGTTGCCGTTTTGGGAAAGGGTCGGTCCTCAACAACACTAAAGCCTCTCTTACAACTGGTCGTACGTGCTCCTGCGTGCAGTCTGCGTGCGGTCTGTGTCTAAAACGTACGTTTAGTCGTGCGATGCACGCTGATGCAACGTACGATTTTGGTGGACGCAACCATGACGCAGACTGCACGCACCAAAGAATTGACCGGACAATATTTTGAGGCCCTCTTACAGCCCGTCGTGCGTCTTTATAAATCGTGCGATTTTGCAGAGTTTTAAAACGTATGATTTAAAAAGAAGCATGACGGGTTGGAAGAGAGGCTTAACTTGCTGCTGCTGCTGCTGCTTTACAACAAACACCTCGTAACTGCATCTTAAAACAAGCTGAAGTTACAAGGTAACATTTAAGGGTTGTCATGTCCAAAAAAAAAAGAAGGGTTGTTGATAAAGATTGAATTTGTGGATTATAATAAACGGAAAAGGTATTGAGGAAAAAGGAGAAAATGATGAAAATCAGAATTTTCTTATTTTGGCTCTATATTTTCAATGTCTTCAATGTTTTCAATGAATATGTGGGTGAAAATCAAGTCTTCTTTGAGACTGCAGTTATAAATCTTAGCAGCTAATTATGTTATCAAGCTGTGGAGTAGGGCCTACTGCTTGGTGTCGGATATTATCTTTGGGTCGGATTACCATACAAAGGGATTTTCTCAGTCTGTTAAGAACGACACAGAGCAACAATTTTATATGTACCTTATTTTCATATTTCTCAATACAAATGATGTTATTCTTAACAGACTGAAATCAGTCTACCCAAAGGCGGACATTACACCTTTTTCGCTTCATAATGTCGTTGCGCCCCCCTTGTGGCCCTAGACTTTAGATTGTCACGTGAATTCACATTTCAACCAATATGGGGATTATGGATTAACCCTTTCCAAAAACTTATTTTTCAGAGAACATCTCCGTCAATGTTTTGTCCGTTCACATGTTAACGTTCATTAAAATCTTCCCAAATGTCATCCACACTTAGTCAACGTCATTCCGACAGCATGAGCTTATCAGTAAATCTTGGATAGGGACCAATTTTATCCAGTTAAACATAGTATTTCGTATTTCGTAGTTTCTCTTAACTGCGGCTTGACTCAAGCCGTAGTAGAGTGATTATATAACAACACCGACGGTTTAGCAAACATAACAGTAACCCAGTCTATTTTAGCACAAAATTCATTGCCATTACTTAGGTTTACGAACTGAGAATGAAATGCAGAGCCAGAGACGAAATTTGAAAAGTGCCAATAATTCCTAAAATGTGTTACATTTCCATTCCCAATACAAACATAAGCATTTTGTATGGTTTAGAATTTTGAATGAATGCATACTAATGGAAATATTTGACAAAAATGTTCAAAATTACCTCCCTTGTATATAAATATAGAGTAAAATAATATTTGTAAATCATTTTCTTCTTGAAGCATAATCTTGAAATCCGACATGGTGAATCAACTTATATGAAGTGTATTTACAAGTGTGTGTAATTTAATGCATTTCGTATGGCTAGAAAGTGGTGTTTTCATTCTCAGTTCGTAAACCTTAAACCTTTTCAGAAACAGTAACATTTAAGTCGGTTTCAATCTTTAACCCTTTCCCATGCATTGACGCCTTTTAACAACATGAAAAATAAAGGCTCTGGAAAACACTTACTTATATAGGTAAATTTATGCGGAAAATACTCGTGGCAAGCAATTTCTGCATTTTCCACAATGTCTCCTACACAGAATACCCCCTAAATGTCTAAAATTCAATGCACTTGATATTGTCGTTCCACATGGTACAGACAACATTCAAACATTGATATGAAACACGAGATATGTGATGTATTTGATATAGCATTGTCTAAAACGTGACTTTTATGCGTTCTTAAATATTTTTCTCAAAAAGAAAAAAAAAAACAAAAAAAATAAATAAATAAAATAAAAAATAAATAAAAATAAAAAAACTGGGAATATCTAAATATGCAACTAAAATTATGTGTAAGTAGGATCAATACCGGTAACAATGGTGGTGAACTCGGCCAAAGCGTGGGACGTTTTTTCGCGCTCCTAGTATTCCGTCGGTGTTGTTATAAAATATCCTAACTACGGCTTCGATAAAGCCGTAGTTACGAGATTCTATAACAACACAGACGGTTTGTCAATAAATATCGGTAAATCCGGTCTATTTTTAGAACAAATTCATCGTTATCAGAAAAACTATCCAATCGGATCTTTAAACTCACATTTAAACGCAAAATATCAGTACCTTGTTGTAGTGAAAAACGTCCCTCGCTTTGGCCGAGTTCACCACCAGTGGGTAATAAAATAAAATAAAATTACGGTCTTTTCGTCGGCACCTTTACAAACAAGCTCTGCTCTGACGACTATTCGTGATGTTGGATTTTAAACCATTGAGAGGAATTAGAAACAAGAAACTATTAGTATTTTATCTAAGCCAAAACATTTCTATATATTTCTTAAATGATACCTCTTATGTTTTCAGAAGTATTTTGTGTCGTCTTTTGCAACACTATTTTCGACCAGTTCTAGATTGCCGTGTCCAAAAGGGTTAAACTGATCTGTAGCTAATCCACCCGAGAGTTACTTCCGTTAGGGGCCCGAAATGGTGTAACAAAGAACAATGAAGCGAAAAAGAGTTATCTTACGTTTTGGAGTCATAATGGGTTATCGAATTTTTTGAAGCTAGACAGAGCTATCTTTTCTTTATCCTATTACCACACAGTGACTCTTTTTGACTCCTCACAAGATAATGGCTTTGGAAAACAATGTTGAAAACCAAGAAATTGCTTGTGACAAGCAATTTCTTCATTTTCCACAATGTTTACTACTTAAAAAGATCAAATAAATTTAAATTTCATTCACTTGAAATTGTCATCAGCAAAATTTTGAATTTGGATTAGTCGAAAATTTTGCCGTTTGGTAATGGGTTAATAAAACTGAGCTATCCTATATCGTCGCTTTTCGACAACAACCTCGTAACTTCAGCTTAAAAGAAGCTGCAGTTACGATGTTTTTGTTAAAAAGCAGCAATACAATGATGACAGAGAATCCCTTTAACATAGTGTCGGTTTTATAAAGTGACGAAAAGTGTTGCAAATTAACTGCTTTCCAAACAGTGACGACTTTCGTCACCCATCAGTGAATACATTGCGGCTAAAGGAGAATACGCTGGTAAACCAGCAATGTATCATTTTTCTCAATATTTTCTGTGCTATACTGTACACAAATTACTTCTTTTTTAACATAAAATTCTGTCGACTGTGCAAATGGTATCAAAAATTTGATCAGTCTCAATATTTGTTGTTTGAGAAAAGTTTCAACGTATGTCCGTGTATATTTAAGTCCTCTCTCACACAATGACGCCTCTTACGTCTCACAACAAAAATGTGGAACATGAAGAAATTGCGTGTGACAAGCATTTTTCATTTCCTTCAATGTTTTAGACGTTGGAATTTTACCCAAAACGGGTCAGGAGCAAAAAGATTTTATTATGGAGGACTGCGCACTTCTAGGACTGGAAATATTGATATTTGATTAGCGACAATAATTCGCATTTCCATTTCGTAAGATTGTTGTTTTTTGTTCCGCTAATATGAGACAAAATGGTATACTTTGTTTATTTATTATATAATAAGAAACGAAAGATAATTTTCCTGCTAGTCATGGATGTAATGCAAGATTTGAATTAATGGCCTATAGTCTGGTAATTATTTTAAGATAAATACTTGATAAGTCTTTTGCAAGATCACACAATACAACGGTGCTTTAAACACAAAAAAAATCTGGGAGAACATCAATTGGTAAAATACAAAATTAATACTTAAAAAAAATCCAGTTTCCATTAATTTTTGAAAGCCTTGCTCCCCATAAGATCATTGAACGATATATTTTTGCGGACAGGTTTAAAGGCAAATGCACCATCAGCCCTAACTTCTAATGCTTAATGGTATTTGACGTAATTGACGTCAATTATCACGGTAGAGAATCCCGTTTCACAATAATTGCGGATGCTGTTTAATGATTCTTTTAATGCGTGAGCTGTTAAAATGGTTAGAAATAGAGCAGGCGCAGATATATAAGGGATTTGCTGGAGGTAGTAGATTTGTTTAAAAAATATCAGCTGATAAAAAAGTTATTGACCATCAAGTGAAATTACGTTCAAAAGTGTCGTAACTACAAATCAAACAAAGCAACAGTTTCGACGTTTTCAAACAACGTTTTTAAACACCATCGAATGAAAAATTCAATGACGTTACATTGCATTCCAAAGTGACTTAAGGTAAAAAGGGCCTAATTAGCACCAAAGAGCCCGCGGCGAAATTTGAAAAGCGCTAGTAATTCCTAAAGTGTGTTACATTTCTATTCCAAATATAAACATAAGCATTTTGTACGGTTTAGAATTTTGAATTAATGCGTATTTATGGAAATATTAGACAAAAATGTTCCAAATTACCTCCCTTTTATATGAATATAGAGTAAAATAATATTTGTAAATTACTTTCTCCTTGAAGCATTATCTTGAAATCCGGCACGGTGAATCAACTTATGTGAAGTGTATTTACAAATGTGTGTAATTTGATGCATTTCGTATGGCTAGAAAGTGGTGTTTTTAATTAGGCACTTCATACCTTAACTAAATTTCTAATCAAACTGTTATTACTATGTTTTCAAAAGATACCGACAATTTGGTCCATATCGCATGTTGATATCGACACGGTGGTCAGACTACACGTTTATTCATACTGTGCGATCTCCTTAAGGTCAGTCACCCTTTTAACACTTTTCCAAACAAGACCTGAAATTGACATCCCTAATAGAATATGATTTTTAAAACATTGAGACAAAAGGAAAAATGCTGATAATCAGCATTTTCTCCTTATATCTCAATGTTTTCAATGATAGATTATTCATATATTACACCAATTTTGTCCTCTTTGGCAGCTTTCGGATTTGGCCATGCTAAAGTTTTGTCGTTGGGGAAAGGGTTATACTGGACTTTATACTATAATAAAATAGCAATTAAATAAACTGGATACCGTGAATTTTGGTTGGAATATATTTACTATTTGACAAGGTTTGCTTTTTAGCGAGCCGGGACTTTATTTCCGGGGAGCTATTTAATGTCACAGCCCTAGTGTCGGCGTCGGTGTCGCGTCCCGTTCCGTCGCGTCTTCACTTGAAAAACTTTAACCTGGTCTATATCTCAGACTTGTCTTGATTTTTTCACGTATGAATACTTCTCGACAAGACCTTTCCTTTGGGACCATGACCTCTGACCCAGTGACATTGACCTTGAAGTTTGACCTACTTTTAAAAACTTTAATCTGGCCTATACATGTATATCTCATGCAATTTTATAGTTAGAGCCTTGATCTTTTAGATATGGATACCTCCTGCCAAGACATTTAAATTGGGACCATGACCCTTGACCTTGTGACTTGACCCTGGAATTTGACCTACTTTTTAAAAAAATAGATATTTTTGTGACAAGCTCCCGTGTAGGCGAGCTACGTTGTCCGCAGACTCTTGTTCTATGAAGTATAATCGGGTCACATCATTTTGGTACATGTTTACAAAATTTAGGCTACCTCTAAACAACATATTAATTTCTAACTCAAAACTATTGTAGTTTTGCATGTGATGCTTTGAATCCTGTAAGTCTGTCATACCTGCAAGATTCGAACTAAAGCACACCAGAGACATATAATAACATAATGTTTATCTATGTCTCTGAGCATACATTGTATTAATACATTACCACACAGTAACTCCTTTTGACGCCATAAAAGATAATGTCTTTAGAAAACATTGTGGAAAATGAAGAAATTGCTTGTGACAAGCAATTTCTTCATTTCCCACAATGTTTTCTAACCTAAAAGACCAAACAAAATTATATTTCATTCATTTGAAATTGTCGTCTGCAACATCTTTGAATTTGGACAAATATAAAATTTTGCCGTCTGGTAATGTGTTAAAAGAACGTTTATTCCATTGTTCAAATACTTCAGGTATTAAATATGTGCCATAATATCTAGACTGGGCTATTGACGTGAAATTTCGTAAATTGGTGCCTCGATTTTTCAGTGAATCTTTTAGTCCAATGACATATATTTTTTGTGCGAATGTCTTTAATGTACATTTTTGCGAAAAAATGCTGTAATATATAATATAAAACATTAATCTATCACGATGATTTGATATCGTGAACCTATGTGGGGGAGCAGCTGGAGACTAGGTAAGGGTATTGTTGTAGCACTGGTATGAGAAACGACAAGAATCCATGGTCAGTTGCTCCAGCCGTCGCGATATGCCCATAGCAGTTGAAAACGGTGTAAACCCCAAATAAACCAAAAAAAACCAAACCATCGCGTTGAAATCTTTTGCGATCTAAGAACTTGAACTCCGCTAGATTGCGTCCATATGAAGTACAATAGAGTTATTTCCCTTTGATTTGCTTAGTCGATCCTGAAAAAGCTTTACCCTTTCCCAAACAGCAACATTTTAAGGCGGTCAAATTTGAACACTGCTGCAGACGACAAAATGAACGCATATAATGGTAGAATTTGTGTACGAAATAGCACAGAAAATATTGAGACAAAGGGAGAAAATGCTGATTATCAGCATTTTCTTCTTTGCCTCAATATTTTCTCAATGTTTTTCTTCGAGGAGCATTCAATAAATACTGCTGGGGCTATGGTAAAATTAACACTCTAAAAACGGAAACACCTGTATCTCTTACATCAATATTAATTTTATATAATTTTATGTCATCTTTTTGTTCATAAAAAAGTAATGTGAAACTTCGTGCTTGGTACGATAACCGAGCTTGTGTAAGCTGATTAGCTATCGGTTTACAAAAATCAACCCGGGGTGTGGAGCAGGGGCCTGTTTCATCAAAATATTTAAGACGTATTTTTGACTTACCTGTGTCTTACGCCAAATTTAGGGCAAGAAACGAGTATCTCCAATTTATCGAAACATGGGTTATGCGAGTGTTGTTTTAAGCGATTTTTAAGACATCGGTAAGTCAAAATCACGTCTTAAATGTTTTGATGAAACAGGCCCCTGGGGTAGACATTTCTCTCTAAGGGGAATTTATCGATACAACAACATAAATGTGACCCGTCACGCTAAAAGGGACTTTCTGAGAAGTGTAAAAAGTGTCGACCCTAGTCAGTCTGCACAGTCTGTGCAGACAGACTAAGGTCGAGACTTTTCACAGCAATATAATTTTCTGAACCTAGAATGTTTCCTTATCGTGCTGTTTGTTCATTTTCCATATACGATATCTGCTTGATTAACCTCTGCAGAGTGTGATCAGTTTCTAAACATTTTGATTTTTAGATTTCTTACAAGGTCCCATTTAGCGTGACGTGTCACAAGTTTTAAAGGAAATTTTCAATAATTCTGTTAACCCATTACCAAACGGCAAAATTTTAGATTAGTCTAAATTCAAAGATGATGTAGACGACAATTTCAAATTAATGAAACTTGACATTTTTTGCTCTTTGCAGGTAGAAAACATTGTGGGAAATGAAGAAATTGCTTGTCACAAGCAAATTCTTCATTTTCAACTTTGTTTTCCAAAGCCATTATCTTGTAAGGAGTCGAAAAGAGTCATTGTGTGGTAATGGGTTAAGACAAGACCGACTCGAAGTTGATTTATAGCACAAAGGGGCAAACGCCAAGGAGAAGCTGTATTAGGTAGATCTTTCCAACAACATCTAATGAAAAACTTATTGAAGAACGTTTACAAGCAAATTTCTTTGCTCGCTCTTCAATAACGTTTTTGTATGAGATGTTATCTGAAAAGATTTACCACGCAATTTCTAGCATATTTTCACCTTCTCTGCTTCCAAACATTTTCAAATTGGACTTGTATTGTCGGAAAATTTCCTCCGACGATAAGTACAAATTTTGACCCTTCGATTGCGCCATATTATAAATTCAAATTTAGTATTTCACGTAGATTGTATTTCATGCAATGTTTTAACCCTTTCCCGAACAAGACGTGGTTTTGACGTACCTAACAGAAAATGCTTGGGAAAACATTGAAACAAATCTAAGAAACTGCTGATAACCAGCAGTTTCTCCTTTTGTCTCAATATTTTCTGTGCCATATTTTACACAAATGCTATCTTTATTTACATCCATTTTGACATTTGTGGCAGTTTTTTGAGCGGATCACCCTAAAATTTTGCCGTTTGGTAAAGGGTTAAACGGTAAAAAATCGTTGAACGAAACTTAATATTCGTAGGACGAAAAAAAAACTTTCCAATTTGAAAAGAGATTGATTATTAAAATATTATTTGTATTTAAAATCTGTTTTTTAAGTGTACGTTTTTTAACATGCGTAAAGGAATTAGACCGTTGCGAGACTTAACTTTGTTAAAAGATACTATCGAAATCCTTTCCCATACAAGTCATGCTTTGACATTCATATTAGAGATAACCTTTGGAAGCGTTGAGAGAAAAGCAGAATGTGATCATGATAAGCATTATCTTTTCTCAACTCAATATTTCTTTGTCCTAACATAAAAAGCGTCTCTCCTTTTAATGTAAATTTAGGTTTGCAATACGCTTGCAATCTAGCTAGAGAAAAGTTGTGGCATTTGCATAAGGGTTTAGTATAATTATAGCATAAATCGAAACGAGTTGAATTTTCGTCTTTATCATTTAATATAGGACAAATATTGAAGGTAACGTGCATTTGTGTACTTTTGTATATTTTGTTTACTTTTTTGTGCTACTTTTTCATTTAGAATATCGTCGCTTTTCAACAAAAAACATCGTAACTACAGCTTGTTTAAAGCTGTAGTTACGAAGTTTTTGTTGAAAAGCGACGATATCTTGTCGGCCTTATGCACGGACAGTACTAAGTGAGTTTACACTTGCAATAATCTTATATTCATTCATTTCGTTTTGTTGTATTGCTTATATTTTCGTTTTATTTCGAATATGTTCATTCATTTTTGTTTGTTTTCTATTTGGTTGCTTGGTCATACTACGCCGGTATAATCAAATTGAGAACAATTGTTAATTTGCATGTGGTGGTTCAATTATTGAAGGTGTCCAACGCTTGCAAAATTGAATTGAGAATTAAGAATGTTTTTCTTCGTGTACTACATTTGTAGTTCAAAAAAATGTGCACCTAACTATGTTTTCCTGGGATTTCTTCTTATGTTATTAAAATAATATGTTATGATATAATTATTATTACGTTTTTCTCTAAGTTGCGTCAAAAGGGGGGCCTTGTTAGGTTAAATAGGTAAAGTTTGCGATACCAATACAAACTATACATATAATTATTGCCATAGTTGAACGACTTGTTTGAAAATCCGTTCACATAGAAATATGTCGAAACTTCAGATAACATTGAATGTGAGCCGTAATTTAATATTCTTTCTATCATGCTTTACATATGATAATAGACCCTTTTGTGCTATGTTTTAAACCGTTCTATTTGGCCACCGGAAAGCACTTTAGCGCATGCACGAGATTAGAATGGTAACCTTCAATGATACTACTGCCTATTAAGTAACACACGAAGTAGTATCGGGGCAATCTCCTTCGCAGTTATCTACCCTAAATTGAATTGGGATAGATCTCTGCAGGCATTGCTTGAGTTACCAATATTTTAGGTAATTGAAATTTTTTATTTAGACTTTAATTTCAAAAAGTAAATTCGGTATAAGTAATGTTTTAGGAATATGAGGTGTCAGACATGAATCAAATTAAAAGATAAAATTAGATAAAAAAATCACTTCAGAAACATAAATATTTTCCCGCCATCTTTAGGATATCACGTGACTTTACCATGGTCACGTGATTTATACGCCTGCAGTGATAATGTAAGGCATTGTCGCTGTGTGGAGTTTGGTATCGGGGGTGTTACCTGTCTAAGCTCGCACAGGCGTTAAAAAGCTTCTGGTTGTCAAATGGTGCGATAAAAACAAAACGTAAAAGGGTCAGTTTATGATCAAGTAAAAATCTTTATTTGCATTCTGAATAAGATCAAATATTTATCTAGTTTGAATAAATTTCGTTATAATAAAATAGACAATATTGCAACTGCAGAGATAAAACAATAATTATATCGCAGCTTTTCAACGAAAACCTCGTGACTGCAGCTTGTTTTAAGGGGGAATGCTCCAGTTTTTCGGAACACTCGTACATTACTGTTACTAGTAAATTAAATGCTTCGTACCAATATGTTTCGCTACCATGTTTTCAATAATATAACACATCATTACAATTTACCATTTTCGACGGTTAAAGTGTATTTATTATGTGAAACTTATTTCCTCAAGATGGAAATCGATAATTTAGAGCAAGACAGTCGTAAGTGTGTATGCAGTTACCACTGTTTTGCGTCATTTTATTTAAGTGTAGCTGATAAAAATTGCTGTAATTCACTAATAAGTGCGCTGACCTATACATTTTCTTTTCGAATTATTACCAGGACATATTGCTTAATACAATTGGGGAGTTTTATCAAATTCTATTACATGTATGTAGAATTTGAAATATTTCCAAAATTATGCAAATTTTGACATAAAACACTCCAGCTTCGTTGATCTAACCGAACACTTGAGCATGCTGTTGTATACATTTACGCGTTTATAATAGCACATATTTTGGGTTTTCTGTTCTTATTAAATGTAAGACGTTACTTTAAATCCGTTTTCGGGACTAAACGATTAATATACAGCATTTTGTTAGCATTTTAGTGACCTTGGGCAGGTACAAGAAATTATGCATTTTTTCGATGTAGTTGTATGTGATACGAATACCTATAAAATTCAAACAAGATCGCTGACCATCCATTTTTATTTTATTTTTCAATTGTTAATAAAATGTAATTTCAACATACAAAATATGAATAAATTCTATTATTGGGGAAAAATTTAGGAAACTGGCGCATTCCCCCTTAAGCTGCAGTTACAAGGGTTTTGTTGAAAAGCGACGACATGGAGATTTAATGCGACGTCGGAAATTTTCGTGCGACTTCGTTTACATTGGTTACATGTCTTGAATGGACAAATATTGATAAAAATATAAGTTTTCTCATTGACTTCAATGCAAACTTTAAAGCCACTCATCTCCCCTTTGATTCACATACTTTAACTCTTTCCCAAACAAGACCTGGTTTTGACTGGTCTACATAAAAAGGCTTGGGAGAACATGAGATAAAAGAAGAAAAAACTGATAATCAGCATTTTCTCCTTTTGCCTCAATATTTTCTGTGCCATAATCTACAAAAATTCTATCCTTTTCAATATCATTTTTGTCGTCAGCAGCAGCTTTTGATTTTGACATGTACAAAATTTTGTCGTTTTTGAAAGGGTTTAAATGTTAGATGGAAAAACATGTTTATTTATCAATGGCTACAATATAGCGAACTTTCATAGAGATTTATAATGCTAGAAGTGCCTAAGCAAGTTACAGTTCCGGAACCGTCACATCCTTTTTCGTTGTTGTTGTCGTCGTCGTCGTTGTTGTTGTTGTTGTTTACCAAGATATTGTAATAAACAGAGGCGCGTTCTTTAAAGCGAGATTTCTTGAGATATCTTGAGATTTCTTAAGATATTTTAGGATAAAGCGTTCTTTAGAGCAAGATTTTTAAGACGCTCAATGGAAGGCGCCACTACCCTCAATCTCCTTCGCAGTTATCTCCCCTGAATTGGGATTGGGGAGATCTCTGCCGGCACAGCTTGAGTTACCAAGATTTCAGGTAATTGATTTTTTTATTTTGATTTTTATTTAAAAAAGTAAATATGCTTCAATTGATGTTTTAAGAATATGAGGTGTCAGATATGAATCCAAATAAAAATTATAATTGGATTTAAAAAATGATTTCAGAAATATAAATAAATGTCCGCCATCTTTACGATATGACGTCACATTCACCATGGTCACGTGATTTATATGCCTGCAGGGATAATGTAAGGCATTGTCGCTGTGTTGAGTTTGCATTACCCTATACTTCGTGCGGAACCCCTCGGTCAACTCTGTACAAACAATTTAAAACAGATTTGACCGAGTTGTTCAGAACACTCCATAATTCATAAACCGCAGTGTTCCGAATGCTCCATGCTTTATACAAATGACGTCATGATGACGTCATTTGTATAAATATGGAGCATTCGGAACAGCTCGGTCAAAGTCTCGGTCTTAAAACGCTTTATCTAAAACTCCTTAAGAAATCTTAAAAAATCTCGCTCTAAAGAACGCGCCTTTTAATAACGCTTATCCCCATTAACATAATGTTGCTTAATTTATTCTAAAGACACCTCTTTTATCCATGACACATCATAAATTAACATTGAATTTAATCTACTCTCATCAACTAGTACTTATATGTTAAGTCAAGCACATATTAGACGTGAACACGAATCTATTTAAAATTCAGAATTTTACTTATTATCTACATGATAACATTGGATTTGTGCAAATGTTTAATTTTATTGCTTAAGTTGGATTTTAATCGCTCTGAATACGTTAAAGGTATTTCATCCACCAGTAAATATAAAACACTTCATGCAACTTCGGCGTAATGCGTTACAACGAAAATTGCCGAGGTTACCCGGATTTTTGAAAATCTGATCGAAGACAAATATATATATATAACCAATATATTTCTCTTTTTGTCTCGATATTTGCTTTACCGTATTCTATGCCAAGCAGATCTATGTAACTTGTTCTATATATAATTATATCAATGTTGTCTCTTGCAGAAGATTTCAAATTGGAAAGGTCCAATGGCAATGAATTTTGTTCTAAAATAGACTTGGTTTTCCATTTTGTTTTGATAAACCATTGGTTGAATCAAGCCGTAGTTACGAGATTTTATATCAACACCCACGACAAAAACTATTTGTTTGTCCGAAATTACGTCACGGTTAACAGGATGAAATCGTTCCCTATTATTTGTCGTGTGGTAAGTATTTGCAATACTCTTGTTTTATTCGTTTATTTCGCAGATGTCTGATTCCGATCCAAAGCCACTCCCCGTCCATTTGAAGGACTATGATGGCACAAAACATTGGAACATCATGGAATACGATCGGATGAAAGAGTTTGAGATCAGACACGATGATATATGGTTGTGTAGTTTCCCGAGATCGGGTGAGGCTCTAAAACTCAAACAAATACACTACCACATTACAAGTTCCCATATGTGTAATGTCTGGAACTGAATTGTAAAAGTGGGACGTACTAGACAAAAATCCGTAGATTCCAATGATTCGAACCATTTGGGATTTTCTGGCAAAACGACGTCATCAAAACAAATCAAAGTAGTGCCTACGGATAGACTTACACGTTTTTATTCTTGTTGGATGAATGATAGACAGAAAACTTTACATTTATCACAAAAATGTGACGGATCTTACTTTTTGTCTTTTTCAGAAACGTGTACACTTAAAGACACTTCTAACGCAACACTTACCGTTTTGGTAATCACTTGAAAGGACCTGGGTCAATTTCTATAGAAAATTGCCCCCTCGTGCACACGAATGAAATTTATATGAATGAATGCTACATATGTGTATTTTAACCGCTTGAAATATTTAAGGATTTGGAATAGTCCAAAGGGGTGTATTAGAGCTCTAAAGTATGGTGGTGTAGACTGGCCAAAATTGCATGATTGACTTTTCACTACCGAAAAATCGGTTTCCTTGGGAATTTTCGAGATATTTTTTTCGAGGGAATCCAAGAAACAATTCCAATTTATCATTTGAAAGAATAAAATCTCAAGAACTTACCCCAAAATTTATCAGAATTTAAGTATTTTCTTTTTCTAAGAATCAATAGTTATTTTGAACATTTATTTATGATATTTTAACAACAAATTATGTCAAAAAGAACAAAATCTACCTTTTTTCTTGCAAACCTGTTCCAGTACATCATTTTAGTAAATATTTGTAATATTTTGGAATGTATGGTGTGTTGTTAGGGTTAAAATTCAAGTTTTGTTAAAACCCTTTTTATCATTATTATATACGTTTAGCATTTATCTGTAGAAAGTTTTAGACAAGAACACAAATGAAACTTATATTAATGAGTGCTACATATGCGTACTTTAATCTTCAGAAATATTTAAGAAATTGAAATAGTTCAAAATGGTGTATTAGAGCTCTAAAGCATGGTGGACTGTACTTGCCAAAATTGCACGATTGACTTTGCACCAAAAAAAGACGAGTTTCTTTTGGAATCTTCTAGATTTTATTCCTTGAATCCAAGAAACAATTCAAAACTATTATTTTGTAGGAAAAACCCTGCGACTTTGCCAGAAAATCTTTAAGAGTTTTAGTATTTTCTTTTTCCAAGAATTATGTGTTATTTTGAACATTTGTTTATGATATTTTAACAACAAATGTTTTGAAAAAAAAAGAGATAAAAATCTACCTTTATTGTTGCAAACCTGTTCGGACATGTTATTATAGCAAATATTATTCATTTTTGACATGTATGGTGTAGTGTTAGGGTTATAACTTATGTCTGTAAATACTGTTATCATTATGTCTGTTAACTAGATGAATTCTAATGCATGAGTTGCTTTCATTCTGACTGTCAGATTCAAGTTCAGAGTATGTCTAGCAGCCTACTTGCATTGTATCATGCTCTAAAGTATGGTGGCCTTAACTTGCCAAAATTGCATGATTAACTTTACACTGACGATAAATTCGTTTCCTTGGGAATTTGAGATTTTTTCGCGGGAATCTAAGAAATATTCTTCCAATCTATTATATAGAAAAATAAAATCTCATGACTTAGCCACAAAAAATGCATTTTTAAATATAAATTCTGCAAGAGAAGTTTAATCCTTCCTTTTCCCTATTAACTAGGTGTATTGTTATGGTTATAATTTAAGATTTTAGATATTGTCATCGAGAACACAAATGAGATTCATACGAATGAATGCTTCAAATGTTGATTTTTACCCCCTGAAATATTTAAGTATTTGGAATTAATTTTAATCTCTAAAGTATGGTGTCCTAGACTTTCCAAAACTGCTTGATTGACTTTTCACTACCGATACATTGGTTTCCTTTGGACCTAGTTATTAGGGAAAAGGAATGTTTAAACTTTTCTTGCAGAATTTATATTAAAATGTATTTTTGTGGCTAATTATTGAGATTTTATTGTTCCGAATAATAGATTGGAAGAATATTTCTTAGATTCACGCGAAAAAATAAAACATTCCCAAGGAAACAAATTTATCGTTAGTGTAAAGTTAATCATGCGATTTTGGCAAGTTAAGGCTACCATACTTTAGAGCATGATACAATGCAAGTAGGCTGCTAGACATACAATGAAGGTAGACTTTAATCTTTTTTTTTTTTTTTTTTTTTTTTTCAAAACATTTGTTGTTAAAATATCATAAACAAATGTTCAAAATAACACATAATTCTTGGAAAAAGAAAATACTAAAACTCTTAAAGATTTTCTGGTAAAGTCGCAGGATTTTTTCCTACCAAATAATAGTTTTGAATTTATATTATTTGTTTCTTGGATTCAAGGAATAAAATCTAGAAGATTCCAAAAGAAACTCGTCTTTTTTTGGTGCAAAGTCAATCGTGCAATTTTGGCAAGTACAGTCCACCATGCTTTAGAGCTCTAATACACCATTTTGAACTATTTCAATTTCTTAAATATTTCTGAAGATTAAAGTATGCATATGTAGCACTCATTAGTATAAGTTTCATTCGTGTTCTCGTCTAAAACTTTCTACAGATAAATGCTAAACGTATATAATAATGATAAAAAGGGTTTTAACAAAACTTGAATTTTAACCCTAACAACACACCATACATTCCAAAATATTACAAATATTTACTAAAATGATGTACTGGAACAGGTTTGCAAGAAAAAAGGTAGATTTTGTTCTTTTTGACATAATTTGTTGTTAAAATATCATAAATAAATGTTCAAAATAACTATTGATTCTTAGAAAAAGAAAATACTTAAATTCTGATAAATTTTGGGGTAAGTTCTTGAGATTTTATTCTTTCAAATGATAAATTGGAATTGTTTCTTGGATTCCCTCGAAAAAAATATCTCGAAAATTCCCAAGGAAACCGATTTTTCGGTAGTGAAAAGTCAATCATGCAATTTTGGCCAGTCTACACCACCATACTTTAGAGCTCTAATACACCCCTTTGGACTATTCCAAATCCTTAAATATTTCAAGCGGTTAAAATACACATATGTAGCATTCATTCATATAAATTTCATTCGTGTGCACGAGGGGGCAATTTTCTATAGAAATTGACCCAGGTCCTTTAATTATCCATTTTACATCAAATTTTCAACAAAATTCACAATTGCATAATATCTGCAATTTTCATAGAGAAACATCGAGTAGAAAAGGTAAAATTTGCAGTTCATATAATATAACTAGAAAACAAAAAGTCGCAAAGAAGCTGTGTGAGCTGATAACGTAAATTCATGTTATTCATGTAACAGCAGCAAAGTTTATTACATTCTGCTAACATTCTGTATCACGGCCGCTTATCTACTAAATCACAACATTTTGTTGTGTATGAAAAAAAGTTTAGAGGATATCCGGTTGGCAGTTAGAGGAGCCGACAAATCGGCGGGTGAAAGGTGAGTCTCGTCTTTCAATCGAAATGTTCTTGTTTCTAGCTCGAAAATCAAAAATCGGAGAATGTCATACAACCCTTTATTCATTTTCACATATTTGTGAGCCCCATCCAAACCCCGATTCCCAGAGATTGAACTGAAATTCATTTTCTCCCGTTGCAAGGGTAGCCCCAATATTGACATTTCGTCAATCCTGATGAGCGTGTGTCCACTTTCTGAGGATGAATGGCCCAAAACCTGTGTCTATTATAAAATAGTTGTATGTACATTACATCGCGCAAACAATGTTTTAATAACTTACTGTCGATCTTTGAAGAAAATCAGTTCTTCCGGTCAGTTTGTGCGTTAGAGGATAGGTTGTGAGTAAGAGGATAGGTTGTGATTTAGAAGACAGAATCATGAGAATGCATTCATCGCATTTAATGCCATTTGTCATTGTTTATATGCGAATTAAGCCAAACCGAAATACTCTCATTACTAGACTAGTCTTGTCCAAAGATTAAACCCTTATTTCACTTAAGAATCACTTTGTCATTTTTATTTGACAGAGTACGAGTTCATTGTGATATGATATAGAAAATCCATTTTTACACACCAGTTATATATATATACTCAACAAAAGAGCTAACGCATCACTTTTTAAAATCGCATAACTTCTTTATTGTTAAAGATTTAGATTTATAATTTGACATATGTTTATCCGACAAGATTCTGCACTCATCCGTAAAACTCTTTCTAAGTTTTCTTTCTTGTGTGACCGCGTCATACGAAAAGGGGACAAAAACAGTTTTTCGGCTCGTGTAACTTGTGATACTTTTCAACCATTTTTGTTTGAATTGATTTTGAAAGCTGATTTATTGTGAAATTGAAGTCTGAAAAAAGTAATCCCTTATCTAACGTAACAAGGGCTGTTTTTTGACAACGTAGCTAGAATAGACGCACCTTTTTAAAACAAAAGGTCAATTTTTCAAGGTCAAGGTCGCAAGGTCAAATTTTATGGTCTCACGTGAAAGGTTCTGGTGGGACCTGTCTATTTGTGAAATATCAAGACTGCATCTCATACAGTTCATAAGATATAGACCGATACGTTTTGTCTACGTAACCGACGTCGCCGTCGACGCCAACAATGACACAAACGACGCTAGTGATGTAACAATACCTCTGCGGGAATAAATTACGCGCCCACAAAAGTGTTAAAGCCGTCGGTTTGTTTAAGGAAGGGTAACATTTCTACAAAAGGACTCTCTCAGCCAATACAAAAGTTTTGAAAGTTATGCATGAAATTCCCATTTTAATAAAATATCAGACTTTATGAATTTAAGAATTAAGGGTGCCCTTATTAAAAGTTCAATATTTCAAAACAAGCTGTAGCATTTACTATGAAATTTCACAGGCTTCTCATCAAATGGTGGTAGTCGGTATGTGCAAAATTTGAATGTATTCTGTACATTCGTTAAAAAAATATTAACAAAGATCTGAGTGATGCGTTAGCAGTTTTGCCGAGTATATATATATCATATTACATTATCTCATCTAAATGAATGTAAGGTTCTTATGCATAATAGATTTATAACAATGTTTGATATAAACATTCACTATCATTTGTGTTTCTTTCTGTCTGTCTGTACTCTGTGCGTCTTCATGTGAACTTTTATACAATTCAAAGTAAATACTGTGCAATATTCCAGCCATTTTTGTATGCTCTAAAGTAGCCTCTTTAAAATATAATGCGTAAGAAGTGGAAAAACCGGAGACAATAAAGACGTGTCAAAAATACAGATCTGTAAATCTTGTTTATCCATAGATCTTCTTGTTTAATGATTCAATATGTTTAATATTGAGTCACCAATCATATAGGCCTACGAACGATGGTTTGTCTAGGTACAAACCACGTCATCGTTAAAAAATATCCACGCATGCCTCACTTCCAAAATATTGTAAAGTTCTTGCAGCTTATTGAATAAGCGATAAAAATAGCCTAAAGTTTCTCCACTCCATACATCCCGTATCAGATAATCTGATCTCATCTGTAGCGAGGAATTGGGTCAACACATCCTGAAAATCAACAAAAGCAAATTATTAACCTTGGACGTAAGAAATTCACCGCTAGCATGCAGCTTCATATCAAGCAGAAACTAACGACGGTAAATTTATAACCCTTTTAGAAATGATTCCAATGTTGTAATAGGCCTATATCGTTTTTGAGATCATTCCATGAGAAAATCAATGGCAGAAAGATTATCACTTTACCTCTCTTAATTAAAAATACTTATGACCATTTGAAGTTCATACATATATAGACAAAATCTGTCGAATCTACAATTTTGCGTGTAGGATTCTTAACATCATTCAATACTCCAAAATAAAGGGCCACTAAAATACTTGGATAACAGATCTAAGTTTGTCTACTACTGTAGTCTGGAACACTTTTCAGTACTTACTTTATATATCTAGGGACACGACTTGTATCCAGTTCAAACAGTGAGTTTTCAAAACAGTGAGTTTGTACCTAATCTGGACACACCAGGAACATGAGGAAAGGTGTTGAAATCTGATACCTGCATTGGAACAACAAATCTATTGTAAATATTTTAACCATTGCAAATACAACTTACAAAGTTTGATTACAGGCATATCTTCACACCACCAACGTTTTAAAAATCTTTCCGAAACAGCTACATTTTAGGTTGGTCCAATTTGAAAAATGCTGCAGACGACAAATGGATACTAATACCAAGATGATTTATATAAAGAGAAGTAGTACAGAGAATACTGAGACAACGGGAGAAATTGCTGATTAACAATAATCTCTTCTTTTGTGTCAATACTTTACAATCCCTTTCTAATAAGTACGTTATACCATGCCTTGTATGAGAAAGGGTTAAAGAATCCCATTTACACATCATGCAAAAGCAACGGAACAAGAGAATTCGATTTCCTTCATAAAGATTTCTCCAAAAATCCTGTCCCATACAAGATATATTTTATAACTCCCTTGTAAAATAGTTTCGGAAAACATCGAGAGAAAGAAGAAATTGTTGATTATCAGCCCTTCCCTCAATATTTACGCCCTCAAACATATACTTCTGACATCTGTAACTCTTTCTAAATAAAGCAGTCCAAAATTGTGTCATTTTGAAAACACTTTTGAAAACACTTCACCCATTACCAAAATGGCTAAATATTTGACTTTTCCGAAGCAAAAGATGTAGGCCTAGCAGACAAGAATATCAGGTGTATGAAATTTTAAAAAGAGAACGCGAAAACGCCCTCTTTTACTTAAATTTTCATTTTAAATTATCACATGCAGATTGGCAGACAAGCAGACAATGTTAAAGGTCTGTGTCCCTGATGTAACAATTTACTGGGCGTAAAAATACGTTATGCCTTTTCACTCGCCCTTTGAAAATAGACATATCACATAGAGTATTTCGGTTTGGCTTAATTCGCATATAAACAATGACAAATGGTATTAAATGCGATGAATGCATTCTGTCTTCTAAATCACAACTTATCCTCTTACTCACATCCTATCCTCTAACGCACAAACTGACCGGAAGAACTGATTTTCTTCAAAGATCGACAGTAAGTTATTAAAATATTGTTTGCACGATGTAATTTACATACAACTATTTTATAATAGACACAGGTTTTGGGCCATTCATCCTCAGAAAGTGGACACACGCTCATCAGGATTGACGAAATGTCAATATTGGGGCTACCCTTCCAACGGGAGAAAATGAATATCCGTTCAATCTCTGGGAATCGGGGTTTGGATGGGGCTCACAAATATGTGAAAATGAATAAAGGGTTGTATGACATTCTCCGATTTTTGATTTTCTATCTAGAAACAAGAACATTTCTATTAAAAGACGAGACTCACCTTTCACCCGCCGATTTGTCGGCTCCTCTAACTGCCAACCGGATATCCTCTAAACTTTTTTCATACACAACAAAATGTTGTGATTTAGTAGATAAGCGGCCGTGTGTATGTCCGTCATGGACCTAAATGACACGAAGACATCCCCTTCTCATTGATAAAACATAATTGATGATGAATCTTTGCGGGGTCATTCTTATCTCGTCCCTTTTAAATTCCTGTTCAAGTTGTTGAAAATTTCTTGCAGCAAAAGGGCGAAAACTAATGTATGGAAACAAATTCGGTGATTTTGTACAATGCTGACACGTACAAAACATTATTTCTTAAACCTTTCCCAAACGGCAAAATTTTAGGGGGATCCACTTCAAAAACTGCCACAAATGACAAAATGGAAGTTATTAAAGATATGATTTATGTAAAATGTGGCACAGAAAATATTGAGACAAAAGGAGAAACTGCTGGTTATCAGCAGTTTCTTCTTTTGCTTCCTTCAATGTTTTCCCAAGCCTTTTCTGTTCGGGACGTCGTAACCAGGTCTTGTTTGGGAAAGGGTTAAACAAAATAGGTGCGACTGGATTCTAGTATTACTTCGCACGTGAAAGCATGTTATCAAATCTTATGAAGCAGTGGTATGAGATATGAGCATAGTTTGGTGAGGCTGCTGCGATGCTTTTGAATTCTGCAATTGCCTGAGGTTTTGTGACTTTTCATATTTGAGTCTTAGTGAAAACCTTTTTATGTTCGGGGTCGGATTTTGGTGAAATTTACAGAAAACATGTAAACGTAGTTGATTTATATTTGCTGGAAATTTCATAAAATAAATTTTACTGCATTAAGTGTCTTTAAGTGTATGTTGCTATCTTATTTATGAAATCTTGCCCGTTTTTGATGTGCAGTCGAAATGCATTAAGCCAACTTAAAATAAATTAATGACGATGATAAAGATATGAATTAAAACACGAATGTTAGCAATATACTCTTGCCCGTAGGAAGCGATTTCCTATTGGGTGGGCTTAATCCTTTTTGTCTAAATAGGGGGGGGGGGGGGAGCTAAATTGGATTTTCCCTAAATTTGCAGTGTATACTAAATGACAATATTGCATTTTGGCCAACTTTGGGGGGAGCCCCCTGTTCCTTTAGGCATGATTAACTATGGTTTTGATAAATATCCAAAAACGATTGATTTTATAGAGATGTACAACCATTCTGAGATAATCGATACATCAAGAACTTTTCTTTCGGATGATATGCCGCATTTCTGACATTTCTTTTATTTAGTTGAGCCTGTATTTTATTTATCTAACTATTGATTTAACTATTTATCTAAAAATATTATTCGTTTAAGGTACCACGGTAACACAACAGATCGTTTATTTAGTGATGACGCTCGATTTTGAAGCTGCCAGAACAGTTCTGTTGGATGATAGGTTCCCATTTGCGGATATCTTACAACCATCGTACTACTTTTTGTATGTTTGTCTTTTCCTCCTCCTATTTTCTTTCCAGTTATAACTTAGAAAGAACAAGCACATCTAAAATTTAGGTTTATTATACAATTTTTATGTGATATCCATTGTTGCTATTAATTTCATTTCGATATCCACCCATTTCGGATTGATAGCACAACAATGATCACAATGGACATACAATGTAAGGAGAATCGCACGATCAGCGCTGGTGAACACTGACCTTTATTTCAAAGTAGAATCTACTATACAGCCTCTATCTAATACGAATATGAGACGATACTAATGATAACCACAACATAGGGTTTGGTGAACATTAAACATATATTTTGCACATGCAATTTGGAAAGTGAGAATATTTTATCATCTGTATCTATGATTGTAACCATTACCCTGTACACCACATGTTTGTCCAAACAACATGTTGAATGCAAAATGATTCGTTTCTTCTTTACCAAAATTACACAATTTATCTAGCAATCTCGTTTTAAAACGGGTATTTATTGCATTTAGCTGATTAGATTAAATTAAAATATTTTCAGAGGGCTTGACTACATTGAGAAGCTGCCAAGAGACAAACCGAGAATGATCAAATCACATCTACATCATTTCCTTCTACCGAACCAACTTAAAGAGGGAAAAGGAAAGGTAATTGAACATTATCTAAACATCCTCGAAAATCTCGGTCTCCTAATTGATTTCTCGTATCTTCTGGAACAATCGATTGCTTGACGATAGCATGAACCGAAGTCAGCATGTAATGGCTTTAATCGGTTTTGTCGCACCCATTTTGATTGTCATAGACCCTGTCTTAAAAAGCACACATCATGTTGAATCATTTAGTATGATATTTCGCATCGATTTTCCATAGATAATTGTCCAAACTGCCCATGCAGAGCCTATAAGAAGGCACCTGTTTTTTTTTTAAAATTATATGATCTAGGCCCAAAGAAGTACAAACCCCTTTTTGTACCTTTTCTAAACGGCACATATTTGCACATATTTGTACTGATCCAATTTGAAAGTTGTCTAAAACGATAAAAATTCGTGAAATATTATATCTCGTGGCAGAAATATGCCACCATAACACCGGAAACTAGGTTCCTTGTCTGTATCAAATTGTTTGACGTAATATCATACTTAAAATAAGTTCACAAAACTGAAAATGTGTGTTTCCGAAATGAGACTACGTGATTTTTTAAGAGCTGTTAACGTTATGAACATATCGCTGCTTTTCTTCGAAACCCTCGTAACTGCAGCTCAAAACAAGTTGTTTTGAGCTGCAGTTACGAGGGTTTCTAAGTAAAAACGACATTTTTTCTCTCTTTACAGATAATCTATGCATGTCGGAATCCCAAGTCGTGTTTTCCATCGTTTTATAGACATCACAAATATTTCTACAGATACCCGGGAACAAAAGATACATTGGAGGAATTCATAGAAGATGCACTCGAAAATAAAAGTAAGTGTTCTTTTAGTCTCGATAAATGACCTGGCAATGCATCTCTGGCTACAAACTACATGTATTACCTTGCAATTCTGAAGGAATCATCACTTGAAACAATAATATCCAGACCATTTATATACAGATCGCTTATAATCCAAACTTTCATTCCTGAGATCTCAACAAAATCCACACGTGCTGTTGGGAAACCAATTATAAACCCGACCTAGTTTGGCTAGACTAACCACGTGACAGAATTTATCACATGATCTATCAGCTGACCTATAGTCTTTTTCTTTTCACTTTTCCCTTATGTAGACTGGATGACTTGGCTGGAACCCGTTAATCATAGAAGGGTTGGCGGATTGCAGCCGACTCATACAGTAATATAAAACTATTAAGAAATCAAAAAAGAATAAAACAAAGAAAACAGTGCCTACCCTGCTCGATCCTCTCCTCAAGACATGTTATGATCAATTTTAAATTCACTTGTTATTAATGTTCATGTATTTACTGGTTGTAAATTTGAACAAATAAAAGATATTGTCTGTCTGTCTGTCTGTCCTTGAGATGTTCTGCCATGTATTTTGTTGAGACATACATGTATACGTGTATTTTATACACATAATGAAAAAGCAATCATGTTACATTATCCATATCTGAATATGACAGACCTAATTAGAGATCTAGTAAAAGTCAGCTTTGATTTGATTTCCATGGAAACATACAACACAAGATATATTTGTCAAAAGTAAAAATCATAACGCAATTTACAATGCCGGAATTTTAAGTTAAGCTGTGATAGATGCATTTTGACCAAATGTTGGAAATTTGGTACATGTAGCTGATCTTTATAACTCAATGAGTATACAGTTGCAAATTCTTTATTATTTTAACTTATAGAATAAATTGCAAAAAGGGTGACCTTTTATTTGTGCGTCTCACCAGAAGGGTACATAGAGATATATACGATAGTAAGTTTAACGTCTATAACTTTCTTTTCTAGATTATGCAAATCCGTGGGGACTCCATGTAAAACAATACTGGGAACAATCAAAACAGAGTGAGAACGTGCATATCGTGCAATTTAAGGACATTGTTCATGTAAGTAGCACACCAGGCCCCGGTTTCTCGAAAAAAAAAACTCAAGTACGTTCTCATGCTCAAATCTAAGCACCGTGCTCAAATCGCACGAAATCCACATGAACTTCAATCGAATACCCTTCAACGTTGGAGAATATTCTTTTGAAGTTGAGCATTTTCTCATGAGTATGTACCAAACTCCACACAGCGACAATGCCTCACATTATCACTGCAGGCATATAAATCACATGACTATGGTGAATGTCACGCGATATTGTAAAGATGGCGAAATTTATTTATATTTCTGAAATCATTTTTTAAATACAATTATATTTTTTATTTGAATTCATATCTGATACCTCATATTCTTAAAACATTACTAAAACGAGTTTACATTTTTAAATAAAAATCTAAATGAAAAAAAATTCAATTACCTGAAATCTTGGTAACTCGAGCTGTGCCTGCAGAGATCTCCCCAATTCCAATTCAGGGGAGATAACTGCGAAGGAGATTGAGTATGTACATGTACACAAGTTTTTTCTAGAAACTGGGCCCAGGTTCACAAATTGATATACTTTTAACACGGTGGATAATCGCGTGATACAATATTTTCAGAAAATCTTCAATAATTTTGTAATTACTGGACCGATTTAAATTCGGTTTGAAGCAGAGAATGTGGACAGACGTCACGCATTAGATGGACGTGTTTGTTTTTTTGTAAAATCAACTGATAGAAAAGTTATTGAAGATAAACCAAAATTTTGGTTTATCTTCAATAACTTGGCATTTTCCCACCTTCTCTGCTTCAAACCGAATTCAAATTGGTCAAGTATTAAAACAGATATCGAAGATTATCGGAAATTCTGAGTCACGTGATTATACACCGCGTTTAAAGTGACATTTCACGATTATTTTTACAAATTTTTTCACTTTAATTCTATCTGAAAAAGCATATTTTCTTATGAAAATTCTGAAATTTTCAAGCCAAAACATTGAACCGTTTACGAGAAATACATATTTTTGTGCTAAAAAAAAACTAGTTGTTGTGGACAACAGTTCAGATTTATATAAAATTTGTCATTTCTGTCTCAACTTTAAAGGCGTATTTTTTGCTTATAAAGAACAACTTCAAAAAAAAAAAAAAAAAAAAAAAAAAAAAAAAAAAAAAAACTGACAGCATTTCTATGCATTAGAATAAACAATCTTTGCATCAAGACATACTTTAGAAAAATGAAATAAATGTGAAATGTCACTTTAATGTCTCGTAAAGAATATGCTTTAGGAAAGCATTAGCTGAGCATTTTCTCCTTTTGCATCAACATTTTCCCAGCTGTTTTCATACACAAATTCTATCTTACTTACATACGTTTTGATTTAATAGCGTTTGTATGAGCCTTAGCATTAGAACGCAGTAGGATTTTACTGTTTATGGCATTTTCAAAGGGACCCAGGCTATGTAATTTATAGACCAAACAAATATTTGCAGTCCGAGTATATATGTTGTGCCGATTTTAAGATTATTGCCTAAATTCGAAATTGGGCATGCCCAATTTCGAAATTGGGCACGGAACTTTGCCCAATTTCGAAATTGGCCATCCATTTTCGAAATTATGATTCAATAAGTTCCGTGTGTCATGCAAAACTATTTCTGTCGATCTTTTTCGACGATTTATTGATGATTGAATCATACAAACGCCTGAAATGTTAATATTATTTACGGTTTACTGCGAAACTGCCATGCAGAACTATTTCTGTCGATTTATTGTCGTGTTTTCCTCAGTGATTTATTGATAATGAATCAAACGGCGTCCGAACTGATTATTTTTGCCCATTTGTAAGGTTTACTCTGATTTTTACACTTCCTACGTACTCGTTGCTGCGGCGGATCAAGGATGTCTGTGATGGGATTCGAATTTACAAATAGAGAGGTTCGTTTGCCCAGTATTGCAGTGGCGTAGGAGGGTTTACAATATTGAGGGGCAATTGTTAAAGTGAATGGAAAGGTGGGTGTATTATGGGGGCATAGGGGGCCATTTTCTAAACTATGGGGGGCAGCACCCCCCGCCCCCTCTTCCTACGCATATATATTACACAATTTTGACTGAATTCAATTCGGAATTTCTGCATTGAAATGAAATAATCAGGCTGCAGAGACATTGGCAGATTCAGAGGGGTTCGGGGAGGGGCGAATCAATCTCCTCTGAAGCCTAATTATTTTGATTTCATGCAAAAATTCAGTCAGAATTGTGTGATAATAGGAATACGGCAACATTTTATCTGAATTTTCTGATAGAATTAGGTCACAAGATAAATGATGTCATCATTACTTTGCGAGGTCGTACTGTAAGCGGAATCATGCATACTTATTAGAATGATTATAACAGTATAAGATCCATTTCTCATTCTGTAGTTCTGGCCAGCACGGTGGGAAAGGTCCGCTAGTTCGGCTGGGTCGGTCGCTTGTTCTGGCCAGCATAGTGGGAAGAATCCGCTTGTTCGGCTAGGTCAGTCGCTAGTTATGGCCAGCATGGTAGGAAGGATCTGCTTGTTCGGATGGGTCGGTCGCTTGTTCTGGCCAGCACGGTGGGAAGGATCGGCTTGTTCGGCTGGGTCAGTCGCTTGTTCTGGCCAGCATAGTGGGAAGAATCCGCTTGTTCGGCTAGGTCAGTCGCTAGTTATGGCCAGCATGGTGGGAAGGATCTGCTTGTTTGGATGGGTCGGTCGCTTGTTCTGGCCAGCACGGTGGGAAGGATTGGTTTGTTCGGCTGAGTTGGTCGCTAGTTCTGGCCAGCACATGGGAAGAATCGGTTTGTTCGGCAGGGTTGGTCGCTTGTTCTGGCCAGCATAGTGGGAAGAATCCGCTTGTTTGGCTAGGTCAGTCTCTAGTTCTGGCCAGCACGGTGGGAAGGATCTGCTTGTTCGGATGGGTCGGTCGCTTATTCTGACCAGCATGGTGGGAAGTATCGGCTTGTTCGGCTGGGTTGGTTACTAGTTCTGGCCAGCACATAGGAAGAATCGGTTTGTTCGGCTGGGTCGGCCGCTTGTTCTGGGTAGCATAGTGGGAAGAATCCGCTTGTTCGGCTAGGTCAGTTGCTAGTTCTGGCCAGCAAAGTGGGAAGGATCTGCTTGTTCGGATTGGTCGGTCGCTTGTTCTGGCCAGCACGGTGGGAAGTATCGGCTTGTTCGGCTGGGTTGGTCGCTAGTTCTAGCCAGCACGGTGGGAAGGATCGGTTTGTTCGGCTGGGTCGGTCGCTTGTTCTGGCCAGCATAGTGGGAAGAATCCGCTTGTTTGGCTAGGTCAGTCGCTAGTTCTGGCCAGCACGGTGGGAAGGATCTGCTTGTTCGGATGGGTCGGTTGCTTATTTTGGCCAGCACGGAGGGAAGGATTGGCTTGTTCGGCTGGGTTGGTTACTAGTTCTGGCCAGCATAGTGGGAGGAATCCGCTTGTTCGGCTAGGTCAGTCGCTAGTTATGGCCAGCACTGTGGGAAGGATCTGCTTGTTCGGGTGGTCGGTTGCTTGTTCTGGCCAGCACGGTGGGAAGGATTGGTTTGTTCGGCTGAGTTTGTGGCTAGTTCTGGCCAGCACATGGGAAGAATCGGTTTGTTCGGCAGGGCCGGTCGCTTGTTCTGGCCAGCATAGTGGGAAGAATCCGCTTGTTAGGCTAGGTCAGTCACTAGTTCTGGCCAGCACGGTGGGAAGGATCTGCTTGTTCGGATGGGTCGGTCGCTTATTTTGGCCAGCACGGTGGGAAGGATCTGCTTGTTCGGATGGGTCGGTCGCTTATTCTGGTCATCATGGTGGGAAGGATCGCCTTGTTCGGCTGGGTCGGTTGCTTGTTCTGGCCAGCATAGTGGGAAGAATCCGCTTGTTCGGCTAGGTCAGTCGCTAGTTATGGCCAGCATGGTGGGAAGGATCTGCTTGTTCGGATGGGTTGGTCGCTTGTTCTGGCCAGCACGGTGGGAAGGATTGGTTTGTTCGGCTGAGTTGGTCGCTAGTTCTGGCCAGCACATGGGAAGAATCGGTTTGTTCGGCAGGGTCGGTCGCTTGTTCTGGCCAGCACGGTGGGAAGAATCCGCTTGTTCGGCTAGGTCAGTCTCTAGTTCTGGCCAGCACGGTGGGAAGGATCTGCTTGTTCGGATGGGTCGGTCACTTATTCTGACCAGCATGGTGGGAAGTATCGGCTTGTTCGGCTGGGTTGGTTACTAGTTCTGGCCAACACATAGGAAGAATCGGTTTGTTCGGCTGGGTCGGCCGCTTGTTCTGGCTAGAATAGTGGGAAGAATCCGCTTGTTCGGCTAGGTCAGTTGCTAGTTCTGGCCAGCATATTGGGAAGGATCTGCTTGTTCGGATTGGTCGGTCGCTTGTTCTGGCCAGCACGGTGGGAAGTATCGGCTTGTTCGGCTGGGTTGGTCGCTAGTTCTGGCCAGCATGGTGGGAAGGATCGGTTTGTTCGGCTGGGTTGGTCGCTTGTTCTGGCCAGCACGGTGGGAAGTATCGGCTTGTTCGGCTGGGTTGGTCGCTAGTTCTGGCCAACACATAGGAAGAATCGGTTTGTTCGGCTGGGTCGGCCGCTTGTTCTGGCTAGAATAGTGGGAAGAATCCGCTTGTTCGGCTAGGTCAGTTGCTAGTTCTGGCCAGCATATTGGGAAGGATCTGCTTGTTCGGATTGGTCGGTCGCTTGTTCTGGCCAGCACGGTGGGAAGTATCGGCTTGTTCGGCTGGGTCAGTCGCTTGTTCTGGCCAGCATAGTTGGAAGAATCTGCTTGTTTGCCTAGGTCAGTCGCTAGTTCTGGCCGGCACGGTTGGAAGGATCTGCTTGTTCGGATGGGTCGGTTGCTTATTCTGGCCAGCATGGAGGGAAGGATTGGATTGTTCGGCTGGGTCAGTCGCTTGTTCTGGCCAGCATAGTGGGAAGAATCCGCTTGTTTGGCTAGGTCAGTCGCTAGTTATGGCCAGCATGGTGGGAAGGATCTGCTTGTTTGGATGGGTCAGTCGCTTGTTCTGGCCAGCACGGTGGGAAGGATTGGTTTGTTCGGCTGAGTTGGTCGCTAGTTCTGGCCAGCACATGGGAAGAATCGGTTTGTTCGGCAGGGTCGGTCGCTTGTTCTGGCCAGCATAGTGGGAAGAATCCGCTTGTTCAGCTAGGTCAGTCTCTAGTTCTGGCCAGCACGGTGGGAAGGATCTGCTTGTTCGGATGGGTCGGTCGCTTATTCTGACCAGCATGGTGGGAAGTATCGGCTTGTTCGGCTGGGTTGGTTACTAGTTCTGGCCAACACATAGGAAGAATCGGTTTGTTCGGCTGGGTCGGCCGCTTGTTCTGGGTAGCATAGTGGGAAGAATCCGCTTGTTCGGCTAGGTCAGTTGCTAGTTCTGGCCAGCATAGTGGGGAGGATCTGCTTGTTCGGATTGGTCGGTCGCTTGTTCTGGCCAGCACGGTGGGAAGTATCGGCTTGTTCGGCTGGGTTGGTCGCTAGTTCTAGCCAGCACGGTGGGAAGGATAGGTTTGTTCGGCTGGTTTGGTTGCTTGTTCTGGCCAGCATGGTGGGCTCACTATTTTGATTTAGTTATCTTCAAAGTCTAAATGAAATTAGAACATATCAAATTAATTAACATAAGTATGCAGATCTATGGTAGATCACATATATTAAGCAGATGAAAAGCTTCCTAATAAATCTTGTTTGCTTTAAAAGAACCATTTCTAAAATGCCGATATTTAACTTAGTGAAACCATTTTAATTTCGGTGGTTAGAAAGCCCAATGCAATGGATCTAATTCAGGCTCCGACAAAATATGGAACTGCAACTTTTTGAATAAATATATGAAATCGGGTGTAGATATTATTTTTATGGCAATATTATCTATAAATTTGATGTCCTGCTGAATGTGTAAACGAATTGATAAAAGCAGAGACATATAATATAATGTTTATCTATGTCTCTGATAAAAGATAAGGTGCGAATTGCTTAGGGTACGAATCAACTTCCGCGCAAACGGAAGAAGAATGTTCCGTATGTTCTGTTCGGTACGGAACTTTAGCTGTTCCGTACCGATTTTTTATTGGACTAAAAACGGCTTAAAATGATTTTGTAAGTGCTAACTGTGATACCTCCCTAAAAACGGATATTTTGAAGATGAGTTCTGCACAGAAAATGGCCCAATATACCATGAAATAATTATAAATAAGCTATTTCGCCGAGTTTCGAAATTAGGCAAATGAGTTCTGCAGGGATTTGCCGATTTTCGAAAATAGGCAAAAACGAAAATCGGCACAATATATATAGTTGCATGCACCACATTATCAAAGAAAGAAATCATTCCAATTGTTTAAAATCTTGGTCTATCTACTACATTTATGTTTAGGTCTGATCTGGATACTTGTTATTTAATTTTCATATCTTAGTTCACAAGTTTTCTTCTTTCGCTTTTCAGAATAGAAAATCCGTGATTAGAAACATCGCCAGGTTTTTAAACAGGGATCTGACTGACGACCAAGTGGACGCCATTTATGAAGAAACTTCTATCGAGACGATGAAGAATAACACGGCTGTTAACCTCAGTCATGTACAAAATATGGTTAAAACGGACATGACTTTCATCGACAAAGGTAATGGATTTTTTATTTATCACAATGGATAATCATGTGATACAACAGTGATACAACAGTTTCAGAATATCTTCAATATTTTTATTAATACTTAACGAACTTGAATTCGGTTTGAAGCAGAGAAGGCGGACAAACGTCACGCATTAGATGGACATGGTGGACATCTTTAAAAGAAATCGGTTGATAAAAAAGTAAAGATCAAGCAAAATTTTGATTGGTCTTCTATAACTTTTTATCAGCTGTTTTTTCATTGGTTATTACCACTCATTGTTGCTCTCTCGAATCTGCACAAGTTCTAGGAACGGTTAAGTCTGCCTGTAAAAATCCAAAGAACCTCCTCCGCTACACGGGATCGAACTCGGAACCTCTTGTTTGCAAGGTCGACTTGCTAACAAGAAAGGGTAATGGTAAAGCTGAGAATAGAATCAATCGTAGTTTTTATTCATTTGTGTATATCTATCATGGTCCGCGTTGAAGTTTTTTGTTGTTGTTGTTTTTTCCCCTTTTTTACCTTAAATGTTTGTAAAACGAAGTAATTGTTTCATTTTCATTTGTTATGAAAAAATGAAGTTTTCATTCGATGATTTTTCTCCATTTTCATTTCATAGGATTAACAGACGGCTGGAAGGACGAATTATCAGCAGAATCAATCAGAAAGTTAGACGAAATGATAAAGGAGACAGTTGGCGATACAGATTTGAATTTTGATTAAACTTCTTCAAATAATATATTTAAGTCAGCTGATTTGATTAAGGTTGTCTACCCATATTGTCTGTGATAATCGGTAATCCGTGTGCATTTGAGTATTAAGAATGCCAACAACACAAATCAGAGAAACAATTCCTTGGTAATGACGAAACTGCTTGTTGGCATATCTGTAGACGCGTCGTTTTCATGTGACGTCACGTCAAAAACAACACTAATAAACAACAAAATTGAGGCAAACAGTCGATTACAGGGACATTGTGCAGAAAGAGTATGAGGAAATAACTCAAATCCTTTGATATAATTGTTTTACAGAAAACGCATCATTTTGTAAGACCTGTTAAATGCGTTTTAGTATTCAAACGTCACACTGACGTCAAATTACAAACATACATGCTTACTGCTTATATGAATAGTTTTAGCAATTTTCTGTTCATGATCACAGACAATAAAGGTAAACTCATGAAAATTCTATATCAAGAATCACAACTTATGATTACGTCAAAAGATAAATAACGTCGATGATAGGTCAATTTTATCTAATACATATATTCACTGTATTACGTTTGCAAAGTAAAAAAACACTTAAACTTAAACTTTTTTAAAATATTCCATTATGTGATTTCCCTTAGATATTTTGCTCTGACGCCTTAACGTCAAAAACGTCAGTGTAACGTCGTTACTTAAAATCACAAATTTTACATCCAAACATCCTGATTATTGATATTTGTGAAACCAGTACATGGACATTAAAAAAGTTTAAACTTATAAGGCTTAATTGTTATACACTTTTCAGGTTTGATTTAGGTATTAACCGTAATGTGGAATATTTATTCAACTTAACTCTTTTTCATTTATTCATTTGATTTTCCTTTATAAGTTTTAAAATTGCGTGGGAAAATGTAATATACTTTATTTTAAAATCCGTTTCTCTACTTGTTCGTTCTTTCCAATTAAAAAAATATCCTGGAAAAACTTTATACTAGTCTAGTAGATTTCGATTATGTCAAGGTTGACCTTTCATTTTTCTGGCATAAATGAATTGTTGCGTACAACTATGAATAAAAATAGAATACCCATCTAGTAAGAAGAGATTAGACAACGATTCTTAAAAGAAATTAAAGTATGATAAAATATAAGGTGTACAAAATCGGAAAAAAGATCTCTACCTATAAAGGCACACCACAATTAGCTATTATTAATCTGTAAATTTTTCTGGATTCAAACAGGCATCTTTGTCCGCTTCTTTTTACCATAATTCATACAGACCAGCCTGTTGGATATAAATGTACGCCTTTATGTGCGACACATTGTCTTGCTGCAACCACACATTACAAGTTCCCAGAATGCATATCGGTCAAATGTGTAAGGAACCTCTTTGTAACCTTCAAATTTCGATTGTGTTCAGGGTTTTCCCCCTTAAGAAAGTGACACTGGTTTCCAGCGTCTTCCCCTCCAGAAATAATGCTTTTTTTCCAAAAAATAATTTTCCCCAACATATATTTTCAAAAATCTCACTAAAAAAACAAACAAGGAAGCCTTTTCCACAATTTCTGCTGCTTTACAAACTTGGCCTGCTTGTTCTCAAGTCTACAGTAGTGGCTATAACTGGATTTTAGTCTATCAAGTGCACTTTTTTGGAAAGCAAATTTGCAAAATTTGCTTTTCTTTCCAGTCGTGCTTCTCTGCACTTTAACATTCTCTGCATACCACACAACATCTCCCGGTCCTCCTCACTATAAATAGTTCTATTAAAAGCAAAGATCAATGACAAGAACAACCTTTCGAATATTCAATATTGAATTCTATAGTTGTACACAAGATATTCAATTGTGTGACCGATGATAAAACATCCAATTAAGCATGTGTTAAAAGAGGAGAAACGATCACGTAGTAATTTGCTTTCATTACGGTTCAATAGCCAGTCCAATATCTTTCGTTGAAAATGGGTCAGTCAAGTTTACTGAACTATGAAATATGTGACCCACTTCAAGCGCTAAAAATAGGAACTAGGACACGTCTATTTTTAGAATCTTTCTATGCCCAAATTCTTACACGTTTTAATGTCCGAAACTAAACAATGATATTCGATAAGCCATGCATTTAATCGCGTTCACAATAATTGATTGATCAACTAAGTGGTTATTTTGAGGTTAATGACATAGACATCTTGTCTAATAGGCCTTGCTAGTATTCGCGTGTAGCTATAGGCATTTCAAAGCGAAAGTAGAAATCTGGGGAACCAGAATATGTGATGGTATGCTCAAAATGCATAGAAATCAGACTAGCACTTGGTTTAAAAAACGGTGTTAACTTTTTAATCTATAGATATCACGGTGGATAACCCATGTGACTTTTGGGAAGCGTTAACACCGAAAAAATCGTCCGCTTCAAGGTATGTTTGGTTTAATTTCTCAGCTTATACTCTGTTGATTTTGACGAGATAAAGTGCACGGAACGCGCATTTGAGAGGGCTATTCCCGTTTGTAACTCTGCTCCGATCCCGTGATTTCTTCAAACATTCAAGCGAAAGTTTTCTTCGGTGCATGTGAATGCTTCCCACTTTCGTTTTGCACTTACAAACACTTTGGCTCGAATGTTTGAAAAAACCACTGGATTTGGAGCAGAGTGAGTTAGAGCCGGGAATAGCCCTCTCAAGGGCGCGTTCCGTGCACTTTATCTCATCAAAATCAATAGGATATAAGCTGAGAAATTAAACAAAACATACCTTGAAGCGGACGATTTTTTCGGTGTTAACGCTTCCCTAAAGTCATGTGAGTTACCCACCGTGGATTTAGATCTAGATGAATAGGCCTACATAGAATCAAATCAATTTACATTGTTGGTATGTTAACCATTTCCCAAATAGAAACATTTCAGATTGGTCAAAATAAAAAAAAAGCCGTAGCAGACGACAAAGTTGGTACATACCTAGATAAAATTAGAACTATTTGTAGATAATACCAAAGACAATATCGAGGTTAAAGTAGAAAATTCTGATTATCAGCAGTTTCTTCTTTCATCCCAATATTCCCCCGAACATTTTCTTTTCGGGCTGTCAAACCCGGCCTTATTTGGGAAAGGGATAAAGTAGTGACGGAACACATGTTTTAGCAAGTAAGACATGTAGTTTTCAGAGATCAAATGCTTTCTAATTAGGGTATAGACTCCTTTCATTTATGTTTTAGTCCGTACCTGCAGAACACTTCCGGTAATCCGAGACTTCTCTGATGAAAATTCGCTCAATGATACTTGGATGTCGCTATTTACAACGGAACGCTGTCCCAGTCAAACACAAAAGAAAATTCCGACACAGCGACATAACTTGTGTCGGAATTTTCTTTTGTTTTTGAATTGGACAGCGCTCCGATGTAAATAGCGACATCCAAATATCGAAGAGCGAATTTTCATCAGAGAAGACTCTGATTAACTTCCGGAGGCAAACAATGGGTTTATGGGAAATTAACATTGTATAAAAATAGTAACAAATCGACATTTTCAAAACGAGGCTCCCACAAAATGCGGAGAAATCGATGACGACGCACGTGCATTCAATATACAGCGATTAAGCACACGTGCATTCAATATACAGTGATAAAGAGAAGTTTTAAGTGGAACAAAAACTACGAAATTGAATGAATTCGTTGATAGCCGGTAAGATGGTTATTTTATTTGATTTACAGTCAAGAAAATTCGGCATTTTTGGCCATTATTGGAGGGGCTTAGCCCCCCCCCCCCCCCTAGCCCCCCCCCCCTGTTCCTACGGGCCTGTACATTAAATAGATTTATGAACCGTGACCTGTCGCACTAGTCTATTATACAAGAAAACCTACTTCAGAACATGACATTGGGTATAGTAGAACATATAGAGTGCTAGAATGCCTTATAGTCGTTTTCGGCTGGGAGAATTCGACATTTTAAATTCCCTATTTGTTTATGTCAAAGGGGGGGGGGGTAATTCACAAAATTGACAGATTAGACCTTTATTTTAGAGCTTGCTACAAGTGATAAGAGAGATGTTTTGTGGTTTTTTGGCAACCCGGATATGACCAATTCCGTAAAAATAATGAATCGTTTATCGCGCGTATGTGGCATTAGATGAAATTAGCTGTAAATGCATTAAGGGCCGTAACTCTGACATTAAAGGAGACAAGGCAATGAAACTTCGACAAAACGATTGCCGAATGCCATGGAAATATTGTAAAAATAAAATCAGGCTTTTAGTTCGATACTTTTTCAGAAACAAGAAATCTTGCAGCGTACAGTTTTCTCTTTTGTTCAGTATATTTTGCTGATATGGAACAGACATTATCCTTTCATAATTTGTATTTTGTAACTTTCTAAAGAATCAAATTCAATTAATTACTTTTATCCAACTCCGTGTAATTCATATTGCTAACAACTAGAAAGGCCTTTAGACATAATCAGCAAATTTGCTTTCCAACAGTACTTTCAGTACTTTGATCTATATTATACATTTTCCCCAAAACTGGGATACCGTGTGTGATTTTTCCCCTTTCTACCAGCGCCCTGTGCCTTCCCCCAATCCTAAGAAAATAATACAGATACAGGTGTTGAGGCTGATCTCTGTCTGATTTAATAATACTAGTCTTTTGAAGGCACTACAACAAAATCATAGCATCAAGAACTGTAATTTCTCTGTTTCAAGGTCAAAAAGACACCAGTGCAATACTTGATATTGTATTTTCTCTGAGTATGGTCATGAGTAGTGTTTCATGGTGTTTCTTTGCTCGTTCTTTCACAGTTTTTTTGTAGCACCACCGTATTACTGTTTGTGTCAATAAGCGTTATTCTTTTGACATAAATAGTTGTCATCAAACACGCTGAAACGTTGAGCAATTTCCCTTTTTGTCCCTATACTTGGACATGATATCTACACCCTGAATTAAAATTTCACAGAAACCTTTTGTTGGTTCACTGACTAGAGATTCATCTTAAACCTGACATGATACAATTGCTCCATTGGGCAAATATCCTTGGCTTCTTTGACAGATAATCTACTCACCATTATATCAACAGTAGTCTACAAAAACTAATGCGTATCAGTTTCACCCACAATTTAACGTACGCAATGCACGTCTTTGTACAGTAACCGTTTCCTCGTAAGTTATTTTGTTTTTAAGAACTAAATACTTATGTGATTGAATATTAAACGTACAAAAATATACACTAGATACATGTACACAATAAATTATTTGGGATTCAATACATGTACACTCGTGTGAGGACGTTTTCGACTGACAAAATTACCATATATCATATACTCGTCTTCTCAGAAAAAATGAAATAATTGAAATATGTTATCGTGATTCCCGACGACACAATTGCACAATATGTTCAAAATTCTTTTGATTGTGTTAATTCATTACTCAAAAAGGAAAGTGACAATTGTCAATAAAAAGAAGTCTGTTTGGAAAATTAAAATACTATGATTTACCCCACCCACCACTTTTCTCTTTATGCTGTAGTCGTCATCAATACAAACGCGTCATTCATTTTCTTTCATTTTCTCCATTGATTGGGTTCTACTAAAACCCCATGTAATTTGAAATTAATATAAATGCATTATCTGAAGCTCTACGACGATTTAGAGCTTTTAAAGCTTTACTCCTATAACAACATCCTGACATTCAATGATAAATGACAAGAAATCGTGAAAATTAATCTAATTGATAATACTAATTCACACATAAAATTTTATAAAGATATGGTAATTATTTAAATAGTTATTGTCATTTGTATTTTGGCGCTTTAGAACTTTCGATCAGTATAGCACACACAAATTGGTCAAGTGCATTTACGGTTGGTGAAATCTATAAAATCGATATCTATCTACCCGGTATATCGTCGAAGACGTCCGATCAATAAGGTTATAACCACTACAACACCCGCGCGATTAAAATTAGATGTCAAGATAGATGTCAAGTAGTGCAAAAGTAAAGAATATTGAATACGTCAGTATAAATTTTGTCTCAATATTGTTAATGACGGCATATATACTCGGCAAAACTGCTAACGCATCACTCAGATCTTTGTTTATATTTTTTAACGAATGTACAGAATACGTTCAAATTTTGCACATGCCTACTACCACCATTTGATAAGAAGCCTATGCAATTTCATAGTAAATGCTACAGCCTGTTCTGAAATATTGAGCTTTTAATAAGGGCACCCTTAATTCTTAAATTCATAAAGTCTGATATTTGATTAAAAAGGGAAATTATTGCATAACTCTCAAACCTTTTGTATTGGCTGAAAGAGTCCCTTTGTAGAAATGTTATCCTTCCTTAAACAAACTGACGGCTTTAACACTTTTGTGGGCGCGTAATGTATTCCCGCAGAGGCAATGTTGCATCACTAGTGTAGTTGGTGTCATTGTTGGCGTCGATGGCGACGTCGGTTACGTAGACAAAAAAGTATCTGTCTATATCTTATGAACAGTATGATATGCAGTCTTGATATTTCACACACAGGCAGGTCCCACCAGGACCTTTCACATGAGACCATAAAATTTGACCTTGACCTTGAAATATTGACCTTTTCTTTTAAAAAGGTGCGTCTATGCGAGCTACGTTGTCCGCGAACAGGCTTTGTTACGTTAGATAATGAATTAATTTTTTCCGACTTCAATTTCACAATAAACCAGCTTTCAAAATCATTTCAAACAAAAATGATTGAAAAATATCATAAGTTACACGAGCCGAAAAACTGTTTTAGTCCCCTTTTCGTATGATGCGGTCACATAAGAGAGAAAACTTAGAAATAGTTTTATGGATGAGTGCAGAATCTTGTGGGATAAACATATGCCAAATTATAAATCTAAATCTTTAACAGTAAAGAAGTTATGCGATTATAAAAAGTGATGTGTTAGCTCTTTTGCTGAGTATATATGCATCATATGGGTTGTTTATTTCAAAGCATTTTATACCTATATCCAGATATCTGTCAATATAAACACACACAAACAAAAAAACCACCATTTTCATATGTATCAATAAACTCAATTTGCAATTAAGCAAATTGACAACGTTACGTAATCGGCGGAATACGACGTAATGACGCGTTTCCAGATGTGCCAACAAGTGGATCATGAAAGTTGAGATATTGATGCACACAACTGCAGTTGTTGGCATGCTTAATACTCTAATGCATACGGGACGTGATTTCCGGACATACCATCACAGACTAATAATGAGATTCACGCGACGTTGAAATTTTTCGTGAGACTTTGTTAAACCAATCGCGATCCTCAAGACTGTTTGCAACCTTTTGCCGTTTGGAACGTGTTTGTAACATGATCTCGAGCCGTTCGGATATCCTCGGATAATGTCGACCAAAGATCGAATCATCGACTCGGATGTGTGTGTATGAAGAAATCTTGAAAAAATGGATTTCTTAGCAGGAAGTAGCTACGCTTCATAAAGTAGTTTTCGAGGTCAACCAAATGCACAACCATGGCAACTTTCGGGACTTGCAGGTTGTAATCATTCTAAAAAGAGAGGACACTGGAAAAGCAAACAATGTATTTCAGTATCATTGTCGCGTCATTGTTGACATTAGTCACAGACGAACGTTTTAAATTGTTGTTCTATTCTATTCTATTCATAGTCTGAAAGTAGTTCTACGAGATGCATCCAAGGTATGATTCGATAGAGTTGTCCTTGGTGATCCAATTGGATCTCGAGCGTAATACAGTGACCGCCATATTGAACGTGAAAGTAGACGCGCGTAAATGACTTCATCAAAACAAATCAATCCTTTTGCTAACATTATAATTCAAGTGAAATATACTGTCAATAATCGGTAAATCACATCAATTTTTATCTGATAAAATTTTATCACATTTATGAGGGTGCAATCAACTTTTGATCGCTGTTTGTTTTAAATATTTTTGTCGTAGATTTAAATGGTTGTTCGGTCTGCTTCCGTTGTTATGCTTGTGGAGTGATATGGGATACCTTCGAGCCGATCTTGAGAAACTATAAGATCCGAGAATATTCGAATGGTTGTTAAGCATTCGACACGTATCTGAACCTATTCGTGCGACGTCGTAAACATTCGGCGGTGGAAATATCCACCGCCGAATGTTTACAACGTCGCCCGAATAATTCTGACGTCATGTGAATGTTATTAGTGGAGGAGTACCTTAACTTGGCTCCCAGGCAAGAATTTTTAGTTGAAATTAAAAATTCAAAGAAGTTGTGCAGACGACAAATCGGATATGATTGGAAGCTGATATTGTTGTTGTTCATTTTGCAGGAAGCATTCTAGAAAATTGTGAATAGTCATGTAAATGGTATTTTTCTGTCTATTTATGGATTAGGGAATTTGTAAACCATTTCCAAACAACATAATTTTAAGCTTGTCCATACTGAAAGAAGTCACTGACGACAATTCCAATGTGAAATGTTTGAAATTTTATGACTGTTTTGTTAGAAAGCATTTTGGAAAATGAAGATATTGGTTGTCGAAAGCAATTTCTTCATTTTCCACAATTTTGTCCAAAGCATAAATCTTCTTATGTGTCATTATTCGTCACTATGTGATAATGGGATACATTTAATTATGGTATATGTAAACAATGCAAATGTTATGCATTCATATATTTGAAATATAAATCCTTCTACAAATAGCCATCTTGTTAATGTGACTGTTTTATGGCGTTTATACGTCAGCTGTCTACCGTTTTCCAATCAAGACCTTGCTGATATACTTGAGAAAGCATTTAGACGGAGCAAGAAATAGCTGATTACTTTCATGGTCTTAGAGTTTTCTGTGCTATTTCCTCCATAACATTTTACTTTAGTCATTATTCCTTTTGATGTCTGAAACAGTTTTTGAATACCAGCAATGTCTTTTTTTTAATCTTTTCTCAGACAGTTTATGATTATGGTATCAAAATCTGGGTCATTATTATCATCGATGAAACGGCGAATCTTAAGCCTTTCCCAAACGACAAAATTATGGGGATATCCAATTTGAAAGCTGTTACAGACGACAAAATAAATGTTGATAAGTCTAATATTTGTGTAAAATGAAGCACAGAAAATATTGAGACAGAAGGAGAAACTGCTGGTTATCAGCAGTTTCTTCTTTTGTCTCAATGTTTTCTCAAAACCCTTCTATTAGGGACGTCAAAACCAGGCCCCGGTTTCTCGAAAGAACTTGGGTATATACTAAGTAAACTCAGCAAAAGTTCTAATCGGTCACCTTATACTTTGCGTCATAAAATCAATAAACAAACAATTTTAAACATTTCATCCTGGAACACTGTTGAAGAAATCATTGTCCAACATGGCTGTTGCAATTCGATTATTTTAAGACTTTATTGTGAGATCAAACAACAGTTCTTAAACAGGTACCCTCGATTTCAAAATTCACAAAACAAAAAGAGCAGTGTTAGTAACGTGTGCAGCCACCGTTAGCTTCAATATCAGCTACACACTAGCTTGTCGTGGAAAGGCTATTGTTAAGAAAGTCAATCACAATCAAATTCTGTCACTCTGAAACCCACCACGACAGCGATAAATGAGCACACGTCCGTCAACAAACTGATGCAAAGTTGTGGTCTAATTTGTTAAGAAGACGTTGGTCAAGGCAGTCCTGGTTAAGAGAAGGTACCGTCACGCCAAAGCTAGACGGATATTTCGATGACGTCTACAGATAACAGCACCTTTCAACGAATTCTGGACAACACTTTACAGCCTACTGTGCATAGTCTGGGGTGTGACGTTGCGTTCATGGCGACCCGTAGTCACCATGAAATGATTGAAGACGGGAGGAATGTGTTCCTTTCATATGATAAAGTAAAATACTGGTCCTGGCGTTTCATAGTAACTCGTCGTCTCCGTCTCCGATGGCGTACTGCAGCACTTCCGGTGGCCTGAAATTCCATGTGTAAGGCCTTGATGGTTAGCATAGGCCTACGTAAACGTTCTGGCGACTTGAAAATGCGTGGAAACAAATTATCAAAACAGCAAAAAGGAAAACAATCCTCAATTGCCACCTACTTCCGGTTTTCTCTGCAACTAAATTTTACCAGTCATAAACAAAGGTCCCGTTGCAGCATTCCAATGGCCCTGCGGTGCATTTCGTGTATCATTCTGGTCATGTTATGTGTTTTTCTGACTATACACTCGATAGAGACTTCACGTGAGTAAACTGGGCCATGGCTTTTGTTTTCAAAACTTTTCACGTGCAAATCGGGAAAAACGAAGTACACGGACATCTTTACCACCCCTCAATGTTTCAGCACACTAAAAAATTTGCATAGTCAATGTTATGGGCAAAAAATAACACATGTAAAATTTTACACTGATTGGTTGATAAATAATTGAGATATTACAATTTTAAAAGTGACCGATTAGAACTTTTGTTAAGTATAGTTCATGCTCAACTTCAATTGAATACCAATCAGCGTTGATTTGTATTCAATTGAAGTTCACGTGGATTTTGTGTGATTTGAGCACGGTGCTCAGATTTGAGTCTCAGAACGTACTTAAGTGTCTTTTTCGAGAAACCGGGGCCAGGTCTTGTTTTGGAAAGGGTTAATGGTGAATTTGTCATTCGACGTTGATAATACGGATACCTTTTGTCGTTTGGGGTAAGGTAAGGAATTGACAAAAAGACAACAAATCATGATATGTTCCATACTTTTAATCTCCTTTCTGTAAACCGTCTAAAATGATAATGTTAACCTATCTTTTTTAAAGAATTCTTATGATTTAAAAAAAGTCAAAATGTGGAATCAGCCGACAAACATTAAAAAAGTAGTTTAGCTAACTGCCAGCTTTGATTTTGTCACAAAATATGCAGTTTTTCTTTTGTACTTAGTAAAATGAAAAAAATCATTGATGACAAAGAAAATCCTGGTTACCAGCATTATGTTCTTCCTCTTCAATTTTTCATATCATCTTTAAACAAAGTCTCGAAACCGCAAGACTATGACGTTATAGTCTCGTGAGACTATCATGACGTAATTTTCTATTAATAGACGCATACTTTCTTGCAGTTGGTCTTGCTATTAAAGACGTTTTTGTCGGACACCAAATAGCATCCTCGGTGTTCCTTGCACTTTCTCTTGGCGTGATCGTAGATCCAGACCCACTTGGCTTTGGTCTGACCGCACTTCTGTCGTGGATTGTGTGTGCACTCTGAAACAAGATTCGAGAAGTTAAGGTTGTCTACCCCTAATGAAATTCACACGACGTCGGATTTTATTCGGGCGTTGTCGTAAACATTCGACAGTGTAATGTTCCACCGCCAAATACTCACCACGACGCCGAATAAGTTCGGACGCCCAACGAAGGTATTTACGATGTTGAACGGAATATTCCGACGTAGCGCGAACCTCTTCAGGGTTGGACCACCTCAAGAAATAAACGAGCAATGATCTGGAAAAGGGTCACTAAAGTATTTCAGATCGTCGTGGATTCAGATCCGTCTATTCGATTCAGCCAGAGAGTAAATGATGTCTGATCAGGATCCGCCAAACACTCTGAAAGATCCTGCAGACATTGTTAACCCTTTCCCAAACTACAAAATTTTAAGGTTTCACAATTCAAAATCTGCTGCAGACGAGTAGATGAATGTTATTTCAAATTTCAAATAGTTTATTAGTATATTGGCCACCGGCCTGTATACAAAAATATACATCAATAACATGTACAAACACAATGTTGTCATGAGGTTGCTTGAGACACATTTGCCATAGCCAAATTCCTTTTTTCCATAGCATAAAAAATATACATTGCAAGATTGCGTATTATAGCAGTGTTTTTGTTTGCCATCAAAAGGTAGAATTTCTGTATGTTAGGGTTTTTATAAAACTTTTTGCTGATAAACTTCGTTCGCAATTCCTCATACAACGGACAGATTAAAAGAAAATGAAACTCACATTCTACAACAGAATTACAATAAAGACAGTATCTAAGTTCTTTAACAATATTTAGATGACGACCCTTTTCTATCATTAAAGAATGAGATGAGCTTCTAAATGACACTAAACTTTTCCTAAACTTAACTTTATCAATTACATCTAAATAGGTTTCTGGTGAAAAATTTTGTTTAAAATTGGAATAATAAATCAATTTACTTGTTCTGTTACAATAACTGTACCATTCTTGGGTAAATTGATCTATCAACCTGTTTTTATAAGCTTTTAAAAACTGAGTGGCATTGGTGACTGTTTGCCTTTCCCAAATATATCCAAAACCATTCGTATAAAGACTAATCCTTACTTTAGAAACCCAATTTTTAAAACCTCTTTCGTCTAATATTTTAAGCATATCATAACATTTTCTTATATAACGATCATTTGGTGTATTTAAAAGTTTTACCCAATATTTCATACACCTTTTAGAGGCCTCAATATAAATAGGATATCTACCACAATCTCCCAAAATTGCATTATTTACAGAATTCATTGGGGCATTCATGAAACGTTTGCACGCATACACATGAATGCGTTCAGCACAATCAGGCTGATCAAGACCCCAAATTTCAGATCCATATAAAAGAATAGAGCTAATTTTAGAATCAAAAATTTTGAAAAAGGTTTTATGAGATAAGGGTAAAACACTGTGTAGTCTTTTAAGTAAAGCAATAAAAACTTTCTTACTTTTAGTTGCCATATACTCTGACATCTTAAAGTATGAAAGTTTACTCGTAAAATTGACACCAACATATACAAAGCTATTAACTACTTCTATCGGCTTATTGTCATAAAACCATTTTTCATTTCTAGCGATTCGCCCACCATGTCTAAAGACCATTATCTTTGTTTTATCAGTATTGACTTGCAGGTGCAATTCATTGCTAAATGTATATAAAGCATTGAGCTGCATCTGCAAACCAATAACTGTATCACTTGCTAATGCCACATCATCTGCAAACAATAGAGAAAACAGTTCCATTAGATCAGGAAAAAGTTGAATACCATTTGCACCAGAATTTCTCATCGCAGCATCTAAGCCGTTAATAAAAAGACAAAACAGAATAGGACTAAGCTTACAACCTTGACGAAGACCAATCGGACAATCAAATGATGCCGATAGTGCTCCAGAGGTATCCTCTCGAACACATGCAGATACATTGCTATAAATGCTCTTTATCGCTTTCAACAATTTACCTCTAACACCTAGAGTTTCTAAAATAGAAAATAATTTTGATCTGTCCACCGAGTCAAATGCCTTTTTGTAGTCAATAAAGGCCACATAAAGCTTTTTACGTTTCATACTTAAATATCTAGAAATTATTGACTGCAAAATAAAAGCATTATCAATAGTACTATATCCCTGTCGAAAGCCAGCTTGGGATTCACATAAGATATTGCATGCATTAACAAAAAATGTCAATCTTTTTGATAATATACTTATATACAGTTTACTGAATCCATCAATCAAGGAAATACCTCTGTAGTTTTCAGGGTCGGTTACGGCCCCTTTCTTATGTAAAGGTAATATAACAGATTTTGACCAGTTATTCGGAAATTCACCAGTGCTGAATATTCTGTTAAAAAGAATTCTGACATAAGGCAATAAAACTTGAATGCCATACTTAAATTGAGTAACGACCAAATTTCCGACTTGACCTTTATTTGGGTTTAACTCATTAATAGCCGATATAATTTCATTATCCGTAATCGGGCTATCAAAAATCTCAGCCGAAAAATCCTGAAGTGTTGCTGTTTCGTTTTCGTGCAAATCATTTTGCAATGCTATTAACTCATTATCGGGGGCAATTGAAGCATAAACACCTTTGAAATGGTCAAACCAAGTTTCCAACGATATATAGACGGACTGTTTGTTTACTTTTGCCAATGTTCTAATATGACACCAAAAGGCCTTTGAGTCGTTTAGACTGTTTTCAATATCGTTTATGGTTTTAGTCCTGTACAAATCCTTTTTAGTTCGACAAAACGATTTGTAATTATTTTTTGATTCTAGATAATTTTGTAAATTTGAATCTGATTTATATTTCCTATATTCTCTGAGAGATTTGTTTTTAAATGTATTAAGGGAACTGCATTCCTTGTCATACCATGCATGTTGATTCAACTTTTTTATATTAGTTTTCTTATGAACTTTTGCGTGTTCACTGCATTGTAATACAATGTTTTCAAAAGAAGATACAACACTATCAATATTGGGTTCACTTTGTAAATTTTCACCCATATAGTCAAAGTCACCTCTCTCAAAAAACTCCATTAAATTGCGCTGATAAAGCGAAATACTATTTTCATCAAATTTATAGAAACATTTGGTTACATTATCAGGTTGCACATCTAATACATTTCGACTCGCCGATTGATCAAATATACGTTGTCCTAATAATTTCAATTGTAGAGGCAAATGATCACTATTTGACAAAGACTCTATACTGAAATCACAAATAACATTTAAAATGTTTTCAGATACAACAAAATAATCAACCACGCTACATCCGTTTGCGTTAATAAATGTAAAATCGCCAACGTTTTTATCTGAACCGTATCTACCATTAACAATAAGAAAAGTAAAAACATTACAAAAATTTACTAAGTCACTGCCAGAACGGTTAATAACTTTATCCATATTACTTCTCTGATCCATGGAAGACGCAACACTGTCAAAAAGGTCAGAAAACTCATGGAACTGTGAAACATCTGGAAGCAAACTATTCTCTTGAAGTGATCCTGTACGAGCGTTCATATCGCCACAAATAATAATTTCCGAGTCTCCAAATTCATAATGGTAGCTCAAAAATAGATTTTCTAAAATAGATATGCCAGCAAAATCTTCATTATTATAAAAATTTGACTTCTCCGGTGGGATGTATATAGAAATCAAAATGGTGTCTTTATTAAATGTAAGCATGTCTTTGTTTAGTTTTAATACAACTCCAAAATTAAAATCTTCTGCAACTCTTGTTATGTATTTAGAAATACAATCTTTAACTAGTATTAATACACCACCGAGATTCCTACCCCCCTTCGTAGAAGTCTTTGCTGGACAAACAAAAATCGAAAAGCCTGGCAATGAATTAGTAATATCATCTATACAATCTTCTCTCAACCATGTTTCCTGTAAACAAACAATATCAAATTCTTTTACATAATTAACAAAGTCAGGGTTTTTAATTTTCCCATATAAACCACAAATATTCCATGATAACAATGAAACAAATTTTGTATTATCAGCTTTATGCGACTGGCCTCGGCCACATCCCTATTCCACATTAGACTGCTGGGCAGGTAAAGACGTTAATAAAGGTGCAATTTGTGAATAAGATATTACAGAAAACATTGAGGAAAAAGGAGAAAATGCTGATTGCCAGCATTTTCTTCTTTAGTCTCAATTTTCCCCCTATTCCTTTTTCGTGAAAACCATTTCATGTATGGGAAAGTGTTTAAGCTCTAGTAGAACTTCGTGGAACTTTATCACACTGTGCGTATACACATGCTGATCTGGATGACATTTGTTTGAGAGATATTGACTGGGCATTTCAAACCTGACGGTACAACTGAAACTTGTGCAAACTCAATGGCGATTTAAACAATAAAAATTGAATTTTACCCACATATTTATATGTGCTTAATAGTAATAGAACATATCAAACGTAAGCTCATTCGAGCTTCTTGTCATAAAATATTTACAATGTTTATAATTTGCACAATAGCAAAAAGCATGGCTTATTATCGGCAGGTCCGTACGGGGGCTAATCGTAGGATTCAAATAAAAACAAAACAACAGAGTTCTGATTGCGGCCGATTGTAGCCGAGAATTAAATAATTAACAAAATGAATACTCACGTGGGTGCTCTGCAACCGAGACAGAAAAAGAGAAAATTAGAAATTCATCGTGTGGGAGTGAAATGGGTTCAATGACTTAGAAAACAATTTGACGATTTCAGAAAACAATTTGACGATTTCAGAAAACAAATTTGAAGATTTCAGAATACAATTAAGAAAAATGAAAAACAACAACAAAAAACAGCAAAAAAAAAAAAAAAAAAACGATTTTAATGAAAATACGTCAAAGTTTTTTATCTGTGCGATTCTATAATGTTTGGAAGAAAATAGTTTATTGATATCAAGTTATTGGAACTGCCATCAGAAATGTATAAATCATTTGAACATATCAGTTCCTTATTTACAAAGTAATAGAATAATAATAAAAAATGTGTTACGTAAACATTTGATTTCTTTTTCAATACAAAATGAGAAACAAAGGTCGCGACTAAACACTATGCTAGATTTCACAAGAATCAAAGAACAACAAACATGAACACACACATAAACTTTAAAGCTATGTTATAAGGTATCATTTTTGCTTTAAAATAAACATCAACTCACTCGGTCTTGGTGGGCTTCTAGCAGAGGCAGTCAACACAAGGGCCATCAGAACCATAACGAAAATAATGTTGAATGTCTTCATCTTGTACCTAGGTAAACATGAGAACAAATGAGTAGGTAAACAATTAGGGGATGCTTTAGCCCGGTCATCATATCATGGCACATGTTTACAAAATTTACCGTTGTAAACAAAACAATGTCGAACTCAAATTTACTGTAATTTTGAATGTAATGGTTCAAATCTGGCAGTTGTCGTACACCTGCAGTATTTGAACCAACGCATGCAGATTTGTATTGCAAATTAAGTATACATCTATCGTAATATCATGACTTAAATATAGAACATGAGCTGGGGAACACTCTTTAAATGATAAAAACATTGGCTGGCTTTTTAAAGTGTTTATCAGACATATTTGAAAGACTTGAACAACTTGACGAAATAAAATTTTATTTTCTTTTTCCCCAAAAATAAGTCCTGATTTTCACGCCACTAATACAAAAGGGCTTTGGATTCATTGAAGCAAAGGAGGAAAATGCATCATTTTCTCATTTTGCCTCAATCTTTTTTCATGATACAGTGTACTCGCAATGTCTATATATAAACTTCCATTTAAGTGCCTACGACAGCTTTGGAATGTATTGTAATGATACATGTATAATGTTAAACACAATGTATATTCAAATCTATTTATTTCAATTATTGAAATAAAATGTTCATTTTTTCTGTTAGCAATTATTTTTATCAACTACATATTTTATTACAAAAAATAAGCAAAAATAAACAATACTCACTTTTTGATTTGTGAATCAGCAGCACAAAACTCCAGTCTTCAGAAAAAAAAATTGTTGAAACATAGTATGGTAGTTTGTTTATATAAATACTCAAACACATTATGAGACTTGTCAGGCTAAAAGGTACCATCCGGCAAGTCCATAAGACCAATTTATGAGAAACAGACCAGGCACAGGAGAGGTCAAAGAGATGTCGCATTTTGAAAGCATATTCATAGTAAGATAGGACAATATCCTAGATTCAGAAAATTGTCTCAGAAAGAAAAACTTCGATCCTGATCAACCTGTGCTATCCGCACAGGTTGACTAGTGTCGATACTTCTCACGTTTGCAATATGGTCCCCTTCAGTCTGACCTGTCCCACATAAAGCCGAGGTAGGATTGAACCCCGGTTGACTTTGTTAATTATAATGCTGTCATTAGTATCTGTTGGGGGCTGTGTCAGATTTTGGGAAAAATAGCGACAGTTTGCTAAACGACAATTGCTGTTTGAAAAATGATATACCTTTTTACTGTATCGGGCATGCTTTCACGAACTCCTCGCCAGATATTCCTTGCACAAAAAATTGTAGTCAAAAAGAATTCGGAAAAAAGAGAAGAAAATGAATTTCTTCTGTTTCCATAATAACGTCTGTATTCTACATATCATTTATCTTCTGATTGAATCAAGTTAAATTAAGCATCAGGAAAAATTTTGACTCTGAAAAGTACACTGACCAGGAATAGGGTTGTTAATCGCATTGACAAAACTGCTTGTTATTTCGGTCATCGCTGGTAACATATTGAAATGAAGGTTTAATTACTGCTTTAAATCGGGATTGAATCCGCGTTCAATTATTTTAGACCAAATTGATGTTCATGACTGTGTTCCTCAAATTTCACGTATTAAGTATCAGTGCAACACCATTTAAACCATCAGTTCTCAATATTGTAGACTATTATTATTGTAGTATGGTCCAAACAGGATTGTCTTTTCAAGAAACTGTAGACTGAATAGTCCTAACCAAACTTGTCTGTAGATAACACCAGACGGGTCTGAAGATGACAGGCCACGACCTCTCTGGGAGAAGGTTTTAATGCCGGACCGTCGACAAAACTGAGTTAATAGGGAATTATTTTATCTAGTAAACACTGACGTAATTTTGGACAAATAATAGTATTTTCGTTGGAGTAGTCTGGAATCCTGCCGTACTATGTATTTTAGTACGTCAGGCATTCAGAAAAAATTGCTGCCTCCAGAAGAGTGATTTTACTACAAAGATAAAGAGCAAAGTCCGTTGATTTTGAGAACAGAGATGTCACATTTATGAAATAGATCGTTTTCGTTATAACTTTAACACTATCAGTACGACCGTCACGCTAATCCGAAATTTAAGCGGTTTTAAGTTATGAACATGTAAACTATATTGTGACAATTTGGGTTCGATTACAAGTATGTGTCTGATTAGCTCAGTCGTAGAGTATCAGACTTGTGTTCATAAGGTCCCGGTTCGATTCCCACCATGGGTACATGTTATTTTACTAAATCTATCTATTTTACATTTTCTCAAACTAAACTATTCTAGAAATCGCAAAGACGCAATAAAATAACAATTTGTAACAGTGTTTTATTGCGTCTTTGCAATCTATACAACCATTTGGTATAAAAATGTAAAAACAAAACAAAAAAATATAGGGGAAAACTATGTAACCGAACTGGGATTCGATCCTTTGACCTTCAGTGAAAGACGAATGCTCTACAACTGAGCTAATAAGACATATGGCGAGTTGATACCCAAATTGTCACAATATGGTTTACATCTCCATAATTTACACGGTGGGTAACCCACGTGACTTTTGGGAAGCGTTCACACCGAAAAATCGTCCGCTTCAAGGTATGTTTTGTTTAATTTCTCAGCTTATACGCGACGGATTTTGATGAGATAAAGTGCACGAAACGCGCCTGTGAGAGGGCTATTCCAGGCTCTAACTCACTATGCTCCAAATTCAGTGGTTTCTACAAACATTCGAGCCAAATTATGTTTAAGTGCAAAACGAAAGTGGGAAGCGTTCACATGCACCGAAAAAAACTTTCGCTTGAATGTTTCGTCCACCAATTCGTCGGTGTAAATGCAAAACCTCGTAACTATGTCATTTTTTAAGCTTTTCGAAGTAAAACCTTGTGTGCCCAGTTAAGACAATTCTTGCAGATTTTGAGATATTTTTACCAAACAGTTTTAATGACACATTATTTGTGAACGATTTAAAGTAAATCCTTTCAGTTTGGGAAAGGTTATTATACTTTTTTCCTTCACCTTTAAAAACTTTCAAAAAACGAAATACGAGGTTTTGCATTTTCAACGACGATGTGTTTGTCTGTTGACATTAACGATTTGCGACAGATCTTCTTGGGCTAAGTGTTTTTTAAAGGTACATTAGTATCCCAAGACCTAAATCTCTACTGATCCACAAAAGTTGGCATTTATCATGTTGTCATAACCGTTTGCAGACTTTATATGACACAATACAAGATTCATACAGTAAATGACATAAATCGATAATCATACAGCGGTGTAAAACTATGTATAAAATGTTTACATCTGGTAGATTGTATTTACAAATAATGTGATATGGGGTTTTATATCCGTCGTAATGTAAGCAAATACAGATCAGACAGAGCTGATACTCTACACAGAGAAAAACTAAAGGCCGTATTTTTTATTATGCGGGCAAGTTTAAAAAAAATGTGACCGTTCACTTTTTACATGCCTTGGCTTTTGCAGAGAAATATATTCAACCCAATCAAAGCTAAAAAGATGTGTTATTGTGCATTTATACTGGGTACCAAGTTTAAAGAAAATCGCTTCTCAAATAAAAAAGATATGTCATTAAAACATGTCAAAAATGTCAGGAGTGAAACGATTTTGTGTTACACTTAAGACTTTAACCAAATTTCTAAGCTATGGTAAATAAAATACAGTGACAGGATACTACAATAAGCACTTGTAATTCCTAAAACAACATGTGCATCATCATCTAAAAATTACCCTTTCATCTTATCTTCACTGGTTTAGGATATGGAGCCTATTTTATACAATAACCCTCTGAATTTTATGTCAGGAGTGAAACACTTTTATTTATCAAAATGTGTTCTCATTTTTGTCTATTCAGCCAGAAATCTACCACTCAAACGTTTTTAGCAAGCCACCAACCTTGTGCGCATTCTGCACTCTTCTATTTAGTGATTCGTTGGTTACAATTTATCATATTGTGCAATATATATGCTGTCAGGAGTGAAACGCTTTTTTGTTGTCATTTTGCAAGATTGCGCACACAATTTTAGCAAAAAACTTGTGAACATGAATTTAGAATATAATTTTGACACTGCTTAACCATTTAGAATAGTTTTTAGCCACCCTAATTCAGAAATCTGGATGATATTCTGTGAAAATAGCTGTTCTTCTTAACATTTGACTGTCACACTTTGGTCACATTTTTTTAAAACCTGCCCATGCACAGTTATTTTTATAGCAAATTACCCCGAAAATAAGTAAGTAACGGTAAATATGTATATTTAAGAGAAAATAATCTTAATTGTATTGCCTTCTCTCCCGATACTCGTTATTGATAATGATTATTATTAGTGACTTTGTATTTTAGGTACGCTTCTTCAACACAGGGCTATGATCTGTAAAGTGATCATCTACGGTTTAGAGCCAGATCAGCATGAGTATACAAGCAATCTATCAGAAACTATGTTTATCTGTCATGATCTATAGTGTCTGTAAGAGAGCAGCATGGACCCCGTTCATTCTGCACTTAGGCAAAGGTTGATCTGGAAAGAAGTCTGTCTCAAATGCTATAACGGGACCTCTTTTTCAGATCCGTGCTCATTTCTAATTTATACGCGTGTTCATAAAAGTTCTGAGTGTCCAATAGCTGCAGAAAGAAAGACTACGGTGACAGCATATTACCGACCAATATATGGACAAGACTTAGCTTTATTCAGGGCAGGTTTAAAAAAAAATGTGACCAAAGTGTGACATTTAAATGTTAAGAATAACAGCTAATTTTACAGAATATCATCCAGATTTCTTAATTAGGGTGGCTAAAAACTATTCTTAATGGTTAAGCAGTGCCCAAATTATATTTTAAATTCATGTTCACTATTTTTTAGCTAAAATTGTGTGCACAATCTTGCAAAATGACAACAAAAAAGCGTTTCACTCCTGACAGCATATATATTGCACAATATGAGAAATTGTAACCTACGAATCACTAAATAGTAGAGTGCAGAATGCCCACAAGGTTGATGGCTTCCTAAAAAAATTTGAGTGGTAGATTTCTGGCTGAATAGACAAAAATGAGAACACATTTTGAAAAATAAAAGTGTTTCACTCCTGACATAAAATTCAGAGGGGTATTGTATAAAACAGGCTCCACATCCTAAACCAATGAAGATAAGATGAAAAAGTAATTTTAAAATGATGATGCACATGTTGTTTTATGAATTACAAGTGCTTATTGTAGTATCCTGTAACTGTCTTTTATTTACCATAGCTTAGAAACTTGGTAAAAGTGTTAAGTGTCACACAAAAACGTTTCACTCCTGACATTTTGACATGTTTTAATGACATATCTTTTTTATTTGTGAAGCGATTTTCTTTAAACTTGGTACCCAGTATATAGACACAATAACACATCTTTTTAGCTTTGATTGGGTTGAATTTGTTTTTCTGTAAATGCCATGTCATGTAAAAAGTGCATGGTCACATTTTTTTAAAACTTGCCCTTCAATGCTTTTCAATACAAACCTTGTAACTACAGCTTGTATAAAGTTGCAGTTAAGAGGTATTTGCTGAAAAGCGACGTATTTCTACAGTAGCTGCACCATGTGCAGTTTTCGCACATTTTGTTTGTAGCCAACATTGATAATTTTACTGATTCTCACAACAGCGATTTGCGTTTTCTTGTAATACATACGACACGCTATATTATGAAAATGCATGTATTACGGATTTCATTTTACCTGATACTGATCTCTATGCAAAATCATGTGTTCATATGCAAAATGATGAGTTCATATTTCGCTAATATAGCGTAACAAAAAGATTTGAATCATTTGAATCACAGATATAACAGGTATACAATAAAATATAACTTAATTGTTGTATAAAAAAGCACAGGTGTGTAATTTATGATGATAAAAGCTAAAGCTGGACCATGTGAAATGAAATCTGTAATACCCGATTAACACCAATTATGATTTAACCTTTAAGACTTCTGTGATCTGGTATGGAATTTCAAAATTCGCAACTGACCCTGTGCTGTGGGTGTCTACGGTACCTTAACCATGGCTTGATCAAGATATGGTTTACCCTTTCCTTAACGGACAATTTTTAGACGTCTCCATTTTAACCCTTTCCCAAACGACAAAATTGTAGGGTGGTCCACTTCAAAAACTACCACAAATGACAAAATGGATGTTATTAAAGATAGAATTTGTGTAAAATATGGCACAGAAAATATTGAGACAAAAGGAGAAACTGCTGGTAATCAGCAGTTTCTTCTTTTGTTTCAATGTTTTCCCAAGCCTTTTCTATTTGGGACGTCAAAACCAGGTCTTGTTTGGGAAAGGGTTAAACAAGTTTGCAGATGAGAAATTGGATATTTGACAAAGATATCTGTGTACGAAATAGCGCGGAAAATATTTAGTCAAAAGGAGAAAATGCTGAATCTCATTTTTCCTCTTTTTTACCAAAAATGACAAAAGGAGCGAAATTTTATTCGCATTAAATTGTCGTCTGCTATATACAATGTACATGCACATGAATTTGGACCATCGAAGGCGTATTGCAAATAATGGGCTGAAAGAAGATAATATAGATAAAATTATCAACATTTCGCCCCTTCGCTGCAATTTTTATTAAGTTTTCTTCAATCAATCAATCAATCAATCAATCAATCAATCAATCAATCAATCAATCAATCAATCAATCAATCAATCAATCAATCAATCAATCAATCAATCAATCAATCAATCAAAAAATCAATGTTTGTATATCTAAAATGCTCTTTAGCTTTTCAATGTTAGATAATTTTTCATATTACTTACAAACTTTAACATAGAGCTTGTTTTTAGTATCAAAATATTTGATAATTCACTTTAGCCCCAAACCTAGAAATACATCATTTTAGACTCTAAAGGTTTCATGGCCCCCTTTCGAGCCTCCGAACATTAGATTGCCGTTAATAACTGATGAATACAATATGCTTTCAGGTATTAAGTCTTCAGTCATTCCCATATAGTGCATACTTTTTACGCCACAAAAGACATGGATTTGGAAAGTAAGAAATCGAATCAATCGAAGAAAATGCTGATCATCAATATTTTCGGTGATCTAAAATACACTTAGCAAATTTTGTTTTTGCCAATATCCATTTTGCTATCTGCAACAGCTTTCATTTTACTGTCTAATATTTTGTATTTTTAGAAGTGTTGAGAGGGTTGCTAATAACAGTCAACGATTATCCCTTTTATGGCAAAAAACTTTGACTATTCCAAATTGAAAGCTTTTTGCTTTTTTATGATAAAAGAATGTCGGGGCAAACGGAGAAAATGCTGGTCATTACAGAATAACAGACGGACGAACTCAGTCGCAACTCATGGAGGACTTTTTCTCTTTCTTTCTTAGTGCCCCTGTATCGAAAGATTGGGGACATCCTGTTTCACATTTGTTTGCACCGTTTTGTACGTCTGTCAATCCGAACTTTAAAGAAAAAACTTTATGTTTAGGGAAGGTGGAGGCATTGGTGTTTCACAAAGAAACTTTCTTTTTTACATGATTTTAGTATCAATAGAACAGTTATCACGGGTGGTAAACAGAGAAACTAGCTCCAAAAAGAGGTAGTTGCATGGAGCGAAAATTTGTAGGTCACGAACACATTTTCTAAAATTATTTCTTTTAAAGCGAGTTTTTGAGAAATCCGGCGATGCTGTAATATGAAGAAATGGTCGAAGTTTGTTGTGCACGGGAGTATACGGTATTAGTAGCAGGGTTTTAATACAATCATTGAAAAACATTTCAAAATCGGAAGTAAAAAAGGTTTTACTTTCGATTTTGAAATGTTTTTCAACAATTGTATTCAAACTCTGCTTAATAACACCGAATATTCTCGTGCACAACAAACTTCGACCATTTCTTCATATTACAGCATCGCCGGATTTTTCAAAAAACTCGTTGTAAAAGAAATAATTGTAGAAAAATGTGTTCCTGACCTACCTTTGTTTACAGATTTTCGCTCTATGCAACTACCTCGGTAGAGGCCGGATGTCACGAGGAAACAAAATACCGTTGACTCTTTTTGGAGCTAGTTTCTCTGTTTACCACCCGTGGTTATGGTATTGACAAAAGTATGGCAAAAGTATACAAAAGACGTTACCGTTCAATTGTTCGCACTTTTTAACGCTAACTCCTTTCCCGAAAAATAATTTGTTTTGTCGTCTAAAGAGAAGAGGAACTGGAAAGCATTGGAGAAAAGAAGATCGTGTCGAATACCAACGAATCTCATTTTACATTCCTGCTTTCCGTTGTATGATGTGCACAAAAAGTCTTGATGATTTTAATACCATTAATAATGTCTTGTGCAACAACTTTGAATGTAATATAGATTTGGTTTTGTGCGTTTGGGAAAGAATTGATCCCAGATAGCTGTATTTATCGCAAACCCGGAAAGGGTCACCTTACGTTTGGGGACCAATAAGGGGTTATGAAAATCATTGAAACGAAAAGGAGTTATATAATTTTTTGAAGCTAGAATAGATTATCTCAAGTGTTGAAGCTAAAACGAGTTATCCCATATTTCAAAGGCATGGCGCAATTTGTTACTTTTGGGAAATGGCTTACCATTGCCCAAATAAGATCTGGGTTTGCAGTATCTTATAGAAATGCTTGGAACACATTGAGGGGAAGAGGAAAAAATGCTTCGGAAAACGGCAAGGCAAAAGAAGAAAACGCTGAAAAACAGCATGTTATCCTTTTGCCTTCACATATTATGTACTGTACGGTACACAAATCCTATCTACATTAGCGAACCTTTTGTCGTCTGCAGCTCCTTTAACCCTTTCGCAAACAAGACCTGGTTACGACGTCCCTAATAGAACAGGCTTGGGAAAACATTGAAACAAAAGAAGAAACTGCTTATAACCAGCAGTTTCTCCTTTTGTCTCAATATTTTCTGTGTCATATTTTACACAAATCATGTCGTTACATCATCAATTTGATCGTCTGCAGCTCAGCTTTCAAATTGGATCGACCTAAAATTTTGTCGTTTGGGAAAGGGTTCAATTTGGAGCTCCCTAAAGATATGTCGTTTTGGAATAAGATTTCAAAAGGACAAAGCGAAATGGGCTTTTTAAAAGCGTGGAGGAACGGATAACATACCATTCTAATTCAAGGGATGACATAAACACCCTTTCCTAAACGACACATATTTGGACTTTTTTTAATTTGAAAGCTGCTGCAGAAGATGAAATGGATATCGAAAAAGAAAAGATATGTGTACATAGGGCCTATAACACAAAATATTACAGCAAGTGGAGAAAATGCTGTTTTCATCATTTTCTTCGTTAGCCACAACGTTTTTTTAAATGAGTAAAAAAGGTCTTGTTTTGGAAAGTCCCAAATATCAATTCTTTCACAAACGGCATATGTTACCATAGTCCAAATTAATTGCAGAGGAGAAAATAATTGATACTAAAAGTAGAAAATATATTTGTTAAACCACAGCAAATATTCATGAGAAAAGCAGAAATCATTGATCACAAGCAATTTCTTCTTTTCTCTGAAAATCTTTAACATTTTTTTAAATTACAATGCCTGAATAGTGTATCCAATCCATATCTATTTTTTTTTTTGGGGGGGGGGGGGGGGACAGGGGGTATAGTTAGGAATAGACAAAAAAAGAACAAAGATATATAACTTGGAGCAATGAACGTTTAATCTTAACTCAGTAAATTGACTATATAACAACTAGAATCTTAAATTTTATATGATATCCAGATTAAAATGTCGAATCATGTTAGAATATATAAAATGTATAAGCCGGAAACCATTAAAATATTTTCTATTGTTAACTGCAGACTTCCAAGATTTTGTCACCAAAATACATTTATTTTCTTTTTTCATTGTCAATAATATGGAATGAAAAAAACTTTGAATGTGAAGAATGAAGTTTTTGTCACCATAATTTCATTTATTCTCCTTCGACGTTTTACAAATCATTTTAGATAAAATGTCAAAACCCTGAAACAATGACGTAATGACCTATTAATAAACACACATTCGTTTGCAGTTGGTCTTGCTATCGAATACGTTTTTGTCGGATACCAAATAACAGCCTCGCTCTTCCTTGCATTTGTTCTTGCTCTGATTATAGATCCAGACGTACTTGGCTTTGGTCTTGCCACACTTCTCTCGTGGATTGTGATCGCACTCTGAAAAAAAGATTCGAGAAGTGTTACAAAAGATGAATATAAGAACTAACGAATATGTACATGTATAAGATAGAGGCTGTTTAGTAGATTCTACGCGAAATAAACATTCAAATGCGCGCAGCGTATTGAATGTTTATGCCGCGTAGAATCTACTACACAGACTCTATCTAACTTAGTCAAGATTAATTGCATAGGAGACGGGGCGTGGCTATGTATGGACGTCACATAAACTAGCCGTCAGTCTCGTTTATACGAAATAGAGCGGCGAAATTTCAAATAACATCCTCGCTCTTCCTTGCACTTGTTCTTGCTCTGGTTATAGAGCCAGACCCACTTGGCTTTGGTCTGACCACACTTCTCACGTGGGTTGTGGTCGCATTCTGAAATAAAATCCTCAATGTGAAAAAAGATGGCTATAGCAACTATCGAATATGTACAGAACTGTAAAGTACACAAATGTTAACCAGGGATAGCTTAATTATCGTATACCTCACGATAAATGACCTGGCAGAGTAGCCCATGCTAATCGAATGGAGAGCTCTGCCAGGTCAATTATCGTCCGCTATAGACAACTTCTTTTGTTCAGCTTCCTAAGAAGATATCTTCGAAGTAGGGTCATAACATATGCAGGTTCCCGGGTTAATGATGGAGCACTATATATCTGCACATATTCAAATTGAAAGAAGAGTTGGACTGAATTGATTGAATGAAGATCTGTTGTAAATATTTTATTCTCTCAAGTAACATTATTAATTTTGATGTGTCAACTTTTATGGGGTATTACACTATCCCAATCGTTCTTTTATTAAAATTGCGAAAGTTGCTATATCTAAGTATGTTCTTTCATAAGTGTTTTTAACACATTGCCAGATGCTGCAGACGACATTTTTTCATTTTCCACAATGTCTTCTAAAGCATATATTATTTGGGGCATCGAAAACTGTCATCGTATGGTAATGGAATAAACAGTACCTAATTTGAGCAACTAACGGCTGTTTTAACCCTTTCCCAAACAAGACCTGGTTTTGACGTCCTTGACAGAAAAGGCTTAGGAAAACATTGAAACAAAAGAAGAAACTGCTGATAATCAACAGTTTCTCCTTTTGTCTCAATATTTTTCGTGACATTTTTAACCCTTTATCCAACCTTGATTAACATCATGTCACCTGCAGCAGCTTTCAAATTGGACCACCCTACTTTTTTGTGGTTTGGGAAAGGGTTAAAGTCAACCCACACTTTGACAAGTCACCTATATCATGGCTGCGTATCACGTGACACACCAACAACAGCAACAAAACAACAAAAGTATTCAATATTTATGTTTATATGTGTGCCATTTGAATTTATGCATGAACACATAGAAATTTATGTTTATGTAATACATTTACAGGATCCATTGAATTTGTCCAAAAGAAGATTTTAAAATTCGAACGAAAGCGAAAATAAAACAGGCTACTTACGTGGATTCTCTGCAAAATAGTAAAGAAATATTAGAAAATGAAATCATATTCATGTAAATAATTTATCTGAAATAGAAATAAGCATGATAAGGAAACAAATAACGATTATGCTTTTCCCTCCATCATTAAATCATACAACGTCGGGCGTCATCTGTGGCAACGATAATTGACAACGGTGTCCGAATTTTAAAAATGTTAAAATGCGACAACCCTCGTCAATTCTCGTGCGTCATCTGAGGCAACGGCAATTGACTAGGATTACCCTCGTCAACTTCGGTTGCCACGGATGATTCTCGAAGCCGAACGAAATGTTTGGTATCAAATGATGCATGGGATACATCAAAGAAAACTTTCAAACTGCTGGAATAGCCTCGAATAGCATTCGAAAGCACAATGGATCCACATCGACTGATATAGAAGGGCAGGTTTAAAAACATGTGACCAAAGTGTAACATTTAAATGTTAAGAATAACAGCTAATTTTACAGAATATCATCCAGATTTCTTAATTAGGGCGGCTTAAAACTATTCTAAATGGTTAAGCAGTGCCCAAATTACATTTTAAATTCATGTTCACTACTTTTTAGCTAAAATTGTGTGCACAATCTTGCGAAATGACAACAAAAAAAAAACGTTTCACTCCTGACAGCATATATATTGCACAATATAAGAAATTGTAACCCACGAATCACTAAAAAGTAGAGTGCAGAATGTCCACAAGGTTGATGGCTCCCTAAAAAAAATTGAGTGGTAGATTTCTGGCTGAATAGACAAAAAAGAGAACACATTTTGAAAAATGTGTTTCACTCTTGACATGAAATTCAGAGGGGTATTGTATAAAACAGGCTCCAAATCCTAAAGCAATGAAGATAAGATAAAAAAGTAATTTTAAGATGATGATGCACATGTTGTTTTATGAATTATAAGTGCTTATTGTAGTATCCTGTCACTGTCTTTTATTTACCATAGCTAAGGAACTTGGTAAAAGTGTTAAGTGTCACACAAAAACGTTTCACTCCTGACATTTTTGACATGTATTAATGACATATCTTTTTTATTTGTGAAGCGATTTTCTTTAAACTTGGTACCCAGTATAAAGACACAATAACACATCTTTTTAGCTTTGATTGGGTTCAATATGTTTCTCTGTAAAAAGCCGTGGCATGTAAACAGTGAATGGTCACATTTTTTAAAACTTGCCCAGAAGTGAAATAATGCTGATCTCTGAATTAAAAAAAAGAAGTTGAAGTTGTTGAAGAACAGATTGGACCTTAATTAGACTTAATTAGGTCTGTCCTTTTGCGATTACGTTAGATTATACTTGACGCGTTCTTAAATGATCGATGTTAAAATATTAACATGCTTTTTTGTTGTTCTTTTTCTACAAATGTCTACATACGGAAGTTGGCCTTATTTGAACAAGCATAAAATGCTGATGATAAGCGTTTTTTTTTTCTTAAAGTGACATTTCACATTTATTTCATTTTTTAAATGTATGTCTTAATGCAAAGATTGTTTATTCTAATGCGCAGAAATTCTATCAGTTTATTTAAGTTGTTATTTATAAGCGAAATTACGCCTTTAAAGTTGAGACAAAATGACAAATTCTATATAAATCTGAATTGTTGTCCACAACAATTTGTTTAATTTTAGCACAAAAATATATATTTCTCGTAAACGGTTCAATATTTTGACTTGAAATTTTCAGAATTTTCATAAGAAAAGATGCTCTTTCAGATACAATTAAAGTAAAATTTATGTAAAAATAATTGTGAAATGTCACTTTAAAGATGTCGTTTGACTTTTTGGACCTTTTTTAACACTTTGCTTTATCCTTTGCACTTGGTTTCAATTTGTAGAATTTGTAAAATATATATTAATCTAGAAAAATCTAATGATTAAATCAACTCACTGGGTTTTCTAGCTGAAGCAGTCAACACTAGGGCCATAATGACCATCACGAAAATAACTCTTGAGGTCTTCATCTTGAATCTGAAAAAAAACATGAATAGGTGAACCGCCAAACAGTCACGTAAAAGAAAATGGATGTTAGAAGTCATCATAATTAGTGAAAATTGATATTTAAGCGAAACAAACACGTTAGATTATCACTTCGATCATTTGGAAACAGCAGCTTTCAAATAGCGGAGAATTTTGGGCTAAAAATAGACCACGTTTACCGTTATGTTTTGATAAACCGTCAGTGTTGTTACAAAATCTCGTAACTACGGCTCGAATCAAGCCGTAGTTACTAGATTTTATAACAACATCCACGAAATATTATTTGTTTGTCCAAAATTACGAAACGGTTGATCGGATAAAATCGTTCCAAAAATGGAAGGTTCTAAATTCTTATCGTTTCATCAGTTGTTTAATAGTGTTACAGAAGCATATTATGACAAGAGAGTTTAGTCTAAGTTTTGATATTACAATCGAATAAGTAATAGAAATAAAAATAAAAATGGTGATAGAATATTCAAAATTATTTCTGCTTTGAAAAAATACCAAAGCCTTCTTAAAATACATTTTTACCGATATCTATTAAGAATAAATAAACAATACCCACTTTGTGATTGTGTTTGTGAATCAGCAGCACCAAACTTCAGGTTATCGGACAAACTGGGGGTACAAGGTCATGGAAAAGTAGCGATATATACTCAAATACTTATGTGGCATGTCATGGTAAGAGGTTCCAACCGGAAATTCCATAAGTGACTAAGTTAATAGGAGAAATGGATAAGACTCACCAGAGGTCACCCATACATGTATGTCACATTTTGATAATAAACACTTAATTTTGAGTGTGAAAAAAAATTAGATTCAGAGAATTGTGTACGAGAGAAAGGTATCTATTTAGTCAGCCTGCACGGGCTGAGAAGACTGACTAGGGTCGATTCTTTTCACACTCATCAAATGGTCCCTTTTAGCTTGATGGGTCGCATAATGATTCGAGGCAACCATGAACTCCGATTGACTTTATTACTTATTGTGCTGTCATTGGGGTCTGTTGGACGAGGGGCAGATTTTGGCAATAATTTGCGACAGATGTGCTAAACTACGGATTGGGTATCACATATTTACTTATATTTTCTTTATTTAGTTTGTCTCTAAGAACAGAGTGTGAACTAACGAATATACCGGATAAAAGCATTTTCTCCACTTCTTGAATTTCAATGATATAATTATAAAAGGTTGACTATGATACTTAGTTGGGGGTTGCAGCAGCACTTTGCAATGTAAATTTATATCAATGAAAATAATGCAACTGATCTTGTGCTCCTAAAAGTTCATATATCGGTCTGTTATACTTTAAAAGTCAAGTAGGGGGGATATTTTAACTATCAGAACGTGAAAAGTAATAAAAACAAAAATTGCAAGATTCGTTGATCGTCATTTATATCTGATTCACATAATATTGTATTCCTCCTATGAATTAAATAATCAAACACGCTGACCAAGTTCGATTTAAAGTGATAAAACCAAATAAAGATTTATATTGTGCAAAGAATCATAACGATAATGACAAATGGATGAAATTGTTGTTTTTATCTTTTTGTCTTCAACGTTATTCTACCATAATGTTTACAAGTCCTGTCTGTATCAACAACAATGTTCTCGTCCGTCAGCAGCATTTCGTCAAATTAGAGCTGTGTAAAAGTTGCTGTTTGGGTAAGGGTTAATTAAGATCCAATTGCGCACGTGTGCTCATTTGATAAATGTTGGTGCCACCAAAAGCTGAATGCTTTCAGTAACTGGTGACGCGCGAATTATTTACCAAGCATTTTGTTTATTTTACGTGTCTGCTAATTTTTGTATTGCTTAATTTCAAGGGATATTTTTTCCAAAAAGGCAATTAATATGACAAAACTACACTTACAGCATTATGCATTTTGAGCATACCCTAAAACATGGTTTAATAGAACATTCATTTCGTGGCCCTTGAAATTTTAAAAAGAAACATAAGGGTGAAGTTCAAAAAAATGAAGTTTTTATTAGAATCAGAGCCTGAATGAATATATTCTTAAGAATAATGTTCTTTTTGGATTAAAACTATGCATTTCAATGGTGTTAAACAGCATGGAAAATTTCATGAAAATCGAACCATCCGAACCAAAGTTACGGCGAAAAATATGCCCAAAAATGTCCCAAGTGCAACGTAAAAAGCGTGACATTTTGATACATTCATCAATTTCAAATGTTGTTTTAAGAAAAACGTAATGCTTCATGTACCTAAAAGATCCTGCAATTGGAAAGTCATCAATTAAACTCAAGGTTCTAATGTAATTCAGTTATGTGGCACTATGTTTGCTGGTTCAAGTATATGCATTAATGATGATACCCCCTATGAAAAATGTATCCTCCCGAATAACAAATTTGGAATTTGATCAAGTACATTTCATAATGTATCATCAATATACACTTTGAAAGGTATCCGAGGCATAGCAGTATGTCTTATGATTAATTTTCAATTGCAAATAAACTAATCTTGAGCAAGATATTTCAGAAAATAACATTTTTAAACTGCTACCTGAATTTGTCCCAAGTGCAACGCTTTGAGGTTTTAGATCCATAAAAGAAGCATTACCTGCGTAACATGTTGTTTTTCCTCATTTTTCAGATAAGCAAGTCAGAAAACATAATTCACGGGCAATTATTTGCAATTCTTTGCGTGCTGCCTTCCTAAATTTTGCCGAAAGTGATGTCCCAAGTGCAACACGTTTTTCTAAGCAAACTCAGAGCATTGTGAAACTTTAAAAACAGACTGAACTTGCCATACTTTGGTTTTATCTTATTGTTAAAATATACATCTATCAAATAACAGCATTGGAAAAACTTTGTTATGCCATACGGAGAAATTATTTGGAAATGAATAGCTTATTTTGGCGAAAAATGTATTCAGTGGAGTTTTTGTCAGGACTCAAAACTTGCAAAACAAACTTTTTTGCTTTTATTTATCGCTTATTCAATGTAGCTGTCAGTCGCAACAATAACTTAAGTTTAACTGTCTTTTGATATGTTTGCGTAACTGTTTTACGACGAACCTTAAAACGTTGCACTTGGGACAAAAAAAATCTAAAATAAGAAAATCCATGCTGGAATCTTTATTTTTCCAAAGAAATTGCACTGATATGCAAAGAAAATGAAGGAACTAACCGTAAAACTTCCCTTTAAAGGAAAACAAATGAACACTAAATAAAAAAAAAACGAACCAATCAAGACATATATTTGATTCATATTAGGTGTGTGCCTGCTTCGAATGAAACAAAAGTCTATTCATGGTGCAGAATATGTTTTAAATGGTATAGATAATGTTTGGTATTTCTGATGCTAAGAGATAATCTCAAAGGAACACAGTTGTTACTGTTTAGAAGGTCAATACAACTACAGTTAGACCGTTGCACTTGGGACATAATGATATTTATGCTTTTTACTACTTTCAGTACAGAATTTATCAATCTTATCGATTGATTCAAACTTTGTCGTCAGGTCATCAAATTTGTCCTATTTTACTATATTATGACGTCAATTACTGTGTCATATTTGTTATTCGGCATTATCCATTGAAAGTCTACGCCAATGGTAATCACATACTCTGAGTGACACATATCCAAACATTTAAAATCATCGGATGAAATCAAATTTTCTTGTTCGTCAAATCAAACAATTTACTTTTATTAGTTAATGATGCCACAGGAGCTTTATAAACCCAGTAGGAAACTGTAACAGACTTTTTAATTTTTATTCCATTGACAGCTTATGACTCGACAATGAAATCTCTTACTGATTAGGCGAATTTGGCATCGGTTAAAACGTTTACTGATGTGCAGAGAGTACCTTTTTTTACAAGTCCAAGTCTGTAAAATTACAGAACTTTTTATCAAACACTAGAAAAACGAAGCCTTTAAATCGATTTCAATTCAATTTCAAGAGATTTCAAAATATCTACAATACACAAACCTCAAATTTAAGAAACGTTTTTAAAGAATACTTTGCATGGTACCAAAGTCAACCTAAACTGGCATTATTCAACACCTTACATTTATCATGGTGTTACCCTCACTCATTGTCATGTTTATATAAAACTTAATTATGATCTCTTCTTACCAGGAAACCTTAAATTCGAAGAATCTGATTTTTGTCCCAAGTGCAACATTTTATTTTATTAAGATATGTTGATGACCAGTCTTAGAATTTTCTGAGGTTCAAGGAAAATATAAAATTTACAATATTATGACTTATTTCTTTGATTTACTATCATTTTCAAACCAATGGAAAACAACCAGCGTGATTAGCATACATAAACTTTAGCATTCAATTCTAAGGGACTGAAGTGTACTGTTTTGAATATTTTTCATGCTCAAAGTTAAAATTTCTTACATTTATTAGTTAATCGACATACATATGGCACATAAGTACTAAAATATTAAGTGAAAAATGTTCTTTTTTACTCCAAGAAGCCTTATTGACATATTTTTGTCCCAAGTGCAACGCAATGAGGAAAAAAGGGCAGCTTTTTGAAGGTCATATTTTACCAGATTTAATCATTGTATCGCTTCGAAATTTTCAGAGCTGTTTTGGAATGTATTGAAGTTAGATAAAAATATATTAATTGCAATATATATGTAGACATCAAATGAGTGGGATAACTTTTATGGGTAGAAACAATATATTTCAGGTGAAATGTATGAAAAAATGGCGAAAAAATATTTTTTTCATGGAATTTGCTAAAATTAACTTTTTAGAATTATGCACCAAGGTATATTGAATTGAACTAGACAAATGTTTTATTTCAAAGGTGAATGTAACAACTCTATGGCGCTCTGCTAAAGAAGTACTGTGTTTTGAAATAAAGTGCCATTAATGACAAAACCATATGAATTGCAGAAACATGGATACTTTCAGAGAGTGATCGCTATTAATTTCTGAAACTTCAACATCTTTAGTAATGATTTATACCGAAATTAAACAGCCACAATGCTGTTTGATTTTTTACCTCAATGTCACACTTTGACTTCATTTTTTTGAACTTCACCCATAATGAGAAAATGTAGAATGTGTTTCTTATCCTGAGAGATGAGCAGAGCTCTGATCCTTCGTCATAAACTTAGATCTAATTGAAACGGTTGAAAGTGGTTTACACAGCCATCTTCAAAGATGGACATTTAAAAATGAAAATGGTGATGATATTATCATAATTAAATACAAACACGTTTTCGGCGCTAGAAATTATTAACAGGTACATTTGTTCAACATACCGACAATACTTGCCACTGAAATTGACCGAATTTTTTATAAAGGTCAATGGTCGACATTCTGGCCAGAGAATGCATTCGCAAAACAACAATATAAAAGCTGTTTGATATCATTAAAATATAACAGGCTTTGAAGGGTACTACAATTTCAAAGGTAAATCTATCAATTATTTACAACAAATATTATTTTCAAAAACACACATTTGTATTTAATGTGCTTAAAATTTATTGACTTGCAATATGTAAAAATCTTTTTTATGCGCAAAATTTAGGTTTATTTATCGAAGTTCACAAAGCTACTCCCATCTGCTTTAGATGACTTAACACTCTACAATATTTAATTACATATTATGTACTATTCATAGCAACTGTGAGCGAAAGTGTTTTTTTTCTGAAACATGTGTCCCCTATCTCAACCTTGCCTGCTTTATAACATGCAAAATTATACAATTATATGAATATAATTTTTGTCCTATGTTTCAGCTTTAAGGTTGAAGCAAATCATTTTTGTTGCCGTTGTTGTTGTTGATACAAAATGTCAAAGAATACAGTACAACATAGTTGACTCTCATATGTTCAGCTCCTCGGAGTTTTATCGTTGAGTACCATATCAAAATTCCTTGATTTGTTTTATAGATTCATCACAATGAAGTGGACGTACATTCTACTGTTCGCATGTTTACTGTTTTGTCTTGCACATTGTATAATACATAGAGATCGGGATCGGCACGATTTCCACCCTGATCATCATGGTCACCACGGGCATCATGATAAACACTGGAGACGTAAGTGTTTTTTTTTTCTCTCGTGTTATATTTTCTTTTATTTGTGACCCGTCACGTTAAAAGAGACCTTATTAGAAGTAAAAAAAAAACTACATTTTGACGAATTTGTCAAACTCAGCACAGGTCAACCAGATACTGTATGTAAAATATGAACATATAGTAAGATAGGGAAACATTCCAGATTTAGAAAATTACATACATGTGAAAAGTATCGGCCCTAGTCTGGCTGCGCGGACTGCGCAGACTGGCTAGGGTCGATTTTTCACACTTCCTAAAAGGTCCCTATTAGCGTGATGGGTCACATTTCTATTTTTGTCCTTTTCCCATACTCTCCTAATTTAATACGTCTTTGTGAGTTCTTGAAGATCTCAATTACCACTATGGCTTTTTTTCCAGAACCCATTCCATACAAATATTTGATATTCACTTTCCAATTTAAAACAATTTATTCTTTTCTATTACGGATTTCATTTAACCTGACACTGAGCTTTATTCAAAATGTGTTCATATATCGCATATAGCGTAAGATTCTTCCAAAAATGCGTGTATCATAGTACACAGATATAACAGGTAACTATACAAGAAAATATTACAGAATTGTTATTTAAAAAAAGCCCATGCGTGTAATTTGAAGTGATAAAAGCTAAAGCTACGACATGTGAAATGAAATCTGTAATACCATAATAAAGTGAAACACAATCAAAATATTGTTTTAACCGATAATATATCTCACGATAAATGACCTGGCAGAGCAGTCCGTGCTAATCGAATGGAATGCTCTGCCAGGTCAATTCTCGTCCGCTATATCTGATACACCATAAGTTTCGAACTGTTCTAATCAGTAATATCTCGATGGTTTTATCATCAACCTCTTAAATGTTTTAATCTGTTAGACTACATCTCTGGAAAAATAGATTTTATTGTTCTGTGCTAATTACTCATTTAAAAACAGTTTAAGGTATACAGCCCATCAATAAAAACACCACTTTCTAGCCATACGAAATGCCTAAAATTACACACACTTGTAAACATACTTCACATAAGTTGATTCACCATGCCGGATTTAAAGAGTATGCTTCAAGAAGAAAAAAAATACAAATATTATTTTACTCTATATTCACATGCAAGGGGGTAATTTTGAACATTGGTGTCAAATATTTCCATAAGTATGCATTAATTCAAATTCTAAACCGTTCAAAATGCTTATTTTTGTATTTGGAATGGAAATGTAGCATAGTATAGGAATTACTGGGACTTTTCAAAATAAATTCACCTCTGGCTCTTTAGTGCTAATGATGGGTTGCATACATTGTACATTAAATGCTTTAATTCTGTTAGTCCAGACCTTTAAAAGCTCCGATGGTTTGTTGATGTCGTACACTAAATAAATGAAATCACTAAATTTGAATCTTTCAAGATCTCTAAGGCTAATCGCATCGGTTACAGCATTATGACGTATAAATATTAAGAAGAAAAATATCATGACAAATGCGAATTTAATGTTAAAAAGGTTAATTAATACAACTAGCCTTAACATGTACATAAGAAACATTGACTTATTTCATTTGATACTGCATAACTTTTCTTGGAAAGTCGTCGTAGAGATTCGAGATCAATTTTATCAACTCCTTTATATGCGCAGACAAAAAATCTACGGAAAACGTCTTTACAAAGACAGAACTGTAATATTTTGTTTTTCTCTGCTTTTCAGCGATTCCTAGAGGTAAGACTATTTAATTTATATAATATCGTCGCTTTTCAACAAAAACCTCGTAACTGCAGCTTTAAACAAGCTGCAGTTACGAGGTGTTTGTTGAAAAACAGCGATACAAATTCCAGAGGCGTCTTTAGAGAGACGTCTTTAAGGCGTCTCTATTCAAGATTTCTTTGTATGGAAATTATGGTGTTAGCCTATTGTCGACTCTCAAGTTATCTTTTTTGAGATCAGAATCCCTAAGTTATGTTATTCATTCAGGAAGACAATTGTGTAAAACGGAGATATTGTTTGTTACAAGCACTTTTTCAATTCCTCACAACATCTCCAACCATTTTACTGTTTCTTCTCGCTTTGTGTGTTTGTTTTCAATTGGCGTAGTAGAATTTGAAAGTATTCTTATCGTTTAAAACATAATTTTCGCCGACATAATACGTAATTATTTAATTTCGAAAGTTGCATGAAATTATATATTTTCCTAGGAGGCATTTTTTTTAAAATTTCACCATCAATGGATAATGGTTATTGTTTATTTCATAGCCTTTGAGCACCTTGAATGATTTTTACGAATTTTGCTCCCTTTTCCAGAGTGTTACAGAAAGCCGTATCCTGACTTGTTCTGCCGTCACGGACGTCGACGACACGTCTGGACGTACGACTCGTATTACCGACGTTGCCGTGATATTTACGGATGTTACGACAGGCACGATCTTAACGTGTTTAGGTCAAGAAGAAAATGTATGAGGCGCTGTGGGCGTAGATTTTAAATCTTTCATTTTCTATTCCTTTGAATTGAAAAGAAATTGAATTATATCCCCGTAGATTATCGAATAAATAGAATTGTATCTGATGTTAGTTCCTTTGATTTTGTACACTTCAATTACTGATATATAAAGTAATGGTAGCCAATTTAAAATTAGATTTCAATTTGGCGTCTTTTAAACAATCGACTTTCCTACGATTGCAAATTATTATTACTTCAGAAGAATATGTTGTGAAAGAAGATATTGCAGATAACTTGCATTTTTTTCCCAACAAAGTCTTCTAGATTAATCAACACAAAAATCCGAAATACCACGTCGACGTCACGTCTGAATGTACGTTGTCGTTAAATTTACGGATATTACGATAGACGCGACATTAACGTGCTTTAAAAAGTTTTTGAGAAAATGTATGAGGCGACGTAGGCCCAGATTTTGAATTCCCTTCGTTTTAAATTGAACAGGAATTGTATTTAGCCCTTGTGTTTTATTGTTTGAATTAAATATCAAACTTGCTTAAACCTTTATCATAGATTATGTACGTTAAGTTGTGAAAAACGAAAGAAAAAACTTTAATGCCAATTTTAAGCTTTTTTTCAACCAATTATGTACGGGTAGTCGACACTCCTTGTTGACACGAAGCCGGGGGGGGGGGGGGGGGGGGCGTCAAAATACCTCGGCATATCCAGAGTTCAACTCATCCGATTTTGTCCAGTTTCGATTCAAAAGCCATTTGACCATTTTTGTTGCTCATCAAGTGCGTTCGTTCTTGATATCCTATGAAGTATAGTAGGAAAAGGGAAGAATTTGGTCGAAACGAGCCATTTCTATCCTTTTCTTACTAAATTTCAATCGCTACAGTTGAAACCACATCGTATGGCACATATTTACATTTTGTTCATATTAGTGTAAATAAAACATTGTTGTACAAAATATGGTTAAATTCTATAAAAGTTGTGATGTACCTAAATTTTCATAGTATTTACGTCACCACTTTTATAGAATTTAAACATGTTTTATACAACAATGTTTTATTTACATTTGAACAAAATGTTAACATGTGCCATACGATATGGCGCCAACTGTAGTTGATATTTATTTTGAAATCAGTTCGTCTAATATCGGTTAGGTTTGGACTAGACTTCCATTCCGACAAAGAAGTAAATTCGACTTATCCGATGTCGATATAACGTGATTCAGCGTTATTTGTATGCAAAGTTATGATTGCCCGGACGACTTTGTTGAAAAAGAAAATAATCTTAACTATCTCACGGTGTATAATCACGTGTCTTAAAATTTCCGATTATCTTCAATAACTTTGTCAATACTTGACCAATTTGAATTCGGTTAGAAGCAGAGAAGGTTGAAAAAATGTCTGGAATAACATGGACGTCGTAGATTTTTGAAATATCAACTGATAAAAAAGTTATTGAAGATAAACCAAAATTTTGGTTTATCTTCAATAACGTTTTTATCAGTTGATTTTTCAAAAATCAACCACGTCTATCTAATGCGTGACTGACAACTGTCCACATTCTCTGCTTCAAACCAAATTCAAATCGGTCCAATATTTACAAAGTTATTGAAGATTTTCTGAAATTTGTGTATCACGTGATTATCCACCGTGTTAACTATCTGCATCAACAGTGTATTCTAAACTTTGGGGTGGACTTGGTGCAAGGGCAATGCGCTGGACTTGTAACACTGGGGTCGCAGGTTCCACAGTGGTCGCAGATCCCCCGCCTCTCCAGTCTTTCGAATGAGAATTCAAACCGAGGTTTCGTCTCCATATGACCTTAGAAGTTGAGTGGGACGTAAAACTCCATTAAAATCTTATAAACTTGTAAAGTCAAATTTCTTCAGATTTATATTAATTACGCCTCGATTGACTCGAGCCAAGCCCGGATAGCTCAGTCGGTTACGTCGGAGTCTGATAATCCAGGGGTCTCGAGTTCGAACCCCGATTCGGCCAGTATCCATTCTGACATTTGACAAAAGTCATTTGTCTCTCGCCAATGAGTGTGAATCATCTATGTGAGAGAGCAGCTGGATGCTCGGTGTAAATATTGTGGTTGTACTGGTGCGAGAAATACCAGGAACCCACGGTTGGGTGCTCCAGCCGCCGCGATATGACCATAGAAGTTGAAAACGGCGTAAAACCCCAATAAAATAAATAAATAAATAGATTGACACGAACTAACGCATTTAGCAGATGGAGAAAAATGGTTTGTCGGGCCTCAGATGTAAAACGGACCTCAACTCCGCTTCGGTCCATATAACTTATTTGACCCGACAGACCAATCCATAAGCTTCCATATCGCTCACAATCTATTTTGTTGACCCCGTGGCCATGGCGCAGCTGGTAGCGCATCAGCCTCTCATTCGAGAGGTCCCGGGTTCGATACCCGGCCGCGGCAAATACCCTTACTGACACAAATGTCACCCATCAATGGTTTGATATCGTGAACCTATGTTCGGGAGTAGCTGGAGACTCGGTAAGGGTGTTTTGGTAGTACTGGTATGAGAAACGCCAGGAATCCATGGTTAGGTGCTCCAGCCGCGACATGACCTTTGTAGTTGAAAACGGCGTAAAACCTCAATAAATCAATCTATTTTGTTGACCATATTTCAAACAGCAAAATTTAGACTGCTCCAATTTGAAAGGAGTTACAGACAACAACATAATTGATATGAAAAACTGGAAAATTGCGTGTTATAGCAAAGAGAGGAATTATAAAAAGATAAGAAGAATTTGCTGATCACCAACAATTTCTTTTTTTCTGTCAATGTTTCCCAAACTATTTCTGCTAGGGACATCAAAGTCGAGTCTTGTTTTGGAAAGCGTTAAATACCCAACAGTTTCTCCTCCAATAATTGGTCTATGGGACTTTTAAAAAGTTCCAAACGGTCCTTTTAACCCATTCGCAAACCAGAGCCTTACGTTGAAGTCGCTGGTGGAAATGGATGAGAAAACATTGAGAGCATTTTCTTCTTTTGCCTCAATATTTTCGGTTCTGTATTGTACACTGTTTCTCTATTCGACCAAATCTACCTTGCCGACTGCAGCGGCTTTCATTTGGAAACCGTGAAAAATATTTCTTTTTGGCAAAGAGCTAATCAATGGAATGGCCGATTTGAAATCGATTAAAAAAATAAAAAGGTAGGCCTATGGAAGACACTAATTTTGTCGGGCGGACAGACGCATGTACCAACTCACATTTCAGCCTCTTAACCATTACCCAAACGACAAAATTTGAGAATTATCCAATTTGAAAGCTTCTTCTCACAACAATATGGATGGTATGAAAGGCAGAATTTTTGTATATTACAACACAGAAAATATTGAGACAAAAGGAGAAACTGCCATTATCAATTATCAGCAGTTTTTTTTTCTTTTGTCTCAATGTTTTCCCAGGCCATATCTAATACGGACGTCAAAACCAGGTTTTCTTGGGGAAAGGGTTAAATAGCATTGTGGTTATTATTATAACAATAACCAATAAGCAAAAGGCTAAAATTTGAATCTAAACTAATACTTTTATTTCATAGAATACTACAAAATCCAAATCATGTTTACGTACAATATGAAAACTCATGGTCATAGGCGAATTGCAAGTTTTGTTAACCATTCAATTTTGATGTCATTGATACATATTTTCCACAAAATCAATGAGGAAAATGGAGAAAATTGCTGGAAACCAGCATTTTATCTATCTTCCTCCATATTTAATATCAGTTAAATCAAAATTTTAAGTTATCATTGACGCTTATTGTGGCATTTCAATACCGATGCTTCAGAATAGGTCTGGATAAACGACCTTGTAGAGCATCTCTAGCAAGATCATAAACATTATAATACTATTACATTACCTTATAACATTTACAACACTATAATTATGTTCTTAGACATTGATCAATATTTTCACAATTCGCTTTCACATTTCGTTTTCACATTTTTTCACGTAACAAGTGTCATTCTTTAACTTGGTGGGGCACCTGGGGCTGGGGCTCCTCTTTCGCTTCCCATGCCTCCGAATTCGCATCTCCTTTCACATTGATACCTCTCTTCAAAGATGTTGGTCCTGAACAACCTGTAGCAGCCATAGACCCTTCTGCAGCGGCGGCTCATTGGATCGTATGTGTAAACTGAACGGCGATGACGGCGACTGCAGGATCCTTGAGGGTAGGTGATGGTCGAACATTCTGAAATTTTTGTAAAGGTTAGAGTTTGGATCTTACAAAAGCGATCAACATAGATAAAGATCAGTCTGTGCGTATGCACAGTCTGATCATGATCCATGCTGTTCTCTGCGAGCTGTATCAGGTGTTTAAGAAAAAAACAATTTGAGAATATTATGGAACCTCATCATACTGTGAAAAATTATGTACATGCTTGCGTGGAGCCATGTTGATCTTAAATGGTAATATCGTCACTTTTCAACAAAAGTCATGTTAACTGCAGCTTATTCAAATTTGCAGTTACGGTTTTTTTTTGTTGTTGAAAAGCGACGATATGTGATCTTTTCTAGATCGATGGTCAATTATAGACAATTAGAACTACAGCGGCGGCTCATCGGATCGTAGGTGTATACGGAGCGGCGGTGACGGCGACTACAGGAGCCTTGCGGGTAAGTGATGGTCGAGCATTCTGAATCTTTTGTAAAAAAATACAGTTTGGATCTGAAAAGAGATCAACATAGATCAAGATCAGCCTGTGCATACGCACAGTCTGATCAGGATCGACGTTGGTCTCAGATTCGTGGCAGGTAGTTAAAACGATTTGAGAACAATATGGATCTTCGTCATATCGTGCATAATTATGCGCAAGCTGATCTGGATCAATGTTGATCTTAAAAATTGCAGACATTAGAAATGTTTTCAAGATCGCTGGTCAATTATAGGCATTTCTGCGGCGGCGGCTCAGTGGATCGTACACGTGTATATACATGTATACTGAGCGGCGATGACGGCTACTACACGAGCCTTGAGGGTAGGTGATGGTCGAACATTCTGAAATTTTTGTAAAGGTTAGAGTTTGGATCTGATAAAAGAGATCAACATAGATCAAGATCAGCCTGTGCATACGCACAGTCTGATCATGATCCATGTTGGTCTCAGATTCTTGGCAGATAGTAAAACCGATTTGAGAGCAATATGGATCATCATCATATTGTGCATAATCATGCGCAAGCTGATCTGGATCAATGCTGATCTTAAATGACAGGCATAAGAAATGTTTTCAATATCGCTGGTCAATTATAGACCCTAATACATCGGCGGCTCGTTTGATAGTAGGTGCAGACTAAGCGGCGATGACGGTGACTATAGGAGCCCTGTGGGTAGGTGATGGTCGAACATTCTGAAATATTAAGGTATTACACCCGTCAGTACAATCCAAACATTTCGTGCAACTTCGGGTCTCCCGTGGCGATGGAAATTGGCGATGGTATACATGCGTCAATTTTCCAGTGCCATTCATGACAGCGGAAATTGACGAGGGCTACCCTCATAAATCGCGCCCGAGGTTGCAGGAAGTATTTGGTAGATAATGTTGAATGGGTTGCCTAAAATGGATAGTACTGTGCGTGGTTCTAAATTCTAAAGAATAGTGTGCATCAAAATCGGCAAAACAAAAAAAGGTCTCCACATAGTTAGACTGTAGAGTAGCGCATGTTTTACTTTGGAACAGTATCATTTTTACACAAATCCTTTTTGTTGATTTTGACTAGTTTGGAAAGTCTTCATTTCTTTGCTAAACGTTTCCATTTTAATCACGGTAAGACAAAAAAGTTATTTTCCAGAATTCAAAATGATGGTATTCGAGTAATAAGATTTGCTTTTTTTCAAGTGGTAATTTATTGAATGGTATTCTCTCAAAAGATTCAGATCATAAGTAAGCTATCTTACCCTGGAATCTCGCTGCAAAAAAGTAGAAGATAAAATTTAATTAATTTGTACATACAAAAATTCAAAACAACATACATACATGTATTATGTTATCATATGTATAATGATATTGACGTGTTTCATAAAATGATTTTACGTCAACCAACAAAATAAAAGAGTACAATACTCGTTTAGCATACATGCATGTCCGAAATGGACACGTAAAACGTAACTTGAAAGAAAATGAGTGCAGATCTTAGGACAATCAACATTTTATCATTCCTAATATCATTCTTAATGTAAATGTATTTTGTTGTTTTAAAAGATAAACAAATGTGATATGAAAATAGAAAAGAAAAATGTCAGTAGGCATACAACATTATTTTCAGAAATCGTTTCAAAAGTCGACCATATCGTTGCTTTTCCTCAAAAGCCTCGTAACTGCAGCTTGACTCAAGCTGCAGTTACGAGGTTTTCGAAGAAAAGCGACGATGTACCATACAATGTAACATAGCCATCCGATCGATAGATCATATTTTCAAAAGAAGAAGGAAAAATGTACTTACAAAAGTCCCACGAGTTCATATAACCAAACACTTGTGCGTTGGCGGTTCTCGGCTGTCCAAGACACGGAATGACCACAAGAGCCGTGAATACTAGCAGAATGACCAGGGTCCTCATTTTTACAATCTGTAAGGGAGAATCGATGCAACAGAGCTACAGATTTTAAGAGTTGAAAAATTCCTATGCATTTTTTTCATTTACTGTTTATCAAACTCTATGTTGTGGGTACTCATTAGAATCGTCTCGTCGAGACGATTCTAATGCGTACCAACAACGTACGGTTTGGATTCGAAATTACATAATTAGAACGCATACATCCTGTCTTATTTGTTGCTCTGCAATGCAACCATAACGACAAAGTCGTCACTTGGAAACGACGCAATGGAGTTAGTAGATAAATATTGAAAAAATGATAAAATGAGACAATAATGCAACAACAATGGTCTTCTTTGAAAAAAGAACATTCAAAGAATGTCATACATCATCGAGACAAGTAGTTTTGTCTGGTTTGACTTAGAAAAGCATACAATGGGGAGAATCACGTGATTGACAATGATATTGTACACACAAAAATGGCGACGAAATGACCGCTTCGGCGTGAAAATTCACTCTTTAGAAAGGTATGTATTCAATCTACGTAGCTTCTCAGACAAACCACCTATCCTAAAGTACCCGCTATTGTCTAAGGTTTTCACAGATACCCAACTTTCACCTATCCGTTCACTGTATTTATAGAACACTTAAAGAATATTTTCGAAATTGCGAAAATTTAGGCTGTGTGTTAAGCACGTCGCATCATATTTTCAGCTTTATTTCTCACCCAAAGAACTATCTGTTTACACGGCATATTTCCAGACCATTTTTTATCGATGACATTTCATTCTAGTCCATTTACAAGGTCCATGTTGTCTTCGTTAAGCGTATTTACGAAAAAGATGTTAAACACACGTACATTGCTGTAGTGTTTGGCACGCCGAATTCTTGTGAGTGTAATGTTAAACACGCACACAATTGCTCGTGTAAGTTATGGGTATATAGTAAGGATATTGGACAAACTTATTGTATATTCATGACCCAACCCGGTTGAAATCTGGTGTTAACTCACAGTAACGTGACAGACATCGTAAGGGGTAATCTGTTATCAACTTGGAAAAAACGAAAATGCTCTAACTAATTAAATCTCCTGTTATATATAATTTTCCATGATAAATACGTGTAAACATAATGATTCTGAACTGAAATGTGATGTCTCCGTTTCCTAGTCTACGGTTGAAATCGCTTTGAGAGTATTGAAATTTAATTGGCCAGAAGAAAATATTGTAGAAGATGACCCTTTATTTGTCCCTGTCAGATTTTTTTCAGATAATTACACCATAAACAAGATTTTACATGATACTATGATTATGTTACTTTCATGCCAGAAACCAGATTTTAAGTGGATTGTTCATAATCTATATGTCAAATTATGATAAAACGGTTACCTTTTTTATCTGCTATCAGCATATACCTTTGATTTGCTTCTTTTTTTCAATTGACTCGAAAGAAGTCCCGGCTTTCATTACACAAGTCAAAAGTCTAGAATCAAAAGGAAGCACACAACGCCTTCAAAATCGGAAACTCAGATAAAAAAGAATCATTATAAATCTCCATTGTACCGGGCTTCACCTAGTAAATCACCGTTAGATAGTGCTTTACTATTGAAGAAATGTTTAAAAGGGTCCTGGCAAGAACCCAGTTAATATACAATTCAGAACCAGGTGAAATCAATTCGAATAATCCCAATCATTTTAATTTACATTTATATTTAAAAGTCAACATTATAATTTCAGGTGCAGGAAACATGATGATGAAAGGAAGATACAAATGTAGTATAAATTTTTGAAAATTCGTTACTCTTAGCCTGTGACCTGCGATTACATCAGAGGGATCACAGAGGGGAGTCAAACGTGACATGCCACATGTGTTCTTTTACGACAAATTACAGAAACATCAGGAAAGATCACCTTAATTTCCATGAAGGTAGAAAAGAGTATGTGTGTGATTGTGGTAAAACTCTAATTTACAGGTCCAATCTCCATTGCCACAAGCAGAATTTCAATACATCTACTAGTAAAAGAGCTTGAATTACTTTCTCAAAAGGATGGGTTGCAACAATGGATCAATAATTAGATTTTCGTTAAAATCAGTGGATTGATAGGGTTACAACCTTTACATACTACACAAGAAATCATAATAATTTATACAGAAATAAAGGCTGTAGAGATGGTTTCGTAAATTGAGTACTTCAAAAATAAGCAAAATCTGAGATTGACAGAAGAAACGAATACAGAAATTAAAAAAAAAAATGATATATGATAAATGGCTCGTAAAAGATATCCTGTCCTTGGTCTATTGAAAGTACATGCAAAATTTCATTTTGATATGATCGATACAGAAAAAGTGATTTAAGTTCAAAGTAAAAATTTACTTCACATTTCATTTTACCCCACCCACTTTGTCAACCATTATCTATAAGTTTCAGATTTTTTACACATACAATATAAGATACTATGTAACACCACCGTGAACTAGGATACGAGGATATCACATTTCAATTCGAAATCATTTTGTTTGCACGTATTTGTCATGGAGAATTATATATAACAAGAGCTTTAATTAGTTAGAGCAATGTTATAGCCGATTTCGTTTTTCCAAGTTCATAAAAGATTAACCCTTACGATGTCTGTCATATGTTTGAACTTTCTGTCATATGTTTGAACTTTCTGTAAGTTAACACCAGATTTCTATCAGATTGGGTTATAAATATGAATAAACAACCAATTCGTCCAATATCCTAGACTTCCCTAATACACGAGCAAGTGTGTGTGTTTAACATCACACTCACAAGAATTCGGCGTGCCAAACACTACAGCACTGCACGTGTGTTTAACATCTTTTTCGTAAATACGCTTAACGAAGACAACATGGACCTTGTAAATGGACTAGAATGAAGTGTCATCGATAAAAAATGGTCTGGAAATATGCCCTGTGAACAGAGAGTTCTTTGGGTAAGAAATAAAACTGTAAATATGATGTGACGTGCTTAACATACATCCAAAATTTTCGCAATTTCGAAAATATTCTTTAAGTGTTCTCTAAATACAGCGAATGGATAGGGGAAAGTAGGGTGTCTGTGAAAACCTTAGACAATAGCGGGTACTTTAGGATAGGTGGTTTGTCTGAGAAGCTACGTAGATTGAATACATACCTTTCTAAAGAGTGAATTTTCACGCCGAAGCGGTCATTTCGTCGCCATTTTTTCGTGTTCAATACCATTGTCAATCACGTGATTCTCCCCATTGGCATACATAACGTAAATTGCACGTGGTTAGTTCTAGCAGGAACACGTGCACGTTTGCTAGAATTTGGATTACAAAGTGCGGCAACAAATATAAAGATAGAGATACATCATTACATTTAAAAAGTCTAAAACATTTCTATAATTGTAGTACATTATTACTTTTTTTGAAATAGGCACAAGAAAATTAACAACAGTACAAAATGAACGAAACAGAAGTATGGAATATTTTTTTAAAAGATGAAAATAAAAAAAAATATCTTACCTTTATTTCACTAACTGCAACAGAGCCGTGGCAGATATTCTGCTCGATCACCATTAGACCATCCTTTATATAGCAAATGCACCATATGCACTTTTAGGACCAGTTTCCAAAATACCGTAACTACAGCTTGGACAAGCTGTAGTTACGGTAATTTGGAAGCTGGTCTTTTTGTGTGACCTTGCAAAATTATTATAGAGATTAATTTTGTCATTCATCCAGAAGGGGTCACAAGTTGAGCGCCAATGCATGTCATCGAATAAAATTTCGCTAGGAACACGTTTTCACAGACGAAGCGAAAGGGCAAAAACATTTGAGCCAGGATCTAGAAAAACGTCTCTTATAGCATTTGGGAACAACATGGTTCCAGATCAGCCTGTGTATACACGCAGTCTGACCAGAAACGATGTTGTTTTCCAATAGCTTCCTTACGGTCTGTAGCAACCATTTGAGAGTAACATAAATGCTCGCTAGACTGCATCTAGGCACAGCCTGATCTTGAAACCTTACTGTCTTAAATGCTATAAGGGACGTTTTTCCAGATCCTGGCACATTTATAAACCTATTTTGTGGTAAAACAATCCCAAATTGTTTCATATCATTCAAAAACACGAACTATACATTTTAACAGGATCTGTATTTATATCGGATAGCAACGCTGAAATATGGATTGGTGTTTTCCAACTGGTCTATGTTCAAGTCTTGAAATCCCTATCCAAATAGTATCTTTTAAGGACAAGAGAAGCCAAAGAGGGACCAAGAATTGAGAACGTATTCTGAGCAGGATCGGTGTATTTTTCGCAATGGCCTTTGTTACGCAAAGGTTTGTTAACCGTTTCCAAATTATCTTTTTATCCTTACACACTTGTGGCGATTTTCCCCTTTTCCCTTGATAGTTTCGTATAATAACAGTCGTCCCATTTTGCTAACGTACACATAGTCTGGTTCCCTGTCGTACTATGTGTTTTAGTACGTCAGGCACACAGTAATCATGGCGCCGTCCACTGGACTGATATTTTAACAAAGGTAAAGAACAAAGTTCTTTAATTTTGTGAGCAGGGAAGGGTCATTAGAAGAGTAGATAGGTTTCGGTATATTTTTAATACTAGCAATAAAAGATTCACATGACCACAACGCTAACCCGAAATAAAACGGTTTTAAAAGATGTACATAAAAACTATATGAAGGCAATTTGGATGCTTACCTAACAGAAGTCCGATTAGCTCAGTGGTTAGAGCGTCTGACTTTGACTCCAGAGGTTCAGGGATCGAATCCCACGTTGGGCAAATATTTGTCGTCTTCTTTTTGTTTTAATACATTTTTCATACCAAATGGTTCTAGAGATTGCAAAGACGTAATAAAAACACAATTACCAATTTTGTTTTAATTGCATCTTAGTGATTTCTAGAATAGATCTAGTTTGGTTTGAGAAAATGTATTAAAACAAAAAGAAGACAAGAAACATTTGCCCAATGTGGGATTCGATCCCTAGACCTCTGGAGTCAAAGTCAGGCGCTCTAACCACTGAGCTATCCGGACTTCTGTTAGGTAAGCATCCAAATTGCCTTCATATAGTTTTTATGTACATCTTTTAAAACCGTTTTATTTCGGGTTAGCGTTGTGGTCATGTAAATCTTTTATTGCTAGTATTAAAAATATACCGAAACCTATCTACTCTTCTAATGACCCTTCCCTGCTCACAAAATTAAAGAACTTTGTTCTTTACCTTTGTTAAAATATCAGTCCAGTGGACGGCGCCATGATTACTGTGTGCCTGACCCAATAACGCAGTATTAGGGGCAGGTAAGCCAGACTAACGTACACATTGAGGTCTGCGGCAGCTGTCATGTGATCTACCGGTATGGCTAATAGTACTGTCATGTTTAACTGTTTCAAGCATAACTCGCTGGTCAACAGCTTTGATTTTGGCCGGTCACTATTAAACATTTCTCGGGCAATATATACAAAAAAAATAAATAAATAAATAAATATCCTGCTCTTCATGGAAAACCTCGTAACTACACGTTAAAACAAGCTATAGTTACGAGGCTTTCGATGAAAAGCGACGATAAGCCTGTCACTGACAACTAAATCAACGTTTCAATATATTTCCGTAAGAAAGGCAGAAAATGCTGACTTTTTGCATTTTTTCTTGTCTCAAAACAGTTTAACCAATTCTTGATAATGGACATGCAAACATGCAAACCGATAAGGAAAGTGTCTGGGTTTATGATTTTTTCCGGACGGCAAAATAATATGGTGGTCGAACTTAAAAGCTGTTGCAGACGACATCTGAGCAAATGTTACTGGACACAAAATGCCTACAATTAACCCTTTTCAAAGAATGCCTGGTTTCGACGTACCTATTAGAAAAGGCTTCGGAAAACATTCAGGTAAAACACGAAAATGCTGAAAACCAGTATTTTATCCTTTTGTCTCACTATTCCCTCTGCTATATTGTCCACAAATTATCATTTATATAATAGGGAATGATTTTATTCTAGTGAACAGTGACGTAATTGCGAACAAACAATAGTGCATGTATATCGTTGGTGTTGTTATTAAATCTCGTAACTACAGCTTGATTCAAGCCGTAGTTTCGAGATTTTATAGCAACACCGACAGTTTTTAAAAACATAACGTATAACCCAGTCTATTTTTAGCACAAAATTCATTGCAAGTTTTACCGTAGCATTTCATGACCAACGCTAAAAGTGCAAGTCCATGATTTGACCAGCTGACGAGTGGACAGGAATTTATATTAACATCTTCCATGACGAAAACTGGTCTTGATATTTGCATAGCATAAATTCGAAAATAAACCCATTTTGGGAAAAAAAGTATTTGTGACCCGTCACGCTAAAAGGGACCTTATCGGATGTGTGAAAAATATCGACTCTAGTCAGTCTGCGCAGTCCGCGCAGCCAGACTAGGGCCGACACTTTCCACTTTTATGTTATTTTCTTAATCCGGAATGTTTTCCCTAACTTACTTTATGTTCATTTTTCACATACGGGATCTGGTTGACCTGTTCCTAGTTTGACAAGTTTGTCAAAATTTGGATTTTTGGATTTCGGATAAGGTCCCTTTTAGCGTGACGGGTCACTTTTATAAACATTTAAATCGCAAAATAAGATATTGGAGTAGATAAACATGGTGAAATAGCATATAAGCAAATTAACAATTTAAGGAAGACTATTGCAATAGCTGACTATCAGTTTTTTTCTTCATTTCTCTTAATGTTTTCCCAGAGTATTTATAAAAAGGACGCCTATATAAAGTATTTATGCGCATGTAAAATAATTTGTTTGAGTTTAATGGGGTTTTACGCCGTTTTCAACTGCCAGGGTCATATCGCAGCGGCTGGAGCACCTACCCATGGATTCCTGTTATTTCTCAAACCAGTACTACCACAACACCCTTACCGAGCCTCCAGCTGCTCCCCCACTTAGGTTAACGATTTCAAACCCATTGGTGGGTGACAATTAGGCCTATGTCAGAAAGGGTATTAGCCGCGGCAGGGTATCGAACCCGGGACCTCTCGAATGAGAGGCAAATGCGCTACCAACTGCGCTAAGGCCGCGGCCAAAATAATTTGTACGCAGATGATACGACCAAACAGTTAGTTAAGCCTATTGCCGATGCAGGTGTCGACTGGCCTTGAATTACGTAAAATTATGTACTGCACTAATTGCACATTTTGCAACCTGCTGCACTTTTGTCCACTATAAATACTAGACAACTTGCAAACAACCAAAACAATTCTGCACTTGATCAACGAACAGACCGCATAGGTAAATAATTTTGTTATTTTTTCTAAGTATAGTCCATTCGCGATTTTATGGTTCATGTTTACAAAATTTACATATATATGTAAAAGACAATATAATTTTCGAACTCCGACGAACCACTACAATTTTGGATGTGGTGGTTTAAATCAAGCAAATGTCGCACACCTTCGAACCAACTCTTGTAAAATTGTTTTTGAGGTTATGAACGCTGTTCCATTGTTTACATAGGTACGATCTATAAACATGTGCCATAATACTGTGACAGGACTATAGCTTAATTGTGTTTACACGAATTCCGTTGTCTCTTGTACTTCCCTCCCCCCTTAATTATTCTCATAATAAATGTGCATTCTAACTTAAAATGTTTAAATCGTGAAATTAGAAGATATTGATACAATAATAACTTCATGTTGTTAAAAGCAACATGAAAGATGTTGATTCAAAGACATAAAGCTTCGTTTGCTCATTGCCAAGTTTGAATCTACATCATTTTTGTAACTTTACCTAATAGATTCCATCATTTTGAGCCATATTATTTTACTCTTCTTTTCAACATAATAAAAAAATCAACGTGACAAGATTCCTGTTAGAAAATTTCACATTTGTTTTCTTCCAGCAACCATCACCAAGATGAGAGTTATCGCCCTTGTTCTCGTCGTCATGTTTCTATCTGCTGTGATGTGTACACACAAACGTGAGTATCTCACGGGTGGTAAACAGAGAAACTAGCTCCAAAAAGAGTCAACGGTATTTTGTTTCCTCGTGACATCCGGCCTCTACCGAGGTAGTTGCATAGAGCGAAAATCTGTAAACAAAGGTAGGTCTAGAACACATTTTTCTACAATTATTTCTTTTACAACGAGTTTTTGAAAAATCTGGCGATGCTGTAATATGAAGAAATGGTCGAAGTTTGTTGTGCACGAGAATATTCGGTGTTATTAAGCAGAGTTTGAATACAATCGTTGAAAAACATTTCAAAATCGAAAGTAAAACCTTTTTTACTTTCGATTTTGAAATGTTTTTCAACGATTGTATCAAAACCCTGCTACTAATACCGTATACTCCCGTGCACAACAAACTTCGACCATTTCTTCATATTACAGCATCGCCGGATTTCTCAAAAACTCGCTTTAAAAGAAATAATTTTAGAAAATGTGTTCGTGACCTATAAATTTTCGCTCTATGCAACTACCTCTTTTTGGAGCTAGTTTCTCTGTTTACCACCCGTGTATCTTTTCCAAACTCCTTCCATTCGCCGTCCTCCCTAATCAAATCTGCTGTCGACAAGAAAACTGGTGGTTATAAATATTAGGCCAGCCTTCAATAAATGACAGAACCTATTGAGGCAAAATGAGAAAATGCTGGTTATCAGCATTTTCTTCTTTTGCTACAAATTTAGCTCAACCATATTATGGACATCAGATCCTGGTCTTGTTGGGAAAAGGTTAATTATTACCATTTCCAAACCATCAAACATCAAGACCGGTCTTTGAAATGACACTTTCAAGTGCAATATATTTTCACCATTTTGATATAATTTGGTAGAAAACATTGTGTAAAATGAAGAAATTTTATGTGACAAGCACAATTTTCCACAATGTTTTCCAAAGCATATTTCTTGAAGGGCATCAAAAGTCGTTAAAAGTCATTAGGCTACTGCTTGTATACAGTTTGAACATTTCCACGAAAGCAAAATTTTAATCTTTTCAATTTGAGAGGAGTTGCTGAAGTCAATATGGTTGATCTAAAAAAGAAGAAATTTTAAAGTATATGTTATATAAAAGAATGTCGAGGGGAAAATTCTCAAAACCAGCATTTCATCCTATAGCCTTCAGCATTTTATTTTCTTATTTATATATTTCAGAGCCACGAAGAGACAGGGGTAAGAACTTTAATATTGTTTTTGATATTAAAGTTGGGTTGTCTCTCTTGCCACAGTCTGTATTGACTTGAGTTGATGTTGTCGTCCGGATAAGCACTTAGGCCTATGCGCTAAATGTATGATTAAGGTATCCAAACCGTCAAAAGCACCATAGAGCCAAAGGCAAAATTTGAATAGTGTCAATAATTCCGAAAATGTGAACATTTCCATTCCAAAAACAAAAACAAGCATTTTGTACGTTTTAGAATTTTGAATTCATGCATACTTGTGAAAATATTTGACAAAAATGTTAAAAATTACCTCCCTTGCATATGAATACAGAGTAAAAATATTGGTAAATTATTTTCTTCTTGAAGCATAATCTTGAAATCGGGCATGGTGAATAAATTTATGCGAAGTGTATTTACAAGTGTGTGTAATTCGATACGTTTCACATGGCTAGAAAGTGCTGATTTTTTCAGGGTCTGTAAACCTTAATAATTAGCTCATTACCAAACGGCAAAATGTTGGAATGGTCCAAATTCAAAGATGATGCAGATGACAATTGGAAATACCTTTTCTGATCTTTTCAGCTTGGTGTAGAAAACAATGTGGAAAATGAAGAAATTGCTTGCCACAAGCATTCTTTATTTTCAACAATGTTTTCCCAAGCCTTTTCTTAAACCCAAACAAAGCAAAATTGAAAAAAAAAATGAAAAACATTGAGGAAGATGCTGATATTATGAAAATCTCCTTTTTCTCGCTTTACTTGTTTGTTTAAAGAAAACAGAATGCCATAATTACAAGTATTTATATTGACATCTGCATCCATCTTCATCAGCTTTAAAATTGAGGCAGGATACATCATTTTGGAAATTCACTGTCTCCGTGTGTTTCCAACTTGACGATGATTATTATGACTGTTTCTTAGTTTATTATTCTTTTGTTGATTTATTTGTTTGAATATCCCTAGCTGTTTATTTATTTTATTTTAGAGTTTCACTTTTCCATAGCCCCCAAAACTGTCGTCTGCAACACCTTTCAAATCGAAAAAGCTGCCGTCTTGAAATGGTTTAAATGCATTTCCGCTGCGATAATTTATTTATTTGTTTATTTCATTCATTTTTATTATTTTCGCTTTTCAGAATGTCACTTTAACCCTCGTCCCCACAACTGTCGACCTGTACATCGCAAGTACGTGTGGACCTTCGACAAATATAGCAAACGATGTAGGAAAGTGTACGGCTGTTATAATTACTCCGAGATGAACGTATTTAGGAATAAAAATGTCTGCCAACGAACGTGTGTCTTCTGAGATTAAAAATGCCTTGTATTTGAAAGAAAACAAATGAATAAAAACATATAAAATCTATTTTTGTGTATTTAATTGTATGTGTTTATTACACCTACAGTCGTCCAATGCTGAAAAGCTAAATCTCTATGGGGAATCATGAGATACAGCAATTGCAAAAAAATACTCAATAAGTATATTTCCATGCAAGAAATTTATGGTTTGAAGCAGAGAAGAATACGATTGATGTGGCAAATCGTTTAAAAATCAGCTGATTAAAAATTACAATATATCACATCCATTGAATTCCCGGCTTAATCCGAATTCAAATCAGCTACATACATACATGTTTATTGACAGGTTTATTTAAGGTTCCGGAACTGTAATGGCAATATTTGGTATACACACTTCTAGCATATAGATCTCCTTGAAAGTTGGATATGTTGTAGACATCGATAGATAAAAATGTTTCACCATCTTACTTTTTTAAAATTTGAAAATCGAAGGGGAGATAACTGGCTTTAAAGTTTGCATTGCAGTCAATGAGAAAATTGATTTTTTGTCAATATTTTCAAAATTAGGCGAATTTTCGAATTTTTTAAATGGTAGAAAATTGCCAATTATTATTTTGCTCCATAACATGCAATAAAATAGTTCGTTTACCACACAAATATTGTGAAATCTGATTTTTTCGTGAGTCAAGGGCAGATAATCCACTAAAATCTATATAATAAGGGGAGATAATGCATCATTTTTACGTTAGAATTTTATAATGATTATCTACCATTCATATCATAACATTTCAATTTGAGTTTTGCAATGCATATAATTGATACATGATATCAAACAATATCAGGCATATTTGTGGTGCAAGCTTAATCATTATAAAGTTACAGCCATTACAGTTCCGGAGCCTTAAGATATTCTGCGATTGTTGTGTCATGTGATTCTGCAACATGACTAAATGAATCTCCAGTCCAGACTTAATCCTCTCTCTCACAACGCCGGGGACTTCCTGATTGCGGATGACATTTTAAAATCAGCTGATAAAACAGCCACCGACGACCAAAATTTTGGTTGGTCGTCAATAACATTTTTATCACAAAAAAGTCATGATTCAAAACATACGATATCCAGCTAATTCCTGGTGTCTTTCTTCCTTCTCTGCTTCAATCTTAAGGGGGAATGCTCCAGTTTTTCGGAACACTCGGACTTTACTGTAGTAATTTAAATGTTTCGTACCAATATGTTTCGCTACCAGATTTTCAATAATATAACACATCATTACAATTTACCATTTTCGATGGTAAAAGTGTATTTATTATGCGAAACTGATTTTCCCAAGATGGAAATCGAATATTTAGAGCAAGACAGTCGTAAGTGTGTATGCAGTTATCACTGTCTTGCGTCATTTAATTCATGTGTAGCTGATAAAAATGCCGTAATTCACTAATAAGTGCGCTGACCTATACATTTTCTTTTTGAATTATTACCAGGACATGTTGCTTAATACAATGAGGGAGTTTTATCAAATTCTATTATGTAGAACTTGAAATATTTCCAAAAATATGCAAATTTTGACATAAAACACTCCAGCTTCGTTAATCTAATCAAACACGTGAGCATGCTGTTTTATACATTTACGCATTTATAATAGCACATATTTTGGGTTTTTTGTTCGTAATAAATGTCTTGACGTTACTTTAAATTCGTTTTCGGGACTAACCGATGAATATACAGCTTTTTATTTGCATTTTAGTGATCATGGACAGGTGCAAGAAATTGTGCACTTTTTCGATGTAGGGTTATGTGATACGAATGCCAATAAAATTCAAACAAGATCGCTGACAACCCATTTTTATTTTATTTTTCAATTGGTAATAATGTGTAATTTCAACATACAAAATATGAATAAATTCTATTATTGGGGGAAAAAATAGGAAACTGGAGCATTCCCCCTTAATTCAAATTGGTCAACCGTTAACATAATGATTTATCATTATGACTTTCTTTAATCGTTGTGCCATGTGATCCCTACGTCTTTGTGTGGTTTGATATGCAGTTTGATCGCAATTCACACTGCTGTCTTACAGTTCTACATGTCATACATGTCATATTAGAGAGCAATATTGATCTTGATTATACTGTGCGTATGCACAGGCTGGTCTTGATCTATGTTGGTCTTAAATACCTTCAGGGCCTTTTTTTCATTATCCCTGCATAAATGTTAATTAACGATATTTATTAACTGTCATGTAAATAAATTACACTTCAAGCCCATCTGTTGCAAAAGCATTTCACTACTTATTAATTACAAATTACTGTATTACAAAATCGGTGAAAATGATACTGGTCGCTAGAAGGAGGCAAGTTCAAAATCATTGCAAGTGTCTATAAGTTTAATATATCCTTACGATATTTTTGCACTAGGCTCGCGAAAAAAGAAATATGGTACAAATAAAAAATGATGAAAAGTCATAACTAATGGCTGTTGAATTTGTGTCAAATATTTTCAAACGTTTAAGCAACGAGCTGCATAGTGGTCAGTACTGGTGTTTAAGAACATAATTGTAATCAGCCCACAAAGTTCCAAAGCAAATCTTTGCTGTTGAATTTGTGTCAAATATTTTCAAACGTTTAAGCAACGAGCTGCATAGTGGTCAGTACTGGTGTTTAAGAACATAATTGTAATCAGCCCACAAAGTTCCAAAGCAAATCTTCGATTTCTGATACGTTAACTTTAATATGGCATCCCAATTGCATTTCTCCTATTTTTTTCGATTCTCTCTCGAAAACCATTCGCAAAAAGCAAAACACGAATGCTGGTCATTTTTTCTATTTCGTCCAATTTTGATATACATGCATCCAATAACCCAAAAAGCCACGAAACAGTTATTGTTGAACTCTTTCACAAACAAGGCCTGTTTTTGCGTCCCCGATAGCAATGATTTCAGAAAATATTGAGACAAGGGAATAAAAGACTGATACATGTAACCAGCATTCCCCCTTTTGCATCAATACGTATGTTTATATTCTATGTTATAGTGTAGTATACAAAAATCCAAATTTCACCAACTTTGTCTTATGTAGCGGCTTTCAAATAAGGACAGTATAAAGTCGCAGAACCTTGAAGATATTTCTCGGAAAAGTGTATCATATATTAATTTAGGCGCCATAAATATCAGAAATACAATATTTTAGAGGTAGAATATGAATTAAAAAATCATTTTTCAAAATATAGCTCAAGGTGCTCGCTGTTTTTATACAACAGATGCATTTCCACACATATAAAAGCAGACTCTGGTTTCGAAACTATGAAGGACTGCTTGTTCCAGTGCGTTTCTAGGTAAGTTTTTTTTCATTTGTATTTTTGGCATAAAATCAACCTATTTTGTATTTGTAAATTTAAGCTTCTAGAGAATAGGATCTCTGATTATTCCGTCAGTCTTGTTATGACAACACACAATTTCGTAAGCTTTTCAACGAAAACCTCGTATCTGCAGTTTGTTTTAAGCTGCAGATACGAAATTCTCGATGAGAAGCGACGATATGTAGGAAAAGAGAAAATTGTATTTCGAAATTTTCCCTGATAGACTTATGACTATATAAAACATTGGTACCCCATCGCCGGCGCGTTGGATCGCTAACAATAAGATAGTCCCCCTTATGAGATTCGCTCAACGTCGGAATTTTACGGGCGACGTCGAAAACATTCGGCGGTGGAACTTTGCACCGCCGAACGTTTTCGACCCCGCCTGAATAGGTTTGGACACGTAAGGACACCGCTCGAAAAATGCCTATAGATGTTTTATGAATCTCAATATGGCCACAATACGGGTATTCTACCCTAAGCAAAAGCAATAACTTTAGAACTCGAATATTAAGCATCATAAGAAAATAGTCGTAGATCTATACTTTACTCACTATCTAAATTCTTATTTTTACTGTCTTACTTGCACCTCCTTTGGAACGCCTCGTACAATTCTATCGAATCATACCTCGGAAGTATGTGTTTAAAAAATGTTACAAAATGCGATTTCTTAGCCGCAAGTCATTATGCTTCATAAAGTAGTTTTCGAAGTCATCCAAATGAACAGACATGGCGACTTGCAGGACTTGCAGGATGAAAACATTCTAAAAAGATGGGTGTCTGGAACTGCAAACAATGCATTTCAGGATCATTGTCGCTTAGTTGTTGACATTAGTTACAGACATTTTTTGTTGTTGTTCTTCTTCTTAGTTTGAAAGTAGTTCCACGACTTACCTCAAAAGTACGATTCTATTCAGAATTTTCCGAGAAGTTCCAAATGAATTGCTCCTATGCTTCTTTAATTCCAGAAGTGTCAAGATGCGAGTGCTTGTCCTGCTTATGGTTATCATGCTGGTGGCTGCGGTGTCATGCAGGAGTCCTCGTAAGTATGAACTTCCATTGTATTCTTTAATCTCCCGATCGGAACATTTTAGTGTTGTCTAATTTTAAAGCTGTTGTATAGACAACAATATTTTCTCACTTAGTCTTCCGTAGGCGACCAACCACATTTCCTCGCCATACATTTCTGTCGTAAATTATTGAAGCCAGGTTAGTAGGGTATTTGCATAGACAAACTAGGCATAATATTATCATCAGCTATTGTTTCCATTCTAGCAAAAAAAAAACAACAAAAAAGAACAAAAAAAAAAAAAAGGGAAAAAAAAAAGAAAAAAAGAAAGAAAGAAAAAATGAGGCAAAAACAGACATGCTGATTGTTAACCTTTATTTCTTTTAAGGTTTTGAGTCAATGTTGTCCGAAACCATTTCTATCATAGACGTCAAAAGCAGGTCTTATGTTGAAAAGGGTAAAACTTCATTGAACACTTGACGAGAAAACCAAGGTATCAAAAACAGAAACATCCGAGGCGTCTGAGTAACCTCGTCAATTTCCGTTGTTCAGGTTTTGTTGTTGTTGTTGTTGTTTTCGTTGATGTCGTTGTTGTTGTTGTTTTTTAGTGTCTAACTGACCGTATGAATACACTAAACACAATATCTATCAAAATTAATGCATACTGAAAATCTGTATACATACGCTATTTCAAACTTCTATCTGTATTTTTAATTGACAAACAAACTTTATTGGCCGTCATTTCATGTACGTTTATAATTTTATATTTCAGCCCGACCCCCGGGTCCACCACTACCACCAGGACCTCCCATTCTCGGAAGTAAGTTTTATTTATCATACATACAATAAATTATTTGAGCCGGGATCTGGAAAAATGGCCGTTATAGCATTTTAGAAAACTGGGTTTCCCGACCAGCCTTTGGTAAAATATAGTCCAAATGGGATCCATGATGCTATAATTATTCAAGTTACTATAGGTTAGAAAAAGGTAATAGAGAACAACATTGATCCTGATCAGACTGTGCGTATGCACAGTCTGATCGGGATTCATGTTGTTCTCAAATGCCATAAGGGACCTTTTTCCAGATCCCGGCTCATAATTTTGATTATTATTTATCAGGAATCAATTCCAGAACATATGAAATTAGTCAATTTATACAGCCTTTTTCCATATTCCCTCCTGTGTTATTTATATATCTTACACTTTACAATTTTCACAATGTTTTTGGGCCACAGTTCTATGAAAATTTTGCATAAACTGTTACCCTCATCGAGACGATTCGAATGAGTACCCACAACATAGGGTTTTGATTTGAAATAACAGAATTAGAACGCCATTGTCCCCTCTAATCCGTTTCTCTGACTCTCTCAATCGCAGGGTGTAGCCGACTCCCTCCACGTCAGTCCATGCCATGTCCACCACGCCGTAGACGACCCGTCGTCATATATGACGGTAGACGATGTGTACCAAGAGTTGGGTGTTACAGGCTAGCAAGGAGAAATGTCTTCAACAGTATGAGAGAATGTCGTCGAAAATGCAGACATTGAGTCTGATTTGTAATGATGTGAATAAATATTTGGCAGTTTATGAGATGTTATTATTCATTCCCCTTTAACCCTTCCTAGTAAAAATCCATTTGTAGAGCGACTTTTCGTAGAATAGGGGGGCTATTCCAGTCAACCGGGCGTCGGCGTAGGCGTAGGCGTCAGCGTCTGCGTAATGATTTAGTCAATTTTTTGCGTGCAAGTTTGTCAAATCTCTGTTTCTGCTAATGTTATTGCTCTGAAACTTTGCACATGCCTATGTGACCATAGTATGAGCCTCTAGGCAAAGATTCGCCACTCTAACATGTAATTTGGTGGATTTTTTTACTCTTTTTGACTTAGAATTCTTGGTTAAGTTTTTATGTGCAACTTCCATATATCTGTAATAACTTCAAACACACATGCTTCTGTGACAATAATATCAACCTCTAGGCAAAGACTCGTTATTCTGACATTTAATTCAATGGATTTTTTAAATTTAATTCCAATGAACAATCGCTATGAAATAAATTATTAAATTCAATTCATGCCATGTGCTAACCAATCCATTCTCCTTGCTTTTTCATTCAAATATGGTAGGAAAAGGAATGAATATGCTCGAAACGAGCAATTTTTGTCCTTTTCCTACTAAATTTCGATAGCTTTATTTTTCATTTCGAAATTATTTCGTTTGAATTTTTTTATATCAATTGATGAGGAGGTGACCAGATTTTCACTTTGACTTGAGCATAAGTTCGACTTATCCGATGTCATTTCACCGGTCATGGCTTTTTTTCTAGACTGGCCTACATGCATTTTTGTTTGTTTGTTTTTGTTTTATAAAAAAGGGGAAAATAACATCCATATATTGTCTGCGGCATTTGGGATGGTCTAAAATTGTATCGTTTTTTGTAAAGGTAAGGGGCCACATGTGGTCAGCTAAAATAGATTAATGATTATGCCCATTCAAAAAATAATTCCGGCCAATGACCGCTTTGAACTTAATTCTGTTCTATAAAAGCTGCATTTTGTACGAAGTAAGCATCAAACTCGTAGGTTGCTGTTTGAACAAGGTAAATGTTTTCGTCATAATATTTTACCGGTCTCCATATTTCGCTCTCTTGTTCATTTCAGTGCTTTGCTTTTCCTGCTTTTTGATACTGAATTGAACGTTTGGATTCCTTTTAGCTTCGATTTGATTTGTAAAAGGTCATTTTGTCTCGTTATTAATACTTTTAACTCAGTCAGGTTTGCAACTGAAGTATTTTTTTTTTTTCAAAACAAACTAGACATAGGATCTAAGTGGACAACATAATATTTGTCATAACCAATTTTGTGAACACCACAAAGACTTCGTTTCGTTCCTGTTTATAAAGTTTCAGTTTTTAAGTCTGTCAAATTTTTAGTATGTTTTATATAATTGTTTCATCTTTTACCATTCCCGTTCATGTTTACAGAAAAATCTTGCCAAAATGAGAGTTCTTCTTGCGTTGTTCTTGGCTGTCATGCTGCTGGGCGCTGCCTCAGGTTCGTATCCTTGCTTTTCTTGTATCAATTATTTAAAAGAAACATTTTTAAAATTTTCCTTAACTTATATACATGTAAGGACTGGCAGAAGACAAAATGAAAACTTTCTCAAGTTGAAAATGTCCTCATTGTCTAGCTTATAATGGCACCCGTCGTATAAATGGTATTTATCCTTACAACGAAGTGCCAGATATGGGAGCATGTCTAGGTCTACCTTAAAAAACTAAGGTGAATAAGCAAATACTAAACTAAAAATCAGAATGTCCTTTTTCCTATAAGGTTTCCTTAACTCATCTAGTAGTGTCGTCAAAAGAAGTCAATGTTTTGGGAATGGTTTAATGAAAAAGTATCAAAATAGACATGGTGCTTAGCGCTAAAGATGTCGAAATCTATTGTCCGGTCACGACATCATGTTTACATTTTTCCTTTGTAAAATAGGGATAAAGTACCCTTAGTTTTCATTGTATTTTGCATGAGTTGGTTCGAATCAATGTTTCTTCTTTTACAGCAAGATTCCATGGCCGTCCAGGTATGTTATTTAAATGATTTCATATTGAAAATGAAACCCTTAGTTGATGTTACTTCAACGATTAAACTTTATATTTAGAATATGCAAAGATAATAACTATACATGTACACGGTGGGGATTGTGCATGATGGGATGGAATATACGGACAAATTTGCCTCGCTTCAGGTAAGAAATTGTGCAATAATTTTCTTATTTCTGCTCCAATTTTCAAGCGGTTTGTTGCATGTACCCCGCATTAGTGAGCCCTTTCCTCGAATATATGACTTGTTTGTAGAATCTTTGTTCTTTGTCCAAAAATTGATCCCAACCGACCAGAAAAACGACAAAAAATTCAGGCCCTTTTTCTACGGATGGGATCGGTTTTTGAGAAAAGTACAAGGAGTTTACCGATAAGTAATACATCTGAGAAAAGGGCTCAGTAAGACGGAGTACATGCAACAAACCGCATGAAAATTGACGCAGAAACAAGAAGGTTATTGCACAAATTCTTACCTGAAGCGTGGTTAATTTGGCCGTAGTCGTTACCATTTCGCTTTCTGGTCTGTTGGGACAATATTTCGGAAAAAGTATCATGAGTTATCTAATATGCCATACATCCGATGAAAGAGCTCGATAAGGCGGGGTACATGCGGCAAACCGCTTGAAAATTGATACAGAAATAACAGAGTTATTGCAAAATGTCTTACCTGAAGCGAGGCGAGTTGGCATCAAATTTTGTGCAAAAAATAGACTGAGTTTACCGTTATGTTTTGATAAACCGTCGGTGTTGTTATAACATCTCGTAACTACGGTTTGATTCAAGCCGTAGTTATGAGATTTTATAACAACACCAACGAAATACTATTTATTTGTCCGAAATTACGTCACGGTTTACTTGATAAAATCGTTCCCTATTGTCGGTAGTCGTTATCCATCCCATCATGCACAATCCCCACCGTGATGTATACGATGTCAAAGTTGCTTCATACCTTAGTCCCGGTGGCTAACCCACGTGACTTTGGGGAATCGTTCACACCGAAAACCGTCCGCTTCAATGTGTGGTTTTACATACTAACTTACTGTTATTTTGTTCCATTTTGATTTAGCAACAAGAATACGGAGAATGTAATGTGTACGCATCTGGAACATAACTAAGTCTCTTGTTAACTCTTTGGTTACATCGCGGTTGGATTACTGCAATTCTTTACTCTTTGGAATACCCCCAAAAAACCCTGAACAAGTTACAGGTAGTCCAAAATACTTCAGCTCGTATTATCACCAGATCACCGAGACGTCATCATATAACACCAGTATTGAAAGAGTTGCACTGGATACCTGTAGAGCACAGAATTCAATTTAAGATACTGACTTATACATTTAAAGCTCTCAATGGACAAGCCCCAGAATATATCACATCACTTTTAATGATACACAAACCATCTCGTGAACTTAGATCCGGGTCAAATGGCACAACACTTGTAGTACCGAAACGCCGTACTAAAACGTATGGGGACCGCAGTTTTATGAGTGCTGCTCCAGTATTATGGAATTCTCTCCCATCCGAAATAAGAGCTGCTTCTACTGTTTCATGTTTCAAGAAATACGTAAAGACTTATTTGTTTAAAGGGACATTTCATTCCAATTTCATTTTTTTAAAGTATGTCTTGATGCTAAGATTGGTTATTCTAATGAGTATAAATAGTATTAGTTTTTTGAAGTTGTCGCCAATAAGCGAGAAACACGGATTTAAAGTTAAGACATAATCGATAAATTGCATGTAAATCCGAACTGTTGTCCACAACAATTTGTTCAATTTTAACACAAAAATATAAATTTCTTGTAAACGGCGCAGTATTTTGGATTGAAATTTTCAGAATTTTCATAAGGAAATATGCTCTTTCAGATAAAGATAAAAGTGAAATTTATGACAAAAAATTCTGAAATGTCACTTTAAGCAGATTTATGGAAATTAAACACGGATTTTCCTTTTATGTGTGTCGTCTTTCACGGTTCATAATTTTATACTCATATAATTCTTATAACGTATGTATGATATTTCTTTTTTAGATCTAGTATGATGTATATTCTAGTAGATTTTATGTTTGTAAGGCGCTTTTGAGCGTACTTTAGTATGATAAAAGCGCTATATAAATGCGGTACTTAATAATAATAATAATAATAATAATAATAATAATAATAATAATAATAATAATAATAATAATAATAATAATAATAATAATAATAATAATAATAATAATATCTGTCTAATTCTTGCGACAAAAAATCTCTTTTTCAATATTTCGTCCTAGCTGGCCTTTATTTTGGAAATTTTGAGGCAGACCGATTATAATTGTATTATCATGTTTCCCAATTTGGGATATCAACTAACACAATAACAACGATAGCTATTTTCTGGAGTTTGTCGACTTTTTAATAGCATATGATGAAAAAAAATATTAGCGTGCAAACACAATTTTGAATATTTTCTGGAAGTCGCTACTTTTCAACAAAAAACATCGTTACTGCACCTTAAAACAAGCTGCAGTAACGAGGTTTTTGTTTAAAAGCGTCGATTTTTTTGCTTTTGTGTTACTTTATTCCCCGGTTTAACTAGATTGAAATATCGTCGCTTTTCAACAAAAACCTCGTAACTGCAGCTTGTTTTAAGCTGCAGTTACGAGGTTTTTGTCGAAAAGCAACTATATCATTCTTTTTAGGTTGTAGACACCGCCCGATCCAGCAGCGTCCGTGCACACCTCGGCTCAGGAAGCACATTTTCCACTGGAACGGCCACCGATGTGTGAAGGCAGTCGGGTGTTACGATTTCAACCAGAGGAACGTCTTCCAAAACCGTCAAGTTTGTAACCGAAGATGTAGGCGATGAGGACAAAATCAATCCAAAGAAGAAAATCCCGACTGAAAAATTGAATTGTAATAAATTGGAAATATGTTTGTCGGAATAAAATTAAAAACTCTAGCTATACATATACATATGTTTTGTTGTCAAACGTGCACGTATTTGCCATATTTCAACCCTCTTTCTTATTTAAATGGTGTTTTGGACGACACTTTTTATATCCTTTGTTTTTGACATCGATATATCGGACGAGAATTGACCTGGCAGAGCATTCCATTCGATTCCATTCGATTAGCATGGGCTGCTCTGCCAGGTCATTTATCGTGAGGTATAATAGAACATAATTGAACAAAATACTGGGAGAAAATTAGAAAATGCTTATCGTCGGTGTAAATGCAAAACCTCGTATGTCGATTTTTGCGATTTTCAAAGTACATACTTGTTTGTCAAATCATGACAACCCACGTAAGTTTTTTTTTTTACATTTTTACTTATCAATATAAAAGACGCATTATACATGTATGTGAACGATGTGTCCGAATTTCAAGTAAAACCGTTCAGTTTCGGAAAAGTTATTATTTTTCCCTTCCCCTCTGAAATTTTCTTAAATAAAACAAAAACAAACAAACAAAAAAAAACGAGATACTATATATGTTTCACTCCTGGGATTCGAACAAGGGACCTCTTGAACCCAAGTCAGACGCTCTACCCTGAGCTAACCGGACAACTGATAGGTGACTTATCCGAATTGCCTAAATGTAGTTTTCATGTACATGATTTAAAACCGTTTTATCTCGGGTTAGCGTTGAGGTCATGTAAAATTTTTATTGCTAGAGTTAGAAATATACCGAAACATATCTACTCTTCTAATGACCCTTCTTTGCTCACAAAATTAAAGAACTTTGCTCTTTATCATTGTAATTAAATTACACCACTGGGGGCAGCCATGTTTAGTGAGTGCCTGACGTACTAAAATACATAGTACGACAGGGAACCAGACTACGCGTATCCTTGCATCAAAACACAAAATAGTCATAAAAAGATGGATTCTGGCTCAGAAATGAGAAAACATGTCAATGAGCTCAAAATATTTCATGGAGAGAGCAATGCATCACCAGAAAAGGGGCCATTTATTTAACCCTTTCCCAAACAAGACCTGGTTTTGACGTCCCTAGTAGAAAAGACTAGGGAAAACATTGAGACAAAAGAAGAAACTGCTGATAACCAGCAGTTTCTCCTTTTGCCTCGATGTTTTCTGTGCTACAATTTGCACAAATTCAATCTTTTTCAACATCTATTTTGTCGTCTGCAGCTGTTTTCAAATTGGAACAGTCAATTTTTTGTCGTTTGGGAAAGGGTTAAAATAACTATTTTAGCCCTGAAAGACTTCTCTTAGTGACCTTACTCCAAATGAGCAGAACACACATGTCAACGAAATCATTTGAGCCGTGATCTACAGAAAAGGCCTTTATAGCCAAAGTAATAGATAAGGGGGTATTAAATTGACATTTCAAAACAGTGTATCTTATAATTGTTTTTCAAACTCTATGTTGGGGGTACTCATTGGCACCGTCTCAAATGAGTAGGCATATCCACATCAAAGGGTTTGGATTGGAAATCAAAGAAAGTTATAGAAAAAATTTAACACCCCCCCCCTCCTCGTTCCTGCTTCTTTGTTTATAGCACTGTAATAGAGGCCCCGAATCCATGTTGATATGAAATGCCTTCTAAAACTAGATTTCGGTTGATTTGGATTTGAATTGACTATGTTCACTGTTGGCTGTCCAATTTTCAAGCAATTTTTTATGACCCATTATGCAAAAATCTTGAAAGTAGCTATAGTCCGATCACGATATTTTGACATGAGTTTACAAACTTTACCTTCGTAAATAGTACAATAAATAGCACTATATGGAACAAAAAAACTATTTTAATTCTGCGAATTAAGGTTTACAGACCCTGAAAAAATGTACACTTTCTAGCCGTATGAAATGCATCAAATTTCACACAATTGTAAGTACACTTCACTTAAGTTGATTCACCGTGCCGGAATTCAAGATTATGCTTCAAGAAGAAAATAAGTTACAAATATCATTTTACTTTATATGCATATGCAAGGGAGGTAATTTTCAACATTTTGTCTAATAATTCCATAAGTATGCATTTATTGAAAATTCTAAACCGTGCAAAAGGCTTATGTTTGTATTTGGAATGAAAATATAACACAGTTTAGGGATAATTTGCACTTTTCAAATTTCGCCTCTGACTGTTTGGTGTTTTTGAGGGTTCGGATACCTTAATGTTCGAATCCTGTAGATGCCTCACACTTGCAAGATTTGAAACAATGTATGTATAATTGTATGTAAAGAAATTCTTTCGGTTTCCAATGCCGATCAGATCAACTCGACCAACTCAAAGGTTCAACCCGACCAGATGACCTCTTCTCAATCTCTAGTATGAAACCTGACCTCAACGGCCCAAGAATTTTGTGCCTTAAATAGACTGGGTTTGCCGTTCTGTTTTAATAATCCGCAAAATCTTAATTCAGGCCGTAGTTACGAGGTTTTTAGCAACACCCATGAACTACTATTGTCCGTCCGAAGTCAGCGTCACGGGTAACTGAATAAAATCGTTCTTTATTGGATCAAGGGGACAGGATGAGCAGATTGTTGGCATACGATCAGCAGTTACTCAAGTACAAGTAAAGATGATCATATTCCAGTTGGAAACGGGTCGTATAAAAGATATCAACCCGATCACACACGATTTCCAGACCCGGTTGACCCTCTATTAAGTTGATCTTCTAGCTCAAGCTCAAAATCAAAGAGAACGTAGAGATAATGAAAGAAAACACCGTACCGTTTTTTCTTGTGCTACTTCTATGATTTCTAAGATAGTTTCATGTGTCCTTATAACCAAAATACATGTATGTTCCATACAGTCATCTGAGATCAAATGAAAATATATATACAATAATGATCTTGTTAAAGTATTATGTATAACCATGCATATGATGTAATAATTCGAATAATAAAGTTTAAAAAAAAGTTGATCTTCTACCCAAGCAGTACAATGATCCCTTCCCGATCAATTTTCTACTCGATTGAGCACGAATATAAAGCTACAAAATACGATTAGGCAGTCCGAGCGAAGTAGATCAATCTCGATCGCCACGACCCATGCCGACCTAGCTCGATCTGTACTCGATCGCTTGAAATGGATGGTATTGATCAGATCAGAAGGGGGTACCTATTATCAATGATGTTTACTCCTACTTTACAAAGGTAAAATTTGTGAACATGTGTCATATCGTGCCCAGATTAACCCATTACCAAACAGCAAAATTTTAAGGTGATCCACTTCATAAACTTCCAAAAATGACAAGATAGAAATTATTTAAGATAGAATTTGTGTAAAATATGGGATAGAAAATATGGAGACAAAAGGAGAAACTGCTGCTTATCAGCAGTTTCTTCTTTTGTCTCAATGTTTTCCCAAGCCAATTCAATTAGGGACGTCAAAACCAAGTCTTGTTTTGGGAAAGGGAATGGTCATAAGCCCTTGTGTAAGAATGATAATGTCCATAATCATTGACAAAGTTTGGTGAAGATCAGATAATATTTGTGGATTCTACAGGGTAAAACTGATATTATGGACGGACAGACAGACAGACGGACGGACAACAGACGAAAATGACCGCAATAGCTTATTTGTAGTACTATTTGCTAAGGCCAGCTATAATTTAAGCTAACTAAACATTTCTGCCTTTCTGTACGAAGGAAAGCCAGAAAAATGTATTTTGATATTTATTCCACAATTTGTTATGGGTTTTCGTGCATTCAAGGGCCCGTAACTCATTTTCCCGACTAGCTATCAAAAATCCCTCATGATTTTGCAAGGACCATCTATTAACATGTTCTCACCTAAAATATTATTCCAATATCACGGGTGGTAAAGAGAGAAACTAGCTCCAAAAAGAGTCAACGGTATTTTGTTTCCTCGTGACATCCGGCCTCTACCGAGGTAGTTGCATAGAGCGAAAATCTGTAAACAAAGGTAGGTCACGAACACATTTTTCTACAATTATTTCTTTTACAACGAGTTTTTGAAAAATCCGGCGATGCTGTAATATGAAGAAATGGTCGAAGTTTGTTGTACATGAGAATATTCGATGTTATTAAGCAGAGTTTGAATACAATCGTTGAAAAACATTTCAAAATCGAAAGTAAAACATTTTTACTTTCGATTTTTAACTGTTTTTCAACGATTGTATTAAAATCCTGCTACTAATACCGTATACTCCCGTGCACAACAAACTTCGACCATTTCTTCACATTACAGCATCGCCGGATTTCTTAAAAACTCGCTTTAAAAGAAATAATTTTAGAAAATGTGTTCGTGACCCACAAATTTTCGCTCTATGCAACTACCTCTTTTCGGAGCTAGTTTCTCTGTTTACCACCCGTGAATATGTCGCTTTATAAAAACGTGTTGATGTTTTGCCCAAAGTTAGGAGATGAAAATATACAAAAAACTAAAAAATTACATAAAATGCCAAATATTTTAATATTTATCATAAGCAAGCCAATGGATTTAATGTCATCTTAACATTGGCTTATATACAAAACAGAAAGTTTAAAAAAATCGCCAATTATCTACATTTAGATAGAAAATTGATGAATAAGAACCTTGGGTATCGCCTGAATAGAATTACCCCACCCACTTTCAATATACAATATACACCAAACCAAAGATCCGTTCGATTCAGACTTTTCGGCAAAACACGTCCCCTTTATGTATCTATTTGTTCTGAAAATATCATTGAAAAATTTAAGTCCCAGGAAAACGGCCTTATGGAAAACCCTCCTTTGTTTAAAGTTTGAAGCGAGCAAAAGATGGCGTATCTATCTGTCTGGACTTCAACTCATCAAAATCGACTGCACTGAAAGAATGAAAGAGCGAACTGAATAAAAATTTAAACTTTCTAGTCTATAGTATTTTCAAAATTCCAGTCTAAGTTAAAGCACGGAGTCTCAAACTTCTTAGTTAAAACAACAACAACAACTGGTATGACAGATTTATTAAATAAACAGAATTTTCAGAGGAAAACTATTGATTCAGCGTGTTTAGACAAAGGAGATGATCTGGCACCAATCCTTATCGCATTCTGTGATGTGTCGTTCGGTTACGTTGAACAGGCGTAAAAAGAAGAGTCAAGTGATCTGAACATTTACAGACTCAATTCTTCGACTGGACATCATCATGACTTGTTCGCATTTTCGACTTCATCACTTCAGCGCTGGATAGATCTTGGCTTCTGAGATCACAAATGTACGATAAAAGACGGAAAAGAAGAAAAATGTTAATTCTCTTGTTTTCTTTTTTGCAAGTAGATCTTATTTGACAAACATTTCTGATGGTATTCATGTTTTGTTGGTTCATTGGTTTTTGTTGCTTTTTATTTACTTTTCTCATATCTGTTTATTCATTTTTTATATGACACAGTAATTACAATTTGCCTTAGACACAGCATAGCCTGCTTAAAAATCTTTCGATGCAGCTTTTTAATTACCCACGACATCTGGAAATAATCCCGGCTTTCCACAGTAAAATATTTTTTCTGGAGAGAAATGTCATTTTTAAATTTCACTGTGAAATTATAGAATTTCACTGCTAGGAATGTAATAAAAAGCAATAACCAAAATGATTCACTTTGGCTTTGATAAAAGATAAAAAAAACAAACTAAAATACCGCTTCTGTGGATTTGAACTATGAAACCATCATTTTTCTCTGTCCAAATTGAGAATACAGAGACCGTTTACCATTGACCTTAACGGCACAAATGTAGACAGGTGCAAAATATAAGGTGCTGAATCGACAAATTGGTGTTAAAAAGAAAGGAATCGTGTACAAAATAGCATAGAAAGTATTCAGGCAAAAAGCAAAAATGTTATTCATCAGTAATTCCCTCAATTGTATCAATGTTTTTCCAATAGTCAGGACAAAATTCTGAAAAAGTCGCTTAGTTTTGAAGGTATAGGCATTTTGTGAAGAAAAGGGTTTGAGATCAGTTCTAGGGGTATTTGGGTATGCTGAATCCGAAAAACAAATGTTGCCAAGCTGAAAAATGACTCCTTCATCATCTAATTTGCATATTTTCAAAATGGCCGCCAAAATTTTAAAAAAATGCAAAAATAATGTTGTTATTTATCATTTTTCGACATCTTTTGTTCTAAATATCTCACATTTCATGTTTAAAGAATAAACATAAATGATTTAACATGTAAATGACATTCATTTTTGGCAATTACCGTATAAATGGCAATAAATCGCATTTATACAATAACATTTATCTACATTTTATTTTCACGTATGAAATGCAGTGAAAGTATTAAAAATACTATTTTAAAAAAGTTTTGCATTAAAGGTAAAGTTTCAAAGGCAAATATGATACAGAATGCAACTTTGAGCGCAAGTCCTTTTACCACGTATTCAAGCTTTTAGCAAACCTCAAACATGCCAATTTTAAAACCATGTACATAATGTTTCACATAATTCTGCAAAAATAATGATAAATCTTATCCTTTATATTGTAATCCAAAATTGTTGCCAAGATATCTACAATTAATTCTTAAGAATATGAAATTCGTATTCTTAAGAATTAATTGTAGATATCTTGGCAACAATTTTGGATTCAGAATCAGTGTCCAAACATTTTGGAAAACGGTTAACCGTATTCATTGTAATAAAGTACAGTGTAGTGTGGAAAATTTCATTTTGTTGGAAATTCCACTTTTTGCACTTTCATATACATACACTCATGATTCCAAACTGCTTCAGTGATAGTAACTAAAATCATTTTAATTTACATTTTCGATATCCTTAGAAATTAAAACATGTATATTTGAAATCGAACACATATCAAACAGGTAATCAACTTAGGCATTGGACAATATTGAAAAAGTACCAATATCCTAGGTTTTCAAATTTTGTTAAATTACAAAAAATAATTGAGTGTGGCAAACTTAATTCACTATAACACGTTGAGCTTGATTTTTTCAGAGGAAAAACTAGTTGTTTACTTTGACAATATTTCAAAGAGACAACTTATTTATCTAACTACGACAAAGAGAAGACTAGAATTTGGATATAGTCACTAATATACTATATAATACAGATTTTCTAGTCAACAAATGCACAACACATAAACGTTAATGATTGAATTGGGTTAAATTATCAGTATGGTTACAGTGTCTGGTGCACATTTCCATTATGTATTTGACATTTTTTCGCACAGGTAAAGTACAAGATCCAATCAAGTCAATAGCTGCTTATCACACGTACATGTAGATAATATGTAAGCGATTCATCCTTTGGTTACAGAATCTTTTTTGCAATACGTCAAAAATGATGTTGACACCCATGGGTTCGAACCAGTAAGCCCTGTATAGATAGTCTCTGATGTTATTTATTGAAGTATCGCAGCTATATCCGAAACTGTTAGGACTATATCATCTATTTAATAATAATATGTAAATTATTGACAGTTTCATCGAGAACCCCTATCATAAGTTGTGCGCTGTCGAAGGATAGACATGAAACATTTGTTAAAAAAATAGTCCCCTTCTTAGCTATGCTTATGGTAAGGGCCATATAATTTGCCATGGATTGTCATAAGGATATAATATGAATTTCTTGGTGTATACCTCCATGCTTTCAAAGTTGATACATCAAGTTTAAAATTAAGGGTCAAATATGGTTGCCATACCAGATACTTTGATAAGAATGGCTTAGACAGAGGCATTTGCGTCTTCAAGACTAAACATTTCTTCACACAGGGTAACCTCAACTGAAAGGCAAGTAAGAAGGAAATGGTTATGAATAGAGAAGTGGTTTTCCGCTTGATGCTGCACAGAGACATGGATAGCTTCAAATTCATCTATAGACATGAAGGAATCAAATGCTGACATGTCAAGTTTGCTTTGTCATATAATCAGTTTGAAGAATACAGTCTGAACCTTATGTTCAAGTATTAACTCATATTCTTCATATGTTTACGTCATTTCATCGGTTCTCATGTATGAATAATTTCAAATAGGTACTAAGTCTCAATATCCAGCTCCATCTGTTAAGAAAGTCTATTCCGAGTGAAGGAAAAACCAGATACATGTATGTTACACGGAATGAAATATTGTAATGACATTTTTGGAAACGAACGTTAGGTATATTTCATATGATGCTATTGTACTGAATACAAATATTCTGTTCCATTTCTTTGTGTATTGCTCCACTTCGTTGCTGACCAAAGATTTGTAAAATGTATCTAAATGTGGTAAGTTTTAAGATGCGCTTTTAGTATTCTTAAAAATACAATAATCGACTTATCTGCATGAATCCAAAATGTTGTGTTTGTTGACATCGCCTACGTTATTTCTGATGAAGACATCTAACTTACATCTTCTATTCATAAGTTTCATTTTAATACTCCTTGAGATCAGTGTAGTTGTCATTTTTCATGTGTGTTTCTGGACAACTGTTCGACGTCCTAACAGGGGCCATGCTAGTATGTCAAACATAAAAACAGGTAAAATATATTTTGAAAAAAATATCGTATGGATTGGTCAACCTGTATATGTAGATACTTACTGTATGATAAAAATTCGCATCAAATTTATTTAGTTCTAAATAATGTTTGTATTTAACTTTACTTACAACATTGTTAGTTTCTAATAACGTTTACAAGAAACTGATCCTCGATGAAAATCTTAGTACCAAAGATATAATCCTTTTTTGGCACAGAAAATATGATGTGCATATCTCTTAGCAAACTGTAAGTGTTCCCATGTTGTTCTGATGCCTGAAATATCTAGCATGGCCCCATTAAATAGAAAGGGAGATGTCTAATCAACAGCGACAAAAATTAATTTTGTATAGGATCGTTATACGCTAGCACTTACAGTTAGATTATATGAACGCAACAATTTCCTATTTGAAAATTGGACACATTCACTTTCTTAAACATGCAACTCAATTCAAAAACCGTATACAGTTTTTTTTATAAACCGTATAAAGGGTTTGTTATTGGCTTTATTGGAATAAGTACGGTATTTAGCTCTTATGACATTTTATGTTATAAAGTCAATTCTGGTGTCAATGAATTCAGACAAAAATTTTCCATAATGCAAGTGGGATTACGGAGCTCTTTCCGATCTAGTCATAAGTACCAAAGATTTGTTAAAATATTTTAGCTTTGCATTATTTTGAAAATGACAAATCATCTTGCGTAGGCTAAAATTAAATTGTCCAAAATTTTTTGGGTTAATCAAATTGTAAATGTAAACATCTAAAATGGTACTGTTGACAAAAGTTGTGTGTTTTAACAGCGCATTTTAAAAAAATGCAACATGAAAGTGATATTCTGTATGTTTAAAGGGTTTTATTGCCCGAGATACGGTAAAAGATTATCAAAAATAGTGCCAAAGAGGTTCTATTTACTTTTAGAATTATTTACTCATTAGTTTTAAACAATTTATAGCATCATATCTGAACAATGTGGTTACGATTATGCCAAAAACTTTGATATTATATGGCAGATTTGATTTTTTGCGGCCATTTTGAAAATATGCAAATTAGATGATAAAAGAGCCATTTCTGTTCCTCATTCTCCTAGTAAACCATTTAGTTTTAGTCTGTAAACATGAAATGTGGGATTTTTAGAACATAACATGTCAAAAAATGATTAAAAAACAACATTATCATTGCATATTTGAGGTTTTGGCGGCCATTTTGAAAATATGCAAATTAGATGATGAAAAAGCCATTTTTCAGCTTGGCAACATTGTTTTTCGGATTCAGCATACCAAATTACCCCTAGAACTGATCTCAAACCCTTTTCTTCACAAAATGCCTTTGGGTGATAACTTTTTCTGAATTCGTGCCATGACTACAAGCATTTTCTAGAAAAGACATCAAAATCATTTCTTGTTAATTGGGAAAGGCTTATTTTACTTTAACTTATCCATATCTGATTCCAAGTCGCGTTTTGTCCAATTATGTCATGAAGGTTTGGAACATTTGAAGTTTATTTTCCAAATGTGCGAACATTGTGAAAAATTACTTAAATGAAAAATTACTTGTCCCAAAAACCTGTTGCTGGCGTATTAATTTAATGTTAAATGAAGCAATTTGTCAAAGGTGGCGCAATATTAATTATTATTTCACTATTTAGGGTTTTAACCCTTTCCAAAACAAGACCTGGTTTTGACGTCCCTAGAAGAAAGGTTTTGGGAAAACATTGAAACAAAAGAAGAAAATGCTGATAACCAGCAGTTTCTCATTTTGTCTAAGTATTTTCTGTGCTATATTGTACACAAATCCCTCCTTTTTAACATCAATTTCGTCATCTGCAGCGGCTTTTAAATAGGACCATCCTAAAATTTTGTCGTTTGGGAAAGGGTTAAGTAAAGCCTAACACAATCAAAATCACGGCAAAATAAAAACTTAATATACCTGAACCTATATGGGTCCACAATGGAAATAAGAGATCACGGATCTCTTTTTTGTGTCAACCCAGGTTTGGATGGGGCAGACATGGGTTATATAACATACTGTGATACTTTTTACCATTATGTTTTATAACATGTACCATGTATTGTCATCATCTTTTACCAAATAAAATCTATCTAAAATAAAATCTATCTATCTATCTGAACCTAAATTTCAGGCATTTATCACTACTTCCAAGATTATGATATGCCTTAAATTGAAATAGAAAAATAAACCATAAAAAATAAATAAATGAAAATTGAAAAAAAACAGATTCACTACCTACGGTGCTAGATTTATCAAAGGCTAGATTTAGGCATAATTTACATGTCTATAAAAGTGGTTGCATTTGTCACACTGTATCATTTAGTATCATTTTCAAAACAAGTTATTGTATTTCCATTAATATTTTTGATATAGATCTAAAGCAGCCTTTTTATTATTATTCATTTCAAAGAAAGAAAGTAAAAAAGTACACCATAGCCTTTTCAATTAAATGATTTCGTGTATAATTTCTATATTGACCTTTCCGGAAAATTGGTGTATGCTTATTAACATAAAATATTACTTTTCTGTCATTAATTGTCTAAGGGCAAAAATGAATTATCCAACATTTTGATTTTACTCGTTAAATGAACCAACGAACGTTGGCTCAGTTTTTTGTTATATAAACGGTTCTTTTTTATGCGAACTTAAAGGACTGCCTGATCCTCATTTAGCAAGGTAATTTCTTATTTTTTTTTTTTTTTAAAAGGTGAAGCTGAGTACATATTTTTTCCTTCAGTAGATATAATATTTGCGTGTGTATAAATTCTGTATATATAAATCAAATATTTCTGATTAACACATGTGTATGCATCTTTTTTTTCATTTCATGTTAAACCCGTTACCAAACGACAGAATAAGCTGCTGCATGCGACAAAATGAACGTTAAGTAAAAACAGGAATTGCATACATTACAGCAAGGAAAATATTCAGTCAAAAAGAGAAATGCTGGGTACCAGCATTTTCTTTTTTGCCTAAATGTTTTCTAAAGCATTTTTAGGGCGTCAAAACCAGATCTTGATTTTAGAAAGAGTTAATTAACATTAATGAAAAACGATTACATTTGAAATTATGGTATCATATCTTAAAGAACTATAAATAATATAAAAATGCTTAGAATTATTTTCGAGACATATTCCTGTATGCTGTAAAATTTTGACCCGTCACGCTAAAAGGGACCTTTTTGGATGTGTGAAAAATATCGACCCTATTTAGCCAGAGCAGTCAGACTAGGGCCGATAATTTTCACATTTATGTAGATCTACTTCTCTGAATCTGGAATGTTTTCCCTCTCTTACTAAATGTTCATTTTTCACATACTGGATCTGGTTGACCCGCTCATATTTTTTATAATTTTGTCAAATTTCATTTTTGGACTTCTGTTAAGGTCCCTTTTAGCGTGACGGGTCACATTTCTGCTTTTTTCAGAAACACCTTACCAAGATCAAGATGAGACTAATTGCTCTATTTCTGGCTTTCACGCTTCTCGTCGCCGTGTCTGGTATAATTCCACGTAAGTAGCATATTCTGCCAATTCTGTAATATTTTCTTATTAAGTTTTGTGTCAAAATTATCTAACGAGATCACGAAAATTAATACATAATATTAAATAAAGTCGCAAAGCTTGGAGTTTTTACATTATAGTGGCCTATGTTTATCGTGAAGAATATATATTAAAAATTGTATTAATTTTGTAAAAAGATCATCAACAACACCACCACCAACAACAAAAAAATGTGTATTCATGCATATGGATGGCTATAATTAATTAAATTCATTGAGCGCATTAAATTATTATGACTTGTTTCTCGAGAGGACGATATTCGGTCTCGTGATATGCAAAAACTTGCAATTTGGGCTTGAAATATGTGTTGCACGGTCAAAAACAATACAGCTTCGCTTTTCAACAAAAATCTTCTTAACTGCAACTTGTTTCAAACTGCAGATAATAGGCTTTTGCTGAAAAACAGCGACAAGTACAAAAACACTACATTATAACATGTTTTATTTTCATATTTCAGCACGGCATTTAAATAGAAGTAAGTAGTCTTCGACTTTTTATTCCTTTTAAAGATTGTAGAATCCAATGAATTGTACAATAGCAGAACTTTAATTCTTATGATGTCAAAAATTGCTTGGTTAATTCTTGTACCAACATACACATAATTGTGTTTTAAAAAAAGTAAAAGTGATAGAAAATATGTAGATTTATAGGTATATTTTAAAACAATGAACTATTTTATGTTATTGCACTGTACAGGATATGCTTATTATACGAGTCGGAATCCGGAAAAAGGAGCTTTAAAACATTTGAGCAATCCATGGGTTCAGATCAGGCTGCACATAAATGCAAGGAATATATATAAATCATACTCGCTAACAAATGCCATATTTAAAGAAGTACACATATGAGAACAGACTGTCCGTAGGCTAATGTACATTGTATGGAGTCGGACCCGTGTTTGAATAGAAGAGCTTTTGTCGAGGTGCCAAATCAATTATAAAGCTTTCTAATGTACAAATGTGGCCCATCGCACTAAAAGGAACCCTATGGGAAGTCCACGAAATCAAATTTCTAGACACGGATCAGTCACAGCAGAATTCAGCCAGTTGCCGTATTGAGAAAATAAAAGAGTAAAATATGGAAAACATTCTATATTCAGAAAATAATCTTAGAGTGAAAAGTATCGATCCTAGTCCGGCTGCGCAATCCGCGCAGACTGACCAGGATCGATAATTTAATTTACCCACCCAATAAAGTCCCTTTTAGCGTGACGAGTCACAAATATAAACCTCTTATTTCAGAATGCCGTATTCCTGCTTTCGAGTCCAGTCTTTGTCTTCCCATCATGCGGAAGCACGTGATCATCTGGAACGGTTTCCGGTGTAAACGGAAGTTCGGTTGTTACAGGATCAATGGCAGAAATGTGTTCCATAACAGAAGGGCGTGTCGACTTACATGTCGCCGATTTTAGCCAGTTTTTGTGAAATAAATGCAGCTGACGAGAGCAATGAAGATATTTACATGTAAAAAAACATTGTATATGATATCTGAATTTCATTTTGAATAAAGTCTGGCTTCTTTACACACATATCAACTGTTGCTGCTATTTGATCCATTACCACATGATGACGCCTTTGACACCTCTCAAAATAAATGCTAAAACAGAAGGCAAGTGTGAAAATTGAAGAAAATACTTATGACAAGCAATTTCTGCATTTTCCACAATGTTTTCTATTCCAAAAGATTAAAAAATGTAAAATTTGAATCCCCAGAAATTGTCCTCTGCAAGACCTTCGAATTTGGACCAGCCTAAAATTTTGTTTTTTGTGAAAGTGTATTTAGCATTTATTAATAAGCGACATAATAATGACTGGCCCGATTGAAAATTGTCGAAGAAGACAAATCAAATGCCAAGAAAAATACAATATATATAGGGCATGGCATAACTTTGGAAACGTGAGAAAATTGCGTCTTTCTTTATGATTCTCCTATTTCATTGCGTGTTTTCGAAGTTTTACTGCAAGGGACATCAAATCAAATATTTATTTGGAAGAAAATATGTAGTCCTTTAGAAATAGTATGATGCAACAGATATTTTATAACATCTGTCTTTGAAAACATCGCAAGTAGTCAGAACGTTTAGGTCCCTATAAATGACTTGGCAGTGCATCTCTAGCTGATAGTTAGAGATGCTCTGCCATGTAATGTATTGTGACCTATATGAAATTATACCCAAAATAGGGAATTGTGCAATGCATTTTTATATCATTGATTTCATAAAGATGACACAATTCAGGCATTGACAAAGTTGAAGCAGCCCGAACGAGCACATTTGTGTACTAATGCATGGCATTATTTCGGGAAAATACTGCTCGAGTGTTTTACTATCTTTCGAGAATAAGCTTCCCATGGACGTGCCTAGAAATTAAGAAAATGTGAAAAAATGCTAGTAGGTAAAGAAAACCATGCCAAATTGATTTAAAATTTTAAATGACATTTACGAGGCTGTACATGTATATAACTTTCGTTTGACAACAACAAGGACATTGAATCACGTGGCAAAACAATTTCAGAAAATCGTTAATAATTTAGTTAAAATTTCATCTATTTAAATTCGATTTGAGGCAGAGCAGGTGGGAAAACACCAAGATGATCCGTTAATAATTAGCCTATACAGTGTTTCTAAAGACGATCAACCATTTTGTGTGTGCGTGTGGTTGGCCGTCGCCAATTATTTTTTTTTACCAATGATCTTTAAAAGACCCTTCATATTCAGCAAATCCCTTACGTTTTCACGCCTTTTCTGCTTTGAATACTTTATCCAAACGGCCATACACTAACAGAACTATTACAAAATATAACACAGATTGCATCACGTGATTCCCCGACGTGCAAACGATCTACCCTTACTGGTAGAATAATTCATATGATACCGTGTAGACTATATGTGCATGTTCACTTGTGGTGAACTCGACCAAAGCGAGGGACGTTTATTCGCAAACAATGTATTCCGTCGGTGTTGTTATGCTTCGATAAAGCCGTGGTTATGAGATTTCATAACAACACCGACGGTTTGTCTATACATAACGGTAAACCCGGTCTATTTTTAGAACAAATTCATTGTCATTAGAAAAAAATCTTTAAACTCGCATTTAAACGCAAAATATCTATACCTTGTTGTAGAGAAAAACGTCCATCAGAGTTCAACACCAGTGATGTTTGCATTTTCGGCTTATTCAATCTAATTAGTATATTAGTCTGATTTACCTGCCCCTAATGCTACGTTATTGGGTCAGGCTCTCAACAACAATGGCGGCGCCCACTGGGGTAATATTTTTACAAAGGTAAAGAACAAAGTTTTTTTTTTAAATTTTGTTAGCTTTATTTCGGATTAGCGTGATGGTCGTTTAAAACTGTTACTGCTAGTGTCAAAAAATATACAGAAAACTATCTACTCTTCTAATCACCCTTCTCTGCTCACAAAATTAAAAAACTTTGTTATTTACCTTTGTAAAAATATTACCCCAGTGGGCGCCGCCATTTTTACAGAGTGCCTGACGTACTAAAATACATGACTTACGATAGGGCACCAGAATAATTAGTGTATGTACTTTTCAATGGGAGAAATCTGAAAGGTACCATAACAAACATAGTCATGTATGACAGAAGAAGTCATATATTTAAGGTAGTCCACCGCTGATGAGATCCACGCAACCTATTTTTCTTGCTACATCGTAGACATCGGAATCGGCACTTTCTGCCGCCGAATGTAATCAATGTCGCCAGAAAAATTCCGAGGTCGCGGGAATCTCATTTTGGGTAGGCTTCAGAACAATGATTATTCTCGTCAATATTTTAACGAGTCTTTACAATATGTTTTAAGTCGGAAATGTTCAAGCCCTATAATATTTTATGCTATCAAATACGAATTAAACATGTGTAAGCAATTGCAAATGTCCATGTTGAAGTACAGTATTTTGTAAAGTCACTGTTGGTGAACTCGGCCAAAGCGTGGGACGTTTTTTCGCAATCATAGTATTCCGTCGGTGTTGTTATAAAATATCGTAACTACGGCTTCGATGAAGTCGTAGTTACGAGATTTTATAACAACACAGACGGTTTGTCAATACATATCGGTAAACCCGGTCTATTTTTAGAACGAATTCATTGTAATCAGATCTTTGAACTCACGTTTAAACGCAAAATATCTGTTCCTTGTTGTAGCGAAAAACGTCCCTCGCTTTGGCCGAATTCACCACCAGTGAAAGTAATCGTTCCAGAACTGATGCAGGTGAACTCGTTATTTATATCTATCAACAGAGGCGATACATATGTGTTTTAATATTTCATATTTCATTTTGTATCAAAATAAAATTTTGATATTTAATCGCTCAAGGTACAAAGTTGGTAACAGCTACTTATTTTGCAGATGTTTGTACGTAATATAAACGTATGACTTTGCAAACAAAATTCATAAAGGACCAATTGTCTCTCTATCTAACTGGTAAGCTTTCTATTCATATTTTGGTCTTTTTTTTTTAGTTGAAATGCAAAAAGGTAAATAAATTTACAGAAGAAATATATGGCTTGGTAAACCTGTTAGGGTAGATCGTTTCTGTCTATTGAAAACTGTCATTAATTTCAGTTTTGCTTTCTTATTCAAGTCAAGATCTTTTTTGACCAGCTTGAATTTTCATTTCTAGTGACGATAAAGGGGAGCATAAAGGGAAGCTGGTTCTCAATAAAAAAAAATTACGAAATCGTTCGGCAGAGTTCCGTAACATTGGAGCAATTTCGTAACTGCTCAGTTCCAACTTTGCGCACAACTTATACATAATAATGCAATCATGTAATTTAATACATGTAGACGGAACCTCCAGGTTTTGATTCCTTTTTAGCCATAATTATATATGCTGTAGGGCATACAACACGTAACTGCGCATGCTCTGACTACTATGACGTGGTTCTGGTCCTACATTTCATATCGTGGTGTGGTTCTATATTAATCTTATGCTACACCAAACAAGACTGTTTATGCCCTTAAATTTTAGTGACCTTGGATAGGTGCAAGAAATTGTGCATTTTTTCGATGTAGGGGTATGTGATACGAATGCCTATAAAATTCAAACAAGATCGCTGACCATCCATTTTTATTTCATTTTTCGATTGGTAATAACATGTAATTTCAACATAGAAAATTAAAAATAAATTCTATTATTGGGAAAAAATTTAGGAAACTGGAGCATTCCCCCTTAAGCAATTGCAAATGCCCATGTTGAAGTACAGTATTTGTAAAGTAATCGTTCCAAAACTGCTGCAGGTGAAATCGTTATTTATATCTATCGACAGAGGCAATACATATGTGTTTTAATATTTCATATTTCATTTTGTATTAAAATAAATATTGAATCGCTCAAGGCACCAAGTTGGTAACAGCTACTTATTTTGCAGATGTTTGTACGTAATATAAACGTATTACTTTGCAAACAGAATTCATAAAGGACCAATTGTCTCTCTATCTAACTGGTAAGCTTTCTATTCATATTTTGGTCTTTTTCGTATAACTGCATGGTGTTATTACGACTTTATTTCATTAAATTTTACTATTGAAATATCATGGGCGGATCTAGAGGGGGGGTCGGGGGGTCCGGACCCCCCTGGCATTGGCCGAAAATTGAATTTTGACTATATAAATTTAGTGCGATGTTACATATTTACTACATTTTAAGCCATAATTTGGGCTTGGACCCCCCCTGGAAATTTTTTAGGCTTGGACCCCCCCTGGAAAAAAATCCTGGGTCTGCCCTTGAATATTATTAATAATCCATTACAGTGACGCCTTTTGACTCCCGCATTAGAAAATACTTTGGAAAACATTGTAGAAAATTAAGAAATTAATTGTGACAAACAATTTCTTCATTTTCCACTATGTTTTATTACCCAAAATGGATTTCTTTTTTAAATTTTATCATCTTTAAATTTTCGTCTGCATCGTCTTTCAAATTGGAACGGTCAAAAAATTTGCCGTCTGGCAATGAGTTAAAATTTCTCATTTAAAAACACGAATGTTGATTACTTTTGTTCTCAGTATGACTTATCATGTTAAAGGCAGAATAACATTTAACATCTTTTTCAGAGAACTTCGTACAAAAAAATAAATATATATCATTAAAACATGGTCTTTAAATTGCATATATGCCAAATCTTAGATTTCTACCTTGTGTATTGGCTTAGATGTCAACGGATTAAAAACCCCATGATTTGTTGTCCCGGGGATAATATTTACAATAATGGAACATATGGGGTTTTAAATCCGTCGACATCCTAGCCAATACACAAGATAGAAAGCTAAGATTTGGCATAGATGCAATTTAAACGCCATATTTTTATAATACATATTTATTTTGTACGAAGTTCTCGGAAAATTTGCATGATTTTAAGTGCCATTCCCCCTTTAACTTGATGTAACAATTATTCAATTATTGTTTTTTATGTTTCTGAATACATCTTGAGCAGCAAGATGCGAGCACTTGCGTTGTTCCTAGTCGCCATGCTGGTGGTGGCAGTGTCATGTGTGAGTCCGCGTAAGTATTGACATTTTGTTTTTATTTAAGACGAAATAAACGTTTTGCTTCAAAATTAATTCTCATTTGAAAATTATGTAACATTAACACCATAACATCCTCTATGATTAACTCGAACGAGTTCCCAAAAAAGCATCTGATACAATGACGTCACACGCAGTAACCTAATCTAAGTATCATTTGCAACTTTTTTTTTTTTTTTTTTTTTTTTTTTTTTTTTTTTTTGTAAAATTAGACCTAGTCGTTTGAATGGATGCGATGAGCTTTTAACCAGTAAAAATATTTAGTGTTCGTCCTAGTTTTTGGACCAATGAAATTGCAGTATATTTGAAAAATATCGGCGCCATAATTCATATTTACGCACTGCCGATCAGTTTATGTCACGGATATACAAAGCCACGCCCCCGTTTCCTGTGCAGTTATGGAAACTGGTGTAATTTTTGGAAAAATGATGTAATTTTTGGGAAAATTATGTCATTCCGGTAAGATCCGCTTGAAAGTAGCTCCGGTCGGAGGCGTGGTTTGAAGAATGACAGTAGAAGCGTATGTTTTTACTGGTTAACGATCACTAAGTCGGATAGAGTCTGTATAGTAGATTCTACGCGACATAAACGTTCAAAAGCTGCGCCTTTTGAACGTTTATATTGCGTAGAATCTACTACTAAGTATACAGCCTCTATCTAATACTTATTGCAGTACCAACAAACTAAACTGACTAAATCCGAAACGTCGTGGATTCCGCCCTCGGAATCGAATATAATTTTTCATACTGAATCATTAATCAACGTAATTTCGAACCATCGCATGGCCTGTTCTAACTTACGATAATATATCTATGATTTCCTTTTCAGCCCGACCCCCAGGCCCTCCTCGACCCCCGGGCCCACCCAAACCTCCCGGTCCTCCAAGGCCACCACTGGACACAAGTAAGAAATAGATAATTAGTTATTATGGTTTGATTTAAAGTACTTTGTATTTCAATTTAATGTACGATTTGTCAAATATATGAAATTGAATTAATGATATTCATAAGAGAGAGCGTGTGACGGTTTTTCGCGATCATTGTTTTCCGTCGGTGTTGTTATAAAATATCGTAACTACGGCTTCGATAAAGCCGTAGTTACGATATTTTATAACAACACCGACGGTTGTCAATACATATCGGTAAACCCGGTCTATTTTTGAACAAATTCATTGTTATTAGAAAAAATATCCAATTAGATCTTTAAACTTACATTTAAACGCAAAATATCTGTACCTTGTTGTAGCGAAAAACGTCCATCGCTTTGGCCGAGTTCACCACCAGTGAAATAGAAAGTCTTTATTTTCTGTAAAGTGTTTGGGTAAAGAGTTTTTTTCTTTAAATTACAGGATGCAGGAATCCACCAATCAAAATCCTTCATTGCCCGCCCCATAAAAGAGAAACAGTTTGGACATGGGAATATGGCAGCTGTAAGATCCTGAGAGGCTGTTTCCGAAAATATGATTTTCGATAGTTTTCAACAAAAACCTCGTAACTACAGCTTATTTAAAGCTGTAGTTACGAAGTTTTTTTGTTGAAAAGCGACTCTTTATTCCAGGATGCCGAAATCCGCCAATCAAAATTCTACCATGTCCGCCTCATAGAAGAGAAACAGTGTGGACATAGGAATATGACAGTTGCAAGGTGCTGAGAGGCTGTTATCGCAATGTTAATTTTCGATAGTTTTCAACGAAAAGCTCGTAACTACAACTTGTTTAAAGCTGTAGTTACGAGGTTTTTGTTGAAAAGCGACTATTTATTATGCTTTCATTAGAGATGCTGGCATGTGTAGGCGTTAATTTTCAACAAAAACCCGTAAATAAAGCTTGTTAAAAGCTGTAGTTACGAGGTTGTTGTTGAAAAGCGACTATAATATATTGCAGGATGCAGAAATCCGCCAATCAAAATCCTTCATTGCCCGCCCCATAAAAGAGAAACAGTTTGGACATGGGAATATGGAAGCTGTAAGATGCTGAGAGGCTGTTTCCGTAATGTTTTTAGAGATATCGGCACGTGTAGGCGTACATGCAGAAGGCCATGAGTTTGAAATGCATTTGTTCCTTCAATGTTCGAAAATGAATAAGAAAGTTAATCTAAATGTGCTGTTGTTGTTTCTGTTTTGTTTCCGTTGTTTGTTGGTGCCAAAACTAATTTAAACGGACTTGAAACCCTTTTAACCCTTTCCCAAACAAGACCTGGTTTTGACGTCCCTTAAAGAAATAGCTTGGGAAAACATTGAGACAAAAGCAGAAACTGCTGATAACCAGCAGTTTCTCCTTTTGTCTCAGTATTTTCTGCGCTATATTGTACACAAATTCTACCTTAAACAAGGTCCATTTGTCGTCTTCAGCAGCTTTTGAAACGGAAATTTTGAAAAATTGCCGTTTGGGAAAGGGTTAAACAACAAGATATGGTTTGGGCATCGCTAATAAACAAAACTTTTGTTAAAACATTGAGACACGCAAAGAGTATAGGCTCTTTACTTTTGCCTCAAAAGTTTCTGTATACATTTGCCGTTTAACACCAATTACGTAACTTTCAAATTGAAAGGGTCTAAAATATTGCTGTTTGGGGGAAGGAATCGGATCCCGTATTCTTACTTCAATTTTTGGGATTTGCTGTCAAAAGGTACTATTGTTCACATTTCTATGGTCCAATCACGATTTTATCGCACATGTTTACAAAATGTTCCAATGTAACAACGCAGAAAGACTTTCTTGATGTTCGATACAATTTTGCATGTGTTGGTTCAAATCTTGCAGGTGTTATACACCTGCAAGATTCAAACCATGGTATGCAAAATTACAATAGTTTTGATTTAGATATAGTCTCATTTATATCCTTATTTTTTATATATGTGGGATAATATCTTGATCGGACTATAGTTGTTTATGTTAACGAGAAACACGAGATTGAGATTGAGAATGAGTTATCAATAACACTTCCGCGTTCCCCAGTTGCTTTTTGTTGTTCAAAATCCATCACATGCAAATTTATAGTTGTTTAGATTTAGATATTGTATCCTTTATATACATAAATTTTGTAAACATGTGCCATAATATCGTGACCGGACTTTAGATGTTTATGTTCACGAGAAACTCGAGATTGAGAATGAGTTATCATTAACACTTCCGCGTTCTCCAGTTGCTTTTTGTTCAAAATCCATTTCCCCTGTCGCGCCAAATATCCTTTCAGACAAAATTGTCTCCCACCAATGGTTTGATATCGTCAACCTATACATGTGGGCGAGCAGTTGGAGGTTTGATTATGATATGTGGTAGTATAGCGGACGAGAATTGACCTGGCAGAGCAGCCCATGCTAATCGAATGGAATGCTCTGCCAGGTCAATTCTCGTCCGCTATACGAAGGCTACTGGTAAGAGAAATGACAGGAATCCATGGTTAGGTGCTCCAGCTGTCGCGATGTGACCATTGCAGTTGAAAACGGCGTTATACGTCACTAAATCAGTCAAAACCCATTTCATAGGGTTGTCCCTAAAATAAGGACGCAAAATGTCTAAACTAAAAGAAGTATCACACCTCGACTTCGATCCCCCACCCCGAAATATCGTGGATTATTGGGTGGTTCGTAGGCACCGTATATAGGCTAGTTCTTAGAGTTCTTAGATATAGGCTAATAAGTAGATCATGGTTTAATAATGCCTTCAATATCGGCTAAATGTGTCGCAGAACATACTCAAAGAAGTGTCGTCGGCGAATGATCTTAATCCTTTCCCAAACAAGACCTTGTTTTGACGTCCCTAATAGAAAATGCTTGGGGAAACATTGAGGCAAAAGAAGAAACTGCTGATCACAAGCAGTTTCTCCTTTTGTCTCAATATTTTCTATGCCATATTCTACACAATTTCTATCTTTGATAACAACCATTTTGTCATTTGTGGCAGTTTTTGAAGTGGATCACCCTAAAATTGTGTTGTTTGGGGGAAATTGTTAAAATGCTTATAATGAGATTTTCGGAAATGTCATTTACATGGACAAGAAAGAGTAATTACCTGAGAACAGAGCCTTGAGGAACTCCAGTGTTTACGGGTATTGACCTTAGATAAGATCGACTTGACCATGACGAGTTGACTAAGACTGACTGTTGCCGACCCGTCAAGTAGTCTCTTCATCTGTCTTAACCCTTTACCAAACGACAAAAATTTGGGCTGTTCCAAATTCAAAGACATTGCAGGCGACAAATTCAAGTGAATGAAATTTACAATTTGTTGGTCTTTTTGGGTAGAAAACATTGTGGTAAATGAAGAAATTGCTTGTCACAAGCAATTTCTTGATTTTCCACGATGTTTTCCTGAGCCATTTTCTTGTAGGGAGTCAAAAGGCGTCACTGCGTGGCAATGGGTTAACCCTTTCCCAAACGCCAAAATTTTAGGATGATCCTCTTCAAAATCTGCCACACATGACACAATGGATGTTTTTAAAGATAGAATTTGTGTAAAATATGTCATAGAAAATATTGAGACAAAAGGAGAAACTGCTGGTTATCAGAACTTTCTTGTTTTGTTTCAATGTTTTCCCAAGCCTTTTCTATTAGGGATGTCAAAACCAGGTCTTGTTTGGAAAATTCAAGTAGAGGCAATTCTTGGGCAATCGGAAATTCATTACTGTTCCGATTCAGAGAATGATAGATGATAGAGTCTATCGTAGAAATAAGACAATCTTATGTGTTTTAGCATAGAAAAAAGAGAAAGGTAGGGGAGACCGGGGCTATTTCGGCCCCCTTGTTCCGATTGCTCATATTTTGAATTATATGAAAGTTATTTGGGCGTGATTTATATATTTAAGTTCGACAAGCGAAAGCCTTTCAAACTGCATCTGTCCTTTTTATATATTTCTTTTCAATAAAGAGAATTTCAAATTTTAGAGTTTTGATCGTGGTGGCCGAACTTGCCCCATACATGGGGCAAGTTCGGCCCATCCTTGGGGCAAGGTATGCACAGACCTATAAATCCTTATATTTGATTTTTAGACTGTTTAAATTTAAAGGAATATGTATACGACTTCCAAATGAAGGTATAAATTGAAAAAGCATTGTTATAACAGTCAAATCATAGTGAGTAAGGGGACATTCGGGATATAGTGGGGGAGCTTATCCCAAAATACTTCACTTTGTGATACAAGCACCAAATTTGGCACAAATGTTGCTCAGAGGGTACTCTTTTCAAAACAAATGGTATCCACGATGAAAAAACAATATGGCGGTCATTTTTCCAAGATGGCCGCCATATCTTGGGGTAAAAAAATAAGAAAAAATATTTCATTTCGAGACACAAGCACCAAATTTGGCACAAATGTTCCCCAGAATATATTCTCGTCAAACAATATGGTATCCACCATGACAAACCAACATGGCTGCCAATATCTAAGATGGCCGCCATCCCAATATGTAATGAAAATCAAGAAAATCCTTCTTTTTAAAGATACAAGCACAAAATTAAGCACATATGTTCATAAAAGTACACTATTTTCAAAACATATGGTATCCACCTTAAAAATCCAACATGGCTGCCATTTTCCAGAATGGCCGTCATCTTCATAGAAGAAAAAGATCTGAAAAAATCCTTGTCTTTGAGATACAATCACCAAATTTGACACAGATGTTTCTTAGAGTGAATTGTTTTCAAATAGCAAGATATCCATAGGTGAAATAAACCTTGTGGCCATTTCCCAAGATGGCCGCCATTTCTACACGCAAAATATTGGAAAATATTTCTTTCTGTGATATAAGCACCAAATTTGGCACTCATGTTTCTCAGAGTATACCATTTTCAGACATAATGATTTCCACCAAGATTAAACAACCTCATAGCTGCCATTGTCCAAGATGACTGCCAACTCTGTAGATCACATATGGGTCAAAATAATTTCCTATGTTATAAGCACCATTTTTTTTCAAGTTTTTGTGGATCAGTTATTCTTTGTGACTATGACAATTTATAGCAAAATTGTTCTTGTGCTCAATAACAAAATAATTTCCAAATTTGACGGACTAACTAGAATTCACTGTTAACCAAACAATTTTGTCTGTATTGCTGTTCTTGTGAAATTGCCTTGGTCAAAATTTTAACCATGGTGTGTTAAAGAACTATTTGGCTACCACTTTAAAAAAACATTCCTTTAATTTGTAATTGACGATTTAATACAAATGAAGCCATAATTATGTATCAACAACTTTTAAAATATTAAACTGCAACTTAGTGTCATTGGGATCATTTTGTAGATCTTTCAAATATTTGAACCTTTAAAAATTGTATACAGTTATCTCACAAATTTTGCAGCAGCTTTGTTAAAGTTTCATGGCAGATACTATGAACGGTATTTTGAAGAAAATATAATCTAAGAAACATTTGTGCGAAATTGGGGCTTGCATGACAAAGTCAAAGACCACTATTTTGACTTTTGTACATGTGGACTTATTTGAAATCAACAAGGTGTTTTGACTTTCCAGGTCGATACCATGCATTTTGAAGAATGCATGTTCTACGAATTATATGTGACCATATATCAAAGTATGTGGTAAGGAATATTTTGTGCGTGCACATTTTTATTCAGCGGAAGATTTTGTCAAATATATCTATAAAGGCCAAAACTGTTTTTAAGCATTATTAATTCCCTATTGAACTGACAACTTGGTTTCGATGTTTATTTTCTACTTTAAAAATATGGAAAACTATATTATTCTATCATCGTTTGATGTTCATTCTTTCAGAATTGTATTTAAGTCTCTCAGCCCATTATATATTTTGTACAGAAACGATATACGTAGAATACGTAGAACGAATAAGTTACTTCCTTTATATTGCAGAAGCAATCTATATTTTGTATTTCATAGTTTGTAGTTTATGATTTGTCATTGGCCATGAAGAACCAATGTCTTTAATTTTATACTAAGACAACTATTTTGGTGGGAAGCAAACTTTTTACGATGATAAAGCTTGTTAGGAGATTACTTCTTAATGTTTCAACGAAAATTTAAGTAGGATTGAACACTATAAATTTGGTTATATTGAATTATAGTTTAATACTTGTAAAGATGATAATCGAAATGGCCACCATATAGGCCTATTGAAATGTCAGCTGTTTTGTCTTCACCTACAAGGATATTATTCCATGAACATAGGACCGCGCAGAAATTTTATGCGCATTGCAAAAAACAAAATGGTAGCATATTTAGTTGCAATCCTCTCAAAACACAAACATAACCAACAACAAAAAACATAACTGACATAACCCAAACTAAACGTTACAACTGCTTTGCAAATGTTATCAAAGTCAGGTTATACATGATTTTTTGAAGAAATATGTTGTAATGAATGTCAAAATGAATGTTGAAGTAAGGCGAATTGAAAACTAGATTATCTAGATGTATATGTTAGCGGCAATAAGTAAAATTAGGCAATAAGCTTAATGCCTAGGCAATAAGCTATTGCCTAGGCAGTAAGCTTATTGCCTAAATCACTCTAGGCATTAAGCTTAATGCCTATGTTTTAAGCCTATTGCCTGGCAAAAATAGCCAGACATTAGTCTTATTGCCTAACTATTAAGAATGACTATTTTGTTTGAAATCTTATTTGAAATTAAACATATTTCACAAATATTCACCATTATTTAGAGCTTCAAAACACAATTGTTGCTTTTGGCTCTTGTATTGAATCAAATACTTGTAGCTACATGTATAATACCATTATCTGGAAACCCTTCGAAATACATTTTAGTTAAATAAGATAAATAGATGAATTCTTTTTTAACCATCTAAGTGGGATTATCAGCTCGTGTCTCGGAGTGGACATTGTGCTTGTTATGGTGCTAGTAATGTTAGGAATACATGGTTACGTGAACCAACCATTGCATTATGAATAGAAAATTGTTGATGCAGTACCAAACACTATTCAATCATATGTACAGAAAATCTCCGAATGAGAACCCCCACCTCTATGAAAAAAAATAGATCCTTCCATCTGAAATTGAGTCTTACAGGCCTGATACTAATTCCCGCTTTAAAACAAAACAGCGCAACTATCTCCGGTCATTGATATAGAGCAACCTTTGCACTGGCGCATTTACATTGATTTGTGTCTAACAAATTGATATTTAAACTTCATCTTTATGTTCAAAGTTTGTTCTGGACACAACTAATGCTTACACACGGTAGCACATAGCTATGTATTACCTTCAATGTGGTGATTGACTAAATTACTTGAATTCACGGAAATACCCATGACCACAATCAGTCAATGCCTTAACATGACCATTAAAAGGGGTTGTAAAGTAGATTCAATTTAGAATTAAACATTTCATTCAATAAAATTTATGCTTGAAATCTTAAGGCAATTAGTCTACAATAGCTTATTGCCTAGGCATTAAGTTTATTGCCTAATTTTACTTATTGCCGCTAACATATGTTAGGCAATAGACTAAATTTGGGATGAAACATTTCAGGCAATAAGTTTAATGCCTGAAATTTTTAGGCAATAACTAATTGACTAGGCAATAGCTTATTGCCTAGGCATTAAGCTTATTGCCTGATTTTACTTATTGCCGCTAACATATATACATACTAAAGCCATTTTGAAAAAAATGGAAGCAAATTCCGATACCTCACGTATGATAACATTATTTTATAAAGAACATCTACTCCACAAAAAAAAACGTTTGTGTAAAAAATCTGTTTTTCACATCGAAAATGTTTTTTACCCATATTGAGATCTATATATAGATGGCAGCCACCTTTGATAATGATAGCCATGTTGTTGTGTTTTCACAGTGGATATCATTAATTTTGAAAATGGTACACTCTTTGGAACATGTGTGCCAAATTTGGTGCTTATATCACAGAAAGAAGCATTTTCCAATATGTTGAGTTACAGAAATGGCGGCCATCTTTGGAAATGGCCACAAGGTTGATTTCACTATGGATATCTTGCTTTTTGAAAACAATTCACTCTAAGAAACATCTATGTCAAATTTGGTGATTGTATCTCAAAGATAAGGATTTTTTCAGATTTTTTTCTTCTGTGAAGATGGCGGCCATTCTGGAAAATGGCAGCCATGTTGGATATTTAAGGTGGATACCATATGTTTTGAAAATAGTATAGTTTTATAAACATGTGAGCTTAACTTGGTGCTTGTATCTTCAAAAAGAAAGGTTTTCTTGATTTTCTTTAAATAAAGAGATGGCGGCCATCTAAGAATTTGGCAGCCATGTTGGTTTGTCATGGTGGATACCATATGTTTTGAAAAGAGTATATTCTGGGGAACATTTGTGCCAAATTTGGTGTTTTTATCTCCAAATGAAGTATTTTTTCTGATTTTTTACCTCAAGAGATGGCGGCAATCTTGGAAAAATGGCCGCCATATTGGTTTTTCATCGTGGATACCATTTGTTTTGAAAAGAGTACCCTCTGAGCAACATTTGTGCCAAATTTGGTGCTTGTATCACAAAGTGAAGTATTCTGCCACTTTTTGGACTTAAGCTCCCCCCACTAATAACAAGTAGAGGCTGGGGCAAGTTCGGCCTGTGATTTTGAATTTGTCCATTTTTACATTTCTGTTAGAGCTAGGCCTGCGCAATTGATATATTCAGAGTCGTCAAGAAATGGCAATTCTAACAGCGATTATTCTTTTTATTCATGGGCAAGTTTGGGGGTGGCCGAACTTGCCCAAACCCCAAAGGCCGAACTAGCCCCAGACAGACCTGGTGTCAACATCACGTCATATCTTCTTTTAGATAACATGAACGCTTCATCTTTAGTTTTAATATGAAAGAGGACTTAATTGTCTTCATAAATATACAAAAAAGAAATCTGAAAACTGGCGCATATTACTATAAATAAAACCTTACATAAATGTGGAAAAGTTACTGAAAGTGTCTAAAATCAGAATCGTGTTCTAAATTCTATGTTTTTGTATTCAATTCGACCAAAAACCTTCTGCGAAAAGCTTTCGTCATGAGTGACATTAAAATCCGGGTCAGAGCTCTCTTTCTCTGTCGACAGGCTCAAAAGAGCCACTAGCCGAACTTGCCCCGGGGCCGAAATAGCCCCGGTCTCCCCTACAAATGCTGACTATCAGCAATATTATACGCACTTTTCTCTCAATATTAAATTTTGGTAAATTACTTAGCCCTTTCCCAAACAAGACCTGGTTTTGACGTCCCTAGGAGAAAAGGCTTTGGAAAAAAATGAGGCAAAAGAAGACTCTTTCCGTTTGCCTCAATATTTTTTACACTATAATATGCACAAATTTTATTTTTTTAAACGTCGATTTTGTCCGCAGCAGCCGTTTTCAAAAATGTTGTTGCTTGGTAAAGGGTTGCAAGCGCGGATCCAGGTATTTTTCCCAGGGGGGGTCATCCAATCTTTAACCTTTTTTTGCCAAATTCCAGGGGGGGGGGGGGGTCAGGGGGTCCCTCTGGATCGGCGCATGCAGATATATGTCATACCATGAAGGACTAAATATAGCAACGGTGTGTCGTGGCACACAGGGACGAATGACGCAGTTACTTTGGGACATAACCAGTAATCTTTTTGATAACCCCTTTTTTCGTCAAATTCCAGACCCCCTGACCCCCCCTCTGGATCCGCGCATGGGTTGAGCACGATGTCATGCAGCAACCAGGCATTGTTTGAAACTGCGTTTAAGTCACAAATTTCTTCTTTTCTCTTAATGTTTTCACAAACCCCATTTTTTTATGGTCCAAGTCGAATCCAGGTAGGTCCTACTGCTTGGAAAATGTTTTGACTGGCACTAGATCTAGTCATTTAACCGAATTTCTGGAAATAAAAAACGTCGGTGTTATTGTAAAACCTCGTAAGTCCAGCTGAAATAAAGTTAGAGTTACGAGTTTTTGTGATAACACCGACGAAATGTCAACCAGACACACAGCATACAAAACAAAGTTTTGAATGCTTCATATTTAGAAATCTAGGAAGGCAATAGCCTAATATAGCCTATTGTAGGCCTAGACATGTATTTAAGGTGGCCGAATTCGATTCGACTGCGCATTCAAAACGCGCATGTTGTCGTAGCCTAAATAAAATACCGACATAAAGTTTCAGAAAAAATGTAGAAAGTTAGATCCGTTACATTTTTTTGTGATAAACCATACTAAATTTTGCATCAGTTTTTCATCGATCACGAATAAAACGTGAAAATACACTGTGTAAAAGCGTACAGTCGCGTGTATCGGAAGTTGCATCTAACTGTACGCAAAATATCACTAGTGCTGATAAACAAGTTGATAATTAAGCTTTTTAAAAGTATATAAGTAAAAATCGGAACAATCTTTTTTTATGCGATTTTCAACGTTGTGGGGTAGACTAAATGTACTTTCATTTCAGCAGTGACGATTTCTCGATTGGATTTTACCTGTCAAATCACTGGTTTGTGCTGTTTTTCATCGTGCTAACTCGTGCAATTTTGACTGCAATCGCGTGATCTACACAATAATATACGCTTAAACTTGTACCTGGTAATAGCTAAACCTCTCTGCTATTGTGTCCGTCGGTTGTATGCACGTATGCACATTGTTTCACAAAGATATTGGCTTTTGAATAAGACTGGTGTATTTCTTCCGACTGTACGCCTAGTATGGTGGTCACACTTTTTTCCAAAAGTATTCCAGCCCCTACAAAATATATACCAGCTTACAGAGAATATTGAGAGAAACATAAAACTGGTTGAATTGTGAAAATCGGACATTGTGTTATGGAATAACGCTTATTCAGATTTTTACAAAGGGGAGATAATTCTGCCGATTCACGTTATTGTTTATTTTTCAGAGAACTTCAACATATTATATATCATTTTCAAGGTCTGAATGAGAAGAACTCAAAAGTGCTTACATTTTTAAAATCGGACATTTAATAAAATAGTTACGCCCCTTTGAAGTTTTACATAGGGTGAAATTATTCTACCAAAATATTTAGTTCTTCAATTTCTACACAACAAAATAGTTACATTATTTCAACCCTTCCCCGAACAAGACATGATTTTCATGATCATATATGAAAAGGTTTTGGAAAACACTGAGACAAAAGAAGAACATGCCGATTACCAACATTTGCTCCCTTTGCGTAAATATTTTCCGCGCTTCGTTGTGCGCATATCATTTCCGTGTCATTGCCTCCGATAAAAACAATACTTTACGACACACAAAATAGGAATTTCAAACAAAAAATATTTTAACTTTTCAAGTGATCGATTATTAACATTATATACATATATCTGGTTCGTGAAGAAACAGCCTTTCAAAACATTGACCCTAAAGGGCACCACACATTTGAACATGTCCATTTTTCAACGTGCAAATTCAATCTAATTTTTGGCTGCATCACCCTTTCCCGAACAAGATTTGGTTAGACCTGGCTTTGACGTCCTGAACGGATTTTATTGAAGGTGAAAAGATTGGGGCGAAAGAGTAGTATTTTCTTTTACACTCATTCTGTCGCCTGTCACAGCTTTCGAGTTGGATAGCCATAAAGTTTTACTGTTTGGGAAAGGGTTAAATGGATGTTTAGGAAGCCCACGAGAAACGCCGATTTTGTAAATCCCTTTGGACTGAGCACGAAGAGCTCAAGATGAGCTATTGTGGTCACTCACCGTCCGTCCGTCCGTCTGTTCGCCCATAATTCCTTGAAACACCTCCTACTCCTTAAGGAGTTAAAACCATTGGGCCGATTTTGACAAAACTTTACAGGAATGTTCCTTGGATGACCATATTAAAGAAAGTGTTCGCGATTTTTTGATTCGTCAAAAAATATGGGCGTGGCAGGGCGAGGCTTATCGAACTTAGAGAAATCATGATATCATTCTTTACAAATCAACCATTCGGCCAATTTCAACCAAACTTTGCAAGAATGGTCTTTGAGTCACTATGGTCAACATTTATGAATAAATTTAGGATGAATGGAGTTTAGACAGAAATTACCGATTAATCACGGGGAATTGAAAAACACTTCCCATTGTTAAAGCCTTTGCGCTTGAATGCGCTAAACTAAAAGCACAAGATGTTTTATTATTTGAATAGATAGGATGTTGAAGAAGACATATAGGCTTTTCTAGGCTTTTCTGCCGCTTAGTTCTTGCCATTTGAAGCCGAGTAAAATGACCTATTTTGAATACCTAATCATCGACTCATTATTCATCGGTTCATCCTATTAACATACACGGATGAATAGATCTATTTTCCCTCTTTAATTTGATATGCGATTTATGAAAATCCGTTAAGAAATGACAGTGCCAAAGCAATTTAATCACACATACCCACGCGTCGTTCTAAGGTAACGACCGAGTTCAAACAAAGAAACGCAGAGTTGACCCACTTTTTCAAATAGAGATTTAACACGAAAAGAACGTGTATAAGGTAAAAGTATTTTATCATAATAAAATATAACTATTCAGCTTTAAGTTTTTACACACTTTTTCGCAATTTAATGTGTTATTTAGGCTAAAAATGCCGTTTGTAAATTACTCGTTTTTACATAGAATCAGATAGAGGCAGTATTTTCAAAACGAAACTGTGACCACACTACGCCTAGTGCAAACTGTACAACATCATTAGTGCAGTTTGAGGAACATGTATCTGTACGCCTAGTGCCGTTATGTCATTCCGTATATGTTGTAATCGATTGAAAAAGTGGAATCAATTTTCGTTTGAAAAGCTTTGAGATGACATTTGATCAACCATTCATTGCTTTATTCAAAGATAGAACATTTGCAATGCGTGTTTATTCCAAATTACTACACGTGATTACATTAAAACGATCTGGTCTCAAACAAGTCGACAGGAAATATGACCACGACTTGCTAGAAAACAGTTGTCCAAACACGCGTAAAAGCGACAGACGTAGGCGTAGACGCAGTAGATGTACTGTGGATGAGTTTATATAGTAAATATTAGCGACAAATCAGAGAAGTAGTTGGAAGTGATTTAGCACCCCGTTTAATACTACTGCAGTTACTATGCGTTGGTTTATACAAAGTCATGTGTTCCATGCAATTTTCTCAACAGCACAAAACAACATCCTAAACTTAATGTACCACCAGTTAACCTAGCCGATTCGCCCTATGGCGAGACAATCATTCTAGTCAAAATGACGTAAGGATATTGATAGAGTCGGGATTCAAACCCCTTGAATCAAGATCCTTCAATGATTTATTGGCGACAGAAGGTAGCTACCCAGGTCGTATGTTAAAAAAGTGTAGATAATTTTCATATTTTATTGCCCATTTGAGTCTGGATTTTAACGCTCTAGAACAAAAGTTTGAAATCCCGATGCTATGGTATATGTACGCCATCGAAAGTATTCGTCTATTGGTATTATCTCGGTCTGTCCATACGGCGTAAGGTCACCCAGAGTAGTCATTCCGGTTTGTGGGGTGCTAAAATAGTTCTTGACTCCTTTTCTGGTGATACATTGCTCTCTTCGTGAATGATTTTAGCTACGGTTTGCATTGTGCTTTTGGATGACATGTTTTCTCATTTTTGAGCCAGAATTCATCCTTCTTTTCAGGACTATTGTGTGTGTTTTGGTACAGGGAGACACGTGGTCCCCATTTCGGGTGTGTCCATTTTGGCGCGGAAAAATTCACTTTACGCATGTTTGAACGAAAATTGTGAAAAAACGAATTACATGAGGTGGGTCCATTTTGTGAAAAAAAAAACAAGGCAAGGATGGATCTATGCCATTTTACGTGCAGTTTTGCTCATTGGAATGTTGGAAAAAGGTGTAAAAATGAGTTGTAAGGGGGGATTTTACATAGAGTTATATAGGAGCCAATCTGAGTGACCTGTCACCATACGTCCTTACAAAGTTCATTTACACACCTACATTTATGGACGTATTAAACAGAACGTTCCTAGTTACTTGACGATACGTATATTGGCAGGTTTTGCCAAATCACACTCCATTTTCTCCTACATTTATTAAAGAGACATCCTATTTCATTTTTTTCTAATATATACATGTATTTTGATGCCAAGATTGATTATTTTAAATCATTTAAATGATATCAGACCTTTTAAGTTGTTGCTGATAAGCCCAAAAACTCTTTGAAAACTGAGATGAAAATGGCATATTCCAAAGGCCCATAGGAAGCAATTTTATATGGGCGGGCTGAAGCCCAGTGTCTGAAGATAGGGGGGGGGGCTAATTTAGATTTTCCCCATATTTTCACCGTGAAAAGGGAAAATTCAGCACTTTTGGCCCACTCAGGGGGTTAGCCCCCCCCCCCCCCCCCGTTCTTACGGGCCTGTTCCATTAACATATGTTCTGTGATTTTAAGATCCTGGTAAACAGCGCAATACTTACTTTGGCTTAGAATGTTCAGAATTTTCATAAAAATATATGTTCTTTCAAATAAAAAGAAGTACATTTTGTGAGAAGATATCTACAGGGTGTCTCGTTAACGGCTTTTGGTGGGAAAATCACAGACTGGAAAGTCAGAGATTCCAATGAAATTAAATGACTCAAGAGACCAATGATATCTGGAAATAATTGATTTTAATCAGTAACAAGCAGGGTTGTGGTAACACTTCAACGGCCATTTTGGACTTCAAGTTTTGTCCTACTCAAAAGAAATATCCTTGTCGAACTCATCGAGTAGCGACATCGACTAAGATTTGGAAATTACAGCATAGATATCCTTTGCGTAAGTGGTAAGTCGTAAGTGCCGGTTACATGTATCAGTATAATCATAACACTCATATTCACGAAAGCAAACTTTTTTGTTCAAATTTATATACTTAGCAAAAGTTCTAACGCGTCACTTTTTAAAATTACATAACTTCTTCATTGTCAAAGATCTAGATTCAGAAATTGGCATTTGTTTATCAGATGTTTCTGTACACATCCATAAAACTATTGTAAGTTTCTCTCTTATGTGACCTCGTCATACAAATCCTTTTTTGAAAGAATTTATTTTGAAAGCTGGTTGATTGTGTTATTGAAGTTTGAAAAAAAACAACACAGCTCGCATAGACGCACCTTTTTTAATGCAAGACAATCTGTCAAGGTCATGGTCACAAACTCAAATGTAACGGTCTCAAATGGAAGATCTTGGTGGCATCTATTGTATATGTGTAAAATACATGTATCAATATTACATCTTAGACAGCTCGTAAGATATAAAGAGTTGCCGTCGCCTCCAACACTGACTACCAACGACGCTTGTGATGTAACTTTGCCTCCACATGCATGAAGTACGAGGTCCCATAAGCGTAAGAGCGGTCGATTTGTTTAAGGAACATAACTTTTCTACACAGGAACTCTTTCAGCCAATATAAATGGTTTACAAATTATGTGTGAATATCCCATTTTATCCAAATTTCAACCTCTTGGAATTTTTTAAAAAAAGGATATCCTTATTGAAAGTTCAATCTTTTAGAACTGACTGTCGCATTTACTTTGGAATTTCACAGGATTCTGTTCAAATGGTGGTAGTCGGCATCTGCAAAGTTTGAACCTATTCTGTAGATTCGTTGAAAAAAATACTAACAGTACTAATACTCTACAAGATTTGAGTGATGCGTTGGCAGTTTTGTGAGTATATTATAACTCTCACATTCACGAAAGTAAACTTGAACAGCGTGCCACAATGACATTTAAAGATAGAGATAAATACGTCAGTTACCGCGGTAACAACAAGAAAGCAAGAACGACAAACTATATAAGTCAACACTAACACGAAAGTATGTGATACAGCCGCACTCACAAGCTATGCGTTCTATCACACACACAAACAACCACGTGCAAACACGCACGCACATACACACAATTGTACGCATGCAAAAGTACATTAAGTATCGCGCAAGGAGGAATCAAGGTTTATAGTAGCATCGCATGATAAGCCTTTACTGTATGTAGTTGTCCGTAATTATTGTTTACCAAGGCAAATTAATCTACGTTCATTTAGGAATAGGAATGAACTTTGTTCAAAAATGAGACTGCTTACGTGACTATATTGATAAATCATCGATGTAGTTAAAACACCTCGTAACTACAACTTAAATCACGCTGTAGTTACGAGGTTTTAGAATTATACCGACGAAATTCTATTGTATATCCGAAATTACATTACGGGTTACTTGATAAAATCGTTCCCTATTGGTGTTCCTTTATCTTAATGTAGTTGGGCTATGTCCACAAGACCAGTTACTTTTTAATCTCTATAGATATTCATTGTGGACAGACAAATAAATTCGACCGATATACTCGTGCAGCATAAAGGAGTTTTGCGTATGTTTGAAGTGAGCGTAACCCTTTAAGTGATCTAATGAACTAATCAAGTGCACCCTGGTGCATTGTGTATGTGTAGCCAATGTAGTAATGGACATTTTCTGAACAGAGATTTTGCCACAACAGGTCATGTAAAATCGCCATTAGGCGTACAGAACAAAATTTGTCATTTAGCACTAGGCGTACAGTCGGAAAAATACACCAGTCTCATTCAAAAGCCGATATCTTTGTGTAACATACCATATTTGTATAAACAACTATTGCAAATCATAGCAGATAGGTTTAGCTACTAGATGATGCAAATTTAGGCTTTCAATATTGTGTAGATCGCGAGATTTTAGCCCATATTGTGCCAGTAAGCAGGACGAAAAACAGCAAAAAACAGTGATTTGACATTTTGATACGAATTTACACACAAAATCCGTTGACATACTAGAAATCGTAACTACTTTAGGTAATGCCTATCTAATTCTCTCTTCAAATTTGAAAACCCCGTCAAGAAAGATTGTTCAGATTTTTACTTATTTGCTTTTAAAAATCTAAACCATCAGCTTGTTTACAACCACTAGTGATATTTTGCGTACAGTTAGATGCAACTTCCGATACACGCGACTGTACGCTTTTACACAGTGAAATATATCAGGCCGTGTTTAAAAATGTTTTGATGACGTCATTTAAACACGTGCGTTTTGGCGTTCAACGTAACGACGTCAGTAATCCGGTTTAGGTAAGATTCACAAAATCGGCCGATTTCTGACGAATGTAACGTTAGAAAAGTCCAATTTGGTTCGAATTATCGGAATCTACTGACTTTTGTCTAATACGTTCCACTTTTACACTACAGTTCCAGACATTACACCAATGTTAGATAAATATAGATTAGCCTACTCCAAAGCCATTTAGGCCTAAAATTTCCCTTTCCCACAAAAGAATAAAACAATTTTGAGACGACAAACATTTGTTTAAAAATCAATATGATTTTTTAATCAAAAAGCAACATGTTACGGTCCTGATTATGACTGTTATTTGGTCAATACTTCCTATAAGTTCTACTTACGGCTATACGAAATCGACCTGAAAGGCTGCTTTTCAGTGGAAAAAAACACGTTTGAGACGGTCTCCCGTTCATATACAGTGGTGATATTTGTTTTTTATTTCTTTATTTTACAGATCATTTCCAGGGTCATCAATTACCAAATTATTATTAAATTCTCTTGTGCAGAAAATCCTAAAATTTTAACATTTGCGTCAAAAATCAGCTGAAACAGTGCTGTTCCGGCACTTTTGAGACAGCCCCACATTCATATACTATGGTGACTTTTGTTTTTTATTTCTTTATTTTACAGATCATGACCAGGTTCATCAATTTACAAAGTATTATCAAATTCTCTTGGGCAGAAATTCTCTATTTTTTTTAATATTTGTGTAAAAATATTCAAATTTCCCATTGGCCTCCATGTTAAAAATAGCCATTTCAGTGCTGGTTTTGAGACGGCCCTCATTCTTTCCTTAGACGGTGACTTATCTTTTTTATTATCTTAATTTGTCTGTAAGGATTCACTTTATAACATGTGACAGTATGAGTCAATTCTCTAGGGCAGTTTTCTAGTTATGGAATCGCATTCGGCTACCTTAAGGTGGCCAAATTCGATTCGACTGCGCATCCAAAACGCGCATGTTGTCGTAAATAAGATAGCGACCTAAAGTTTCAGAAAAAAAATGTAGAAAGTTAGATCCGTTACATTTTTTGAGTTAAACTATACAAACTTTTGCATCAGTTTTTCATCGAACAAGAATAAAACGTGAAAATATATCAGGCCGTATTTGAAATGTTTTGATGACGTCATTTACACACGTGCGTTTTGACGTTCAAAGTAACGACGTCGGTAATACGGTAAAGGTAAGATTCACAAAATCGGCCGATTTCTGACGAATGTATCGTTAGAAAAGTCCAAATTTGGTTTGAATTATCGGAATCTACTGACCTTTGTCTAATACGTTCCACTTTCAAACTACAGTTCCAGACATTACACCAATATTTGATAAGTATAGCTTACTCCAAAGCCATTTAGGCCTAAAATTTCCCTTTTTCAAAATAGAATAAAACAATTTTGAGACGTCAAACATTTATTTTAAAATCTATTTTATTTTTTAATCAAACAAGCAACATATTACGATCATGATTATGATTTTGGCCAATACTTCCTATAACTATGTACTAATTATAATAGCTATACAAAATCGAGCTAAAAGTCAGTTTTTTTTTTCAGTGGAAAAGTACACGTTTGAGATGGTCTCCCGTTTATGTACAATGGTGACATTTGTTTTTTATTTCTTCATTTTACACATTATTTGCAGGTTCATCAATTACCAAATCATTATCAAATTTTCTTATGCAGAAAATTCTAAAATTTTAATACCGGTATTTGCGCCCAAGATCAGCTGAACTACTGCTATTTCGGCACTTTTGAGACAACCCCCAATTCATATACTGTGGTGACTTTTGTTTTTTATTTCTTTATTTTACAGATCATTTGCAGGTTCATCAATTACCAAAATATTATCAAATTCTCTAGGGCAGAAATTTCTAAAATTTTAACATTTGCGTCAAAAATCGGCTGAAACACTGCTATTTCGGCACTTTTGAGACAACCCCCAATTCATATACTGTGGTGGCTTTTGTTTTTTATTTCTTTATTTTACAGATCATTTGCAGGTTCATCAATTACCATAATATTATCAAATTCTCTAGGGCAGAAATTTCTAAAATTTTAACATTTGCGTCAAAAATCGGCTGAAACACTGCTATTTCGGCACTTTTGAGAAAACCCCCAATTCATATACTGTGGTGACTTTTGTTTTTTGTTTCTTTATTTCACAGATCATGACCAGGTCCATCAATTTACAAAATATTATCAAATTCTCTAGGGCAGAAATTCTCTATTTTTTAACATTTGTGTAAAAATATTCAAATTTCCCATTGGTCTCCATGTTAAAAATAGCCATTTCAGTGCTGGTTTTGAGACGGCCCTCATTCTTTCCCTAGATGGTGACTTATCTTTTTTATTATCTTAATTTGTCAGTAAGGATTAATCTTGTAACATGCGACAGTATGAGTCAATTCTCTAGGGCAGTTTTCTTGTTATGGAATCGCATTTGGCCACCTTAAGCCAGGTTTTGTCACCAAACATTCATGCAAACTCAAGAATTTTATGAAGGAGAGAACGTTCATTAATCTTCTCATGCTATTTTTTCTGTCAATGTTTTCAACTGTTAAAATTTTTCATGTCTGAAAAAATCATGGATTGCAAAGAAATTTTAAACATTTAGCCTTTATCTAATATTTTTGCCAGAAAATATCGAGGGAAAAGGCTAATTTAGCGGCTAGCCTAGTAATCCGAGTCTTCTCTGACGTAAATACGCTCTTTGATATTATGATTTTCGCTATTTACATCAGAGATAATTGCATATCGAAAACATCAAGAAGTTCGCAACTCGATGTTGCGCATCGTTCACCGTCCGATCTTAAACGCTATCCGTAAAAGGCCTGATGATATCGATCAATGAACCATTTATTGTCATGGCTGCTGAAAAAATACGACCAAAAAGTATTTCCAAAAGGTTTATAGGCAATGTTTTGCAACAACCCTCACCTGAGCAGCCTTTGTTTACCATGACCTTCCATTTAAAACCACGTGATCAACGCGAAATCTCGCACATGGAATGCGGGTTTTCCCAGATTATGACGTAACGGTAGAATTTGAAAGAAAAAAGAAATAAGATTATTTTATTTTTCAAATTGACGGCCCTTCTGAAATAATATAACAATAACGAGTTTAAAAAAACTGATAACATGAATAAATAAATAAATGAAATATATCAGAAACGTCCGGCAAACGTTTTAAAGCTAGTATTGATACGGTCGGCACAATCCCTCCAGCCAATCAAAAACGTCGTCAGTCGACCTGCATTCATTCGGTGGAGGTGAAAGCTTCGGTCTTTTTCCTTAAAGCATTACCAACTTTCAGCATTAATATCTCGACGACTACGCACAATTATTAAATATGCGTTGGTAGTTAGAAAGTTTAAATCACATTCTTTAGAGAAAGAGTTTTGTTTGTGAATTTTAGCGATAGATTTTGGAAATATTCTGCCTCAAAAATGGTATCCCGTAACGATAAAGACCGAGGTTGTACCCTCGATGAAAATATAAAAGTGAGGCTATGACGTCATCCCGACTGATTCTATTCGCACCAATAATGTTTGCTACTATGTTGGGTCAATTCCATAACTTATGAGCATGGAGAACGAAATAAACGGAATTTCTCAGGAAAAGCAATACCATTCAAGTTGCAAGCTGAACAGATCGACATAAATTGATTTCCACAACAAGAACACTCCATAATTTCTGAACAAAGGCGGTCACGTGACTTGAGAAAAATTCGTAATCAAAGGCGATCACGTGATAGTCACGTGGCGGTAACTCTATTTTTGAACGAGACCTGGTCACGTGATCTGCAATAACAATGGCGACGAAATGGAGTGGAAATAGGGGGTTGTTGAGTTTCGAAAGGTTATACTCTTCCAGCAGGCCGATTTGAAATGAAATTTTTGGTCAGGTATGACAAAAAATGATTTATTGATCTATACCCTACAGTGTTTTGCCGAGTGATTGGATATGATACACAAAAACAAAGCTTCGCTACTTGTACCAAACTTTCCGCTGTTTTCGATATGCAATTATCTCTGATGTAAATAGCGAAAAATCATAATATCAAAGAGCGTATTTACGTCAGAGAAGACTCGGATTACTAGCCTAGCTATTTCTCTCGATAATTATTTTCCTTTGGCGTTTAAAAAGCTCTCATTAAACGAAACTTATCCTTGTTCTAATTTAATTTGAAGTGGGTAAATAAAGCTGGAACAAAACTACGGAAAACAACACTAATTTAGCCAATTTTCAACTGAAACCAGGGAATCTGACCTAGAAAGATTTTGATTGGCTAAAATTGGAATCATGTACATGTAGGGAAATACCCAGATTTTGTACATGGATCCCGGTTCTAGTTTCACACTTCCTCTTTCGTCGATAACACTAATCGGGGTTTATGGACGAATAGTTCAGTGTTTACGTTAAATTTTGGAATTTTGTGAGTATTTGTATGATCAAATAGAGGATTAAGGGTGTTATTGTGATTTATTCGTTATGTATGAAGCCATACGTGGAATTGTCATTAGTTTTCGTGGATAAATTGGTTCATACTTTATTTCTCATTCTGATATTGATCTTTATTCTGAATTTTCCATTTTCACTTTTGATAATGATATCCATTTACATTTACCTTAATTTTAGACTCAACTTTGATAGAAGACATTTAGATATTGTGGTAAACAAATATAATGAGAACATTCTCTTCTTTTCTCGCAATGTTTTCCATATGTGTTTTCAGTTATCGTCTTTGTAAATTTGACGATTTTTAGGAATAAAGTTTGTTACTGACTTAAAATGTCAAAGAGAAAGGAATATAGATTTGACGTGCCACAGTGATAAACACAACATTGTTCAAAGGCTATGATAATATGATAGAGTATGCAAAAGAAAACATTGTGGTAAAAGGAGAAAATGCTTGGTTTTCTTACGTATTGACAGAACCAACAAAATTAATGCTTACAGTACTATATAGGAAATCTGCATGTCAGTAAAGCCTAGAAACCATTGAAAGAAAAGGAGAAAATTCTTATCAGTGCCTTCTTCTTTCCTGTATTAAAAGTTTTCTAAACCCATATCTAGTTCGGCCATTACTTTAGAATACTCGTAATGTGGCCATTTTGAAAGTCATACAACATCGGAATCTTCCGAGCGTCATCGTTACGTATCAAAACTTATTCGGGTTGCATTCATAAACATTTGGCGACATGGCAGGAATAATTCAGACGCCTTGCAAATCTCATTAGGGGTAGACTACCTTAAAAGGAGTGACTGTTTGATAATTGGTTAAAGTCTTTACTCTTTCCTAAACAAAACTATTGCACTCACAGAAGGAAGAATGATGAGAGAAAAGGAAAGTGTCTTATTTAAACAATGATTCCAATGTTATATACATTTTATATTGGCGTCATCTACTCTGTCTGTCCGTCCATCCATCTGTCCGTCTGTCCGTCCGTCTGTCAGTATGTCTGTCCACTTTTCTTGTGAGAGCAACTCCTCTTAAGGGTTCTGGCTGGATCTTTTTGAAACTTGGTCAATGTTATCACCTCAATTGGTAGATGTGCATGAAGGATTGATTTTATGGTTCATTGATTTCTGCCTGAGTTATGCCCCCTTAAAACTTAGTTTCTGAGAGTGATGGCTTATATTGTGACCATGGCACGCTTGTTTTTCTTGATGGAAATATTGTGAAAAATGAAGAAAATGCTTGTCACAAGCTGTTCCATCCTTCATTTACTGCAATGTTTTCCATAATGTTTATCTTGTAGGGGCATCAATTTTAAAGGGCGAACATGTGAGAATTGGTGTGGCATTTGCTTCTGCAGATGACAAATGGATGATACTATTATAGGTAAAAAATGTGAAAATATGGCATATAAAACATTAAGACAAAAGGAGAAGATGCTGACTATCAGAATTTTCTTCTTTTGTCAAAATGTTTTCCCCGGCCTGTTTCCCCAAGCCTCTTCAATTAGGGATGTTAAAATCAGGTCTTGTTTTGGAATGGATAAAGACAATTCAAAATAAAGCTTTGCATCCATGATTAAAGATGAGATTAGAACTTGTTTGTCATGTCTGCAACAGTTTCACAAGTGGGCAATATTGGAATGTGACTCTGGTCCGGGTAGACAGGAGAAAGATGTAGGTCAAATTTTAACCGTTTCCTAGATGGCAAAAAATTTGACTCGGATTTAATTTAAAATATGGCACAGATGACGAAATGGATGTAATTTAAGGTTTACGAACTGAGAATGGAATGCAGAGCTAGAGGCAAAACTTGAAAAGTGCCAGTAATTCCTAAACTGTGTTACATTTCCATTCCAAATACAAACATAAGCTTTTTGTATGGTTTAGAATTGTGAATTAATGCATACTTATGTGAATATTTGACAAAAATGTTCAAAATTACCTCCCTTGCATATGAATATAGATGCATTTCGTATGGCTAGAAAGTGTTGTTTTCATTCTCAGTTGGTAAACCTTAAGATAAGATTTTTGTAAAATATAGCTCAGAAAATATTGAGGCAAAAGGAGAAACTGCTGGTTATCGGCATTTTCTTCTTTTGTCTCAATGTTTTCCCAATCAATTTACATTAGAGTTGTCAAAACCAGGTCTTATTTGGGAAAAAGTTAAAAATTTAAAAGTAGGTTATCTGATTTTTTTGTCCAACTTTTTTTGACCTCAGTTAACACTTCACAATGCTGCTAATCGATTTTCCCTAAAATACGGTGAATTGTTTTTAAAATCTTGAGAATTTTAAATTGATGATCACCATGGTTGAGAGGTAGAGTGTCAGCTTCATGATCAATAGGTTCCGAGTTCGATCCCGTGTAACAGAGGTTGTTCTTGGCTTCTCATTGGCCTACACATTTGGTGCGAGCACTGGTGTTTTCCAGGAAGCAGAATTGAGACTTAACCCTTTCCTGAACGGCAAAATTTTAGAGTAATCTACTGCAAAAGCTGTCAAAAATGACGAAATGGATGTTTTTAAAGATAGGATTTGTGTAAAATATGGTACAGAAAATATTGAGACAAAAGGAGAAACTGCTGGTTATCAGCAGTTTCTTCTTTTGTTTCAATATTTTCCCAAACCTTTTCTATTAGGGACATCAAAACCAGGTCTTGTTTGGGAAAGGGTTAAGAGGGAAATAAATTAGCTTATAGATTTCGTCTCAATCAATGTAGAATTTAACTAAGTTTAAAACAAACCTTGAGGGAAAAGAAAATCATAATATAAAGCCTTTCATAGAAAACAGGATTTGATAATTATGTCTAAAGAATGGTGTGTTGGCCATGTCAAACAAATTATAGTAATGAGCATTTATTTAAACGTTTTTAGCTCGACTTTTCGAAGAAAATGAGAGCTTATACTGTCACCTGGGCGTCGGCGTCGGCATTGGCGTTGGTGTCGGCGTTGGCGTTGCAACCAAGGTTAAAGTTTTTTCAAACATCAATAACTTCCATACTATCAAACAGATTCAACCCAAACTTGGTATACTTATTCACCATCCCCGCCACAAAAGAAGCAGAGACTTCAGATAAGTCTCTGTACTTCAAATGTACCTCTGATATACTTATAAAGTACTTCAAGTCATGAAGGTCTGCTTCACCTGAAGTCCCAGAGGCTTCAATTAGGCTTCCAAAATATACTTCTGTTTAAGCTCAGGGACTTCAAGTGAGCTGCTCTATCACAATGGGAACTTCTTCAGAAGTACCAAGTACTTTAAATGTACTTCAGAAACTTAAATTATTGTATATGGGACTTCTTAAGAAGTACAAAGTACTTTAAATGTACTTCATAAACTTAAATTATTATATATGGGACTTCTTAAGAAGTACCAAGTACTTTAAATGTACTTCAGAAACTTAAAGTATTGTAGGTAGGACTTCTTAAGAAGTACTGAGTACTTTAAATGTACTTCAGAAACTAAACTTACTGTAGGTGGGACTTTTTTAGAAGTACCAAGTAATTTAATTGTACCTAGGAATATACTCCCAGTCTAATTTCAGTCCAGTTCCAGTCTATTATATGAGGTCACTTCCTCTTTAGAAAATTGGAGGGAATTTTACTTGTCTGACATTTTTTCAAAGAAAATGTTTATGAGCAGAATTTCCAACTGGACACTGATGGATTATCATGATATTAAGGGATTCACTTAATGGAAAGACCAAGTAGATATCTAAGGCAACTTTGGTGAGTGTTCTTCTGACTAAATTTAACAAATTTAAAAGTTCTATTGTTTACCATTCCCCACCCACATATTGCAATCATTTGTTGTACATCATATGGTAAAGCATCTTTGAAGCACCACCTTGAGCACTGATGAAAAATATGCTTTGAATGTACTTCAGTAGTACTTCCTGTGAAGCTTTTATGATATGCTTCAAATGTACTTCAGAGTGTGTACTTTAGTTGTACTTCTGCCTAATTAGCATATTTCAGACGCGCTTCAAAAGAAGTATGGGACTTTAGTTGTACTTCGCAGTACATTTGAAGCATAATTAGCATATTTCAGACGCGCTTCAATAGAACTTTAGCTGTATATTTAAATATGTACATTTCTGATAAAAAGCTAAAGTACAGAAGAAGTATGTGCTTCTATTGTACCTCACTTATACTCTAACAGAGGACTTCATTTGTACTTTCAATATACTTTAAAGATACTGAATTTATGGCTGGGATCACACCCTCTACCTTACTATTAGGGCCCATGACCCTGGCTCCACTATATTTGGAGTTATGCCCCCTTTATACTCAGCAACTTAGAAAGTCGAGCGCGCTGTCTTCGGATAGCTCTTGTTTTCTTTTTTCCTCTAAATGCATCTGATTCCTATAACAGATTCTCTTTGCAAAGTTTTGTGTTTTGCCTTGTCTGTTGGTAGTAAATACACAGGAAATAAGTCTAAAGTAAAAAAGAAAAGAACATCCAATGTTGAAGAAATTTTCACATTTTTCCCAATTTGCCTAGTTTCAGGCCTATTAAAATACTATGAGAAAAAAAACTGCTTTTACAATAGTTTAACATTAAAACATCTTTTCAATTATATCATTGAGGTGTAATGTGCAAGTTTAGTTAATGATCAACTTATTAACTTCCTTATTTGATATTTTCAAAGAAATAACTCACAAAATGTACACATGTAATTTGATACTGATTCAACAAAGTAATTTTTTACACTATATTGATTTTCTAAAGAACAAAGTGAAGATCCAATTGTAATTTTACTTCAAAAACCTTGTAACTGCATCTTGTTTTAAGTTGCAGTTATGAGGTTTTAGAAGACAAGTAACGCAATGTTAATGACTGCAAATTCGTGCTTACTTCAAAAAGGAACTTAAAATTCCGATGTGCAGGTGTGGGGACTCATAGGTGCATGTGTGTGCAAGGTGAATATTGCTGCTTATCAACAAAAAACCTTGTAACTGCTGATTAAAACAAGCTACAGTTACGAGGTTTTTGTTGAAAAACGAAAATATATACCCCCCGCAGACTATGCATGGCTACTTCTTAGTACTAATGAATGCATTAACGAATTTAACTCTATTCCATATGACAAAAATTTGACTGTTCCAATATGAAAGATGTTGCAGAAAAGTGAGATAACGATATCAATGTAACTAAAGGTAAGAATTGTGAATGATAAAGCACAGAAAACATTAAGGAAAAAGGAGAAAATGCTGATCAGCAGCATTTTCTTCCTTTTGCCTCTATGTTTTCCCTAGCCTGTTTGATTAGAGATGTTGAAAACATGTCTTGTTTCGGAAAGGGTTAGATCGACTGACCTAACTAGAACATGGAATAGGACTTATAGAAAAGATTGAAATAAAGGTAATCATTATATTCTCTCTTTTCCCCACATTCTATTATACATTAATTCTTTTATGCCTCAATATCCACAAAAGGTTTCATACAGTTTTCACCCTGCTTGTCTTCTTGTCTGCAGAAAACTTGAAGACTTGCCACAACTTTCAAACAGTAAGTGAATTAATGGTAGAACTTTGCTAACAAGGTCATGGTCAAATATCAAGGCCACTTATAGTGTATTTAGCCCTTTCCCAAACAGCAAAATTTAAGGGTGATCCACTTAAAAAACTGCCACAAATGACAAAACGGAAGTTATTAAAGATAGGCTTTGTGTAAATTATGGCATAGAAAATATTGAGACAAAAGGAGAAACTGCTGGTTATCAGCAGTTTCTTCTTTTGTTTCAATGTTTTCCCAAGCCTGTTCTCTTAGGGACGTCAAAACCAGGTCTTGTTTGGGAAAGGGTTAAAAAGAATGCCTTCACTGGGAGATTTATGTTTTGCAAACATATCTTGATTTACAGGTATATGTAGAAATTGTTTAAAAGTCAACAAAATAATAGCTTTATAAATAATTGCACACATTCTAGCGATATTTTTACCAATAAAATGCACAAGTCATTATTTGATACAATACAAAATAAAATGTTGATTGCATCGAGTTAATACAGTCATTTTTAGCTCGACTTTTCGAAGAAAATGAGAGCTTATACTGTCAGCCTGGCGTCGGGGTCGGCGTTGGCCTTGCAACAAAGGTTAAAGTTTTTTTCAAACATCAATAACTTCCATACTATCAAAGGGATTCAACCCAAACTTGGAATACTTATTCACCATCACACCCTCTACCTTACTATCAGGGCCCATGACCCTGGCTCCACTATATTTGGAGTTATGCCCCCTTTATACTAAGCAACTTAGAAAGTCGAGCGCGCTGTCTTTGGACAGCTCTTGTTGATTTAAAGCATAAATTTCAAAGACTATATATTTGCAAGAAGCAATAGACATGAGCGTACAGAAGACCAACACAAGATTTAATCTTGAAGTGACATTTATGATAAGACAAAATAGTCATTGAGAAAAAAATGTGATAGAGAATTGAAATTTACAGCTGGGGTGAAAATCGTGTTGTCTGCATGTAATTGGAATAAGTTAATAACATTTTGTAACTGATTGTGCAACCAATCATGCAGTTAATTATTGCTAAATTGAGCATTCCTATGATATACTGATTTTGAGATATGCTTACAAAAGAAATAAATGAAATCATTTTAGTATTAATAATTGTAATAAAAGCTAAAAATAAGCTCAAGGTATATATTATATTTACATCCTGATTTTGGATTTAAGGCAGGCCAGCATTTAATTATTTTTCTGTTAAAATAATTATAAGACATTATTAGTCTAAACCACAAATTTTCCATTATATGTCTGCTCATATCATTCTCCTCAACCAGAGAGCTAGCAACTTCAAACTTGGTACACCTAAAGATCACAATGTGGTGAAGTGTCATGTACAAGAAAGATTACTCCAACACACCCACTTTTGAGTTATTGCCCTTTCTTGTTTTTACCTTTACATTTTTGTCTGGAACATATAAATCTCCTAAACTGTATAATGCTACCAACTCCATCTTTGTACACTTACAGATCACTATTTGGAAAATTGTCATGTTCAAGAAAAGGTACTCTGCCATACCCATATTTTGAGTTAATGCCCTTTCTGTTTTTTCAGTCGGAACATATTATCTCCAAAACAGTACATGTTACCACCAACAAACTAAACACACCTATGAATCACATTATGGCGAAGTGTCATGTAGATTTCTCTGCCATACCCACCTTTTGAGTTATTGCCCTTTGTTGGCTTTACATTTACATTATTGTCTGGAAAATATCTCCTAAACTGTTCATGGTACAAACATCAAACTTTATAACTTAAAGATCACTATTTTGAAAACTGTCATGTACAAAAAAGGGTACTCTTCCATGTCCATATTTTGAGTTATTGCCCTTTGGGTTTTCGCCTTTACATTTTTGTCGAAACCTATCTCCAAAAAAGTACACACTACCAACTTGAATTTTTGTGCACTTATAGATCACTATTTGGAAACTGTTCATGTACAAGAAAGGGTACACTGCCATGTCCATATTTTGAGTTATTGCCCTTTGTGTTTTTCATCTTTACAGTTTTGTCAGGAACATATCTCCAGAATGGTACATGCTACCAACTTCAAACTTTTTACACTTATAGGTCACTATTTATAAAATGGCTATATACAAGAAATGGTACTCTGCATTGCCCACATTATGAGTTATTGCCCTTTGTCTATTTCAATTTTGCATTTCTGTCGGCACATATCTCCAAAATGGCACATGCTACCAACTTTAAACTTTGTACATTTAAAGGTTACTTTGTGCAGAAGTGTCATGTACAAGAACTGCGAAGTCCTTGCCGTCACTTTAAGTTATTGCCCTTTGTTGTTTAAGTTATTGCCCTTTGTTGTTTAAGTTATTGCCCTTTGTTGTTTAAGTTATTGCCCTTTGTTGTTTCTACCTTTAACATTTTCGTTTTGCCATATCTCCTAAACAGTATATATATAGCAAATTCAAACTTAATGAATTTGGAGGTAAACCATAAACAAGACTTTTTTATTCCCATGGGGGACTCCTGTGTTGCATCATGTAATATGACTAATCTGACCAATATTAATCCAATCTTATTTTAGATTATTGTAAAAAAAAGTAGACTGACATTAAAATGCAACCAAAAGTTTGCATATGTATGCCTCTTTTCGTCCTAAAATTGCTTGATCTTTATTTTTATTTATTTATAAATGTGAAGTAAATAGTTCAGTAACAAGGAAGTTTAGAACATGTTTACGAATCAGATAACCTTAAACCTTTTTAAACTGTCAGCAAAGAAAAATAGACTCATACAATTTGAAGGCTGCTGTAAACAACAAAATGAATATTGATAGATTTTGCGCACAAATTATGTGGCATAAAAAAAAAGAGTGCAAAAGGAGAAAATTAATGCCATGGTTATCAGCATTTTGTTTATTTGCTCAAATTGTTTTCCCAATTCTTTTTATCACCGATGTCAAAGTCAGGTCTTGTATAGGAAAGGATTTAAGATATTCAATAGTACCTAGACCTGTATGGAAATAGCAATACAATTTTTTAGCTTCTGTTTTGAATCAATAAATCTGGATTCTTATGGGACTACCTGGAAAGTTATGTATATTATTACCGGTAATTAACTTAATGCTTTCCAAAATAAGACCTGGTTTTGACAACCCGAACAATAAAGGCTGGGAAAATATTGAGACAAAAGAAGAAAATGCGGATAATCAGTATTTGCTTCTATTGTCTCAATATTGTCTGATCTATAATGTGCATAATTTCCCTCTTTTGATATTTTTTTTGTTGTCTGTAAAGCCTCTCTTACAACCCGTCGTGCGTATTGTACGTTTTAAAACTCTGCAAAATCACACGATTTATAAAAACGCACAACAGGTTGTAAGAGCGACATTTTACATTCAAAGCAGGTCAAAAGTATGAATCTCTTTTGAGAAAAGTAGGCATTCTTTGTGAATTTTCTAGAATTTCAGTATAATATTCCCTGCGTCACACGCACGTCTGTCGTACGTGATCGGTACTTCTGTCTTGCATACTCCTGGCGTTCTAAAAGACGCAAAATGGTCGTAGCAAAGAATTGTCTGGTCAATTCTTTGCTGCGTGCAGTCTTCGTCATGGATGCGTCCACCAAAATCGTATGTTGCACGTGCTTGCATCGCACGACTAAACATACATTGTAGACACAGACCACACGCAGGAGCACATACGACCGGTTTTAAGAGAGGCTTAAAAATTTGACAGGTTCAAAGTTTTGCCGTCTTGTAATATGTTAATGCCTTTCTATTGCTAGTATAGGTTTAACCCTTTCCCAAACAAGACCTGGTTTTGACGTCCCTAATAGAAAGGCTTTGGAAACAACGAAACACTGAGACAAAAGAAGAAACTGCTGACATCAAGCAGTTTCTCCTTCTGTCTCAATAGTTTCTATCCCATATTTTACATTGTAAATTCTATCTTTAATAACCTTCATTTTGTCATTTGTGGCAGTTTTTGAAGTGGATCACCCTAAAATTGTGTTGTTTGGTAACAGGTTTAGTTACATTTAGTACTAGTGATATGTATGTTAATAATTCTACCAAACTAGGCTCAAAAGTGCAAATTAAGTGCACTTAAACCATCCTTTAGATTATTTTTGTTACACAAGCATGCATTGGTGCACAAAGGTATAAACTCTTCCTGAATCTCTTTTTGCTTTCAATTGGTTATTTAAAACTCCAACCTCTTTCTAATACATTTTTCCAAACAGCAAAACTTTGACTGTTCCCATTCCAATGCTGTTGCATACAGATGACATTTATATCAGGCCCGTAGGAACAGGGGGGAAAGGGGGGCTTAGCCCCCCCCCCCAATATTGGCCAAAAATACCGAATTTTCTTAATTTTACACAGAAAATTTTGGGAAAAATCCCAATTAGCCCCCCAATATTCAGGACAAGGGCTTTAATAAGCCCCCAATATGAAATTGCTTCCTACGGGCCTTTATATGTATTGAATTATGGAATTTAGATACAATGTAGTACAATAAATATTAAGGCAAATGAAGAGAATGCTGGTTTTCAGTATTTTCTTCTTTTGCCTCTGCAATGCTTTCTTGAGATTTATCTTTCAGATACATAAAAACCTAACTTTCTTGCTTTAGAATGGACATAAAGATGGTTTGGGAAAACATTTAGAGAAAAGAAGATATTGCAGATAATAAACTGAAAACTTTCTCATTTTCCGTCACTATTTTCTGTGCTCTGACATGCACACTTTCTCCTTTTGTTATTAATTATTTTGTCATCTGCAAGTACTTCTTAGAAATGACCAAACGCCAATCGACAGATCGCTCCGCCCAACATAGAATTTAAGACAAACAATGGGTATGTGATCGTTAATAGGGAACGATTTTATCCAGTTAATCGTGATGTAAATTGGGACAAACAAAATAATATTTCGTAGGTGTTGTTATAAAATCTCGTAACTACGGCTTGATTTAAGCCGTAGTTACGAGATTTTATAACAACACCGACGGTTTATCAAAACATAACGGTAAACCAAGTCTATTGTTTGCACAAAATTCTTTGCCATTGCATGTCGATTGTTTTGATTGTCAGTCGATAAATCGATACAATAACACATGCAATGAAGAACAATAATAATTCGATGGCTCAGCGCGAAACGGTTGTAACTGCCTATATGTTTATAGGCAGTTACAACCGTTTCGCGCTGAGCCATCGAATTGGGGCATGTCATTTTTAGCTCACCTGAGCACGAAGTGCTCAAGGTGAGCTATTGTGGTCGCTTTTTGTCCGTCGGCGTCCGTCTGTCTGTCTGTCTGTCCGTCTGTCTGTCCGTCTGTCTGTTCACATTTTGTTGTTACCACTCTAGCACCCACAAATATTGACCAATCTTAACCAAACTTGGTCAAAACATGTATGACCATAAGATCTCGGATGAGTTCGATTTTGAGTCAGATCGGACCAGGAAGTCCAGAGTTATGTGCCCTTGAACGTCAAAAATGGCTAGTTTTGACTTTGTTACCACTCTAGTATCTACAAATATTGACCAATCTTAACCAAACTTGGTCAAAACATGTATGACCATAAGTTCTTGGATGAGTTTGATTTTGGGTCAGATCGGATCAGGAAGTCGGGAGTTATGCGCCCTTGAATATCAAAAAATTCTAGTTTTGACTTTGTTACCACTGTAGCATCTACAAATATTGACTAATCTTAACTAAACTTGGTCAAAACATGTTTGATGATAAGTTCTTGGATGAGTTCGATTTTAGGTCAGATCGGATCAGGAAGTGCGGAGTTATGCGCCCTTGAATATCAAAAATCGCTAGTTTTGACTTTGTTACCACTCTAGCATATTTAAATATTGACCAATCTTGACCAAACTTAGTCAAAACATGTATGACAATAAGCTCTTGGCTGAGTTCGATTTTGGGTCAGATCGGATCAGGAAGTCAGGAGTTATGCACCCTTGAATATCAAAAATAGCTAGTTTCGACTTTGTTACCACTCTAGCATCTACAAATATTGACCAATCAAAACAAAAGTTGGCTAGAATTTTGGTAACCATACAATAATGAATGAGTTTGATTTTCAGTGTCATCGAAGTAGGGAGTCTGGAGTTATGTGCCCTTGAATTTGACAAATTTGCTGTTTTCGACTTTTTTTACACTTTAGCATCTACATTTATTGACCAATCAAGACAAAACTTGGCAACAATGTTGGTAACCATAAGATGCTGAATGAGTTTAAATTTTCAGCTTGATCGGACGAGAAAAACCAAAGTCATTGGCCCTTGAATTTCACAAAATTGCCATTTTCGACTTTATTTTCACTCTAAAAAACACAAATATTGACCAGTCAAGACTCAACTTTGTCACAATGTTGGTGACCATGAGATCTTGTATGATTTCATTTTTCATATTGATCTGACTAGAAAAACCAGAGTTGTGTGCCCTTGATGGTGACAAAATTGCCGATTTCGTTTTTGATTTCACTCAAACAGCAATAAATATTGACCAATCAAAAAACAACTTGGACATAAGGTTGATGAGAATATCTTTATCAGAACAGAGTTATGTGCCCTGGATTATGACAAAATTGATGTTTGTTTATCGACTTGGTTTTCACTTTAACAGCCACAAATATTGATCATTAAAGATTAAGAATGCTGTTTTCAGCTGGATCATAATCTCGCATCTTAAGTTTCATGTTCTTGTCTCAGAGATACCTAGGTCATGTAAAAGGTGGGTCTTGTTCTGCATGGAGAAAGTTCATACTTCTATCAGGTGAGCGATCCAGGGCCATCTTGGCCCTCTTGTTCTGATCGTCCATTGGCTAATCAATGTTTTTGATTGACAGTCGGCGTTTGGTCAATTAGACTTATAGTCTAAGATTATGCTTTTTGAGAAAGGGTTATGTAATTAGCTTTAGATTACTATCTGCTTTAATTGTCAGTTACTGGTTAGCAATACTAATTGTTTTTATCTGCGTTGTCAAAAACTTGTTAACCATACAGTTTTTGTCTAAACCAGGAAGTCAGCTATGTAAAAAAGCCTTTTCTACCCTTTACCACAACAAAAATAGCATAAATTATTAATAACCAAATTGAATTCAATTGCAGACAAAATGATTTATCTCATTGATATGAAAGTTGCTTATAATGTTTTCTCATAGTTACATGGGTGAAAATATGACATTAACATTAACAGACTATATATCTCAAAATCTTGAAGCCTCTTTTGTAGCTGTATACAGTGAAATATGTCTTTGAACAAAAACAATACATGATTATTTGGTATAGTGAATTACTGTGTAATTTGGTCCAGGTATTTTTTCAGGCCGGTAAGGAAATGACGTAATTATGAATTTCCAGTGTTATTTTTCTTTTTCAGGTTCTAAACAGGAAATTCATAGAAGGAAGACAGCAGTTAATAAATGGACAGAAGATTGCGGGTTTAGCCGTTCCAACTGAGTGAGTGGTATTTTTATCAAAGCATAGGATTAAAATCTGCACATGCTTTAGATAAAAATTCCTGACAGTCTTAAGTTATTGGCAAGAAGAAGGTTTAGGAAAATTCAGAAAAGATGAGACAAAATTGATATATGTTGAAAAAATTATCTGAATAAAAAGCCAAATATTGCAACTGTAGGAAAAACATGACCATGAAACCATAAGAATCTCGGTGAATTATATATACAGGAAAACGGAATCCTTAGAAATCATAAATACCATATTTATATTGGACTATTATTACAGATCTAGAAAATACATTGATCGTTCAAAATAAGTGCTGGAGTCTTGAGGTAACAAGGAATATTGGAGAAATAAAAAAACAACAATCTGGTGTCAACAACCTTAGAGAAACATCATTATATCATTATAAAGCCATATAAAGAAGACACTAGTGGTTGGAGAAAAGTTTCATCACATAAATACCAATCTCAAAAACAGCAAAGTACAGATGAAAATTAGACGGTTCTAATTGCAAGTGACTCTTCCACTGAGCTTGTAGATCATAGAATTTTTTTTGACATTTTGATACACTGGTCCAAGTGGACTCAGATGTCAAATATCAACAAATATGTATCTGTCGTACCACCAGTAGCGCAGGAGTTTAATTCAAACACACAAATGATTTATGAAGAAGTGAGTGTTTTGAAGAGTGACTGCCAAGACTTAATGAAGCTGGATCTTAAAAAGTTTACGAAAATTTTTGATGATTGTGTATATTTTATTAATATTTTTGATGGCCTACAACTTTGATCCACTGGACAGTTACCAGTCAGGCAGACAATATGGAAGCTCTGACAGTTCCTCACCTTTTACCTCAGGTAATTTATTTTTTGTTTATTTTGATACTTAAATTGTTTTCTGTAGCACAACTCAAAAGGTATGCAAGGTACACTCATGACAGGCCCGTAGGAACAGGGTGGGGGGGGGGGGGATCAAGCCTCCCAATGTTGGCCAAAAATGCTGAATTTTCTTAATTTTACACTGAAAATTTTGGGAAAATCCAAATTAGCCCCCCCCCCCCAATAATCAGGACAAGGGCTTTAGCCTCCCCCCATATGAAATTGCTTCCTACAGGCCTGCATGAAACTTCATAGCTGACTGCTCAGCTGAATAGATTTCAATTAATTATCAGGAAAAAAGCTGTGCACAAACCAGTTACTGTGCCAATAATCTATATGGAGTTAGAGCCCTCTGTAATGATTCATTTTCATATTTGATAGATACTATTGCACCGTTCGACTGCTTTAATTTTATGTTCAGGGAGCTATGTCACAGCCCTAGTGTCGTCCTCGCGTCGCTTCTTCACTTGAAAAACTTTAACCTGGTCTATATCACAGACACTAATAGAGATACAGCCTTGATATTTCACACATGGGTACTTCTGGCCAATACTTTTTATTTGGGACCATGACCTTTGACCTAGTGACCTTGACCTTTGAGTTTGACCTATTGTAAAAAATAGATTTAACCTTGCCTATACCTCATGCACTATTACAGATGGAGCCTTGATATGTCACATATGGATACCTCATTCCATGACTTTGACCTTGAGATGATGACCTTTGACCCAGTGACCTTGACCTTTGACCCCTTTTAAAGCAGCAAGCTCTCATATAGGCGAGCTTTGTTGTCTGCTGACAACACTGTCAGATAGCGACATCAAAGTTTGGTCCATAAGGAGGACTACATGTTTAACAAACTTGTTAAATCAATGTTAACCCTTTCCCAAATGGCAAAATTTAAGGGTGACCCCAGAGCTCCAGATAGGATGCGTATTTGCGTAAAATACGCATTGAATCGGTCGGCACAATTCTTTCAGCCAGTCAAAAACGTCGTCAGCGGACCTGCACTCATTCAATGGAGGTGATTTTTAGCTTCGGTCTTTTTCGTTGAAGCATAACCAACTTTCAGCATTAATATCTCGACGACTACGCCTGATTTTTAAAAAATGCGTTGGTCAGAGCTTCAGATTTATTTGAAGAGTGGTGGGTCGAAATGACCCATGGCAGGGAAATTGATGGGCCATTTTTGGAAATGATGGGCCATAGCAATAAAAATAAACATAGTGATATAAAAAAAAATGTAAAAGCATGGGCCGCTTGGCCCCTGGAGTTGAAAAGTGATGGGCCATATTTGCAAATAGTGTGTCAAATGGCCCGGGCCCACTGTAAATCTGAAGCTCTGGTTGGTAGTTAGAAAGTTTAAATCACATTCTTTAAAGAAAGAGTTTTGTTTATGAATTTTAACGATGGATTTTTGAAATAATCTGCCTCAAAGTTGGTATCCTGTAACGATAAAGACCGAGGTTGTACCCTCGATGAAAAAATGAAAGTGAGGCTATGACGTCATCCCGACTGATTCTATTGATTTGGTCTGAATACGCATTAACTTTTATAATAATGCGTACAAATACGCATTCAAAATACTGAAAACGCATTTGATAATTGCCAGTTAGCGTATCAAGATCGGAAAATGTCGAGAAAAAACATACACTAGGAAATTCAAACAATTAACACAAACTTTTTGTCTATAAAAAATAGGTTACGGCAGTCAGCTATCCGATATCTATTACGACTTTAATCAGCCAATCACATTCTTGAATAATTGGGGAATACCAATTACATCACCACTGTGACCAGCCGAGCGGCAATCGGCTATTCCGTAGATCTACTGAATGATGCCGAGTGTTGCGTTTGTATTTCAATAAATCGGTTATCTCCGTGAAAGCAAATCGTTACTCGATTTAACAGACCATCCGTAAATCGGAAATGACAACTCGAAGGTGTTTGTTTTCTTTTCAAACCGGCAAACGAGTAAATCTACTGCTGAGCAGATTGTAACTTTAGGCGAATTTTGCCGATATTCTTTCTGAAGTGGCCCTACAGGCAAAGATAGCACACGATGGTAATCTTGTTCAGAAAAAAAACTCGATGGTCGGAAACATACCGCGGTTAGATGTCCTCGAACGCGAAAATGGAAGTTGGTCGTTTAGGTCGGGTGTTCCTGTTTATTCTTTCCCGAACAAGAAAGTAAATAACCCCTGCCTCAAAAAATCATCTGGAAATACGCATTGGAAAAAATTTTGAGGGGTAAATACCCCTTGCCTCAAAAAATTATCTGGAGCTCTGGACCCACTTAAAAAGCTGCTGTAAAAGACAAAATTGATGTTAAAAAGGAAGGAATTTGTGTAAAATGTAGTGCAGAAAATATTGAGACAAAAGGAGAAACTGTTGGTTATCAGCAGTTTCTTCTTTTGTCTCAATGTTTTCCCAAACCTTTCCTATTATGAACATCAAAACCCCGTCTTGTTTGGGAAAGGGTTAATTCATCATGAATCATTGCTGAAAATCTTCAATAATTCTATAAAAAAAGCCACTGATTTGAAAGTGGTTTGCAGCAGAGAAGTTAAAAATATGCCATGTATTTGATGATGGGGTAGATCTAATAAAAATCATTTGATAAAAAGTTTCAACTACCAACCAAAATTTTGGTTGATAGTCATCAATAACCTTTTTATTAGGTAATGTTTAAAAGATGTACCATATCTAGCGTATTCCTGGTGTTTTTCTACCTTCATCACTTGAAATGTTTTTCAAATCCATCAAGCATTAACCCTTTCCCAAACGGCAAAATTTTAGGGTATTCCAATCTGAAAGCTGCTGCAGACGACTAAATTGATGTTGTCTAAGGTGCAATTTGTGAAAAATAGAGCTCAGAAAACATTGAGACAAAAGGAGAAACTGCTGGTTATCAGCAGTTTCTTCTTTTGTTTCAATGATTTCCCAAGCCTTTTCTATTAGGAACGTCAAAACAGGGGGCCTGTTTCATCAAAACATTTAAGACGTGTTCTTGACTTACCAACGACTTAAATATCGCTTATAACAACAATTGCATTACATAACTTTCGGTTGATTGGCGATACGTGATTGTTCCTCTAAACATGTGGTAAGACATCGGTAAGTCAAAAATATGTCTTAAATCTTTTGATGAAACTGACCCCAGGTCTTGTATGGGAAAGGGTTAACAGAAATATTGAAAAATATCAAAAATGATTCTCCTCCATGATGTTATAGGTCTATTTTGTAAAATATGTTAGATATTTTAAAAAGTGTTAAATACTCACTGCACTTTACGCTTGCCCGTACATGATATTCCAGGTAGCGACTATCGGGAGTTGTTTCAGAAGGAAGCGGGCTGGGATCTGGAATTTGTTCCTAAACGTTCAGACAAATATGATTGTCCAATATGTTTACTCGTGCTTCGCGAACCCGTTCAGACAGAGTGTGGACATAGGTTCTGTCGAGGGTGTATACATAAATGGCTCAGGTACGAAGTTTGAACCTTTAACCCATTTCCAAATAACAAAATTTTAGACTTTTGTTGTCCAAATTTAAAGCCATTGAAGTAAACAATTTAAATTATTGGTATTTAACCCGGTTATTCACACATATTGATGCTTTTGAATCCACACAAGATGAAGGCTTTGGAAAACATTGTGGGAAATGAAGAAATTGTGATAACTGACACAAGCAATTTCTTCAATGACAATGTTTTTGAGCTAGAAATAACTAGACATGTAAAACTCTCATTCACAGCAGTATTAACTGGTGAATGCTTTGGTTAATTGAATTCTTGTCAAAACAATTACATTCTTGGACTGAAGTTTCATCAATTTTATATGTTCATAATATAGGACTTTTTTATACCAATATGTCAAGTATTAACCTCGGTTTTGAGGCTCCTTAGAGAGAGAAAGAAAGAACAAAATGCTATCAATAAGCAGTTCTTCATTTCCCTTCAAAATGTCCTTTTCTATGATGTATAAAAATTCCATATTTATCAACATTCATGTTGTTTTCAGCAGCAGGTTTGAATTTAGACCATCCTAAATTTTGTTGTTTGGGAAAGGGTTTAGTTAATCAATCATTATTTATATAAATTGCATTACAGGGAATCAGACTCACGATGTCCTGTAGATAACCAACCATTGAGTGAAAACCAGTTGTTTCCTGACAACTTTGCTAAAAGAGAAATCCTTGCTTTAACTGTTAAATGTCCCAATTCAAACTCAGGCTGTGATCAAAGTATAGTCCTTAAACATATACAGGTAAGGAAAATCAGCATTTTTATGCTCCCCGAAAAAATTTCGGGGGAGCATATAGTCGCCACACTGTCCGTCCGTCCGTCCATGTGTCCGTGCGTCCGTCCATCCGTCCGTCCACAGCCATATCTCAGCAACCCTTGGACCAAATTCAATGAAACTTCACATGTGAACTCCCTGGGTCAATACCTAGAAACGTTTTTCTCTATTTGTAAATTTAAGGCTGCGTCATGGAAAAAGGGGCCTTAGTGTAAAAATTAGTTTTTCTCTTATTTCTCTTCATCTTATGGGCAGGATTTAATGAAATTTTGTGCTCATGTAATGAATAGGATGTTCTAGACCATATTCTATAAATAATGTGTGTACAAAAAAGCTGTCATGGGAAAAGGGGGCTTAATGTATGATAGTTTTTATTTTGTGACAAACACTTATTCGAGGAGCATAATCTGTCTGTGACGGCTCTTGTCTCCTTTTGCCTCAATATTTTCTGTGCTGCAAAGTATTTAAATCCTATCAGATTCTTTATTAGTCCCCTACCGGCGAAGCCGAAGGGGACTGTAGGTTTACACTCTGTCCGTCAGTCAGTCTGTCTGTCCGTCCGTCTGTCAGTCCGGTGAATTAGTTTTCCAGACTTTTTTCTAAACGGGGGTAGCTATTGAGCTGATTTTTGGTATGTAGACCCGCATTGATGAGTTACAGAACAAGTTTAAGTTTCGTTCCGGTCCAGTGATTTTTGAGGAAGATATGGATGCTGGACTTAGAAAATTTCTGGGAAATCACAGTTTTCCAGACTTTTTTTCTTAATTCTTGCAGCTATTGAGCTGATTTTTGGTATGTAGACCTGCATTGATGAGTTACAGAAGAAGTTTGAGTTTCGTTCCGGTCCAGTGATTTTTGAGGAAGATATGGATGCTGGACTTAGAAAATTACTGGGAAATTACTGTTTTCCAGACTTTTTTCCTAAACGCTTGCAGGTATTGAGCTGATTTTTGGTATATGAACACATATGGATGAGATACAGAACGAGTTTGAGTTTCGTTCTGCTCCAGTGATATTTGGGGAAGATACGGATGCTGGACTTAGAAAATTTCTGGGAAATCACAGTTTTCCAGACTTTTTTTCTTAATGCTTAGAGCTATTGAGCTGATTTTTGGTATGTAGACCCGCATTGATAAGTTACAGAACAAGGTGGAGTTTCGTTCCGGTTCAGTATTTTTGAGGAAGATACGGATGCCAGCAGCTGGACTTTGAAATTTTTTGGGCTTCTTTTTCTAAACACATATATACTGAACAAAAGTGAAAACGCTACACTGCAAGATTTCTTATTTCTGGAAGAGTATCGAACTAACAGCATGAAATATATTTTGAAGCTATTTCCCAGGCTTTCAGCAATCGTTTTGTCGAAATTTCATTGCCTTGTCTCCTTTAATGACAGAGTTATAGCCCGTAATGCGTTTAGAGCTAATTTCACCGAATGCCGCATATGCGCATGCGCAGAAGACGCTTCATTATTTTTTCGCAATTGGTCATACCCGGGTGGCCAGAAAAACACTTAAAATCTCACTTATCTCTTGCAGCAAGCTCTAAAATCTAGGTCTAATCTGGCAATTTTGCGAATTACCTCCCTTTGACATAAACAAATAGGGAATTTAAATTAGTTGGTATTCACAAAGTTATCATGGTTTTCGATTGGGATTTTTTGCAACACCATGCAGGACTTACAGGGGATTTTATAACCCTTTCTTCGACCTGGATTATTCCCAGATGTCCATGCAATAGCGATTTCAATTTCCTATGGAGATTACATAGTAAAAGTTTCAAGCTTTAGAACATAATGAAAATGCTGCTTTGCAAACATTATTTTCTAAACGCTGAAACAACATTATGCACGTTTCTTTACATTTCCTGGCTGGTAAGTTGTCAGACTACCATTTAGTGCAGTCTGGCATGGTTTGCATTCTTCTGCTTGGATTTCTGTAGGTTTAAATTATGTAAAATTTCCGTTCAAATTGCACGCCTGAAAAACGGACCCCTGTCACATTTAAAGGGTCCGTTTTTCATCCCCGTAATTAAGATCCTCAAAACGTTAAGTGCTTGGCACAACCAAGGGAATGAACAATGCGAAACATTTTCATTTGATTTTTTTACTTGTTGTATTTAGAAGAAATATAGCAAGCAAAGTAGGTGTAGCGTTTTCACTTTTGTTCAGTATATAAAGCCGGTAGGGGACTTGGTATTGTTTTGCAATACTTCAGAATGCTTGTTTATTCACATCTATGGTCTGCAGCAGCTTTCAACTTAGAGAAAACCCTGATTTTTAGCTTGCCCGGGACGATAGTTTCGGAAGAGCTATTGTCATATCCCTGGATGTCGGCGTCAGCGTCGGCGTCGGCTTCGGCGTCAGCGTCCGCAAAAACTTTAACCTGGCCCATATCTCATGCCCTGTTAGAGATACAGCCTTCATATTTCACCTGTGGTTACATCTAACAAAGACCTTTAATTTGAGACCATGACCATTGACCTTGTGACCTTGACCTTGGAGTTTGACCCACTTTTTGACCGTTTTAAAAAAACTTTAACCTGGCCTATATCTCATGCCATATTACACCTACAGCCTTCATATCTCACATGTGGACACCTCTCACCAAAACCTTTCATTTGAGACCATGACCTTTGACCTTGTGACCTTGACCTTGGAGTTTGACCTACTTTTAAAAAACTTAAACCTGGCCTATATCTCATGTCTTTTTACACCTACAGCCTTGATATTTCACATATGGACACCTCCTACCAACACCATTCACATTTGACCATGACCTTGGACCTTGTAACCTTGACCTTGGAGTTTGACCTACTTTTAAAAAACTTTAACTTGGCCTATAACTCATGTCCTTTTACACCTACAGCCTTGATATTTCACACATGGACACCTCCTACCAACATGGTTCACATTTGACCATGACCATGGACCTTGTGACCTTGACCTTGGAGTTTGACCCACTTTTAAAAGACTTTAACCTTGCCTATAGCTCATGTCCTTTTACACCTACAACCTTCATATTTCACATATGGACACCTTCCACCAAGACCTTACATATTTGACCATGACCTTGGACCTGGTGACCTTGAAGTTTGACCTACTTTTAAAAAACTTTATCCTGGCCTTTATTTCATGTCCTTTTACACCTACAGCCTCGATATTTCACACAATGACACCTCCTACCAACACTTTTCACATTTGACCATGACCTTGGACCTGGTGACCTTGACCTTGGAGTTTGACCTACTTTTAAAAAACTTTCACCTGGCCTATATCTCATGTCCTTTTGCACCTGCAGCCTTGATATTTCACATATGGACACCTACCAACACGGTTCACATTTGACGGTGACCTTGTACCTTGACCTTGGAGTTTGACCTACTTTTAAAAAACTTAAACTTGGCCTATAACTCATGTCCTTTTACACCTACAGCCTTGATATTTCACACACGGACACCTCATTCCAACACAGTTTACATTTGACCATGACTTGTGACCTTGACCATGGAGCTTGACCTACTTTTACAAATTTCATTTTGGGCCATGACCTTTTTACCTTGACCTAGGAAATGACTTTTCTTTGTGACAAGCTCTAGTTTGGGCGAGCTTTATTGTCCGCGGACAATTCTTGTTGCTGTTTGGGAAAGGTCAGGCTAATTAAATGGAATGTGTTGTACAGCTTGTTTATATGTCTGTCTGTTTATTTGCAACTCCTTGTTGATTCAGCTTCTCATACATTTTCACCCAGGTTTAAATCAGACTTGCTACAAAATATCATAATTTATGGTGTCTAGTTTTGTATTTCAGTTTTTGTAAAAAGAAAGCCTTTAATTTGATCACCTAGAAATATTGTTGTTTGGTAAAGAGTTTTAGGATGTGAAATCCTGTTTGCAGTAACCACCATGTTAAGGAAGGTTTTACAAAACATGTTTTGTAGTTTACTATTGGACATTCTCAACATCCAATCAAATGTGATAAAAATGGACAGGCTATTATACTTTTAATATATTAGAATATCACTGCTTTTCAACAAAAATCTCGTATCTGCAGATATGAGGTTTTTGTTGAAAAGTTACGATAAAAGTTCTTAGATTATAAGTTCCCAGTGACAGCAATTAACATTTTCATAAGAATAGATTTTTGACTTTTTCAGTTTGAAAGGTGCTGCAGACGACAAAATTGATAAAAATTGAAGATAGGATTTGATGTACAAAATAGCATGGAAAATATTGAGACAAAAGAAGCAAATGCTGATTATCAGCATTTGCTTCTTTGCCTCGATCAATGCTTTCCCATGCCTTCTCCATTGGGGACATTTAAACCTGGTCTTGTTTGGGAAAGGGTTAAGGAAGGTTTTTTAACCCATTACCAAACATTAACAAAATTCTGGGTTGGTCCAAATTCAAAGATGTTACAGACGACAATTTCAAGTGAATGAAATCTAAAATTTTCAGGTCTTTTGTGGTAGAAAATGGTGTCACTGTGCAGTAATAGGTTAATTAACATAGTTGTACAAATTTCTGCAATACAATTTCACTTATCATAACCAAAGAAAGTGCAGAGTACAGAACAATTTCAGACAAAAAGAAGAAAATGCTGGTTATTGGTATTCTTTTTTTTCCTGTCAATATTTTTACAAGACTTTTCTACTAAGGTGCATGAAGACCAGGGCCCCGTTTACTAACGAACTTACGATTATTTTTTGCGTAATTACTTGTAACAACAGCCCTGATTGGCCTAATCCGATTTTTCGTGCAATCAGATGCCTTGTTACACAGTTTACACAAAAACATGATCGTAAGATCGTTAGTTAAACGGGGCCCAGGCCTCGGTTTCTCGAAAAAACTTAAGTTTGTATCATTAGTACATGCTCAACTTCAAAGGAATATTCGATTTAAGTTCATGTGGATTTCGTGTGATTTGAGCACAATGCTCAGATTTGAGTCTGAGAACGTACTTAAGTTTTTTCGAGAAACCAGGGCCTGGTTTTGGCAAAGGTCAAAGTGGGTAGTTTGGTAAAGGGCTACATGGTTGTATGAATTTACAAATGATCATATGATAAGGAAGTTATTAGCTTTTTGGTAGTTTTGTAAAATAGACGAGCTGACCAGGAAGTGGGTTATTATATGACAGGGGTTCTAGTCTAGATAAACAAAGTACGGAGGTATTGCACTCATGTACCCTGAACTTATCTTGCAAAAATGCTCATTGAAATTTGTTTGCAGAGGTTTTTATCAGAATTTCAAATAATGTGTTTTACCCTGTACCATAAAATTGCAACTACTTTAATCTGGACAATCTCATGTGTATGATGTCTTGCATGTAATTCCTGTACTTTTCATTAGTCCATTGCATTACGTTTATGGGTATTTGACTATTTTGTTTTATTTTTAGAACTTATGATATGCAATGGTTATAGATGTTCCAGCTGCATGCTTCCTTTAAGTTGATTTTTTTGTAACTTTGGTTTGAAGCGTGCAAGCGTAGATATGATATCCAATGCTATTCAATTAGCTTAACAAGGAAGTGTACAGAATTCAGGACACAAATTTATATGATTGTGATCTTTTTGGAGTAAAAAATTCTCTTTCAATCTAATTGTCATGCGCTCAAGCTGCTTCATTTATGTTGTAGAATTTTTTAATTTTTTGTTTCAAGCTTACAAACCTAGATATGATATCCAATATTATTAATGTAGTTCACCCCTTGTGATATTCGCACAACTTCGGAATTATTTGGGGGACATCGAAAACATTCGGCATTGGAATTTTCCACCGCTGAATGTTTACGACCTCACCCGAATAGGTTCGGATACCTAACAACGTCGCTCGAAAAAGTCCTATGTTTTATGAATCTCAAAATGGCCATGTTACAGGTATCCTACCTTAAATTGGCTGAACAGGAAGTGTTCAGATTTCAGGACACATAATTATTTATCTGGTTGTGACCTTTTGTAAGCGAAAACTTGCCGTAGTAATTCAATGTTTGGGACTTTGCATAGAGGACAGAAAATACAATCTATCAGTTAATGTCATGGCTCTTACCCCTGCGAAAAAAGTTCAAGAATGCATTTTAGTTTTAGAACACTGTTCTTAATCAAATAATAGAACATTCTGGAACGTTAAATGACAGTTCTAGACCAGTTCTAGAACTGCCATTTAACGTTCCATAACATTCTAGAACAGTTCTAGAACTAAAAAAGTTCTTGAACTTTTTTCGCAGGGGTTGTTTACTGCAAGCAAAATGTTACCAGACATGTTAGCTCTTTGCAAAGTGGTTTAAAATTCAAGACTGTTCCAACTTATAAGCTACTGGAGATGGAAATTGAGTTTTGATGATGATATCATTTGTGTATGAGAAAATATTTTTATCAGTCAGTACCTGTTATTGCAGAATTAGAATTTTGTTAAATTTTGTTAAATTCTAAGTAGAAACATTACTGAAACGGCTACTGCAAATTTTTCAGTTGCTATCAGAATTGCAATCAATTCAAGTTCATACTGCTCTTAGAGTAAAACTTCCTCTTTCATGTATATAGTTATATATAAGGTAAAAGTTTCATTTGCCCTTTCCCAAAAACACAATTTAGAATGGTTAATATTCAAACTTAGATATTGTATAATATAGAACAAAATTAAATAGGGGAAACAAAAAAATGCCTCAAAGTTTTTCTAAGCTTTTTCTATTCAGGATGTCTAAAACAGGGCTTAATATTCTTTGGAAAATGTTAACCCTTTCCCAAAGAAGACCGTCCTGGTCTAATAGAAAAGGTTTGGGAAAACATTGAGGTAAATAAGGAAAATGCTGATGATCAGCATTTTCTCCTTTTGCCTCAGAATGTTCTTACAAAATTATGCACAAATTCTTTCTCTTTCAACATTCAATTTGTCATCTGCAGCAGCTTTCAATTTCGACCACCAAAATGTTTGCTTTTTAGGAAAGGGTTAAGCAATTTTTCTACTTGCAGTATTTCTTTAACTTTCATCTCATTCTCCAACTTGTTTCTTTACAGAGTCATTTAGAAGCATGTCCCTACAGTTTAACCCCCTGTCCCAACGATTGTGCCAATATAATTCTGCGAGGTCAATTATCGAAACATCTGAAAGACGAGTGTACCAAGAGACAGATCCAGTGTCCGCAATGTTCCGGAGATGTACGGGCTGATCATCTATCTGTGAGTATTGCCGTTTAACCCTTTCCCAAACGACAAATTTTCAAAATTTCGATTTCAAAAGCTGCTACTGACGACAAATTGGAAGTTAATAATTACATGATTTGTGTAAAATACAGTACAGAAAATATTGAGGCAAAAGGAGAAAGTGCTGATCATCAGCACTTTCTTCTTTTGCCTCAATGTTTTTTCAAACCTCTTTTTTTAAGGACGTCAAAACAAGGTCTTTTTTGGGATAGGGTAAACTATTTCCCAAACAAGACTCGGTTTTGACGTCCCTATAAGAAAAGGCTTGGAAAAACATTGAGACAAAAGAAGAAACTGCTGATAACCAGCAGTTTCTCCTTTTGCCTCAATATTTTATGTGCGATATTTTACACAAATTCTATCTTTAATAATAGCCATTTTCTCATTTGTGGCAGTTTTTTACGTTGATCACCCTGAAATTCTGTCATTTGGGAAAGGGTTAAAAGATGTCACAGACGACAATTTCAAGTAAATAGAATTTTACATTTTATGACCTTTTTTGGTGGAAAACATTGTGGTAAATGAAAAAATTGCTTGTCACAAGCAATTTCTTCATTTTCCGCAATGTTTTCAAAAGCCAAGATCTTGTGGGGAGTCAAAATGCGTCACTGTTTGGGAATGGCTAAATCTTTTCCCAAATGGCAGAAAAAGACTGATCCAATTTTGAATGACTATACAGACAGCAAAATGGGTATCAGTAACAATATCGTATTTTCACAATATAATACAGAAAAAATTTGGATAGAAGGAGAAAATTCTGATCATCAGCATCTTCTTCTTTTGTTTCAATATTTTCCAAGCTTTTTTTCTGTTAGGGACTTCAAAACCATGTTTTGTTTTGAAAAAAATCATCTATTTTATTAACATGATATTTTGAAAGGGAAAGAAAGGATAAGGTTTTTATATTACAAATCATTTCAAGAGTTCGAATCCTCAAACTATATTTTACCAGAATGCAAATTTTAGAATAGTCCCATTCTAAGGTGTTGAAGAAAATTTCAAGTCAATAAAATGCTATATATTTTCAGTCTATGTAGAAAACTTTGTTGCAAATGAAGGAAAGGAATATTGCTTTTCACGAGTGATTTCTTCATTTTCCACAATATTCACCAAAGCTATTATCTCACTAATGTTGGGCACAAAAAAGTGTTATTATAGGGAAACATTTAACCCATTACAACACAGTGACTCTTTTTGACTCCCTACAAATTAATGGTTTTGGAAAACATTGTGGAAAATGAAGAAAATGCTTGTGACAAGTAATTTCTTCATTTCCCACAAAGTTTACTGCACAGAATGAGCAATCTTTTTTAGATTTCGTCACTTGAAATTGTCGTTTGCAACGTTTTTTGATTTGGACCAGTCTATAATTTTGTTGTTTGGTAATGGGTTAAAAAAGTCATTATTGCAAATTCTGTAATTTTGTCAATTTGCATAATCCTCTGACCATTGTTACAAGTGATTGAAGTTTGTACTTGATTCTCGATGGATAAGGAAGTTTAAATGTAAACCAATGAAATTACATTGTTTAACAGTACATAGTAGTACATAATAGTTTATCGATTTCATACTCATAGGAAATGCCTACTTTGGTTGAAAGGAAGGAAATTTATTTAGACCAATCAAATGGATGCACTTTTATTTAAATGGAAAAGGAATGCCATTGGAGGAAACTAATTCCAAATAGATAATTGTTGATTGGTTAAAAAATGCTTTGTCAATATCTGTTGTTTAATCCTTTTGATAACAATATTACTTCAGGCTTTCCCCAAAACAATTAATTAAGCCTAGGTTTGATAATCAGTTATTTCTGCTTCTCTCTCCCACTTTCATTTTTAGCTTGACTTTTCGAAGAAAATGAGAGCTTATACTGTCTCCTAGGCGTCAGCGTTGGCGTTGCAACAAAGGTTAAAGTTTTTTCAAACATCAATAACTTCCATACTATCAAAGGGATTCAACCCAAACTTGGAATACTTATTCACCATCACAGCCTCTACCTTACTACTAGGGCCCATGACCCTGGCTCCACTATATTTGGAGTTATGGTCTCTTTCTACTAAGCAACTTAGAAAGTCGAGCGCGCTGTCTTCGGACAGCTCTTGTTTTAAGAAAAAATGCTTTAACAAAATATGTTTTGTATACTTTTGATGTCATCTACTTTGGTTTTCTGCAACAGCTTTGAAGTTGGACCCCACCTAGATTTTGCTATATGAAAGGGATGAATTATGAATATAATGACAATATACCCCATTACCAGACGGCAAGATTTTAGACTTGTTCAAATAAATATTATGTTGCAGACGACAATTTTAAGTGGAAGAAATTTGACATTTTTGGCTATTCTGGATAGAAAAAAAATTGTGGGAAATGAAGAAATGGCTTGTTATACGTCACAAAAAACTTCATTTGACGTCTCAGAGCAACAAATAAGAAGAGTTAAATGTATTCTTAATCCTTTACTCCAAATGCAAATCCTATGTTGTGGGTACTCATTGGAATTGTCTCAATGAGACAATTCCAATGAGTACCACAACATAGGGTTTGATAAACATTAACCCTTTCCCAAACAAGACCTGATTTGACGTCTCTAATAGAAAAGGTTTGTGAAAACATTGCATCAAAAGAAGAAACTGCTGATAACCAGCAGTTTCTCCTTTTGTCTCAATATTTTCTGTGCTATATTGTACACAATGCCTTCCTTTTTAACATCAATTTTGTCGTCTACAGCAGCTTTCTAAATTGGATCACCCTAAAATTTTGTTGTTTGGGAAAGGCTTAAAAGATATTTTGAAAAACTTTTGAAAAACTATCGCATCACCCACTCTTTTCTCAAGCTCTGACTGTCAGCAATAACAAATGTTTGAACTTCCTGAATGAATTTGCGCATTTTTTCATCGCTATCAATTCATAGAATAGGAATTCTCCTATTACAAGTTATGAAAAGATGTTATTTTATCTATCTATCTATCTATCTATATATATATATATATATATATATATAGATGTAAGGCATGGTTTGTGGGTCATGTCTTTGTATCATGGGTTGTGGGATCTTTTTTTCCCGGGGGGCAGGGAGATAATAAGTGCTATATTTGGAAGTATTTCGAGATGTACAATGCATCTATCGACTTCATTTTACTTTATTTTTGTTTTTACAAAAAAAGTTATAGATATCATTGTGGGACATTACACTGTGGGTCAATGACCCACAATGCTATATACAATATTTATATTTTTGTATTGTGGGTCATATCCCACAACCCGTTCTAAAGAGAATATACAATATATAAAATATTTTTTTTGTATTGTGGGTCATATCCCACAACCCGTTCTAATGCGAATATACAATATATAAAATATATATTTGGGGAATGTGGGTCATATCCCACAACCCATATCATTTACCCATTTATGCAAAGCATTCTATTTGTTGAACATAGTCCATAGACATAGTTGCAGTAATGCAATCCCAGAAGAAACGCGACGTCTCATCAGGGTTTACACGGTTTGCTAAAAAAAGGAATGCCAATATACATATATGTTAGGTACCCTAAAATGTGAAATCATAATATGGACATTCAACACACAAAAATGGAAGCGTCCACTCGGCACAAATGTATATATGCATCTCTCGGTGCGAACATGTCATGTTTGACAACTTATTATTAGGATGTTAGATCAGAGCAGCGTTTCGTCGCTCTTTAACAAAAACCTCGTGACTGCAGCTTCTTTTAAGCTGAAGCCACGATGTTTTTGTTGAAAAGCATCGATTTTCTCCTGATAGGCTGTCTGTTCTTAAAGACTTGCAGACTTTCTATTGTCAGTTAGCGTTTTATACTTGCATTTTGTCATCTGTAACTGCTTTCAATTTGGATCAGTCTAAAATTTTGTCATTTCATGGAGAAAGTTGTATCTTTCAAAAACAATCTCATTGGTTTGATTTTGCTGCTGAATGAACTGGAGGCAGCTATTTCGATATACAGATCTGTGGATGAATTTTATCATTTACCAGACAAGACCTCAATAACATCAAAAGGTTAGAAAACATTGAGACAAAAGAAATAAACTGCTAGTAACCAGCAATTATTACTTTTGCTTCAATTATTTTCTGTACTATATCGTACATAGATATTGTCTATCACCATCCATTTTGTCACTTTCAAATTGGACCGGTCCAAAAATGTGTCTTACATGAAAACGGAGTATACTTCGAAGTTATCTATTCATTGCATGGGATGAATGTTATTGCACAGTAAGAGATCGGGTAGGCCAAAGAATATGTGGGATGTTCAAAGTATACTCCCCGTCATAAGAAAGTAGCCACTTGTCTTTTGCAAATGGACGGCAGTTTTAGGATTTTTCATAAACGTACCGAAATAAAACAAAAACGATGCATCGTGGCGAGTAAATGCGCTTTCTTGAAAGTATCGAAATAAGTCGAATCACTCCTTTAGCTATGGTAGCTCGGTGGTAGTTGCAAGAAATCCGTAACTAATAAGATAACAATACTAAATTTCACGGCCATATATAGGGCTAGAAAAGGAGCCAAAATGAAGAAGGATATGTGCTTATTATACTGTTTTTGTTCGTAATGTTAAGTGACTACTAAGTGTTTTCATTACACCCAAGACCTTTACAAAATGGCGGTTTCCGGTTTTAGCCCAACCAACCTCCAATTTCCCCTCAAATGCTGTATTCAATAAAAAATTCGTTTCTGTTTGGTCTTTAGCAAGTACCAAATTAAGAAATTGTTTTCCTTTACTTTACCCACCAACCACTTCCGGTTATTATCGAACATTTGTAATTGAAATATGCTATACTGGTAGTGCTAAATTTTCATCGACGTCTATCATTTTGACGGAATGGTTGTCTGTAAAATTGAAATGGGACTTTGGTTTGTGTTTCAACGGCGTCAACTTATGCAGAAAATGACAGCTGTAAGTGAACAAAATTGAACTTAGTATCCTAAATTACTGTTTTGAACCCATATTGCAACTAAACATCTTTCCGGGAATGTTAAGAGTATCTAACCATAAAGATCTAAAAAGGGATAATTGGGAATGCATATGAATGTGTAAAAATAAATCGAAATAAGGAATTGTAAAAATTAGGATTATTTGAAAAGTGGCTACTTTTTTAAGACGGTGAGTATACATGTATTACTTGACCACAGAAGAAAATTCGAAATTTTATTTCACAAATATTTACCATTATACAGAGCTTGAAAAAACATTAATTGCTTTCGGCTCCTGCAATGAGTTGAAGACCCGTAATTTTACTACGGAAACCCTTCTTGTTACATTTTATTTAAATGAAAGTGAACACAAACCCTTGTCGATATGGGATGTAGAGTCATACTTCTACCTATAGGTCTACTGGCTTTTTAATTTACGAAAACTCCAATATTGTTGGGATTTTTCCCGTTTTGAATTGTAAAATGTTTTAAAAAATAACTGATTTTTTCTTCTTTTTTTTTTCTTCATTTTGTTGTATGAGGAATTAATCATGCTTTGTGACGCCACAAAAATATAAAGGCCATGGAAAACATTCGAAAAACGAAGAAATTCTGTTAACCCTTTCCCAAACAAGACCTGGTTTTGACGTCCCCATTAGAATAGGCTTGGGAAAACATCGAGACAAAAGAACAAAATGCCGATAATCAGCATTTTCTCCTTTTACCTCAATATTTTCAGTGCTATATTTGAGATAAGTCAACATGTATTTTGATGTATATGTACAGCGGCTATGAAACTACTAAATTGGCTGTATAGGAATGGGTTAACCCATTACCACACAATGACTCTTTTTTACTCCTCACAGGATAATGGCTTTGGAAAACATCGTGGAAAATGAAGAAATTGCTCGTGACAAGCAATTTCTTCATTTCCCACAATGTTTTCTACCATGAAAGACCGAAAAATGTTGAATTTCATACAAATGAAATTATATATTATCTGCAACATCTCTGAATTTGGAAAACCCCAAAATGCCACCGTTTGGTAATGGGTTAATACGTGATCGAAAATGGTTTGAAGCAGAGGAGACGCAAAACTTCATGGAGTTAATGGATGTGTTTGATCTGATAGCACATGATAAAAAGTTATTGACAAACAAAATTTTATTTGGTCGTCAATTACTTTTTTATGAGGTGTAGTTAAACCCTTTCCCAAACAACAAAGGTTGTTGTAGATGACAAAACTGATGTTGATAAAGATAGGATTTATGCAGAATGTAGCAGAGAAAATATTGAGACAAAAGAAGAAAATAATGATAATCAGCATTTTCGTCATTAGCCTCAATGTTTTCCCAAGTCTTTTCTATTATGGATGTGTCTTGTTTGGGAAAGGGTCAAAAGACCCACTACATTCAGCAAATTCATTGCGTATTTTTTTTGTCTTCTCTGCTTCAGCCCATTCTCAAATCGGTCAAGTTTTAACAGATTTATTAATTGTTGTTGTTGTTGCTGTTGTTTTATCACGTGATTCGCCGTCATCATAAGGGAACAGCATGTGTCAGGTTGAACTGGATGGGTTGGTAAAAAATGACTTAACCCATTACTAAGAATTTTAAAATATGTTGCGGACGACAATTTCAAGTGAATGGACGTTTTTTTTTATTTTTCTGCGTAGACCATTGTGGGAAATGTTTGTCACAAACAATCTCTTCATTTTTCATGATGCTTTCCACAACGTCAACCTTTATCTTGGTGGGCGTCATTATGTGGGAATGCGTCAACTCGATCACGGATCTAGATCAGTCTTTACATTTAGCTTGGATGAATGGGATTTAACGGCTCTTTCACAACTGCTACTGTCATATTGCGGCGACTGTAGCACCTAACCGACATTTCTCCCAGCAGCATTATTACAATCCGAGCCTCCAGCTGCTATCTCACTTAACAGTATATGATTCACATTCATTTGTTAGGGACAGACTACGTCAAATGTCAGAAAGGATATTAATCGATATTGACCGAGCCAGGTTTCGAACCCACAACCCCCGATTGATAGACTCTGACGTTACCGACGAAGCTATACTAGCTTGGCTCTTGAGAAGTGCTGTCTAAATACCCGGTACAAAGGAACCGAGTTTTGGGGCTCTTGGTCAGCAATGTTTTGTAGACTCGACTGTTTCAAAATTAGCGAGACGTATAACGACATGGGAGACCGCCCTCGTCCCTGTCAGCGAATTTTGGACGAATCGGCAGTATGTGCAAGTGTCCTCGATCCCACTGACCTCCATTTATTCAGAAATTTTGAAATCGGCTAGCTTTGGGAGAGTCGTAGTTCATCCTGATTCAATTTGGCACTAATTGACCAAACGCCAAAAGATAGATCGCTCCGCCCAATGCAAAATCTAATACAAACAAAAGGGTCGTGTGCATTTTCCTGATCGTTCACTGGCTTAAGGCCCGGTCACATACGATATCGCGGCCGTTCCGCGGCCGTATCACGGCTAAAATGAGCCACCCGTGGAATGGACGCTGTTGGACGCGATGCGGCAGTGATACGGCCGTGCTATGGCAGTGGTATGGACGTTGTAGGACGCGGAATGAAATCGAAATTATTTTGGACGTGGTAAAATTTTTTGAACTGCACAAAAATGTTATCGCGGCCAAACCACGGCTGACAGACTCGATGAGGCAGTGGAACGGACGCGGAATGGCCGTGGAATGGCCGCGGAATAGACGCGGTAGGCAGTGCTACGGCAGTGCTATGGACGCGGTAAGACGCGGAAGTTAAAATGTATTGAATATCGCTAGAATCAGCTACTCTTGCGGCCAAAGTCTCAAACTGGAAGCAGCAGTAACAGGAAAATGGGCTCCTCCATGCACTGACTTGGGATATGTTTTAAAGATCCTTACATCTTTTTTACCAGCTTGCTTGACAACTTTTCTGTTTTAGCATGATAACCTTTGATTAGATATCTAAATTTTCTGTAAACTGTAAAGACTAGTCGTGTTCGACTCCCTTGGTGGTAGTTGCCTACTAGCAATCAAATCAACTCGGTGGCTTATGCTAGGTTCCCTCTGCCGATCAAATTAAGTCGATTAAATCCGACAAATCGACCTATTACATATCTATTTTGCACGACATGTGTAATAAGAATTGGTCGGGGTTATCGAGCGTGGTCTTCACCGATCAGGCTTCTTACTTTGTTGTTTGTAATTTAAAATACTAAGTATTCGTTAGAGATCGCGTAGAAAATTGATCGGGAAGCAATTTTGTAATCGGCTAGAAGATATAGCTGATCAAGAATCAATCGTGTCTGGATCTGCACTGCTCAGGTGTCACACTCATTTTTCGCATTTCAAAATATTCGTGGGCGATCGCGTAGAAAATTGATCGGGAAGCGATTTTTGATCGGGTAGATATATAGATGTATCTGATCAAGAATCAATGGTGTCTGGAGGTTGACTGTGATGGAGGCAATATATCTTACACGACCTGCACCAAACCTGCAGTCGATCTCCTCGACTTGTACTTGTTTGATACTTAACTGCATCCCGATCAACTCGACCTCTGTGTCATCAGGCCAATCGATAAAATCGACTGCAGACTTCGAAGTTGATCGACTAGAGATTGAGAAGAAATATTTAAGTACGGTTTAACGGGGAACTTGGTTGATCTGATCGGCAGTGTTTCTAGAATTAAGTTCTGGCAAAATCCAACGAATTATAGGTTACCATTGCCGATCAAATCAAGTCGATCGCTTGAATTCCCCGACCAATCCTGACAAAACAACTTTTTCTCGATATCTAGTCGATCAACCCGACTTCAATAATCGATTTGGTCGGATTGGCAGATGAAGCAGAGGACGAGTTAATAGTATCTGGATTCACTCGAGTACAAGTCGAGGTTATCGAGTGTAGGTTGGGTGCTGGTCGAGCGAAAGATATTAACCCGACCACAATCTATTCCCAGCAACTATCATTTCCCGGGCAGGTCGATTTTCTACCCGATCAATACACAGCCGCTTTCCGATCGTTTTTTTTTCACTCGATCACACATCAATATTTTTACAATGAAAAAAAAACAACAACATAAAGAAGCCGAAGCGATTCAGATCAAACTCGATTACCAGACCATTTCCGATTACCTTTGCCGAACGATATCGATCTAAACTCGATGGATTGATTGGGCTTGATCGAGTTGATCTGGTCGGCAGTGGGAACCTATGATAAATGACTTCTTCTTTATCTTTAGACAATCAAAAAAGCCTCTACAGTCATTTTGATAGGGTGAATCGAGTACAAGTCGGGGTGACCGAATGCAGGTTGAGTACAGGCCGGATAAAAGATATCAATCCGATCACGCTTGACCTTCAGACACGACTGACTCTCGATTAGATCGATCTTCTAAGCGATAAATACATAGTCGTTCCTAGATCAATCTCCTACTCGGTCGCATACGAGAATTTTTGAAATGTCAAAAAATTTGAATTGGAAGTCCGAGCGATGTAGATCAAGCTGTATCACCTAAACTACTCCCCATTACACATGCCGGCCGAACTCGATCTGTGCAAGATGTCGCTTGATATGGTTTGTTCAATTTGATCTGATCTGCAGTGGAAAAATAGCATTATATGCGTTACGGACGGTTTAGCCGCGATTAGGCCGTGGAATGACAGTGCTATGGCCGTGGAATGGCAGTGCTATGGCCGTGCTATGGCAGTGATTCAGACGCGATGTGGACGCGGTATCTTGTCGCGTGTTTTAACACTAGACGCGGTTGGAAGTTGTAGGCCGTGCTACGGCAGTGTTTCGGCAGTGGAACAGCCACCGGCGGCCGTACCACGTCCATTCCGCGTCCATAGCACGGCTAAAACAAAATTGACCCAAAGTTACCGCGTCCAACCACGTCCAAAATATTTTGATAATTTTTAGCCGTGGTATGGCCGCGGAACGGCCGTGGAATCGTATGTGACCGGGCCTTTATCGATTGTTTTGATTGTCAGCTGATAGATCGATACGATATCACGTAAAAATTAACCCTTTCCCAAACAAAACAATTTCAGGGTTGTCCAATTCGAAAGCTGGTGCATTTTCTTCTTTTACGATCTTTTGGCGTCCACTGAAGCCAGACACACGCACGTACATCCATGAAATCGATATATTTTATTGTTACACAACCGCTGGATACTTTTTATTCCTAAGAAATAGGCTATAGGACTTTAATTTTCATTTGAATTTTGGCCTGGCACCTCAAAAGGTCCCAGATACGACCTTTTAGCATTAATTGTACCAAGACAGACGGACGCACGAACAATAATGCCACATTTTCTTATAGCTACACATCTACACTCAATATTCATAGACTTTTTATTCCTTAGTTTTAATTAATAAGATCCTTTAACCAATTCCAAAAACCGCCAAATAAGCTGAAAAATGCCGTTTCAGTTTTTTCGACGTCGAAAAAGTGCCCCGTACAGACGGACAAACACTCGCACGGTACTATAATGCATATGGTTCTAAAGCTGAGATGTACTCGAGTATGAAAAACCTTGTTTTGATGCATCAAAACACATAATGAACTCAAACGATGTTGTAAAAGGAGAAAGTTGGGTTTGGGTTAGGCCCAAAATAGGCTGTGACATGGGTCCTGCGCTTCCTTGTTGTAGGTAGTTAGAAATAAGTAAGAAAAATGTTTGATATTCTTAAATCGTAGTGCGTAAATAGTACAATGAGTGCGTAAAAGAATTGTAGCTTCAATCCATGTAGTTTTTTCTGTGGCGGCGTCCGAAAATGACCCAAGTTCAAGTAAGAAATCAGTGTATTTTAGTCAGAAATACGACCTTTTGGCATCTTCCTGAGACCGACAGACAGACCAACAGACACCAAAACGAAGTATCTCCTCCGTAGACATGTGAACTCGACGGTTTGGGTACCTTTCCTTCCTAAGTAATGTGTTATTGCGTTGTTATAAGCTCTGTTGGGACGCAGGGGTAAAGGAATCCTTGACAGTTATCAGCGTTACGATATTTGGCATCTCCTTCAGCCATTCATACGGACAGACATGCACTATATAGCATTCATTCGTTCATGTACTGGAACGGTATGGGCCTACGGACTGTCACATTTCATCATGTAATCGATGTTCAAGGAAAACCTCGTAACTACAGTTTGATTCAAGCTGTATTTAGGATGTTTTCATTGATAATCACCTTTATAGTATACAACGAAATTGTAGACTGACCAAAGTTATTTCATCCTCGGTATTGAGTCTTTGTAGGTCTTTTATAGGGGCACCCGCAAACTCAATGAATAAAACAGTATAACATTTTATGTACATTTAATCATAGAAATGTTTTCAAGTTAGAACAGACAAACAAAAAACAGTAAACATAGACATAGACATAGACACTTTATAACTCTCAATACATGAACAAAGTATGAACAAAGCACAAAGCATGAACAAGAATTAACACATTACCAAACAGTGACTCTTTCTGACTCCCCATAAGAAAATGGCTATTGAAAACATTCTAGGGAATGAAGAAAATGCTTGTGACAAGCAATTTCCTCATTTCCCACAATACTCTCCATACCAAAACAGGGTTCTCCGCAGAATATTTGGAAGCTGTAGTGGCAAATTATATGAGAATTGGTAAACTTTGAAAGCATTATAATTGTGAGTGAAAACATTATGGAAAAAGAAGAAATTGCTCATCTTGAGCAATTTCTTCTTTTTCCATAATATTTTTACTCATAATTATTACATTTACAATGACAAAAATGTATTATTAAACAGTGTTTGGCATGAAATACCTCAAAATGCCTCTATTTGGTAACCATTTTGAAGAAATTAAGCTGTGGGGTAGTTTTGAAGCTGTATGGGCATTACACCAAAAAAGCCATGGAATTACACCCATGGCTTTAATGTTTAAGCCATGGGTGTAATTCAATGGCTTTTTTTTTTGTCTGTCCCCGTAATCATACCGGAGCTCTTCACCTGGAGCAATGTCTCTACTCGCGAAAATAACCACACACGGTTTGTCCATAACGTCTACCGTCTTCGCAACGCAGTTACCCGCTGTTTTACTGTGATTCAGTAGACGGCCTAATTTACCACTCTCTTCTGTTGCGTCAATACTGTAAGAGAAAAAAATATTTACACCTCTACCCTTTACCAAACATTGATAGGTTTTGACGCACTACATGATAACTACACATACCCAATGTTTTGTTGTGATTCAGTAGCATCAACCATCAATTTAACAATATATTGTGTACATTTCCACACAAGTTGTCTGACTAGCAACTAAATGCTTGACTAGTAACTTGCATTTTTTCTACCATTTCTCCATATGTTTTCAAAACTTTCTCATTATTTAACCATATGTGGAGTAGTTAAAGTAAAGGAACATTTACCAGTAATTCTTGTCTTTAAAGGTGAAGTAGAACATAAAGCTCCCTTTAGATGGATCTTTCGAGTAATCTTCGTCTCTTTTTCTGGCCTCTTTTACGTCTAATAGGTCACCAGCATACTCAACAACAAAATCCCCCCTCTTGAATTGTTTTGTGGCAACAACACCTCGGCCCGTTTTCTCAAATCTTCGCACCTGAAAGGAGTTAAGTACACTTTAATTATTTGCGGTTTTAATTTAATTCATTAAATTGTTTACAACATTTTACAGTTTTATCCTCAATAAGCCTCAATAACATAAATTATGGCGTCTTTGTCACAAAGCTAATAAAGTTTTCTAGTATCAATAGTTATATTGAATAACTTTCTTATACACATGTAGAAATTGGTCCGCAGTCATTATTGAGAATGAACAATTGCTTGGCTACTAATGTTTATTATTCATAATTATTACCATTTCTTAACAATTCAGATTAAGGATTTTTTGACGGACTATTGAAAGTGTATGCGCAAGTTTGTAATTTTTTGCACAATTTTGAAAAAAATAGCAGAGTAAATACTACCTCTAGTCCATCTTCGACATGGTTGAGTATTTTATACTGTAGAGCTTCTGTCTTCTCCTTCTGAAAATACATGGATAATAAGGTAAACACTTCTGCAAACAAAATTAAGACTCTTCCAAATTCAAAGCTGTTGTAGTGAACAATTTAAAGTGAATGAATTTTTACAATTACATTTTTTGGTTTTTCGGTTGTTTAAAATATTCTGAGAAATAAAGAATTGTTTGTCAAAACAATCTCTTCATTAACCACTATGTTTTCCATAGTCTTTATCTTGTGTGGCATCGATAAGCGTCATTGAATAGGCATGGATAAAAGCAAATTATGTCATCAAAAATACTGCAACACCTTGATTTACATTAAAAAATGGAAATTACCTGTATCTCGTGTTCTGTTCTCCGCTCTCTTTCTTTTTCATAGATTGTCTTTATGTTTGTTGTCTTTGGGTTAGGGTTAGGGGTCGCTGTACTGTATGTTGCCCTGTAAAAATCAACAACATTCAATATTAGGGTGCATGTAATGCAGAACCATTAACCCATTTCCAGACATTTTGGCACTTTTCGTCTGACTGTCTGGCTCCAGGAGTTGATGTCTTAGGTGCTGTACCAGTCGGGTGAAAACCACGTGCCACTGCTGTCTCTTCTCTGCACACAAAGGACACTTTTTCGGTATGCGTGTCTGACCCATGCTAAAAAATGGAATATAGAAATATAACTTTTGTAAACGGATCGAATTTCGTCATTTTTCGCCAAAAAATACCCATTTTGTGATGCCTTATACAATTAAACCGATGTTAATAACCTATGAAAATATATTTTTTCTGTAACTTCATACTATGTAGGAGTTAATGTAAAAAGTCGCAAGAGTCTAAAATCTTTAGCAAAGGAGAAATTTTAATTTGAAGTGTACCGGAAGTGATTGGTTTATCTGACATGATGACTAAATTTAAAAGTTCACAAAACCCTATGTTGTAGGTGCTCATTGGATTCGTCTCGTCGAGACAATTAAAATGACTACAAACATGACAGGATTTGGACTTCAAATAGCCGAGATATTTCAAGATGAAGTTTGCAGCATGAAAACCAAACCATCGTAAATGCATTTACGGGCTTTTAGCTATAATTTCACAAAACTTGCAATATCTCGATTATTTGTAGTCCGAATCCTGTCATGTTGGTAGTCATTTTAATCGTCTCGACGAGACAAAGACGATGGACACACACTACATAGGCTTATCTTGAAAATAAGAATTGTTGTTGGAAAAGAAGTAAATTTATATTTTTTATTTCCCAGGAAACCCTTTGTTGTAGGTACTCATTGGATTTGTTTTGTCGAGACGATTTAAATGACTACCATATGATAGGATTAGGGCTTCAAATAACCGAGATATTACAACTTTTGTGAAATTATAGCTTAAAGCCTGTAAATGCATTTACGGGATTTTAGCTATTTATTTAATTTGACATTTACATTTCCATGTTTTCTCTCCTCAGTTTTTTGGTAAGGTTTCTGACCGCGTCTCGTAACTTCATGTCGCTCATTTCTGGCCATCGGCCCTCCCTCCTCTCCCTGATTGTCTGAATGGGGATTGTTCTGCAAAAGAAAGAATTGATATACTAATTGATATATAGACAGTTATCTTTCAGATCATTCTGTCTCTCTTGTTACCTTTAGGACGTCAATGATCTGGACAAAATTTTAAATTTGTTATAAACCTATAGGAGCTATTTCCTTGCATTTCTACACATTTTCTGCATCAAACGAATTGTCAAGATTTTAAACGGATATTTTTTCTTTGTACCAACTATGTAGTCCTTGCCCCAAAGACTTTAAATACCAAATGTGAATCCAATCCCACAGCCGGTTCATGACAAAAATTTTTTTTAAGATGTACCAAATTTACCCATTTTGGCCCCTTTTTTGGTGCCTAATGGGGCCCCAAGGCGAGATAACACCATGACTTGTACAAATCTTAAGAAGTCCAAAATGTATAAAAGTTAACGCACAACGGACGACGCACGATGACGGACGAAACACGGTCGCAATAGGTCACCTGTGAACTTCGGTCAGGTGACCTAAAAAGTAGCGATCATACATGTCAGTAAAGGTGATTGATTTGTTTGTTTATTTGGGGTTTAAATGTTAAACAGGGTTCGACACTAAGGGGAGTCCGTGAGTCCAATACTCCCTAAATATTGGTGGGACTCCCTGATTTTCAACTTAGGGAGTCCGGCGGACTCCTTAAAAATTCTGCCGAAGAATTATAAGCAAAATGATAAGTAAGCTGGTAGCTCTAGATAACAGGATCTAGTATCCTGAATTTATGTTTAGTATTCTATGCAGACATGACAATGAAATTGACTAGTTAACATGCATGCAACATAAAATATTTGCTTCTTTTTCGGACTCCTTTATTTTCCACTGGACTCTCCAAGTTCTCTTGATGGGAGTCCAGCGGACTCCTTGGTTAGGGAAGTTAGTGTCTAACCCTGTTAAAAGTGCTATTGTAATGCAGTTAAGTCCTTTGCCTGTCAGCGTGTGTCGTCAACATTTTCTTTAACTCTTTACCAAACGACAAAATTTTCATTGGTTTAAATAGAAAGCATTTCGTCGTTGTAAATCTCGTTTTTGGAAAATTTTAAAGGGGAGGGAAAAAAGTGTAATACCTTTTCTCAAACTGTATTGTTTTACTTGAAATTTGGACATATTGTTCACAAATGATGTGCCATCAATACTGATCAGTAAAATATCTCAAAACTTGCAAGAATTTTCTGTAACTGGGCACACAAGTTTGTACTTTGAAAATCGCAAGGATCGACATACGAGGTTTTGCATTTACACCGACGATTTGCAGACGACAAAACAAATGTGACTGAAGAATCAAAATTTGATTTGAAAAGGGAAGAAACACTGTGAGAAAAGAAGAAAATGCTGGTAACCAATAACAAGAGGCCCAGGGGCCTTATCGGTCACCTGAGTCGAAAGAGCAAAAAACTATGGGTTTGACCTCTTTTTCGGTGCCTTATGGGGTCCCAAGGGGAGATTACACCATAACTAGTACAAATCTGAAGCCCTCCACATGGGGATGCTTCCTGCCAGGTTTGATTGAAATCCGTCCAATGGTTCCTAAGAAATAGTCGAAAATATATTAAAGTTAATGCTTTTTTGGCCCCTTTTTTGGTGACTTATGGGGCAACAAGACAAGATAACACAATGACTTGTACAAATCTGAGGCCCCTTGCTATGCGGATGCTTCCTGCCAAGTTAAGTTGAAATCCGTCCTACGGTTTTGAAGAAAAAGTTGAAAATGTAATAAATTAACACATGATGCACCCCCCTCCCAGACCCCCGCCCCTAGCTCGGCCATTTTTCAACGGATTCTTTTCATTTGTACAAACTATGTAGTCCTTGCCCCAAATACTTTAAATGCCAAATGTGAATCCAATCCCATTGCAGGTTCATGACAAGAAGGTTTTTTAAGATGTACCAAATTTACCCATTTTGGCCCTTTTTTGGTGCCTTATGGGGCCCCAAGGGGAGATAACACCATGAGTCCATGACTTGTACAAATCTGAAGCAACTTCCCATGGGGATGCTTCCTGCCAAGTTTGAGTGAAATCTGTCCAATGGTTCTTAAGAAAAAGTCAAAAATATAAAAAAATAACACATGGCGCACCCCCCACCCAGAGCCCCGCCATTAGCTCGGCCATTTTTAAACGGATTTTTTTTTATTTGTACAAACTACTGTAAACCAGGAAATGTTTTCGCGCTTTTTAAGTTAGCGTCTTTCGTGGTGGGATGTGATCAGCGAACTTAAAAAGCCGCGAATAGGCTACTTTCAATAAAAACGCGAACTTTAATCGCTTTCATAGTTTTTGTTTTCTAAGCCCGTGATTGATATTTGCTTTGAGCCTGAAACTGAGAAAAGAGGTTGTTTGAGATTCCAATGCCAAGTATGATAGCAAACGTCGATTGACGTTTTATACCTCGTAACTGTAGATTGAATTAGCCACAGCTACGAGGTTTAAATCGTCCTTCGATGGTATTGATTAAAACTGTCATAATCGCTATGGTAAATTAACCCCTTCCCAATCAAGACCTGGTTTTGACGCCCCTAATATCAAATGCTTGGGAAAACATTGAAACAAAAGAAGAAACTGCTGATAACCAGCAGTTTCTCCTTTTGTCTCAATATTTTCTATGCCACATTTTACACAGATTCTATCTTTAATAACTTATATTTTATCATTTGTGGCAGTTTTTAAAGTGGATTACCCTAACATTTTGCCGTTTGGGAAAAGGTTAAAATAGGTGTGAAGTTAAAGTAACGCTCAAATTCTATGTATTGTGTTACAAACTGTAATCCAGTATACTATAAAGTGTGAAATAAAACAATGGGTCGATTGAAACTTACTTCGATCAAACTGTCAATGGCGACTAAAATATCGTAAATACAGATTGAACAATGCTGCAGTTACGAGATACCCAAGGGTGATGACCGATAGTCAGTCATAATTCAATAATGTATGTAATTATCCGATTCCCCACATTACTTAACATGTCCATTTTTCAATTCCTCCATAGCGTGTTTTGTTTCGCGCGATTCACGGACAGCATTGATCTGCGAACTTAAAACGCCGCGTACAAGTACGAGTGCATGAAAACGCAAACATTTGTTGACCCGAACTTATCCTGGTTAACAGTATGTAGTCCTTGTCCTAAAGACCTTAAATACCAAATGTGAATCCAATCCCACAGCCGGTTCATGACAAGAAGATTTTTTAAGATGTACCCACTACCCAATTTAGCCCCTTTTTGGCCCCTTATGGGGCCCCCAAGGGAGATAACTCTATGATTTGTACAAATCTGAAGCGCCTTGCCCTGGGGATGCTTCCTGCCAAGTTTGGTTGATATCCGTTTAATAGTTTCCAAGAAGAAGTCGAAAATGTTAAAAGTTAACGCACAACGAACGACGACGGACGAAACACAGTCGCAATAGGTCACCATGACCTTCGGTCAGGTGACCTAAAAAGTTGAGCTCTGATGAAAATCAACTTACCATTAAACTCTTCATCAACCAGGTCAACATCATTATGCAGCTCTTCTTCCATGTCGTCCTCTGCTGGGATAACAATATCTGAAAGTGTAAGTGTAAAAATACAATACTGGGAACAAAAGTGTTACATCAAAGTCAAATTTTCAAAATCATTTAATGCACCTTTTATAGAGGTTTTTGAACAGACTAAATAGTGTTTTATATGATTTCAAATGGAAAAGATAATCGGTCCAACGGTTTGGTGTCCAGTAAACATTAAATGTGACTTAACCAAACTTATTTTGTAAGTTACATGGTGTCCATTGACTGCCTTTTATAAATATTTTTGCCAACACAGCAAATGTTTAAAATCAATTTCTTATTGTGTCATACAAACACTTTCTTTCCATGCATGAATACAACCTGAGACACATGTTTGAAAAAATATAGATTGACAAAATCATGTGGACACCGTAACTTACGAAAACTTTGACTGAATTTTGTTTCCCCCACAGCATTAATATAAACTGTAGACATGTCCAAAAACATAAGTAGAATCAAGTTTTATATATTGATAACTTTTTTATGTTCTTTTTTCTAATTTATGACCTTTGTAGTGAAATAATGACAATAGAAATAATAAATTCGTAAGTTCATAAGACACCAAAGTAATTTTGTAAGTTACATTGTGTCTTTTGACTGCCTTCTATAAATATGTTCCCCAACACAACAAATATTTGAAATCAATATAAGATTGTGTCATACAGACACTTGCTTTCTATACATGAATACAGCCTGAGACACATTTTTGAAAAAATCTAAATTGACAAAACCATGTGGACACCGTAACTTACAAATTTTTTAACTCAATTGTTTTTCCCGCACAGAATTAATATAAACTGTAGACATGTCCAAAAACATAAGTAGAACTATTTTTTATGTATTGATAACCTTTTTATGTTCTATTTTCTAATTTATGGCCTTTGAAATGAAATAATGACTAAAGAAAAAATAAATTTGTAAGTTACAAAGACACCTAATCAATTTTGTAAGTTACTTAGTTGTCTCTTGGTTGCTTTTTTAGAATGTTTTTCACAAAACAACAAACATTTGACATCAATGTCAAATTAAGTCATACAAACACTTGCTTTTTATGTCAGAATATAACCTGAGACTCATAGTTGAATAAATCTAAATTGACAAAGTTACACAAATTTTGACTCTATTATTTTTCCCGCACAGAATTAATAAAAGCTGTAGACATGTCCAAAAACACAAGAACATTCATTTTGTATACATTGATAACCTCTTTATGTTCTTTTTCTATTTATGGCCATTTAAGTGAAGTAATGACTAAAGAAATAATGAATTTGTAAGTTACAAAGACACAAAATTCGTAAGTTACAAGGTTGAAAAAGACACACAGGATAATGTTTGAGCTCCTAACTGAATGATGTCACCCAAAAGTGTTTTGATGTGGAAAGGTCATAACCCCTTTTAGATAAATATTTATTCATGGTGAATCCAGTTTATAGCATATGCAAGATGCTGGGTTGAAAGCGTAAGTTACATTTGGACACGAAACGGGGTGTTTCCAATATTCAGAAAAATGTTGCCAATAACACATTTATATCCAACAAGTTGTTTATAAAATCGACTTCTCTAGTATTTTGACGGCATAAGTACACATTTTTCAAAAAATGTTGGTTGATAGTACAACCTATTTTTACCTCTGTTTTCGCCTTTTCTATTGGACACCGAATGTAACTTACATCATGGGTTTATTTCAAATGGAATATTTTTCGTACATTAAAAAATAAAATTACCAAAATGGTATATTTATGAAATTTAAATATTACTTACCCAATTTTTAAAGAAAAATTGTTTGGATTTTAAAAATTGCAAAAACTATAATCAATTTTGGAAAGCTCCTATTTTCATGTAACGTTTTGTGGCTGAAAAAACGTCATTTTTTGGCCAATTAATTATAAAATGAATATGAAAAAAAAAATATTGTTTATTTTTTATGGGTCAATTTATCTCTTCATTATCAACATAACACACTGGAACAAATAATATGACGGGTTTCTTTTATTAAATACTTTTTTTCATAAATTTTATATACCACCCACCATTTGGACCAGTATTGTATTTTTACACGTAATCATCGGCTACCGATCGTCATCAGGCCTTTTTTTAAGGTTAGGGCCCTTAACCCTTTCCCAAACAAGACCAGGTTTTGACGTCCCTAAGAGAAGAGGCTCAGGAAATCAGCAATTTCTCCTTTTGCCTCAATATTTTCTGGGCTACATTGTACAAAAATCCTATCGTAATTATCATCAATGAAATTGTCTACAGCAGCTTTTGAAAAGGATCACCCTAAATTTTCACCATTTGGGAAAGGGTTAATTTGGGGAAATATACAACTGCAGGGGAAAATTTATGGTTTTGTATTTTTATAAAAAAGCTTCTTAGTTTTAACATAGTGATTCATTTTAGTATATATAATATACAAGTCATATAACCAAATAAATGACATTTAAAAACAAATTCCAAGCAAAATTATAACATTTTACATGCATCATTACATTATCTATGTGGGGAAAATTGATTTCTAAGGGGAAAAAGCATCTTTAGGGGAAAAATTTTCTGAGGGGAAGGGGCCCATAAACAGCCCCAGTTTCTTAGTAAAAAAAAACCCTATGTCCATTGTATTAAACCATTTCAGGGAAAGAGAATTTTCAAGAATTTCATCATGTCCATATAGTGCAAGTAGCGCCCATTCACAAGAGCAAGGATCACCCAAGGAATACCTCTGTCAAATTATTTCAAAATCTGACTAGGGGTTTCAGAGAAGAAGAATTTTCAAGAATTTCTTCATTTCTATATAGCCCCCTTCACCAGAACCATGTTTCTTGACCAATCTAATTAAAGTCACCCAAGGAAAATCCCTGAGAAATTATTTCAAAATCTGACAAACGGTTTTAACCCTTTCCCAAACGACAAAATTTTAGGGTGGTCCAAATTTAAAGCTGCAGCAGACGACAAAATGGTTGTGGATAAACACAGGATTTGTGTATATTTTAGCACAGAAAATATTGAGACAAAAGGAGAAACTGCTGGTTATCAGCAGTTTCTTCTCTTGTTTCAATGTTTTCCCAAGCCTGTTCTATTAGGGACGTCAAAACCAGGTCTTGTTTGGGAAAGGGTTAAAGCGATTTTTTTTTGTTAAGAATTTCCTCATTTACCTATAGAGCAAGTAGCCCCCCTTCACCAGAGCCACATTTTTTGAAGGATCAAACTTTGGTGGGAGACAAAAGCCTGTAAGGATATTTGCCATGGCCGGGTATTAAACCCGGGACCTCACCAATGAGACCGAGAGTCTGATGCGCTACGGATAAATGGATGACCATGAGGAAGGTCATTTTGCAGCGAACAGATAGATATTATTGAAAGAAGCGTGCATACCAAATTTGAGCTTTTTATGTCAAATACTTTTGGAGAGAATAACAATGTTAAGTTTTCGGACAGACAGACGGACTGACAGACAGACAGACCGACAGACAGACATGAGTAAAACAATATGCCCCGATCTTTCGATGCGGGGGGCATAAAAATTGATGTTATAGTTCTGACCTTTGTGCAGGACAATTCGTCTCATAATGCTTTATTCATGTAGTTTAAAAAATTGAACCAGTAGGTAAAAATTTAATGTCAGGACAAGAAAATATGAACTAGATGTGTTTGTGAAACACAAATGCCCCCAAAATGGCAATTTTTCTAAAATATTAAGTTTTCGTGAAAAGGGTTGATAAGGGTAAATGGATGACCTTGAGGAAGGTCATTTTGCATGGAACAGATAGACATTATTGAAAGAAGTTTGCATACTAAATTTGAGCTTTGTATGTCCAATACTTTTGGAGAAAAGGCCAATGTTAAGTTTTCACGTTCAAGTTTTCTGACAGACGGAAGGACAGACGGACATGAGTAAAACAATATACCCCCGATCGGGGGTATAAAAAGAGGATGCTAGAGTGTGCCCCATGTGCACATCTTTTTTCCTTTTGTGAAGTCATAATGAATTTGACCCCCCCCCCTTTGTAGAAGATATGGCCCCAGACACTAAGCGTGTGGAATTGACTGTCAGCCTTATGGACAGACAGAAAAGAGCTACCAGTGTGGACCAATAATGGACTACATCTGCTGAGCGAGAGCAACATCCATAAATTATATCAATTCAGGGTTCGACATTAAGGCACGTCCGAACGACATTGTCTAGTAAATTGTCCGTTCGGGCTAGTAAAATCCACGTCGAGCTAGCCCGACTGGTCTAGTGAAAAAATCTTGATGATTAAAATTCAATTCACATAAATTTTCCATTCGTTGCTTCAGTCTTGCCTGACCACAAATGACGATCTAGTCCATGTCCATTAAAGTCACAAGTAATCGGCGAGAATAATGTGAAAGTAGAATTCCAATAAACAGGAAATCTAGTTGAAAACAGACATGCTCAGTCGCGATAGAAAGCAAATCTAGACTAGAAGGGTCGGTCTGTCCAATTTTGACCCCATTTTCGACACAGTGCAAGCGTTTGGGCCGGGAATTAAACTTTCTAACCCAGTTTGTCCATTTATTTAGCTTCCTAGCTTACATACCGGTATTGATCGACCATGCACAGCCATTTGAACCGTGTCATTTTCATTTGTCTTATCTCGGTCGTTTCCGTAACTCACCGAATGATAGATCGGAACAGGAAATTGAGTAGTCAACAGACATGCGCAGTCCCGATATCTAAAGCGAAACTAGACTAGAAGGGTTGTTATTTGATTTATGCCTGTCCGATTTTGAGCCGGGTTTTGTTCCGGATTACGCGTTTAGGTCTGGAATTAAAATTTGTCACCCAGTTTGTCGATTTATTTAGCTTCCTAGCTTACAGATCGGTATCCATCAAGTATGCACATCTATTTGAACTAGGTCATGTCATTTGTCTCAACTCGGCCGTTTCCGTAACTCAGCAAACAATAGGTCCTTATTTTTTTTGGTCTAGCAGACTTCACTGGTGGTCTAGTAAAAATTATGAGGAACTAGACCACTGGTCTAGTGATAAAAAAAGTTAATGTCGAACCCTGATCATTATGACAACAAGATGAGTTTGTGAAACATGAATGCCCCCAAAATGGCTATTTTCTGAGAAAATGCAAAATGTTAAGTTTTCGAACAGACAAACGGACGGACCGACAGAGAGACAGACATGAGTAAAACAATCTTTCGATGCGTGGGCGTAAACTAGAAAGACCTGAATTACAAAATCATAATAAATTTGATATTTTTGCTTACCGCTCTCTTGCCCCGAGAGAGACCCGCCATTTTGTTTCCAACAATGCATTGCGTCAACGACAACCCGTATTCCGGGTCATTGGGTAGATCTATAAATAACATTGTGGGCAGTCTGAAAAAATACGTATTACTCGCACAGAGGCTGTGCTATGAGCGTGTTCTAAAAATAGATCGCACTTTGTGGGTCAATATTTTATATATAATTATGGGTCACGAAAAAATTTTTTTCCATAAAAATTCGAATCATACTATTTGCAATAAAATTCAGATTCCAGATTGCCGGCGTTTTATGGGTCAAAATATTGATGACCCACAAACCACCAAGAGTACCCACAACGTGAGTCAGAATTTGACGAAATGACCCACAATACGCCTGTTAGATAACTATATATATATATATATATATATATATATATATATATATATATATTGTGCATTGTGTAAACAAGATTTTCTTAAATTGTACTTCATTGTACAATCTTTACCATCCTATCAAATAGAACTCTCACTCTGTTAGTTTGTGGTGCCTCTATGAATATTATGTAGTCAGTGTAAATGCAAAACCTTGTATGTCGTTACTTGCGATTTTCAAAGTACAAACTTGTGTGCCCAGTTTAAACGATTCTCACAGCTTTTGAGATGTTTTTACTAATCAGTATTAATGACACATTATTTGTGAACATTATGTCAAAATTTCAAGTAAAACATTTCAGTTTGGGAAAAGTTATTACCCTTTTTTCCCTCCCCTTTAAATTTTCCAAAAACGAGATACGAGGTTTTGCATTTACAATGACAATGTGCTTGATAGCTCAGTAGGTACATGTTATGTCAGAGTCTGTCAATCCAGGCGTCAAAGGTTTAAACCAATATTTTTTCTGACATTTACATTTGTCTCTTACCAATAAATTAGAATTATGAAAGTGAGTGAGCAGCTGGAGACTCAGATTGGATAATGTGGAAGTACTTGCGATGGAAATTCAAGAAATCCATGGTTAGGTGCTCAATCTACTGGGACTTGACCATATCAGTTTAAAGAGGCATTAAACCCCAACCAATTCAATTTAGGAATATGTCCTTTACATAACAATGTCCTTTCAAATTATTTGAAAGACATTGTTACTGGGAGGACATTACGTTTCTAGTTACAGATTCATCTACCTGGTGGGAATTGTACCCTTTCAAGTAACTTTGTTATATCCAATTACATGACTTGATATCTTTTTATGCCCCAGTATTGAAATATCAGGGGCATATTGTTTTACTCATGTCTGTCTACCCGTCCGTACCTCTGTCTATCTGTCTGTCCATCTGTCCAAAAAATTAACATTGGCCTTTTCTCCAAACACATCACATTTCAGGGGCATTTGTGTTTCAGAAACACTTCTTCAACAGTTTAACCATCTTTTTCCTTTAAAATTTAAGTATTCACGAATCAGCATAATTCTTCTTTCAGAATCATCTATTATGTTGTCCAGAAGGATCTATGTCATGTCCAAACTGTGATATTTCTGTTACCAGAAGTAAAGTAAGTCGTTTATCTTAATTATTTGAGAGGGCACAGCCATAGCACAGTTGGTAGTGCATCTGGCTCTCACTCGAGAAGTCCTGGGTTAGATACCAGGCTGCAGCAAATATCCTTTCTGACAAAATTTATCACCCACCAATGGTTTGATATTGTAACCTATGTGGGTAAGCAGCTGGAAGCTTGGTTAGGGTGTTGTGGTAGTACTGGTATGAGAAACAACAGGAATCCATGGTTAGGTGCTTCAGCCGCTGTGATATGACCATAGCAATTGAAAATGGCGTTAAACCCCAATAAAACTAACCATTGATTATTTGAGCCAAGATCTGGAAATTTCATATTGACCCTGTACTAAACAAGACCGTTTATTTGATGCCCCTGATAAATTAGGCTAAATTTGGCAATCATACACGGCCGCTTATCTACTAAATCACAACATTTTGTTGTGTATGAAAAAAAGTTTAGAGGAAATCCGGTTGGCAGTTAGAGGAGCCGACAAATCGGCGGGTGAAAGGTGAGTCTCGTCTTTTAATCGAAATGTCCTTGTTTCTAGCTCTAAAATCAAAATTCGGAGAATGTCATACAACCCTTTATTCATTTTCACATATTTGTGAGCCCCATCCAAACCCCGACTCCCAGAGATTGAACGGGAATTCATTTTCTCCCGCTCCAAGGGTAGCCCAATATTGACATTTCGTCAATACTGATGAGCGTTTGTCCACTTTCTGAGGATGAATGGCCCAAAACATGTGTGTATTATAAAATAGTTGTATGTAAATTACATCGTGCAAACAATATTTTAATAACTTGACACAACATTCTAGTACCGATCAAAGTATTTAGAGAGAAGGAAAAAGCAGTGGTGTCTATATTTGAAAAGGTTATAGCGTTCTCTCCAGCCCAATAAGCTGTATCGGCCCCACTACAGCTTCATGGAAATCAGTGTAATGCCACTACAGCTTCAAAAGTACCCCACAGCTTAATTTCTTCAAAATGGTCACCAAAGAGAGATATTTAGAGATATTTCATGCCAAAAACTGATAAATGGGGCTTTCTTTTAAACTAAAAAACTACTAATTCTGTATAAAAACATTATGGGAAAAGAAGAAATTGCTCAAATTGAGCAAATTCTTCTTTTCCCATTATGTTTTTATTCACAATTATTTGCATGAACACCATGTGTTTCAAGGTTTACCAATGCCACTACGGCTTCAAAATATTCTGCGGAGAACCCAGGGTCACTGGACCGTTAACCCTCACAGCCTTGTAATGGTGAAGCCTTTTCAAGAAATTTGAAAGCTACAAAAATTCTTTTTGTAGATCAACATTTTTTATGTAAATTATTGTTGCAAGATAGTCCATCAGCATTAACAACTGCATAATTATGTAATGACCCCACTTTGGCAGTGTTTTGTTTAGACACTCAAGTAACATACTTTGCACATGAAAATTATGATTAAAGATGTCCCAAGCAAATTTTGGTGGATTATACCTAAACAATCATGCAATTTATGTAATGCAGGGGAGGTAACAAATGCTTAATAGAATCACTAATAAAACATGATTAAGTTATCTCCCTTACATATAAATCTATGTCTGTTAAGCATTTTGTAGTTTGTACCAATTCTATATCTTTGTGACAGCTAAAAGGTTTTCCTTTTTTCATGCCACTTCCCATAAAAATACACTTATTACAGAGAAACAGATAAGACATCCTAAGATTTTTTTTTATTTCAAATCTAAACCCACAATATAGGGCGTGACTGGACGCAATCCCAGTTAAATGGGACAATTGATGTCTCCGGCCTTCAATATGTTCTAGCTGCAAATAGTCAACATTATATAAATGACCTCCGCATTTATTTTCATCCAACACCTATAACTAAAAAATGTATCTATAATTTACGTTCGTAAGAACTCCATTTCATATGAAAATCATGCGACAATCAAACTAGGGGGTACGAAAAACCGATGTCTCCGGGTATAAATTCTAACTTTTAAACCAAAAATGTCAATTTCAACAATAGATTATCCTAACAGAAATGTCCCAATCTTGTACAGAAAACATAGAGCTCCAAAACGATACCAAGATTTATATAAAAAATGTAATCCAAAATTTGTAGAACAGCCTCGAGTCGTTGTCTCCAAAATTCAAAAACGTACGGGACACTTTCTTTAAAGCTAAGAAACACTGACATAAATCTACATTTAATACATTAATCTAGCGTAATCTACTTTAGTATAAATATATATAATCAAAATGAAGTCGTATTTTGATATACTTTTGTCAATATTTTCAAAAAGTCAACATCATTCTTAAACAATTTACCGTAATTTTAACTCCGTAACGTACGAGGCAAGAACTAAAGTAACTCTAGTTAAAAATGTGTAACTATAAATAGTTTAATTCTTCAAGTAAAATCACTATTCGAAGTGTCTTCAAATATGACAAAAAGAATTATGCCGATTACTATAATAGCATTGATACAGCAGGCCAAATAAAATTGGGTACACATTAAAAAGTGACGTACGAGTCCATAACGTTCGAGGCAATTTTTAGTTTTCAGTTTTTAAATTGCTGAGATGGAACGTTTCCTGTGCTTATTTTATGTGTTTTGGGTTCCTTAAGGACTCCAGTTTAAGCAAAATAGACTATTAATGCACATAATAGACTGTACACGTACTCGTACTAGTCTCGTACGTAATGGTATTATGATTACGCTTAATTGATACTATTTTTACAATATTGAAGAAAGTTCCACAAAATATGCCATTTTTGTTGATATATATAGGAATATATTCATACCCATATACATTACACTAGATTGATGCATTAAAATAGACTATTTCAGCCTTTCTTACCTTTATAAAAAGTGTCCCGTACGTTTTCGTATATTGGATCCATCAGAGGTAAGGATGTCTAGCAAATTTTGGATTACATTTCACTTAATTAAGAAGTTATTACACATACCTCATGTGTCAAAACAATATGAGCATCTCAACTTTTATAAATTGAAACTAATTTGGCTAGGAAGTCTTAATTTGTAAAACAACACACCCAGATGGCTTATAGAGTTGTGTTTATTTTCCTTTATAAATTCATTTCATTACAATTTTTTTGACAAAGTGTCTGGCAAATGGATATTGCCTGATAATATTATGATTTGATTGAAAAGGTAATAACACAGAGGCTGTGATGTTAAAGGAAAGAAAGCATATAACGTACGGGACAAGCTGTAGTTACGTTCGGGACAGACACGTTTTAAACAATTGTTGATTTGTAACAAATCATTGACCTTCCATTTCGGTATATCGATTAAGGGAATAACTCATTGCTTTTGTTTAACAATACGAGAGAAAATTAAAGGTTGTTTGGTGTATTTTAGAAGATTTGGAAGTAGTCAACGTTTTAAATTAAAGGAATTGTACAAGGATGGTCGTTTTGAATTTTCATTCGCATAGGTACAATTCGCCATTTTCACCCATATTGTCAATTGATTCACATTTTATAAACAAATACTCAACAAAATGTATCGGATTTATTATTCTTTATGCATTACTTAATGTGAAATTAGACACACATTTCACAAAGGGGTCTATTTATAATACGTAGTTTTTTATGCACACATTTGATCCTTTAACAGTCTACAAATCCAAAACTAAGCAAGCCCACTTGACAAAACAAAAGAAATTTGCGCAGAAGATGTGATCCAAGAAGAAAATTTGTCCAGAATGAGTGAAGGGTAAAATGAAAAATTTCGAAAAAAAATTAGTCAATCGTCCACTTTAACTGGGATTGCGTCGATGAACAATAAAGGCAATATTGCATTTTGAAAGAGCCTTTATCCCCTTTTATCTGTAACTCTAAAAGTTATTACAACTTTGGTTTTTCAGCTTTCCTCCCACTTATTGGCGGATTGTGAAAGAACTTCAGTAAAGTGCCAATATCATTTCTTAGGATGTACATTTGAGGTGAGTGCACTGCCACTGATCCAGGATTTCTGTGAGGGGGGTCAGCAGTGTTTTGTTAACCCTTTCCCAAATGGCAAAATCTTAGGGTGATCTACTTCAAAAGCTGCCACAAATGACAAAATGGAAGTTATTTAAGGTAGAATTTGTGTCAAATATGGTTTAGAAAATATTGAGACAAAAGGAGAAACTGCTGGTTATCAGCAGTTTCTTCTTTTGTCTCAATGTTTTCCCAAGTCTTTCTATTAGGGACATGATTATATCATCCTGGTTCCAATATCGAGTCTACTTTAGAGAACTTTATACTTGTATATAAAAGAGCGGGAACCTGTATGTTATCTAGATCAACTAAAACCAGTACCTGCAAAAATTTTACTTCTTCTCAACCAGACTGGTGGAGTAATGATTGCCAGCGCCTTAAAAGGTCGAAAACCTTTCTGTTGAGGCGGTTTAGAAATTCAAATAGTGAACATGATTTCTTAAGATACAGAACTGTCAGAAACCAATTTAAAAGTAAATGCAAACAAAGTAGAATAAATTATCAAAAAATAAATAGAGAGAAACTGATTTCATCTCGCAAAAACGCAGCATCATTTTGGCGATTAATTAAAGGAAACAAAACTAAAACACACCAAAACAACAGTATTAATTATGATACATGGTATAATTACTTTAAAGGTCTATTACAAATAACAGAAGTTTCAGCCCAAAATAATATTCTTGCGGATATAGTAAATGAACATGATTCCCGAGAATTAAATATTCCAATTACAGAAATAGAAATACGACAAAGCATAAAAAGACTTAAATTGAACAAATCAGCAGGTCCAGACGGACTTTGTACTGAAATGTTTTCATCTACAGTTAATATAATTTTACCTTTTCTTAAAGATATCTTTAACGAAATCTTCGATACGGGTTCATTCCCTACTTCATGGAGCAGAAGTCTTATAATACCTATACACAAAAAGGGGCCAATCAACGAGCCATCAAACTACAGAGGCATATCTCTTATAGACGGCATTAGCAAAATCTTTATTGGTATTTTAACGGAGAGGCTTACAAAGTGGATAGACAAAAATATTATTATACATGAAGCGCAGGCTGGTTATCGGAAAAACTACAGCACAATAGATCACATTTTCACTTTACAATCCCTAGCCCAGAAATATTTATCCAAGAAAAAAGGTCGCTTCTACTGTCTTTTTGTTGATTTCAGTAAAGCCTTTGATAGCATAAATCACGATTTACTTTGGGACACAATGATAAGGAAAGGAATATCAGGACCGTTTCTTAATATTTTCAAATCAATGTATCAAAATTTAAGCTCTGCTGTCAAATTCGGTAATACAGGGGAAATATCTGATTTTTTCGAGATCAAGGTTGGTACCAAACAAGGCTGTTTAAGCTCTCCAAAAATCTTTTCCCTCTTTATAAATGATTTAGTTGAACTATTGTACAAAGACTCAAATCGAGGTATATTCATAAATGAAAATTGCACTGAAATAATTTCTTTGTTATTCGCAGACGATGTAGCTAACTCATCCGATACAGTGATAGGATTACAGAAACAAATAAATACAATAGAAACATTTTGCACATACACTGGAATGAAAGTAAACATGGACAAAACCAAAATTGTAGTCTTTAGGAACGGGGGATACTTGAAAAATAATGAAAATTGGTACATGAATGGTATAAAAATTGAGATCGTTTCATATTATAAATACTTAGGAACCTTCTTTAGTAATAGATTATGCTGGACAAAAACACTTGAAATTCAATCAGCTCAAGCCACGAAAGCAATTTATAGTATATATAATTATCAAAACAAATACGGGCGATTTCAACCCAAAGATGCATTTAGATTATTTGATAGTATGGTTAAACCTATCTTATGTTATGGCGCAGAGGTTTGGGGATATAAATATTACAATATGATTGAAAATGTACAAATTAAATTTTGCAAGCGATTATGTAACCTAAATCAAAATACAGCAGATTTTCTAGTCCTTGGTGAATGTGGAAGACACCCTCTTGCAATATCATACGTGATGTTATGTTTGTCCTTACATATAGTATGTTTGATAAATATATAACTCTAAGTCTGGTTAACATTCACACAAACATTTATTCAGGATAGCATTAATACAATGTAGAGCTTATCAGAACGACTATCTATTGAAGAATGATTCTACTACAGGTACATGCAGTATATATGTATTGTATAGGTTTAACTACTGATAAGCCAATACACAACATTTCCCTTCTTTTGAAAACAATAGAAATTCATTAAATTTTATATTAACTATTGTACTCATAATACACTAGCAATACTATTGTAATAAGAGCAGAATAATTATTTTATTACACTTATAACTTCGGACTCAAGGTCAAGTAATTGGTATACCAGTGGGTGGCTGAGATCGTAAATCAGGTCAATCAAGGAGTAACTGTAATGTAATTAATATCAGCTTAACAACAGGGATAGTCCAATTCGTTATCTAATTTCCTTGGCTCAAAGTCTACTAATGTTCCATGTCTAATTTGAAAGTAGGTTTGGCTGGATCACTGTCTGTTAATTGTTTTCTAATTTGGTCAGAACATCTGAAAGTTCCTGTTTGTAACGGAAACAATTTTACATGGTTTCTTGTTCAAAAGCTTTCTGAAATTTGCTTACATTCATACAAATTGATACATTCCTAAACTACAAATTTACAAAGACTAGAAACACCTTGTTAAATCCAAGCTTTTGAATCACTGTAATCCTTTCAATGAATAAACACTTTACACACTTGATATCAACTTTTTAGATTTTGATTTTATAATTTTGATTTTCGAACTTTTACATTTATATCCAAAATGAGAACTTGGAATTGAAATACACTGACTTAAATCCACTTTCAACACTGATGTGAATATTTATCTGGTGGTTTCACAGTTCTTCCTGATCTGGTTACATATGGTTGTGGTGATTGCTGATCTTCCTTTTGTTGTTCGTCTGTCTGTCCAGATGAGATGTTTGGTGATACATTTTCGTCTGGGATCTCGATTTCAGTGTAGAATTTTGGATCTGGTTCTGATTGTGTAGGTCTAATGTGTCTACGATTTCTCCGGTATTGTTTTCCCTCAGGTGATTTGACAATATATGATTTTGGTGATTTGTGCTGTTTATCAACTTGTCCATACTCCCAGCTATTGTTATGTCTAAACATGACACTTTCTCCCTCTTTCAACGATTTTAGGTCATTTCTCGCACTTTTGTCATAGTTGATTTTTGACTTTGATTGATTTGTTTTGAGTTTCTCAGCAATTTCATCGTTGTTTTGACTTTTCAACAAACTTTTAGCAATGGGTAATTTAGTGTTTAGTCTACGACCCATCAACATTTGAGCAGGTGAGAGTCCTATAGTTTCAATCGGTGTGTTGCGATAGTCCACTGAATTCACCATGTCATAAAGTAATCCCATGTAGTCATTTTCACTGTCACTCTCACTTGATTCAGTGTCCACAGGATTCACTTTTCTTGATTTCTTTTTATTCCTGCCTTTGTTTTGAATTTCTTTCAAACACATTTTGGCGAAGTGATTTTTATTTCCACAGTTGTGACACTTTTCACCATATGCCGGACAATTTCTCGGTTCGTGCCTATTTCCACATTTCCGACATTTTCCCAATTTCTTTGGATTTTGTTTCCTTTTCACTGAGTTAAGGGAAACATCTTGTAGAGATCCTGTCATGCCTTTCATCTGTAGATCCGATGTCTCCGCGGCGCGACAAATATCTAAGGCTTTTTCGAGACTTAGATCACTTTCTCTCAACAATCGACTTCTCACACTGTCATTTTTAACTCCACAGACAATGCGATCACGGATTAACGAGTCTTTTAGAGTCCCAAACTCACACGAACTTGATAGAATTTTGAGTTCTGTGACGTATGTATCTATTGACTCGGATTCTTCTTGACATCGTTTGTTAAACACATGTCTTTCATAGGCGACGTTTTTCCTCGGGTTGCAGTATTTCTCAAATTTCTGCAGGATTTTGTCCACCTTTTTGTTGTCGTCTGCTGTGTCTCCCTCTTCATTCCAAGAAAAAGTGTTGAAAATCTCCAGAGCTTCTGGCCCAATGATATGCAACAGAGTTGAAGATTTGATTTCTTCTTCTTTTTCAACCAATCCAGTTGCTGTCATGTATAATTCAAACTGCTGTTTAAATTTCCTGAAATTCTCTTTCAAATTTCCAACTAGCAACAGTTCCTTTGGTGGATGAAGATTTTTCGCCATTTTAGTATTTATCCTTTTCTCACTATAGTCCAAGTTTTTACTTCTGACACCATGTTATGTTTGTCCTTACATATAGTATGTTTGATAAATATATAACTCTAAGTCTGGTTAACATTCACACAAACATTTATTCAGGATAGCATTAATACAATGTAGAGCTTATCAGAACGACTATCTATTGAAGAATGATTCTACTACAGGTACATGCAGTATATATGTATTGTATAGGTTTAACTACTGATAAGCCAATACACAACACGTGACACAATCTATAAAATATTGGACAAAATTAATAACCTTACCAGACACAAGATATCCTAAACAATGTTATGATTTACTTCGAAAACTTGATGAATCAGGAAGGCACACATGGGCAACAAATATAAAATCTTTATTATTTGAATATGGCTTCGGATACGCATGGATAGCAAATGAGTTAGGAAATACGAATGTATTCATACAGCAATTCAAACAGAGATTTCAAGATATATCCATACAAAATTGGCAAGCTAAAATCAATAACTCTTCCAAAGCAAACTCTTATAAAATCTTTAAATCACTTCTAGAAGTTGAAAAATACTTAGAAATTGATATGCCGTTTAAATATCGCTATGTACTAGCAAATTTCAGGTGTTCTAATCACAAATTAGAAATAGAAGTGGGAAGACATAACAATTTAGATAGACAATTTCGCATATGTAAATTTTGTTTAAAAAAACACGTTTATGTTGTGGAAGATGAATTCCATTTTATTTTAATCTGCCCAATGTACAATGACTTGCGCAAAGCCTTATGGCCAGCAAAATGGCTAAAATCTTTACCAACAAAAAATCATTTCAAATCTATAATGCAATGTAAAAATGAAAATTTGATCCTCACACTCTCAAGATATATATCAGTTGCATTTGAAGAAAGGAACACATTCATAGAAACATATGAAAATGGTTAATTAAATGTTATTATATTTAGAAGAAACGTTGAAGAACCTTCATATATTAATACAACGTTCTTGTTCCTCTCTGGATCAGTCTAAAATGAATTTCATTTAACATTTTGTATAAGAAGAAAATGTTAAAATTAATATAATTATTCTATATTAACTTTCTCTTTTACAACAATTACTGTCTAACCTTACTTGGTATACGTCACTTTCATGTATTTGTATATAATGAATGTTTGTATATTATGGGCCGGTGGCCTAAATTATGGAAATAAAATTGTTCATTGTTCGTTCATTGTTCATGAAAACCAGGTCTTGTTTGGGAAAGGGTTAAGACACTCAACTAACCGACTTTGCACACGAAATTCAAGTTGTCATGGGTTAATTTGGGTGGACAATAGTTGAACTTGACTAAATTTCAGCATGAAAATAATCTGGCTGCAGAGGGGGTTCGTTTGAACCCTCGAACCTCCCCTGGATCCGCCACTGGTACAATAGCTTCTTCATGACCTGTAGCAACTGTAACAGAGCATCAAATTAGATTGCAATTACATGTATGATAAGACTGACTTAGGAATACTGCTGTCTTATCCCTTTCCCAAACCACATAATATTAGGGTATTCTGAGTTAAAGGCTGCTTGGGACAACAAAATGGATGTTGATAAAGATAGGATTTGTGAACAATATTGCTCAGAAAATATTGAGGCAAAAGGAGAAACTGCTGGTTATCAGCAGTTTCTTCTTTTGTCTCAATGTTTTCCAATGCTATTTAAATTAGAGACGTCAAATCCAAATCTTGTTTGGGCGTGGGCTAACCCATTCCCACACAGTGACACTTTTGGACTCTCCTAAAGAGAAAGGCTTGGGAAAACATTGTGGAAAATGAAGAATTTTTTCCAGATCAATCGTTTAACCATTTCCAATACAAGACCTGGTTTTGGCATACTTAATAGCAGAAGCTTGGAAAAAACATTGAGACAATAGACTAGAAGAATAACCAGCATTTCCTGCTTTTGCCTTAATATTCCTTGACTATTTTGTACACAAATTTTGTCTTTAATGACATGCATTTTGTCGTTGGCATTATTTTTAAGTTTTCAAATGGTTAAAACATAATATTTTTAAATTTCACAGGGTGAAAGATCCTCCCTGAAAGACCACGACACAGCTGCTTTACAGGAACACATGGCATTGATCAACAAAAGCCTCATTTTGATTTTATCTTCGCTGGGAATCAGCCCAAAGGAGAACCAAAACATCCACACGCCTTCATCTCTCGGGCACCAGCCTACAGAGGGGGCCGTCTCAGCAAACCCGGCACACAGTTTTCCTTCTTACTTCCCGGCTGGACTCGATCAGAACGCTCAATTGAGTTTAATGAACATAATAATGAATAGGTTACAGATCAACGGAGCCCCTGGACAGACGCAGACACAGACAAGTTTTGCAAGTGGTCCGTCAGGGTTAAATCAGTTAAATCGTAGTCAAAGTCAACCAGCGTCGCCGATGAATGTTACAAACATTGCAACAAATATTCAGACTGAACGGACAGAAAATAAACAAACTGAGAGCGATATTCAGACTGGTGTAGCGCCAGAGTTGTATCATTCCTCAAATCCTTCAGCGGATAATATGTGTTTTGAAATGTTACCGAGTCCATTAAATGCGTCACAGTTTCAGTCTATAAAGACTCAGAATGACATGCAGGATGAAAGTCTAGCCAGACATGATCAAAAACTTGTAGAATTGATTCAAGTGAAAGAGCATCAGGATAGAGTTATCAGAGATCTTAAAACTAAAGTAAAAACACTAGAATCAACGGTAGCGGATTTTGAAGGAAGGCAAGGTGGTGGTTTATTTGTGTGGAAAATTAAGAATTATGTAAAATTACGCCGGGAAGCTGAACAGGGTGAAACGACCGCCATTCATAGTACTTCATTTTATTCTAGTTTTTATGGGTATAAACTTTGTATTCGTGTTAATCTGAATGGTGTCGACACAGCAAAAGGGACTCATTTATCATTATTTATTCACTTCATGCAGGGGGAAAATGATGAACTTTTAGAATGGCCGTTCAGTGGAAGAATCGTTCTAACCATTATTGATCAAAATCCGATTTGTGAGTTACGGAACCACATTTCTGAGACTTTGATGTCCAAACCAAATCTAGCGGCGTTTCAGCGACCTATAACACACCGGAATCATAAAGGGTTTGGATACATGGAATTTCTGCCTTTAAGTGTGATAGATGGATCAACCTATGTGAGAAATGACACGCTTATTATTAAGGCGAATATTATTCCAAATAATTCATTCTTGTAGTCCATATTTCATTACTTTTTCACTTGGATTGAAAATCTCTACAATCAATATTTTGCTTTTCATCGAAGACCAAGTAACTGCAGCTTAAAACAAGCTGCAGTTACAAGGTTTTCAAAGAAAAGCAATTGATATGCAAAAAAATGAGCATTTCTTTTTAATTGGACGTCCGAAAGGACGTACAATTCTTATAACCACTTTTGGACAGGCGAAATGGGTTTTCATTACCAAAAAACCCTTTCTCAGACTCAATTGCCAGTTGACCAAAATTCAAAATAGATTTTGCGACCATACAGGAAAACTGTCGTATCTTTTCCTACTTTCTATGTGTTCTCTAACAAATACTATAAGATTCATTGGCCGATTCAATTCATGCCAAGTCTTAACCAACTTTACGATCTTTTTTCGATTTAATCATTTTCTTGTAGTTTTTTGACTTTCGTAATATTTATTGTGTAAAGGGTAAGATCTTTAGAAAGCGATACATGCGTACACTATGGTTATAATGTAAACAGACACCCTATATCATCAGCAGCAGCGATAGCTCAAACGGGAAAGGATTAACCTCGCAACCTTTTTTCAGTTTGAAATTTGGAACGCCGTTGGTTCAAAACCAGTTCGGATTATTTCTTCTGTAAAACGTTTGTTTTTCTTGATGTGTTTACTGAAAACACACATTTTAGAATGATTACCCAATTTAATGCACGTATTGTGTATGATAGGTTCCTTTTCTTTGATCATTGTTGTTTAAGTCTTTGACATATTTAAAGGAACGGGGTTTCCACGAGACGTACTTTGGAACCAGGGTTTTGAAATTGATTATCGGGGAGTGAGTTCATTTCGCAACTCGGGTTCGACTCGATGACAAATCGGGGTTCCATCTGAACAGCCTCAGATGAGACTTTAGTGAAATCCACCTATTCAGAAAAATAGTTGCTCTTACGAGTTTTTTTCTCCAGCGTCTGTATCACTGATATTCGACAGTATCATGACCTATTTACATACTGATCGATGATCATGACAACAATGATTATTACTAGTATAAGACTAAGTGACAGCGATCTGTATTTATTTCGTTTAAGAGACCCGTTTACGTGTATTGAGCTAAGAAGATGAAGCAATGGGTCTGCAACAGATGGTACCTGGATGATCGTATGAATATGTTTACAGATAGGGACATTGCTATTCTCAAATTTTCGTTGATAATGATATGAAGATTTAAATTGCTTATTGTACTCCACTGCCATTTTCCCGACGGCACGTTCCCAATTTCTTCTTTTTATGCACATCTGTAGATGTAAGGATGCTGCGGTAGTACTTGTATGAGGAATCCATGGTTAGGTGCTCCAATTCATCTGGTATTTTGTTTCAGGAAAAGTATATATTGAATTTGTTTTGTAATCACAACCAGGGAAAACTGCTACCGTGTTTTTTTTTCTTTTTTTTACTCTAAACAGGAATAAAAATCACAGTGCTTGGATCACTATATTTAGACGCCTCTCATTGATTTAGCAGAATTGTATGTAAATCGGCGTTTCATTACTTTATTTCGTTGAATTTGTGTTAAGATCGATTCTAAATCACTGCGGTCGTTTTTTCGCCAACGATGGTGGAGATAGAAGTCGAACAAGAGTGCCATGGTCACAATATACGCCGCCACTTATAAAACTTGAGACAAAAAAATGGCATTGACAAGGATTTATAAATATTCACACAAAAACCTGTAAAAAGTTGTGTTCACAAAAAGATTTTTTATAAATATCCAGTAAAAAACCTGGAAGGAATTGCGTTCACGAGACTGAAATATCATTAAGCCCTTGAGACTAAGATTGAAGGGGGCATAACTCAGGCAAAAATCAATGAACCATAAAATCCTTACTTCATGCACATCTACCAATTAAGGTAATAACATCCACCAAGTTTCATTAGAAGCCAGTCAGAATCTTAGAGGAAGTTGTGTTGACAAGGCTGCAATTTCAATCAGCCCCAGAGACTAAGTTTTAAGTGGGCATAACTCTAGAAAAAATCAATGAACCATAAAATCCTCCCTTCATGCAAATCTACCAATTGAGGTGATTGACCAAGTGTCATTAATACCCAGCCATAAGCGTAGGAGGACTTGCGTTGACAAGGCTGCAATTTCAATAAGCCCCACAGACTAAGTTTTAAGGGGGCATAACTCTGGCAAAAATCAATGAACCATAAAATTCTTCCTTCATGCACATCTACCAATTGAGGTGATAACATTGACCAAGTTTCATTAAGATCTAGCCAGAAACTTAGGAGGAGTTGCGTTGACAAGAAAAGTGGACGGACGTACGGACGGACGGATGGACGGACGGACGGATGGACGGACGGACAGACGGAGAAGATGACGCCAATATACGTCCGCCTCCGGCGGCGTATAAAAAAAGATGATTAAAAAGAACAATGTCTGAGTAGAATTCGAACCTAGGGCCTTCCGGATATAACATGTGTAAAGAGTACAAGGTGAGTGCTCTGCTAAGTGAGCTATCGCGGCTTTCATTTATGTAGCGCGTTGGCTTACATTTTGAATAAATTGCTTTGTAGCGTACTTTATAAAATCAATGAAAAGTATAACTGACGACAATACTCATAGTAAACCGAAACAAGAAGACAAACGTGCTAATCGCATGGCCTTAATTGAATTTGGTAATCAAATTAACAGTGGTTATTCATAGCGACAAATCAGTTGTCTTGAAACGGCAATCAAATCAATTTGAAGCCTGAGAAGGGTTTTCTGGTATTAAAGCCGATTTCGTATGTCCGAAACCGATCTTATAGAATTAAACACAGAAGAATGAATAAACTATCTTTCGTTCATGTACAATCCCGCTCAATCAATCAGAGACGTCCAATTACAGTGCTCTCAGCACTTTGATTTACTTACTGTAGCAATTCCTTGCCTTTACCTTTTCCAAAACCAGATCTGGGTTTTTACATCTCCAATAGCAAAGGCTTTGGAAAACGTTTGCAAAAGAAGGAAATTCAGATAACCATTATTTCCTAATCTAAATGTGCTTTTTCAGTGCTGTCTTGTACACAAATTCTATCTGAATCTATTATAATTGTTATACTGTAAGACTGTAGCATCTTTCAAATTGAAACACTCCAAATGTTGGCCATCTGGGAAAGGGTTAAGAGAGCAAAATTTTGAAAGCATTGAGAGAAAAAACATTAATTTTGTTTTTCTTTCAATGTTTTCTATTCTATATTATTGTTGAAAATTTGCCTGTTCATAGAATAGCATGAGTTAATCCAGTGTTGGGGGCATCAATGTTGGCGTCAGCCTAAAGAATTGGTTGGAACTTCATATGTAAGTGTCATAATCACTGTCATTGGACACAATTGCTCTGAAACTTGGCTCATACTTCTGTCACTATTATACAAAACTGTAGGCAAAGATTCATTTTTGTTCAGCAGATTTCACTGTGAATGCAATAAATAATTGAGATGCGAGGTTTTTGTTGATTTAACCCTTTCCAAAAGAAGACCTGTTTTTCACGTCCCTTATTGCCCTAATGTAAAAGGCTTGGGAAACATTGAGGCAAAAGAAGAAAATGCTGATAATCAGCATTTTCTCCTTTGACCTCAATATTTTCTTTCTGCAGCGTAAAATTCCAATTGTACAGCCCTAAAATTTTGTTGTTTGGGAAAGGGTTAAAAGCAGCGACATGCAGGTCTTGTAAGGAGGTACTTAATTCAGGTTTGTTTGGTCACTGGACAATTCTTCTCTGTTGTGTAGAAAAAAGTTGAATGATCAAATATTTATGGTAAATGTTGAAATAAATGTTTTACAGGAATATTCTTGTTTTTTTTGTGAGCATCCTTATCACAGGCCAATTTGAACATTTACAGACCTAATTATCACGGCGGGCAATCATATAGTACCAACATTGCATTTTTTTTCTAAAAATTATGTAAATTTATTACCATTTTGAAAGAGTTTTGAAAGAGAAAATGTGGGGTTTGTTGAATGCAAAAGATCTTTTAAAATCAGCTGATAACATACTTGACCAACCAAAATTTTTGGCGGTTAATATAAACCTTTTATCAGTTGCACATGTAGCCAATTCCTGGCGTTTTTTATACGCCCGAGGGGTCGTATTATGTTATGGCCCCGGTCGTCTGTCCGTCTGTTCGTCCGTTAGCAATTTCTTGTGTGCGCAACTCCTCCTACAGTTTTGGTCGGAATTTCATCAAACTTGCCACAATGAATCTCCATGGTGTCTAGTTGTGCACACCACTTACGGAATTCAGATAACTCTTTTCGTTCTGGAATTATCTGCCCTTGAATTAAAAAAAATATCCATTTTCTTGTGTGCATTTTCTTGCCTTAATGTATCTCCATGTTGTCTGCTTTTGCATGGCATAATCAAAATTCGTATAGCTCTCGGCAATCTTGAATTATCTGCCCTTGAATTGAAAAAAAAAATGTTAATTTTACTGACAAGTCCCTCTTGGGCATATATGCGCCGCACTGTGTATCCCTTGTTGCTTCATTGTTTTCTTTGCTCAATTGTACACAATTGACCAAACGCCAATCGACAGATCGCTCCGCCCAAAATAGAATTTAATACAAACAATGGACATGTGTTTGTTTATAGGGAACGATTTTATCCAGTTAATCGTGAAGTAAATTCGAACAAACAAAACAGTATTTCGTAGGTGTTGTTATAAAATTTCGTAACTACGGCTTAATTTAAGCCGTAGTTACGAGATTTTATAACAACACCGACGGCCTATCAAAACATACGGTAAACCTAGCCTATTGTTAGCACAAAAATCTTTGCAATTGGCATGTCGATTGTTTTGATTGTCAGTCGATAAATCGATACAATATTGTCCAACAAGGTTAACCCGGGACAACTTAATTTTCGTGCGCAAAGTCCGTTAGTTGAGCGTCTTAACAAAACAAAGCCGAAGTGGGGTCATTACATATGCAGATGTCCCGGGTTAATCTTGCTGGACAATAACACGTGCAACATCTAACAATTGGGGCATGACATTTTTCTGATCGCCCATTGGCTAATCGATGTTTTTGATTGACAGTCGGCGTTTGGTCAATTTCTATCTTTATCAATATCTTTTTCGTTGTCTGCAGCAGCTTTCGAATTAGAAAAGTCCAAGACTTGCCGTTTTGGAGAGGGCATACAGATACTACTGCTTTCAACCACCGAAATTTTATGTGAATCACTATACCTATAAGATTAAAGATAATTCAATTTTGCTTTGATATATTCGATAACCTGTTTTAGCCCCAAAAAGTAAGTTAATTCCTTTTCACTTCAAAGGCCCTGATGGCCCCTATATGTGCCCCAATTGTAGATTGCCTAGAGTACATGTAATTATGCTCTTAATACTAACCCTTTCCCTATTAACAACCCGTTTCCACATATTGACTCATTTTGGCGCCCCATTAGTTAAAGGCATTGGAAAACATTGTGGAAAATGGCGAAATTCCTTGTCACAAGCAATTTCTTCATTTCTCACAATGTTTCCTATAAAGAAAGGCAAATATTTTAGAATTTCATTCACTTTAAATTGTTGTTTGCACCATCTTTGAATTTGGATCAGTCTAAAATTTTGCCTTCTGGTACATGTAATGAATTAACAAAATGTGAGACCTGTCTTAAAGTGACATTTCAGATTTTTTTCTCATAAATTTCACTTTTATTTTTATCTAAAAGAGCATATTTTCTTATGAATTTTCTGGAAAGCTCAAGCCAAAATATTGCGCCGTTCACGAGAAATATGCATTTTTGTGTTAAGGACAGATCCTCCAGTTGTTACTGCGCAGCTTACTGCGCATATCCAAAATAACGAAATAAAGCTGTTTCAGTAATTGGCCTTTTCAGCAAATATATTTTTTTACATTTAGTTAATGTTTGGTTGATAAATGACAAGACCCTTTTCGGTTATTTCAATTTTCTCTGTTTGGGCAATTAAAGTGTAATAGTACTCGGGTTGTACATTTCGCTTTCTGTTACGCGTTCAACATGTGGCGTTAGCGATAGGAAACGGAGCAACAAAAGCAAAGTGGTGTCTTTATGAGCTAGTCCGCTTCAGATGAACACAAAAGATGACACTTTTTATTATCTAAAGCGTGTAATAAGGAAGTAAACGGATTAAAGTAGTGAAACAATTTCGGACAGAGCTGCAAAAAGTAAACCAAATTTTACTTATAACTAAGAAAAACGCTTGGTTTGGTATATTTTTTCTTTTTTTGTTTTTGTAGGTGTGACCAAGCACTATGTCTATACCAAAAATGAAAAAAATTCTTACCGCTGGATTTTTTTATTATTATCAAAAACATTGCGAAAAAAGAGCAATTTCAGCTACTTTTGAAAGAACGTTTTACTAAAAATTTCAAAACCATCACTTAATTTTCCCAAATTGATACTCATTTAGACAGAATAAATATTGAACACAATAAAGACTTATTTATGTAATCCTAGTCATTTCGAACACCTTTTTGTGGGTATATAAGTGACACTTCATTTTTGCAATATTAGACAAGAGTAGTCTCCCTCGAAATCCAATAACTTTTTAATTTGCTTGGTGACCTATAGTTTTTAAGTTATTTTTTTACTTCTCGTATATTTAAATATCAGTACAGAAAAAATACAAAAATTCTTACCGTAGGAAATAAATGGAGGATCTGTCCTTAAAATTAAACAAATTGCTGTCCACAACAGTTCAGATGTATATGTCGGAGGCCACATTGGAATCTAGGCCGATCCGGAATCGGCCTAGTCCAGATTGGAATTCTACTCTGGCCTAGTCCAAAGTGGAATTATGATCTGGACTAGTCCGATCTGGAATCGGCCTAGAAAGTTGCTAGTCCAGATGAGAATTCCAATCTGGCTAGGCCAATCCGGAATCTGCCTAGACCAGATTGGAATCTGTTCTTAACAGTAATTTGTCGTTAATAGAAACTTCATTTTTTAACCAATTTGAATTTTATACACTTTTTGTGTTGAAAAAGAGTAGTTTCAATAAGCCTATTCTACTACGAGTTATTTTTTTAAACTAAAACATTCAACAAACAATAATAATAATCGTTCCCAATCTAGATATAAAATTACTAAAATATCAAACAAATAATAATAATAGCCGTTCCGAAATTGAAAGAATAATTCTTTTGTTAATCTATTTTTTCTCAATTGTAAGATTTTTTTTTGTGTGTGTGCGTTTATTGTTTACATTTATTTCTGCAATAGAACTATAGGCCAAATTCTTTGTACCTTAATGACTGGAAAATGGTAACAACACAAAATACCGAATTAAATGCCGATATAAAGCCATATGTTTTTATTTCTTAATCTGCTGAGAAGGAAAATAAGTTTCCATACTTATCATCTCTGTCACCTTTAATCTATAATCTGTTTAATATGCAGTTCTGATAAGTAGGGATTAATTGCACCAGTATATTATGTCTTTGATCAATATGGGCTTGCCTTCTCAACCAGAATCAGATATTTTGCATTCCAAGACAACTTAAATTATTTTATTAAAGTAAAATGTTATTAACCTGTGATTGGCCGTATCATGTATTTAATATTTTGTATTATTTGACCAGTGTAAGCCTATATCTTAATCCCTGTTCAGTTCTAAATTATTGCTTTAAGGTGGGTTCACATTGACGAATTTTCCTTACGAATCCTTACGAACTGGACATTCGTAGGCCATTCGTGAACATTCTTAAACAATACGTTAGCATCCGTAAATAACTCGTAAGAATGAAATGCCTTTTTTCTCAATGTCAGCTACTGAATGATGATATAGAGATAATATCTTATTGTTTACAACAAGAAAAATTTAACGACATTGTAAAAAAAATCGTACATACTCATATATTTCGTTTTCAGTGGTCCATTCGGAAAGGCATACGTAAGTATTCGTAAACAATACTTAAACATTCGTAAATAACTCGCAATAAATCGGCGACTATCGCAATGATTCGTGTCCATACGGGGAAGTCCAAAATTTTCTCACGAATGTCCACGGATTGAATGTCCCGTTATTCATTCGTAAATGACTCTTAGTTTATCGCAAATCACTCGCAAATCATCCGTGTGTGATTCACGAATATATACGATAACTTTACGAATGTAATCGAGCCGGGATGTTTAAAAAAGCGCACTTATGGCATGAGATTCCGAGAATGGTACTAAAACAGACCAGGCTCCTTAAAGGGCCTGATTAGGGTTATGTTTGATAGAAAAGCTGAAAAAATGGCAGCGTGAGTCCTGGTCAGACATTGTGCATATGCAGAGTCTTATGACGATAGACATCCTAGATTATAACAGATATGAACGTCATCGTTTGTTATAATGTTTTGTTTATTTGTGAATAGTTCGTATATCATTTTGTACATGATGTGAACAATAAAAAAATATTTGATTTGATTGAGTATGTCAAAATTATTGACAAATAAAATTAATGATAGAGGAATACTATTTAATGTTTTGCTAAACGTCAAATGATTTCTAATTGAATTTGCAAAAAAATGGGGACTAAGAGCCCATTTTTTCAATGCGTTTATATGCATTGGGATCATTTTTTATCCAAACTCAAAATTGACGATAAGTCCTTCAAACGTTATTCGATGTCCAAGACAATTTGACTTATTATCGACGAATATTAGATAGAAAAAGTAAAAAAGTAAACGCGCATCGGAGAACAACTTTGAATACATCAAGCATAAATATATTTCTGGGGTAACCGTTATAAATGACCCCACACTATGTATGAGAGTTAATACAGTAGAAACACTTAGGGTTTCTTTCCCAAACGGCAAGATTTTTTATTGTTTCAATTTAAATGGAGTTACAGACGACACAATTAATTGATGTAAGAAGTGAAAACGTTGTATGTTATTGAATAGAAAATTCTGATTGAACAGAAAGAATTGCGTTGCTGATTATTCAGCAATTTATTCTTTTCTCGCAATTTTTTCCAAAACCATGGGACGTCAAAATTAGATTTTGTTTGGGAAAGGGTTAATCATTGTTTTGAAGAAATTGTTGGTACAACCTAAGCTTATTTCGTTCGTAAGACATGTTTTCTTGTCGAATGTCAGATTTTCAATAACGAGGTTGTCTTTCTTACAACAAAAACACCAAAATAATAACAAAGGACTCTTAAACATTCGTAACTAAGTCGGTAATACTCCTATTGATTCGTAAACAATCCGTAACCAGCCCGTAAACTAGTCGTAGAAATACGTAAACCGTCCGTTAAATTCGCTCAAATCGTAACAATACGTGTACCTTTCGGCAATGTGATTACGAATGTCCAATTCGTAAGGAATCGTAAGAAAATTCGTCAATGTGAACCGACCTTTACAGCCAAAATGTTTTAAATATATCCAAAGCTGTTATATACTTTTTGAATTCTGAAGTAGATGTGATAGAGTATTATTGGATAGTGCATGGATAATGAGTGGCTTTTAACCATGGAAAAAGTGTAAAATGAATTTTGAACAGGACATTAAGTACGATCAGGCGATACAAGCCTTACTGTACCGTTGGACACTGAGACGTGCAGGTAAACGATCAACTCAATTTACCAAGTTACACATAGGCTACATAATATTTTGTGTCTTGTTTTACCCTTTCCCAAATTACACAGCGTTATGATTGTCCAAATGTAATGGGATGTTGCTGTTGATTGCAAAAATAAGTCTATCGATAAAACTGAAAACTTACAATGTAAAAGCATTAAAACATTTAGTGAAAGGAAGAAAATTCAGGTTATCATATTTTTTTCTCACATTGTCTTGAAAGGCCTTTTATTAGGGACGCCAGAACTATGGCTTATTTAGAATATTTCAATTTTCGAATGGATTCCAAAGTGGTCTGGGCAGATTCTAGATCGGCCTAACCAGATTGGAATTCCATTCTGGCCTAGACCGATCCAGAATCTGCCTAGACCAAACCAGAATTCTAATCTGGACTAGTCCATACTAGAATTCCAGTTTGGACTAGACCGATTCTGGATCGGCCTATGCCGATTCCGGATCGGCCTGGATTCCAATCTGGACTCCGACATATATATATAATTTGTCGTTTCTGTCTCAACTTTAAAGGCGTGTTTATCGCTTATCATCAACAACTTAAAAAAACTGACTACATTTATACACATTAAAATAACCAATCTTGACATCAAGACATAATTTAAAAAAAAAATTGAAATGGGGATGAAATGTCCTTTTAACTGAAAGAGTTGTACATGACAAAACAAGTGAATATAGTTTGAAGCGTAGAGGCTGCAGACTAAAAACGGGGCGTTAAAAAGATCAAATCGTATACGTACAATTAAGCTTATAAAATATTAAGTTTAAGTTTATTGGGGTTTTACGCCGTTTTCAACTACCAGGGTCATATCGCGGCGGCTGGAGCACCTACCCATGGATTCCTGTTGTTTCTTAAACCAGTACTACCACAACACCCTTACCGAGCCTCCAGCTGCTCGCCCACTTAGGTTAACGATTTCAAACCCATTGGTGGGTGACAATTTTGTCAGAAAGGGTATTAGCCGCGGCCGGGTATCGAACCCGGGACCTCTCGAATGAGGGTCAGATGCGCTACCAACTGCGCTAAGGCCGCGGCCCTATAAAATATTAAGACAAAAGGAGGAAATCTTGGCTTTTCCTAACCAATATGTGGGCCTACGATGTGTTTTTTAAAGCGACGGGATACTGGTTATCAGCATTTCCTTCTTTTGCCTCTATGTTTCCCTTGGAGCATATTCTCTTGGTGACGTCAAAAGCATGGTTTGTTTTGGAAAGGGTTAATTCACCACATACGTCACAAACGGCTTAACCCTTTCTCTAACATCATTTATTAACTCTCTCCCAAACAAGGCCTGGTTTTGACGTCCCTAGAGGAAGACGCATGGTAAAACATTGAGACAAAAGAAGAAAGTGCTGATAATCATGATATTTTCCATGCCATATTTTACACAAATCTTATCTTTAATTGCATCCATTTTGTTGTCTGTGGCAGTTTTTTAAGTGGATTACCCTAAAGTTTTGCAGTTTGGGAAAGGGTTAACCCATTTCCAGATGGCCTTATTTTAGACTTGTCAAAATTGAAAGAGGTTGCAGACGACAATATCAAGTGCAAGGAATTTTGCATATTTGGTGTTTTTTGTGTAGAAAATATTGTGGGAAATTAAGAAACTGCTTGTCAAGAGCAGTTTCTTAATTTTCCACATTGTTTTCCAAAGCCTTCATTTTGTAGCGCCACTGTTTGGGAATGGGTTAAAGTTGTAGCATCGACGAAATAACCCTTTGTAGAAAACCAAGAAAATTATGGAATGGAAATTGTGGAGACCGAATGAGAAAATGTTCATTAATCATCATGTTATACATTTGTTTTGACGTTTTTCGATTTTTAGCTACACTGGCCTTCGGCCAGTGGGGGCTTGTGTCATGGCCCTGTGTCCGTCGTACGTCCGTCCGTCCGTGCGTAAACAATTTTCAAACATCTTCTCTAAAACTACTGGACCAATTCCAACCAAATTTCACAGGAATCTTCCTTGAATGAATCTCTTCCAAATTCCTTCAAGAAAAAATCCGTGCAGAACTTAAATGTTTATGAATTTAATTAAATTTTGCGAAACATCTTTAAAAAAAATCTTCTTTTACAAAACTACTGGACCAATTTCAAGCAAACTTAACAAGAATCTTATTGCATGAATCTCTTCTAAATTCCTTCAAAAAAAAAAAAAAAAAAAAAAATTGGTGCAGCACTTAAAAATTTTAATTAATTTAATCAAATTGAATTTTGGAAATTCTTGAAAAATCTTCTTTTCCAAAACTACAAGACCAATTTCAACCATTTTATTAATTTAATTAAATTAAATTTTCGAAAAATATTTTAAAAATCCTCTTTTCCAAAACTACTGGACCAATTTCAACCAAACTTCACAAGAATCTTCCTTGCATGAATATCTTCTAAATTCCTTCAACAAAAATAAATTCTGTGAAGAAATTAAAAAAATAATTAATTTAATCAAATTGAATTTTGGAAATTCTTGAAAAATCTTCTTTTCCAAATTTACAAGACCAATTTCAACCAAACATCACAGGAATCCTCCTTGCTCTTTAGAAAAATCCGTGTTGAATTTAAATTTTAATTGAATTAACTAAATTGAATTTTCAAAAAAAAAATCTTTAAAAAAATTTCCTCTCCGAAACTACTGGACTGATTTCAACCAAACTTTCTAGGAATTTTCCTTGCATGAATCTCTTCCATTTTCTTTCAAAAAATGAATTCCGTCTAGAACTGAAATGTCAAATAAATTAATTGAATTAAATTTTCTATAAATCTTTAAAAATATTCTTCCCCACTTCTAGACCAATTTCAACCAAACTTCAAAGGAACCTTTCTTGCACGAATCTCTCCCAAATTCCTTTCGTTTTAGACCTTGAGCCACCAATAACCCCTGCTCCCCCCCAGGGGGAATTTTGAAGGGTATGATTTTCTGAAAGCTTATAACAAATACTACAAGATGAGCGTTGTTTGCACTCTGGCCGTTGGGGCTTTTGGCTGTAACCCTTATCTAAAACCCTTAACCCTTTAAATTTTTTATTCAAATATACAAACATTTATTTGGTCATATCTTCATTGAATTTTGGCCTACATATGTCAATATGGTATCAAATGAAAGCTTATGACTTGCTCTTTCATTTGTAGTTATTTTATGCAAATTAGCTCATTTGCATAATCATGAATATTAATGATTTTCCTTAAAATTGTCAATTTTTGATTAAAATTTGGTTAATAATTTCCAAAACAAGGCGTTTCTGTCCAGGGGGAATTTTGTAAACATGGTTTATCAGTAAGAACATTTTATTAGGAACATTTTTAGCCTTGTTTGCACTCTGACGGTTGGGGCTTTTCGGCGTGACCCTTATCTAAACCCTTAACCCTACAAAATTGTTCATTCAAATTTGGAAAATGAATTTGGTCATTTCTTGGTTGAATATTTACACACAGATGTCAGAATGGTATCAAATGAAAGCTTATGACTTGCTCTTTCATTTTAAGATATGTTATGCAAATTAGCTCATTTGCATATTCATGAATTTTAATTATTTTTCCTAAAATTGCGATTTTCGACCAAAGTCTGGAAAATACTTTCCAAAACAAGACATTTTTGTGCAGGGGAATTGTGTAAACATAATTAATCTTAAAGAAAATCATACATGAAACATTTTGAATGATGTTTGCACTTTGGCTGTTGGGGCATTTGGCCAAAACCCTTATCTAAACCCTTAACTCTATAAAATTGTTCGGTCATTTCAAAACGTTTTTTATCATATCTTGGTTGAATATTGACCTACAGATGTAAGAATGGTATCAAATGAAAGCTTATGACTAGCCCAATAATTTGCCATAAATTTTATGCAAATTATCTCATTTGCATATTCATGAATATTAATGACATTACTTAAAACTGTGACCTTTTTAGCGGGTATTTGGAAAATACTTTCAAAAACATTGTGTTTCTACTCAAGGGGAATCATGTAAACATAGTTTATCTTAAAGAACATTTTATTAGGAAAATTTTGAGCAATGTTTGCAATCTGGCAGTTGGGGCTTTTGGCCGTGTGTGTAAATATTCAACCAAGATATGACCAAATTTATTCTCCAAATTTGAATGAACAATTTGGTAGGGTAAAGGGTTTAGATAAGGGTCACGCCGAAAAGCCCCTGCCGTCAGAGTGCAAACATGGCTTAAAATGTTCCTAATAAAATTTTCTTACTGATAAACTATGTTTACACAATTCCCCCTGGACAAAAACGCCTTTTTTAAGAAAGTGTTTATCAAATTTTCGCCAAAAAATGGAAATTTTAAGGAAAATGATTAATATTCATGTATATGCAAATGAGCTAATTTGCATAAAATAACTACAAATGAAAGAGCAAGCCACAAGCTTTCATTTGATACCATTTAGACATCTGTAGGACAATATTCAATGAAAATATGACCAAATAAGTATTGTAAATTTGAATTAAAAAATGATAGGGTAAAGGGTTTTAGATAAGGGTTACAGCCAAAAGCCCCAACGGCCAGAGTGCAAACAATGCTCAAAATGTTTCTAAGATATTGTACTTTATGAAAAACTATGTCTACAAAATTCCCCCTGGGGGGGGGGGGGGGAGCAAACATGTTTCTGGCTCAGGGACTATTTGGTTTGGAACTGAAGTTTTAATTAAATTAATTAAATTAAACTTTTCAAAAAATCTTGAAAAATCTCCTCCAAAACGCCTGATTGGAATTCATTGTAATTTAGCGTGAATTTTCCATGTACACATCTCCATATATGCTACTTAGATTATTCGAAAAAAATTCGATCGGATGAAAAACATGGCCGCTGTGGGCTAGGATTATTTTTCGTTATATGAAACATAGTGTAATTTCAAGAAAATCTAAAAACATTTCTCCTCCATAACCACTTGTCATCTGGGAAAGGGTTAATACACAATTCTTGTCTTCTCTGTTGTACATTTCTTTTCATAGTTTAGTCATATTGTGTTTGTTTTATCTTCATTTGTATTTTGTTTGAATTGTTTAAATGGCTCATATCTTAAATTGATCTTCTGTATAAGGAGGAGTAATAAAATATATAGTGGAGCGATACAGGGCCATCATGGCCCTCTTGTTAAACTTACCAAGATGTCAAAACTAATTATCTTCTGGGACAGTGTTAACATTTTCTCAAACAATACTTTGTTATGACGTCGCCAAAAAGAAGAGTCTTGGGAAACATTTAGGCAAAAGAAGAAAACGTTGATGATCAGCATTATTCTTCAACAATATTTTCTCTGTTATATTATACGCAAAATATGAATATCAGCATTATTGTCCACAACAGATTTGGATTCGGGCCAACCTAAAATATGCCGTTTGTGAAAGTGTAAAAATACCGTTTTATCTTTAGCATCTTTTTCAATGTTAATCCAACAATATTTATTGAATGAGACTAAAGTCATACTTGAGGGGACCTATATGGCGTATGCAAGAATTTCAAAACGAAAATGATTTATCTAACATTTTGAAGCTATAATGAATTATCAACTTTTTTGAAGCTAAAAAGAATTATCTCTTATTTTGAAGCCACGGTTGGCTATTGTACAGTCTGAAACCAAAAAGCCATGACCATTGATGATGTTTATGTCTCACCCAATTTCTAACGTCATGTGGAGACGGGGCCTCGAATCTCACGTTTCACCTGAACGATAGATTGAGACAAGGCATTGAAAAAAGGCAATAACCAGTATTTCCCAATTTTATGTCAATTCTCCATTTGTGACACATTCTGTGGGAATAACGTGTCTTCCTTTTTAATTGATGTTCCACCTCATGCTAGGATACGTATGGTATTTTTACGTATTCTCTATCAGTCGGACCACACAAACTAGATCATTCTATCTGATTGGGTGAGGCGGACGTCTCGGTTTATCGGATTAACCCTTTCCCAAACAACAAACTCTTAGGGTGGTTCAGTTCAAAATATGTTGTCGACGACAAAATTGATGTTAAAAAAGATTGGAGTTGTGTAAAATACAGTCAAGAAAATATTGAAGCAAAAGGAGAACATGCTGATCATCAGCATTTTCTTCTTTGCCTCAATGTTTTCTCAAGCCTTTTCTGTAAGGATCGTCAAAACCAGGGCTTGTTTGAGAAAGGGTTAATTGTAATAGAATTCTAGAATAAGACTAAAACTAGAACTGTCGCAAAGCGGACGAATACCACCCACTAGGGCCTTGTCACTGAAAAAGTTCTATCGGTCAAAAGGTTCGTGACTTAGAGCATGGCAACGGATTTTAAACAAAGTCCAACTGTGACCTTGACCTTTGACCTTGGTGACCCCAAAACAATAGGGCACCTCCTTGGGTCATGGGCAACAACTGTGTAAAGTTTCATGATCCTAGGTCAAACAGATCTCGAGTTAGAACACAGAAACGAAATTGTAAATTTTGACTTCTCCCCCCCCCCTTAAAAACTTCAAAGTGGCATAACTCTGAAACTTTAGACTGAATCAAGATGAAAATTGCAGGTGTACAACTTCATATGATAGGGAACATCCTGATAAAATTTCAGAAAAATAGTCAAAAACTGTGGGAGGAGAAAAGGACACAAGATTATGTCCACGGACGGACAATTATGTGGCTATAAAATTAATGTGGCTTTATCAATTATGTGGCTTTTCAACATGAACTAACGAGAAGGTAATTGTGTGTCTTTTGTCCATAATTATGTTGCTATGTCCGTACAAATCATGTGGCCATTTATCCAAACCATGAACTAACGAGAAGGCAATTGTGTGTCTTTTGTCCATAATTATGTTGCTATGTCCGCACAAATCATGTGGCCATTTTATCCAATTCCAAACTAATTGTGTGTGGCTATGTTGCTTTGAGAAAAAGATGTGGCCTTCCCATTTATGTGGCTCAGGAATTCTAGACTGAAATAGTGTTTCAGCCTTTCTTTCTCTTAAGGCTTGAACTACATGCTAAATTGGAACTTTATTGGAATGCTTCTAATGCTGTCCACAGCTTATTTTCTTCAGTTTTCTGAAAATAAATAATACTGATATATATCCTCTTCATACCTTTAAATGAAACAGCAATCATTAGGGATTCTAAAATATCAAAGCCTATATATTATGGCACATTTCAAACCAATCGCCTGACAATCCTTTTGATGTTAAAACACAATTTTGGTTTCTGAAATTTAAAATAAGAACCTTGTTAGTTTTTTCTCTGCAAATATGTAGCAGAGCTTAGATGTTGCTGTATGATTACTATAACAGTCCATTGCAGTTTTTTGCTTCAATATTGGTTGTATTTAACCCAAATAAACAAGAAGCTGCACAGTAACAACATCATCTTAACAGACATAGAGACACATAATGATACTTGTTGGAAGTCCATGTAAACAAGTGACTGCATTTATATATACACCAAACATAGAGAAGCTAGCAACTGTATGATGGACTTATAAACACATAACAAACAGACATGTTTTAATCAAAAAGATATACAAGTTGCTATCAATTAGCTACATTATCTTAAGGGAAATGAAGACACATACAGAAACGTAGTTATTGGAAGCCCATGTAAACAAGTGACTGTTTCCATATATACACCAAACCTAGAGGAAGCAAGCAACTTTATGATGGACTTATAAACACATAACAAACGGACAATTTTCAATAATAAAGGTATATACAAGAAACAAGTTGCTATCAAGTAGCCACATAATCTTCACGGACATACAGACACATAGTTATTAGAAGCCCATGTAAACATGTGACTGCTTTCATATAATTATACACCAAACCTAGAAGAAGCAAGCAACTCTATGATGGACTTATAAACACATTACAAACTGATATTGATCAATCATAAAGGTATTAAAGATACAAGTTGCTATCAATTAAGTAGCCACATTATCTTAATGTACATTCAGACACATAGTTATTGGAAGCCCATGTAAACAAGGGACTGTTTCCATATACATGTTTACATGAAACCTACAGGAAGCAAGCAACTCTATGATGGACTTATAAACACATAACAAACAGACATTTTTCAATAATAAAGGTATATACAAAATACAAGTTGCTATCTAGTAGCCACATTATCTTCACGGTTATACAGACACCTAGTTATTGGAAGCCCATGTAAACAAGTGACTGCTTTCATATAATTATACACCAAACCTAGAAGAAGCAAGCAACTCTATAATAGACTTATAAACACATAACAAACGGACTTTTTTCAATCTTAAAGATATACTTATTAGGCTTATAAGATACAAGTTGCCATCTTGTAGCCACATTATCTTATCTGATATACAGACACATAGTTATTGGAAGCCCATGTAAACAAGGGACTTTTCATATATAAACAAAACCTAGAAGAAGCAAGCAACTCTATTATGGACTTAAAAACACATAACAAACGGACATTTTTCAATCTAAAGGATTATTTGTAAGATACAAGTTGCTATCTAGTAGCCACATTATCTTCACGGACATACAGACACATAGTTATTTGAAGCCCATGTAAACAAGTGACTGTTTTCATATATAAACCAAACCTAGAAGAAGCGAGCAACTCTATGGTGGACTTTTAAACACATAACAAACGGACATTTTTCAATCTTACAGATATACTTGTAAGATACAAGTTGCTATCTAGTAGCCACATTATCTTAACGGACATACATAATTATTGGAAGCCCATGTAAACACGTGACTGTGTTCATATATAAACCAAACCTAGAGGAAGCAAGCAACTCTATGATGGACTTATAAACACATAACAAAACTGATATTGGTCAATCATACAGGTATAAAAGATACAAGTTGCTATCAAGTAGCCACATTATCTTAACGGACAGGCACATAGTTATTGGAAGCCAATGTAAACAAAGGACTGCTTTCATATAATCATACACCAAACCAAGAAGAATCAAGCAACTCTATGATGGACTTATAAACACATAACAAATGGATATTAGTCAATCATAAAAGTATAAAAGATACAAGCTTCTTTCAAGTAACCACATAATCTTAACGCACATACAGACACATAGTTGTGGGTAGCTTATGTAACCAAGTGACTTTTTCCATATAAACACCCAACCTAGAAGAAGCTAGCAACTCTATGATGGACTTATAAAGACAAAACAAACAGACATTTGTCAATAATAAAGGTATATACAAGATACAGGTCTTACGGTTTTGTGATGTTTATAAACAAACATTTAACTTATAAAACATGTTATTGTTGAGACGCACATGCAAATTGTCTCGACAATATTACATCAAAACACTGATTATCATTGATATGGCTTTGTTTTGATCTGTATAACCTATAACTAGTAAATTGATATATCTTTTTTATTTTTTGGCGGGAATCTGAAAATCGTGGGAACACTATACAAGTTGCTATAAAGTAGCCACATAATCTTAACGGACATACAGACACATAGATATTGGAAGCCCATGTAAACACTAAAAAAGTGACTGCATTCATATGTACACCAAACCTTGAAGAAGCAAATAACTTTATGATGGACTTATAAACACATAACAAGCGTATATAGGTCAAACATAAAGGTATGCAAGATACTAGTTGCTATCAAGTGGCCACATAATATTAATGGACATACAGACACGTATCTATTGGAAGCCCATGTAAAACAGTAACTGCATTCGTATATACACCAAACATAGAAGAAGCAAGCAACTTTATGATGGACTTATTAACACAAAACAAACGAACATTGTTCAATCCTTCACTTACATAAAGGTATACAAGACATAAGTTGCTATCAAGTAGCCACATTATCTTAAAGGACATACAGACACATAGTTGTTGGAAGCTCAAGTACACAAGTTAATTATATCATTTGATAATCAAGCAAGTCAGTGAAAGTTTTTCTAACAACCTAAATTTATGAAAACAAAAACCTTATGGTACACAGCATTTATGTGTAAAAGGATCCGGGAAAACAAAATGTGAGATCCTACAATTCCCAATCACGAAAGGTACTTTTAATTCTGGGGACGAATCTACAAAAACGTAGTGTTTTATAATTTAATTTGTATATCTAGCAACAAAGAAATATTCCAAAACTAGTGAATTATCGAATGGACCTGTTATATGAGCATCTGCAGTGAAATATAGGCTTAATTTAGCCTCAGAACCAGTTGTCAAAAGTTTCATTTGTCCCTTTCGGTTTCGATTTCTGGCAAAATCAAATCCAGAAAAGCAATCAATAACTTATTATCTAAGCGCATTTTTGTTTCGAATTACGTTCTTTGTATAGACATATTATAAAACTATAATGCAAAACCAATCTGGATCGCGAAATCGTCTTTTTTCCAAAAGGAAAAAAAACTGTTCTGGTTTGTGGTTCTAAATTCGTTTGGGACGAATAACAAGTTAGATCGTTGGCAGCATGGAGAAATATCAATGTCTACTACCGGTAAATAAGAGTCCAGCTACAGGGTTTAACCGTCTGTGCAACATCTGTACATTAGTTAAAAAATCCCAACTTACCGTTTTCGTTTTATCCTACAAACATTGTTTACATTTTACCACGGGGTTTCCCTTCCACGCTAGAATGAATGTACACTGCGCATGTGTATGGCATGTGCGCATGTGCATAAAGATTTCCTTATTGGATTCGCAACTTCTCAGATCAGATTTATCTCACGAAGAATGCCGAAAAATTCCGAGTATGATAATTACATTCCTGATAGATCTAAGGGAGATAAGTCAAATATATGGCATGACGGAATTCCGTAGAACGGACAATTTTTGTCCAAATCTTTTGTGGCTTTTTGGAAAAAGTTGGAGGAATAGGCGCATAATTAACAAAAAATGTGTCCAAAAAATTCTTTTATGTGACTTGCCACAGTAAAGTAAATAGCCACATAATTATCCGTTGTACATATTTATAGCCACTTATTTACCCTCTCGTAAACACGGACAGACGGACGGACGGACAACCTGATTCCAGTATACCCCCCATAACTTCGTTGTGGGTGGTATAATTAAGACTGGTTTATATATAAGGGCATAGACTTTGTAAATGATATACCCAGGGAACTTGGGTGTTTGTCCGATCATTGACTCTGCTGTTATAGCTAATTTCATTTGACATGGCACTGACTTGTATACAAAAAATGTTCATTTGTTTTTTTTTAAAAAAATAACGTAAAATAGGCCTACGTAAGAAAGACTTCAATCGTAGCACACAGATATAAAATGTATCCAAAAAATAGTACTTGAATTTTTTAGAAAAAAACTCAGGCGTGGAATTCATGATAATAAAAGCCAAAGCTGCTCATTGTCAAATGAAATCTATAATATGCAATGCCATATTTAACCAATAAATGATAGTAACATCGGTAACAATGATTCAACTTGATTATATCTCTCTGTTTATTGAAAAATTGATCAAATCCAAAATACATCAAAAAAAAAAAAAAAAAAAAAAAAAAAAAAAAAAAAAAAAAAAAGAACTGACATACAAGACTCGTTCAAATCTGGGCCGATAATGACAAAATTACGGTGTAAAAATGGCTGGTTCACCCGTGGAAAAATTAAACTTGTCCAAATTGAAAGAAGTTGCAACTTCAATTTGATGAAATTTTAAAATTGAAATGTAATACTTTCTGGGTAGAAAAATTGCTTGTCACAAGCAATTTCATCATTTTCCTCAATGTTTTATTCTGGCTTCGTTCTTTAGAGGCGTCTAAAAGCGTCACAGAGTGTTAATAATATTTTGATAAAAATTGAGCAAGACAGTCCAGTTTATAAACCTATAGTGTCTATTTGATATAGCATTTTAGAGAAAGGAAACACTCGACAAATGAAAAAGTGAATAGATCATTATGCTTTTTTCGCGAATACTTGAAAAAGTAAAGAATTGATTACCACCTTTCCGTTAACGAGTAACTAAATTAAAACTAGCAATACATACGGTATTATAGTAAATTACAAAATATTGGACCACCCTTCCTTGTCGGGACTTAATGAGTTCAAGATAACAATTATGTACGCAGTACACATCAAGAAATGGTAAATGGAAGAAAGAAGAAAATCATCCCAAAAAGTTCAGAGAGGCGTTCACAGACTTTCCTGTTTTCTTATCGAAAGCAGTAGCCTTGATAGTTGTAGCACTGAAGTCCATGCTGAAGATGATTTTCCGGTTTATATCACCGTCGTGGTCCTCTAACTTGACAGTAAGTTTACCGATGTTTGTTAGACTCTCGTCTATAACTACTGGAGGAGTGGCAGATTGTGTAGCGTATATCTCAATACCGACACTTGTTTGCGTTTTGTATGCTGGTATAAGAGTACGTTCCTCGGGTGTTTGACCAAAAGTAACTGTTTCACCCCTCCTGAAATATACTGAAAAGGCATCATTACATCTGACACCATGGTCGTTTGTTTGTTTGTATTCTTCTGGATGAAGGCCTTTTTTAAAAGGTACCATCGCTTTGTACCCATAAGTATACTGTAGAATTCTACCCGAGACAGCATCAGGTTTATGTCCAAGTATAACAGCGCCTTTCAGCACTACAGATACTGCATCAATTGGTATCACGACCTTCAGAAGTTTGAATTCTGACTTTACAGCATTCCGCAGTAGTGGAGAATCGGAAAATCCACCAACCATCAGTATAGCGCTGATATCTCGTATCTGTCGCTGACGAAGGAGGGTTTTCATGTAATTTATTGTTTTTGTAACTGAGACGTCAAATAAATTCTCAACTTCCTTACGATCTATTCTCAGCTTATCACCGCTCAAAGTTATCTTACCAGAATACTTGCAGGAACGAATTTGGTCTTCAATATCTTTCCCCGTTTCCTTCTTTAGTAGCTTACAAAGTGATACAGGTACTTTAAATGTTACTACCTTGCTGACCAATTGGCCTTCTTTACTGCCAGTCTGGACTATTCCCTTTTTCTTTATTTCAAATTCGCGGATCAAGTCTAGCCAATCTTCGGTCTGGGTTATAACGAATTTGTTGTAAACTGTTTTCCCAACGATATCTCGCATCATATTTTCGAATGCTTGATTCACCAGAGTACCACCCCAGCCACCACCACCTGCTGCGTGAACTTCTTTCACCGCTCCAGACTCCTGAACTTCGTGTACAGTTATGTCAATCGTACCACCTTAGATAGACAGAAATACAAAATATTTTCTAGTGAAAATTGCACTGACACAACAGTAAATTTGATGTCTTTTTTATGAAAGACCAGGTTTTTATTGTATTTGCGAGTATGAACTATCTTCTTGCCGTTTAAACAACTAACAACAAAGAGATAAATGGCGCTGAATGATACACATGGGTGACCACAGGTATAAATGAAACTTTTGTTGTAAATGTATTGTTCATTGCTATTAATTGCCTTTATACATCTTCTGCTTATGTATTTGAAAATTTACCTCCTGCATCCAGGACCATATATTTAGTTCCAACATTGAATTCTGCAATTTCTGAGGCTGTAGACAAGGCATCAAGAGGGAGATTTCGACAATAAACAGACGCAGCTTCTGGTTCTAGCACAATGGACAACTTCTTCTTCGATATCCCAGCCTGTGTTGTACATTAAACAATAAATAGATAACTCAAGAACCTAAATGCGGTCTCGTCACACAATTCACAAAAAAGGAAGAGTTTTGCAGAAATAAATATTTAATTGACCTCTAACAAGGGCTTTGGTCTCGACCCGTTGTCTTCTTGTCTATTGATCGTTCCGCACATCCGGGCGTACGTATATCGTTATTACCCGACATGCAACGCTGCATAGAGACGGTGAAAACAAACCCTAGATACGTATAGAATTGTGTTGGAGTTTGGACCCCTATGATATATTTTGATCAATTTTCACACGAAAACATATTTTAGAATACTTTTTACGCTGCTTTTTGTATCAACCATAACCTTAAATCGAAAAATATGTCTTTACATTTCAAGCCAAATGTGAATTCGGAGAAACATGTAAATCCAAATAGTTCAAAGTTGGGACCCTGTTAATTGTCATTTGAAGCGATAAATTTGTATCAAGCATCCTTATATAGAATTCCTTGTGAAACCATGAACTCAATTCATTTATCAGGAATACAATACCAATAACCACACTAGTTTCCATCCCCCCACATATTTCCAAATTGTAAGACAAAAAGTGTTACACTTTTGGCTTTTTACGAGACAACAAAACAGAAATGTTGGTTTAACCTACTAGAGAAAAGATTACATACACCTTATCAAATGCATACGGAATTGTTCATCTTTAGCTCTTTCCCAAAAATGAAATTTTAGGCTAAAACTGTTCCATTTACTCGTAGATAGCTGATAGAAACAGCAATGAAATAACAATAAAGAATAGACCTAAATTTAGTAATAAAAACATAATTTGTGTAGCCAAAGCAAATAAGATATAATGTAACGGGGCAAAATGAAGATAATCAGCATTTCTTTTATTCCAAAATCTTTTAACAAACTTTGGACAATTATGAAAACTAGGCATTCTATCGAAAGTTATAGATTTTAAAATAGAATGACAGCAAAATGCGTGAAAATCAGAGCTGAAACAAGTAACTCGAATATGTTTTGAACAGTTGTGATAGCATTGTTACAAACGTAAATCCAAATTATCATTTATAACTAAGATTAAAGAAATCCTTTATTTCATATTTCCTTTTCTTTTATTTAAGGAATGAATGCAATTTTATTTTTTTCTTGCAGGTATGAAAAATAAAATCTAATCACACTGTATGAATCCGCGAAGCGGTTCATACAAAAGTGTGATTAGATTTTATTTTTCATACCTGCATGAAAAAAAATAAAATTGCATTCATTCCTTATAATTTAATATTCTGGGATTTAACAAAACACGATTTTTAATCCCATTTTGAGGTAAAAACAAAAAAAATCCTTCTTATTTCCCATCTGATCTGAGCCTTTACATCGCGAATGAATACACGTTATTTGGGTATTTAGAAAAAAATGGCCGCCATTTTGTTTAAAAATTTGAAGCAAGCACAAAATCAAGCATAAAACTGAGCTTTGAAGCGTCAAATGAGACCATGATAAAAGGTAAAACGAAGTGAATACAATTAAAATGTTCTAGTCTATGATCATTCCAAATGACCAGTCTAAAACAAGGGAGATTACTGCAAATGAGTAAGACAGCTTCTGACATAAACTGGTACCCGTTGTATACGATGTATTTAAATCCGTAGTAGATTTCAAGGGCGGTAACCAGTCTACTTCTGACAGAGAGAAAACGAAACAAACAAGCAAAAATACAGAAACAAACAGAGGAAACAAATGAATTGCAGGTGTTTTAAGCACGGAGAATAATCGCCATTGATCGATCGCATCTTTATCGTATTCTGTGATGTGTCTTTGGGTTGCTTTGAAAGTTTGACCAGACGGGAAAAAATACAGTCTGTGTCGAGTGACTTGAATATGTCTCTAAATACAATTTCAACGTCTTCAGCATTCACATCTCATGCTCCCGTCAATGGATAATGGACGAAAATCATGAAAGGATAAGGTTAGTTCTTTGTTGTTCATGTTTATCTATTTTTTACAGATAGATCTAGGTATGTTCCAGCAGCGAGTGCAACTGTTCAAGTGTATCCCATGAATGTGCATGATTCATTCATGTTTTGTTGGTTCATTGGTTTTTGTTGTTGTTTTTTTTTGTTTGTTTTTTGTTTCAAATTCTCATATTTGTATTTCTCTATAGCTGTTATATTAAGTAAAATCTGATTCAGATGCATGGTTTCACTTCTAGACTTTTAGGAAAGGTAGGTGGTGTGTTTTACACAAAAATAGTCCCGTCAAATTTTTATGCTCCCCGACGGGAGAGCATATAGTCGCCGCTTTGTCTGTCCGTCCGTTCGTCCGTCCGAAGTGATTTCTCCATAACCCTTGGGCCAAATCAAATGAAACTTGCCATGTGAACTCCCTATGACATAATGCCGATGTACTTTTCCCGGTTTTTGGATTTGAGGCCTCGTCATGGGAAAAGGGGACTTAAGATAAAATACAGTTTTTCTTTAATTTCTTCTAGTCTAATGGTCAGAATTTGATGAAATTTCATATTTGAGTAGCAAATCAGATGCCCTTGACAATAAAGTGCTCTCAATGGCATACATTTATTGTGACAATGCCTTATTCGGGGAGCATTGTCCGTCTCTGACGGCCCTTGTTTTTTCATGGAGTTATGAAAAAAAATTCAACCAATCAGAACGCTCGGATTTCAATAAAATCAACTAACATTAAATTATAAAAATAACAATCAAAACCTCAATCATGGCGAATAACCATCATTCCTTTGCTGTAGATCAATCCTTTACAAGCATGTTTACACATTTTATTTTTACTACAAAACAAGACAAGGTCAACGAGACACAGAGAAGTTATAGAAGTTACCTCAATGGCCGCCTCAGTCATAAACTGTTTTGCCGAATCTGTCCAGATAGCCGGTACAGTTAACATCCAGTGCACATCTTCATGTTTGATTCCTCCAGCTATTCTATCTCTACCTTGTGATACCATGTCGTTAACCAAGTACGCAATCGTTAGTGAAAACACCCTCATAGCTGGTAAAGATTTTCTTCTGCAATCTTCTATAGTTATATGCCTATTTAAACCCTGCAGCACATAAACTGTATAAGTATACTTGGTCTAATAACTGATAAATTGGTCGAGTTTATTTCTGTTGATATTATTTCTGAATTATGCCTTTTCTCTAAAAGGTGATCTTCTCTGTAGCCATATCAGATTGTTTCTAAATTGTGCTGATGCAGCGTAAGGTTAGTAAACTGCATCCGGAAACATTCAGTAGCTCTTCAAATTCATGGTTTTTATTTACATATTCCGTATAGAAGTCTATATATCAATGTAGATTTAATAAAAAAATAGAATATACGTACTCTTAAAGATCGATTGTATCTTTTATTACAAAACACTGCAATGTTTCTTTTATAATTTTAAAACAAGCGAATCATTCTAAAATCTTACTGTGGTAATATCACAAATACCTGATCTAATTTCTTGTTCAGAGCCATCTTGAATTCTTTGAAATAGTAGTATTCCTCATGTTCCCCAGTTTCTAACAGCGTTGTGTATCGGTTTTCAGCATCATAACCAAAAGCTACCAATTCCTCCCCATCTGGTGAAATCAGGGCGATTGTAGGTGCTTTCTCTGTGACAAGCTTCCCTCCAGAATGCCAGTGTTTAACGGAGACCTTGGTCGGGTTATGTTTGAAATCATGCACGAACGAGAATGCCCATCCAGAGTTAGAGGTACCGAAGTCTATGGCACCGACTATCATAATTCCTAAACAATATATTAAAATGAAAACAATAGGGCAATAATGACTACATCGCTAACCCTAGAGGATCTTGATACTTCTACTCGTGGAATTTCAAAGTTCTAACGGTCCTGGTAATGGGATGTGATAAAGCTCCATTCTAGTACTTTTGACAACAATAGAGTAAAATTTGGAAACTGAAAAATGAACAGTTTTTATACTATTTTATCTAGTGACATTGTTATTTAATTAACATTACCCATGTTTACGACCTAGATATTCTCATGATAAACATTTTGTGAATTTGACATTAGCTGAGTAAGAGCTGTCATGCATATAGCAAAGAAATAACATAACATGAACACTATTTTTAGGATTTTTAAGATTTGACCAATTGAGAAAAATAAACATTTTGAAAAAAGCGACAGTGATTTAGCTAGAATCCCTAAAATCCCTAGGGTTTTAAGTTTTCGCTAGACATAACCTTCTCTCGTTTACCCTAGAATATAGCATTATGGACATTCTTAGAGATATTGACTCTAATGGGACGTCCGTATTAAATACAGGTTTTCATAATGTACAATAGTTTTTTTCTGGACATGACTCACTTTTAACATGCCCTAGATATCGTCGAGATCGATATTCCGTTCAATTTTGATGACGAGTGGCGCAATATTTTAATCCCTAGAATAAAATCAGAATTTGTGACCAGTGACCCACTTTTTAGCGCCATTCCGACTCGGATTCCATTTCTTTGAAGTATATATTTTGAAAAAGGATAATCAAATGAAAGTGTCTATAATGGTTGTTCGAAATCCGTGAGATTTGGTTGAATTGTCTATTGAAGTAATTGTGGACGCAATAGCGAATGGAGGGACCATTTCTACGTATATTAATAGATCAGAAAGAAAGAGAGCAACTAGAAAGACATGAAGGTCTTGAGTCGCTCCATAGGCATTAACTTCTTCTAATATTTAATCCAAAATTTTATAATAATTGTTCAATATTTGTGTTTCTCAGTGCAAAAAGAAAGAAAAACTAGATTGATCAAAACTTGTGGTTTTCAGATCAAAGAAATTAAAACTGTCATGTTTGCCATTTGAGAAAGAGTGAAAGGAAAGGGGAGAATATTCCAACTTAGGATGATACTAGCAATGAAATTTCCCTTCTTCCTAACAGATCTAGATTAACTATTATGCCGTTTTCTCCTTTCTACGTTCACCTAAGCATAAAACTGCCCAATGTATGTTTAATTTAACTTTCGGAAGCCAGTTTTTGTTATTTCGTATTGCATTTACATCTGACGGACATGATCATCACAAATTATTAAACAAGACAAATGTTAAAAGTCATTTTGGAGTAATGTTTACAGACCTGCCCTAAGATGTGGGTGTCATGGCCGGTTTCTCGTTCATCCGTTCATTTGAATTGTAGATTTAAAATTTCGGCTTAGACTTTGAACTTTTATCTGCAACTTTTCTGATTGGTAATTCCAATCAATTTTTGTAATTAACGACATGATTTCAACTCATGGATTATGATAGTTATTGTTCTATCTTGTTTTCAAAATGTCCCCTCATTCAAAAGTCCGATTTTACCCAAAATAAAGGAATCCAACAAAAACATAGATTATAAATTCATTTCATAAATATTTGGGCCTTTTTAGCTCACCTGAGCACGAAGTGCTCGAGGTGAGCTATTGTGATCGCTTTTTGTCCGTCGTCCGTCCGTCTGTCCGTCTGTCCGTCTGTCCGTCTGTCCGTCTGTCCGTCTGTCCACAATTTGGTGTTTACACTCTAGCATCCACAAATATTAGTCAATCTTGACCAAACTTTGTCAAAACAAGTATGGTCATAAGTTCTCGGATGAGTTCGATTATGGGCCAGATCGGACCAGAAAGTGTGGAGTTATCTGCCCCTGAATGACGAAAAATGCTGTTTTTAACTTTGTTTACACTCTAGCATCTACAATTATTGCCCAATCAATACAAAACTTGGATATAATGTTGGAGACTATAGGATCTTGGATGAGTTCGATTTTCAGTCAGATCAGGTGAAAAAGTCAAAAGTTATGTGCCCTTGAATTTGTCAAAATTGCCGTTTTCGACCGTTTTTGACCTTGTTTACACTCTAGAATCTACAATTATTGACCAATCAAGACAAATCTTGAACACAATGTTGGAGACCATAAGATCTCGGGTGAGTTTAATTTTCAATCTGATTAGACGAGAAAGTCGAGAGTTATGTGCCCTTGAATTTGACAAAATTGTCGTTTTTGACTGTTTTCGACCTTGTTTACACTCTAGAATTTTCAATTATTGACCAATCAAGACAAATCTTGGACAAAATCTTTGAGACCATAAGATCTTGGATGAGTTTGATTTTCAGTGTGATCTGACCAGAAAGAAGAGAGTTACGTGCCCTTGAATTTGACAAAATTGTCGTTTTTGACTGTTTTCGACCTTTTTTACACTCTAGAATCTACAATTATTGACCAATCAAGACAAATCTTGGACACAATGTTTGAGACCATAAGATTTCGGATGAGTTCCATTTTCAGTGTGATCTGACAGTAAAGACAAGAGTTACATGCCCTTGAATTTGATAAAATTGTCATTTTCGGCTGTTTTCGACATTGTTTACACTCTAGAATCTACATTTATCAATCAATCAAGACAAAACTTGGACACAATGTTAGAGATCATAAGATCTCAGATGACTAGAATTTTCAATCTGATAAGACAAGAAAGTCAAGATTTATGTGCCCTTGAATTTGACAAAATTGTCGTTTTTGACTGTTTTCGACCTTGTTTACACTCTAGAATTTTCAATTATTGTCCAATCAAGACAAATCTTGGACACAATGTTTGAGAGGATAAGATTTCGGATGAGTTTGATTTTTAGTGTGATCTGACCAGAAAGACGAGAGTTATGTGCCCTTGAATTTGATAAAATTATCATTTTCGGCTGTTTTCGACCTGTTTACACTCTAGAATCTACAATTATCAATTAATCAAGACAAAACTTGGACACAATGTTTGGGACCATAATATGTCGGATGAGTTTGATTTTCAGTCTGATCCGATCAGAAAGTTGAGAGTTATGTGCCCTTGAATTTAACAAAATACCCGTTTCTGGCTGTTTTTCGATCTTGAATCTTCAATTATTGACCAATCAAGACAAATCTTGGACACTATGTTGGAGACCATAATATCTTGGATGAGGTAGATTTTCAGTCTGATGTGATCAGAAAGTCGAGAATTGTGTGCCCTTGAATTTGAAAAAAATACCGTCTTTGGCTGTTTTCGACCTTGTTTATACTCTAGAATCTGTGATTATTTATCAATCAAGAAAAACCTGGACACAATGTTTGGCACCATAAGATCTCAGATGAGTTTGATTTTCACAAAGTTATTGACTATAAGTTAGTTTTCAGTCTTATAGTCATAAATGTTTATTGAATTGAACAAAAGTGTTGCTCATATCATTTTGGTTCAGGTGAGCGATATAGGACCATCATGGTCCTCTTGTTTCATCTTGCTTGACTTAAAACAATCAAGTTTTCAAAATAGAATAGATTTCATATTTGAATACGTCTCAAATGCAGAAAACCGGAGATGAACAGATGAATGAGAAAGAACGGAGATGTGAGAAAGGGGGACAATCACCCCCGAGTATTTCTTATTCTAAATGTTACAAAATAGATTTCATAGTGATCATTCTAAAAATAGATGTTGGGAAATACCCTATTGCAAATACAAATGACTGCTGAAATATTAGTAGAAGGCCCGAAATTTCTTCTAATATCAAATCCAAATTAAGAAAGTAACTAGATAGCTGAAAAAACCTTCATATATGACTTTATGGTAACAAAGATTTTTCTTGATTGGTGGGGCTGTTAGATTGAAAACGAAGTCACAAGATGTAAAGAGAGAGAAAACAAAGTCGAAAACGGCCATTATGTCAAGTAAAAAGGCTCATTACTCAGGATTTAGGATTCCGATCAAGCTGAAAATTACAACCATGCAGGATCTTATGGTCAGTAAGATTTTGTGTTGATTGGTGAATATTTATGTTTGTTTGAGTAAAAATATTGTCAAAATGACAATTTGGTCAATTTCAATGGCACATAACTCAAGAGGTAATGAAAATTGCACTAAGCCAAGGTAAGATCTTTTAGCCACCAAAAATATTGGTGACTCTCTCTCAATAAATTCGTCTATTGAAAACTAGACCATAGTATCTCGTATTTTTTCGAAAAATCTTTTTTTGCTTTATTTGGTGAATATTGCTTAGATCCATATCCTCCCGAAATTTCAGCCCTCTATCGTAAATACTTTTTAAGATATTGTAAAAAGATCAAACCTCGTATCTAAGATTGAGCACAAGTTCTAGAAAAAGAAGAACGTATTTTCAGATACGTTTATTTTATTCAATTTTAGCAACAAATTGTTCCGCCTAATGATGGCAACTGTGAATACAGCATTATGGCTTTTACGGATTAAGGATTTTTTCAAGGAAATGTCCAGCCAGATTGTATCAAATAGTGATACACTGTTATGGTTTTCAAATGTCAAACATTTATTCCCCGTCTATGTCCTGCCAGAACATTGTATCTAGATAGCGATAATACGAGGGTTGTTTGATAAATTCGCGGAATTTCTTTCTTATTTTTTTATTTTTCGGCAAAAGATCACGAAATTTCATACAGATATAAAACAACATATTATAAATGTTGGTCTTTCATGATATTGAAATGCGCCCAACAGAAAGCCCTTTTTCTGTCTCCATAGCAACCAAGATACGCGAGGTTGCCTTTGGTCACTTTTTAATCATTTGGACTAATGATAATTGTATAAAAGCGCTATAACTATGTACGGCAAAACGGCGGGAATTCACACAACGTTTAGTTAACGTTGTGACGTCATTTCCTGAAAATTTGCCGTTTTTGTTTTGAAAGTTACCTTGTGCACAACGTTTTCAAAATCATGTCGCAGGAAAATCGTCAAAGAAAGCTGACGTCATCTGGTGAGATCGAGTTGCGTTCCGTCGTGAAGTTCTGTGTATGACTAAAGTTATCACCCACAGAAACATTTAGAAAGCTAGAAGAGTCAGATACTTTGCCGGTATGTGGAAAAACATTTGTATTTAAATGGCATGGACGATTTAAGACAGGCAGGACGTCGATTCGTGATGATGACAGGCCAGGTAGACCGAAATCTTCTGTCACGCAGGGCACTACGGCACATGTAGAGCAGCGCGTCAGGTCAGATCGGCGAATAACTGTGCGGGACTTTGCAGAGAAGTAGTCGCTTTCTAGTTATGCTGTTTACCATATATTAACGGAGAACAGGTCGCTCGAGTTTGATTCCCGCTGAATGACCTGACGTCATCTATCTTGACGTGACGTTACGTGACGCTCTACCCAAAGGCAACTAGCCAGACATGGCCTTATTCAATGTAATCTGTAAACGTTATTTATTAACATATCATTTTGAATTTTTGACTGATATTCAAGGAATAGTAAAATTTTACCATGAAACAAAAATTATATTGGTATTTAATCTCAATTTTGAATTACAGAGTAATTCCGCGAATTTATCAAACAACCCTCGTATATGTTATTTAGAGTTTTAATCTTACATGGTCCAGACCATACTATATCATTTAGCTACAAATTACTATGGCTTTTTCATATACTGTGATTGAAACTGTTTTTTCTCCAAACCAGTCAATTTTATCTGTAAATAATATGTTTTTCATTCCGGATATCTCACCGCGGACAGCTAATTGGTGTTGATAACAATGTATCAGAGCATTGATGTAGCATGACATCAATTTATTTTGATGACCTTCTCCATTAAATGACAGCTACAATTTATATCAATATTACCGACATAGGGTCATTGCATGTAAACAATTTATGAGATATTTTCAAGAACGAGTAAAACTGTATTTTACAGTCATTTAGTGAACCAGTTATGCTATTGTTAAGATAGAACTTTGCAGAAAAAGGGAATTTGGTATACATTTTTCATTATAGGTTCCATAATTTTAAGGTAAATCTTATGTACAATACTTTTAATTTTCTTTTAGTAATATAATAAATACATGTAACAAAACATTTTTCCTTTCTTTTTTGGGAAAAATTCTTATAGGAAGCCATATAAATTTTACAACAATGTCCGTAATATTCTTATTTGATATATTCCAAGATTGTATTAATTACATGTACTAAGCAGTTTGTTTCATTTCTTTTGAAAATCGCTAATCAGAAGCTATGTAATAGTTCTAAAAAAACTTGTATAATAAGAAGCTTTTTTTCCTGAATCTAATACATTTTTGTTAATTGTTTTAGAAACATGTGACTTGAAGCTGTTTTAATTTGTAGATGTGATCTGAGGAAGAAGGCGGTGATCTTGTTAAAATAGCACCGCAAATTGAACAGAACATCATTTAGGCAGAACCAACCTTTTCACTGTCTAACAATGATGCTGAGAGTATAAACAAAGTCAAAACAGATCTCGATGGAGAAAGGCATGTGCAACTGCAGGATGACTTGGTTACAACAATTCTTTGTAAGGAAGGTGATTTAAAAGGCATTAAAAATCCATAGACGATATGGAATACTGACAATTTTGTGATGGTGTTTTAGAGACTGAAAATATAAACGATGTACCTCGTGTTGATATCCCCGAACAAAATGGAAATAAAACTGTTCTAAGAAAACTTCTCTGAAAGAAGACAATACAAGAGTCCATAGTGAAAAGAAAGATAATGTGACTGTAATTTTAGACGACTTACATGCTACCAAAATGTTCCTCATAGTACAAAATGTGCAACAAGGAAAGCACAGAAACACTTAATGAAGGGGTTTAAACCGAGTTCAAGCTCTGATGATGATGATGATGATGATAACATATCTCTATGTGTTCTTTTAAATCGATGTAATGAACAAAATTACTCATCTAGTTCCAAGGATGAAATATATATCCCAAAGTTTAAAGTGCTTAATTCTTCTGACTTAGAATACTTTTCTTATCTGACTGACAGTGCATAAAAGCTTAAAGAAAAAGATGAGACATTCAGAAAGATGTGGATAAAGTAAAATCAAAACCACGAGATATTTCATGTGACCAGCATGCCACTACGTCAACTGTTACTGATCATGAGACCGCCAGAGATGAGCAAGAAATTGCTAGGCAAAAACAGATAAGTTTCCAAGAGGAAATTGCCAGAAACACTTTGATAACGCAAAATGAAGGCCGACTAGATGATAACTTGAATAAAGAAGGATTATCTCGTGTAAGAGTGTTTCCACAAGGAAACTGCTTGTTTGAAGCAACCTGTCATTCGGCACACATATCGGAGTCGTATACTCAGCTCAGACAGACGATTTGTTATCATTTAGTGGAAAATGCTCCAGAGTATATCGGTTTCCTCCAAAACAAACATAACAACTCAAAAGAAGATTGCAACTTCGAGGAACTGTTTTGGCTTCCGAAAATCGTAATAACGCCTACTTTGAACCCAGATGAAAGAAGCAGTGGAATAAATATCGCGTACATATCTATCCCAAATGTCATGGAGCATTATGACATTTGTTTCCAAAGTAAAGATCCAGAGATAATCAAAGTGCTGTAAGCACTGTAAACTGCCTGCTTTGGATATTACTGAAGATTGAAATTCACATATCCTTGCTACAATGGCAACCAGCCATGTATAGTAAATATATTACAAATGCATGTGGATATTGTCCAGCAAGATTAACCCGAGACATCTGCATATGTAATGACCCCACTTCGGCAATGTTTTGTTAAGGCACTCAACTAATGGACTTTGCACACGAAAATTAAGTTGTCCCGGGTTAATTTGGGTAGACAATAAATATATGATTTGTGTACATAATAAAACAGAAAATATTGAGGCTAAAAGGAAAATGCTGGTGTACAGCATTTTCTTCTTTATCACCAGTTTTTTCCAAGGCATTTCTATAAGGGATGTCAAAACCAGGCCTTTTTTTGGAAAGGATTAAACCTATACTCCTCTAATACCCTTAAAATCACCAAACATCAGAATTTAGACTGGTCCAAATTGAAAGATTGTGCAGACGACAATATCAGGTAAATGAAATTTTACGTAATTTGGCCTTTCTGTGTAGAAAACATTGTGGGAAATGTGTAATGATTCATCCTTGATATTCTTAGGTTTTATTTTCAATATCTGAAAATAAAACTCGAAATGTTTACTTGTGTGATAATCATTGCTGCACTCATTTAGAACTGATGTTGGTCAACCATTGTCTAAAATGCCACAATGTTTGTTTTTTTTTTTTTGTTGTTGTTGTTGTTTTGTTTTTGTTGTTTTTTTTCAGAGCCTAAGCTCATTTGTAGTTGCCTCAATTTAGCTCAATAATTGACTTAACGTAAAACCAAGATGTTTTTGTGATCCCGAAATGAACGGAATGTAACTTTGACCAGTTTGACAGGAAATTGTTGGAATGTTAAGGTTTTTAACCTTATCCCAAAAAAGACCTGGCCCCGGTTTCTCGAAAAAACTTAAGTACGTTCTCATGCTCAAATCTGAGCACCGTGCTCAAATCGCACGAAATCCACGTGAACTTCAATCGAATACCCTTCAACGTTGGAGAGTATCCCTTTGAAGTTGAGCATGTTCTCATGAGAATGTAGCCTACTTAAGTTTTTTCGAGAAACCGGGGCCTGGTTTTGACGTCCCTAGTGGAAATGCTTGGGAAAATATTGAATCAAAAGAAGAAACTGTTGATAACCAGCAGTTTCTCCTTTTGTCTCAATATTTTCTGTGTTATCTTGTACACAAATTCTATCTATAGCAACATGTCTTTTGTTGTCTGCAGCAGCTTCCAAATTGTAAGACCCTAAATTCTTGTCCTTTGGGAAAGATAAAATGTGTTTTAGGGTTGTCAGCTCAATGACCGTTCGAGAACAAAAAAGCAGTAATATTGTAACTGCTACAAATTTGTAACACAGTTAACCTATTTTACAGTTCGATTCCTTTACTCAACCGAAAAGCTTGAAAGACACACTAAAAATACTAATTGGTAATTACTAAAAATGAAAATTACATCAAATTTTGTATAATCCTATTCCTTATTTGTCGCAAAAGTGCATGGCACAGAAAAAAATTGTAGATTGTGACTGAAAAGGCAGTTTCTGCGGTGTTTGCCTTTATCACATAGCTCACACGCAAAATGTAAGTGTCCCGCTCGGTTAGCTAGACCGCGTGATAATCATAACAAATTTGATTGGTTGCCAGCCCTACCACTGTAAATGACCGAGAAAAAAATCAGAGCAGTAATATTGTAACTGCAACAAATGTAGTATACAGTTAACCTATTGTACGTTTCAGCTCCTTTACTCAACCACAAAGTTTGTTATTAACACTGAAAACACTAACTGGTAATTACTAAATGCGAAAATAACATCAAAGTTTGTATTAGCCTCTTCTTTATTTGTCGCGAAAGTAAGTGAAATAAAAAAAAGTTTGCACATTGTGACTGAAAAGGCCGTTTCTTCGGTGTTTGAAAACACATAGTTTGGCTCGAACACGGTGCTCAGCGGGTAAAGGGAAAATGTAATGTGTCCAACTGATTGGTTTGTTGAAAAATCAGAGCAGTAATATTGTAACTACTACACATGTATTATACAGTTAACCTATTGTACGTCCAACTCCTTTACTCAGCCGAAAAGCTTGTTATAAACACTGAAAACACTAACTGGTAATTACTAAAAGCGAAAATTACATCAAATTTTGTATTAGCGTTTTCTTTATTTGTCGTAAAAGTAAATAAGATAAAAAAAAGTTTGTAGATTGTGACTGAAAAGGCCGTTTCTTCGGTGCTAGAAAACACATAGTTTGGCTCGAAGACATTGCTCAGCGGTTAAGGGTAGGTTTGCAGTCTTTTCAAGATATCGAATGTCGATTTTGCAGTAAATATAACCTGCCTGGCAAGCCAGGCAGTTTAAAAACATGAAGACTTATTCTGAATCTAGAAAACGTCGACAATTCTAACACAGAAGAAGCACAAACTGCGGGGGATGTGCAAGTATAAAGACCAAAAATCAGCGAAATTCGTTTCTCTAGCAAAAAAAATGAACTGTTCGCTAAAGAAAAGTCACACCTGAAAACCGGAAGAACAATGTTCGGACATGACTAACAAACATGTATATTTGATCTACAGTCGGTTCTTTACACTCCATGTTCATTAGTTAGTGCGAGAAAATTTTGCTGTTACAAGTTGTCGGTGTACAGGGCAGGTGACAAACAAGCTTTATGCTATCTATAGTCTGGAACAGACGGTAAACGTGGATCAAATGAAATTTCAAATTGCTTGAAACTATATTTTGCTGGCCTTGATACAGATGTGGAACATGTTATACTGTATTCAGACGTGTGTACAGGGCAAAATCGAAACTATATCATGGCCACAACTCTTGCACTCCTTGTCAACAATTTCACATCTAAAGATAATTGACCATAAGTTCCTTGAAAGTGTACACTACCAGATGGAATGTGATTCTTTGCACTCTGCTATTGAATTCGCAAAATCAAAAACGAAGATATTCGTGCCTAGTCAAAGGGAAACGGTGATTACAATGTGGAGAAAGAAAAATCCCTACAACGTCATTTCCATGAAATATTGTGACTTCAAAGACTTTAAATCGATGAGTTTTAAAAGACCGAAGACCAGCAAAGCAGAGAGTGGGAAAGGGCTAGATGGACCAGCATGAGGTGGATGAGATTCGTAAAAGAAGAATCAGAAATGTGCCTTTACAATTATAAACATGACAACGATTCATATTTTCAGAGAGTGAGAATTTTACCAAGCAAGAAGAGTACTGAAACACCTTCGTCCCTTTACGAAACTACACATTTCAAGTCCAAAGAAAAAGGAACTAAGTCCATTTGTGCAAACAAGGTGTTATTCCTACGGAATATCACTTTTACAAGGGACTACCATCCAACCAGAACGTTAAAGAAAGGCTCCCAGAGCCAGACGTGGAAGAAAGTGAAAAAGACACTGACATTGACTATATCGAATATGGATGCTATACTTTAATTGTGTGTTGGGTGATAATATAGGAATATTTTGTGTACCAGATGATGCTAAATGTAGATACTCTATTGTGACTCATTTTCTATTTACTTTTAAAATAGTTTAGAAATACCATATGAATGTATAGATATATATCCCAAAGTCTAAAGTGTGTGTGTGGCAATACAAATGTTAGTCTTGCGTTTTGTTTTACTTAAAACCAGAATACCATACAGCTATATGCAATGTTTTTACTATTCTATATTTTACAACTTTGATCCATTTCATGAAAATCATACCCTAGTACAGCAAAATACAATGTTCTGGTACAATATTTGTTTGAAAAAAAAAACCAAAAAAAAAAACATAAACATCCACAAGCCATAACCGTGCATCTCAATATGCGATAGTCTTACTGTCTTGAAATGTAACAAATTGTATGTTTGCACCAAAACCAGAATCTCTTATCTCGAGAACAGATGTTTTAGCTATTGGAAAAATGTGAATTTTAGAGCTGTTTTTCATTCTAAAGGCAAAATTGATCAAAGCTCCCTTTATGAAATGTAAAATGATAAAACTGATATATTACTGATTTAGAATTATATCAGAGCCAATCATAGTGGAATATTACATTAAAATACCGTTTATTAAAAATTTGCGAACGTTTTTCCCTTCTACTGAAAAAATTGAAAATAATGAGATGCGAGGGTCTGGTTTTAAACGGACCATATTATTTCCAAGTTATGCTTTGATTCGTCAATAGTTGTTGTTGTTAGAGTGAAAACAAAGCCAAACTGGCTTTCTAATCCAATCAATATTTGAAGGAATCTGATAGAGGGCCACTGTTAAGTTTGATTGAAATCCATCCAGCAGTTTCTGAGAAGAAGATATTTTAAGAAAAAGTTGATTACTGGGCGGACGCGCGCACGCATGCACGTACGCACGACGGACACAGCGCCATGGTTATAGCTCGCTGGCCTGATAACCAGTGAAGCTGAAAAACAAAATTGAATTATTTCGTTCGAAATCTATTTGGCAGTTTGTGTATTTAATAGATATATGTATATGTCATTCTTCTGAAAGATTCATAATATAAATTAATGTAGTTCAAAATATGTATAACCGCGCCAAAGTATATACGTACAAAGGTTTTCGATTGGACATTGCATGCAGGCCAATTTCTACAAAATATATCAGTACTTCGTCAGATATCGTTAGACCATTTAAATTTTACAAGCCATTATTAGATAACAAACATTTTGTGCTTCTTCAGGCATCATCTGTGACAACGAAAATTAACGAGAAATTCCCTCGTCAATTTTCATGTATCATCCGCAAGAATATGCAGATAGTGGTTTGTATCTAAGGATGGGTAGAAATTCTTAACGTTGGATAGGTTTTATTATGCACGACCAATGTCTTCACTGTGTTGTAAGTTGTCCGTTAGGTTTGTGCAGTCATTCAAAGATGGCGACAACCATACAACAAGAGAGGTAGGTGTCGTAGTTTTTCATCGATAACTTTCTTAAACGGTTGTGTCTTGCCTTGATACTGATATCATCGTACAGGAGAAATGTATACCTATCAACGGTTCTATATATCAAAGTACCAGTGTTGTCCTATCGTACTCAGTCGTTCTGCAAAGACAGCCCAACACGGAAAACTTTTTTCGAAGCGAGAAAGTTGCCCTTTAAAGGATGATTACATAGTAAACAGCGAACTAGGGAACAAACTATTGCTCTAACTTGGGTGTTTTTAACATGCTCTTTTCTATGGTTACCGTTATTTTACACAAAATGTCCAGAATGACCACAAACGCTGTGTTTACTAAATGGCCAAACAACGGTGTAGTCACAGTGAAAATATGCAGACACAACGGTGCAGTTTCTGTGTTTTATGTACGGTGTGGTTATATTTTCATAACAAATTGTGAACGGTGTAGACATAATGCAATTGTGAACGGTGTAGACTTGAAGCAATACAGAATTTATCATTTCTGGAATGATAAAATTGTAATGTTTAATGATAACGTTTTTATGTCTGGAAATCACGTTTTACAATCACTTCCGAAATTCTTCAACAAGTAATTTAATATGTGACTGACTTGTAAATGCTTTGCAGCAAAGAAGGTGACAAAATGTCTACAAAATATACTTTTTATCAGAAAAGAGAAAGAATCTAGTTTCTTCGCTATTTGTCAAAGCAATTCCGTAAGGGTCAAATAGTAGAAACTACCAAGAATCTGCCGGCGTCTGTTTTATTTTTTCTTTTATTTCCAGTTCCATGTTGTTCACTTGTTACTACTGTTATTTCGAAGGAAGTTCCGAAAGGCTTGTGAAGCCTTCGGAACAGGACCATTCCAGCCAGATATCAAAAGTACGCAGGAGGGAGATATATGATCAGACAGGCCAAAAAGGTTTGAAAACTCTGAACTTTAGTGTAATTCCGGATATTATCATGACTAGGACATCTTCCCCATTTTTAGCATAGAATACACACGATAGACATCATCAACGTAGAAAATCAGGATTTTGGAATTAACAATCTTTCTATCGATGATATATCCCCGATTTTGTATGCATCAGTCCTGGACATAAAACATTACGAAGTTCAACACCCCATAAAGTCATTCAGAAAGCTCCGACCTAAATTCCTTATATTTCCATTGGACGTGCTGAAACAGACGATACGGACAGGGACTCTTCTCTTTCCGTACGAGACATAGAAATAATTGCTGAAATAAACAGTTGTTCCTAGATGTGATTAAGGAAGGTCGGTTCCCGATGGAAAACATTGCATTTCATTTATTTATGGATGTGTGTAATTTCTGCTCTCTTGAAAGTACTTCAATGCGTTTTACTCCAAATGTCAAACGGTTTTGGCGAATAGGATATTGTCTTTTTCATTGCAAATGGTTACATTTTATGAGTGGGCCCAAAAAATCTTGGTCAGAAAATTGTCAGCCCTGAAGAAGAGGTTAATTACGTCTGAAAATACCAAAATAAATTTTGCAGTTCCGTAATTCTATTTTCAAGACTTGATTACTTTAAGTCAAAAAAGACAAAAAGGCCCAAATGTTTATGAAACAAATTTATGATTTATGTTTTGTTATTTATAATTTGTTTTGTTGATGGAATCCTTTATTTTTGGGGAAAATCGGACTTTTCAATGAGGGGTCAATTTGATACATATCGATCAATAATCATCATACTCCATGATATGAAATCATTTCATTAATTACAAGAATTGATTGTAATAACCAATTAAAACAGTTACATAGATAAATTCAAAGCCAGAGCCGAAAATTCGAATCTGCAAATCAAATGAACGGATGAACAAGAAAGTGGCCATTGCACCCACATCTTAGGGTAAGTCAGTAAACATTGCTCTAAAATGACGTTTACTGCATGTCTTTTTTAATATTTTGTGATGGTATTCATTGTGATTATCATGACCGTCAGATGTTAATTCAATAACAAACAATGTCTTCCGAAAATTAAATTAAACATACATTGAACTGTTTAGGCTCAGGTGAATAAAGAAAAGATAAAACGGCATATTTCCTTAACTTTTGTTTTCGTTTTTTCGTTTGAGGATGGCAGCGTTTTAATCAAGGGAGAGAACTGGGTTTTCTAAGACCAAAGTATTTGAGGGAGATAAATCAGAGCTGCATATGACCTTTTAGCTGTTAGAGCTAGTTCGCCCTATACAACATACCAAGTCTACACTGTTCACAATTTGTTATGAAAATAATAACTACACCGTACATAAAACACAGAAACTGCACCGTTGTGTCTGCATATTTTCACTGAGACTACACCGTTGTTTGGCCATTTAGTAAACACACCGTTTGTGGCCATTCTGGACATTTTTGTGTACAATAATGGTAACCATAGAAAAGAGTATGTAAAAAAACATCCAAGTTAGAGCAATAGTTTGTCCCCTAGTTCGCTGTTTACTATGTAATCATCCTTAAAAGGGCAACTTTCTCGCTTCGAAAAAAGTTTTCCGTGTTGGGCTGTCTTTGCACTGCGAGCAAAGGCGATAGGACAACACTGGTACTTGACTATATAGCACCGTGAATAGGTTTACATTTCTCCTGTACGATGATATCAGTATCAAGACAAGATAAGGCCTTTTAAGTAAATTATCGACGAAAAACTAAGACACCCACCTCTCACGATTTTCCACAGACGCCATCATTGATTGACCACTCAAAACTTCCGTACAAACTACACAAATCTAACGTACAGCTTACAACACAGTGGTCTTAAAGATGTCAAGAAAACGTCATCACACAAAATATCGTCTATTTAGTGGTTTTGTGAGAAAGACTGTGATTGATATCATTCAATTATTGCACGGAAAGTCAATATTTAATGTGTTTTTATTGTTCACCTGCATTTAAAGCTGCCGAGTTCTATACTTTCATTGTCATGTCCGCAATAGGATGTTAGTGGCTTTTCAAAGAAGCATCATTATATTATCTAGAGCAAAGAATGAAATAAAATACAATAATATTTTCAAACCCACATGAATTCCATGGCAAGTTTGAACACGAATTCTAATTTCAAACTTAAATGTCATTAGGCCTACCCAAATGTTTACATTTTGATATCTATATATAGATCTAATATTGATCAACATTAAAACAAGTTTTGATAGAAATTAAAAGAAATTATTACTTAAATCGGTTTTATTTTATACATCATTGGTAATTTTAAATTAAAAAAGGAAAAAAAAATACCTGTTAGAGCTTTCCGAAATCGTTGTTTCAAACAGGAAGTTAATTTACGCGGAAAGGTATAATTTCGAAATGTAGATTTTCCAAAAATAGCATTTTGATTGTTTACATTTGTGATTAGTTTGCCACAATAATAAACCTTAGCTTTAAATCCTTTGCAAGCTCTTATTGTCCAAATGACAAGTTGCACTCATCAAACTATGGTTCAGTATTATAACAAAATCATTTGAGAATAAAAAGAAGTTAATTTCAACATTTGGTTTATCTATTTCTAGATCAATATGCATAAATCTTTCTGAACCCCTTTCAAAAGAATAGATATTTATGCAATATTAACTAGTACTGTTTGAAAGTGTGATTTTTTTTAGATATAATAAGATAATTTAATTGTCCATACAACATTGACATTATAATACATCGCAATATACACCTTTAAAAAAGATTTGATTGGCAAGTGAATCGACACTTCAAAGTCAGCGTGAAAAAGGCGAACGATGGGAATAAGGGATTGCCATTGTAAAAGAAATCAAAGTGCTGTCAGCACTGTAGATTGGGCATCACTGAGAAATCGATATTGTGACAAAAGGACAATAAGCTGATTTGCAAAATTGCCCCATTCTCTATTCGATGGTTTTTAAGCATTTTCTATGAAGCGAGTAAAAAGGCGTCATCGTTTGAAAAATGGTTAATTAATGTGAAGGCAAACGTGCATAGGTGATAAAAAAAGTTGTACACTCTCGAGGTGAATCAAAAAAGGGAAGGCTGTTTGGGAAAAGGAAAATGATACACTTTACCGGATTTTACAATAAATCAACATGTTGAATTATTCTTATTCTTAGCTAATCAGAATAATACCAAGTACGGACCCATATTGTAGAGCCTTAGCCTAACTGATCTCTGATCTGCAAACATATATCGATTAAATAGAATGCACTTGTTCATTGGTTCAAATGATCAGTCTATGAACAGTATACGTGGTATAAATATTGAAATTCTAGGAAACGGCAAATTTAAGACGATGATTTCACTTTAATCAACATATTTTAAAATCACAGTGTCTATACTCTATAGCCTCTAACCATTCGTCCTTTTCTTATAAAGAAAATAATATGAAACATAAAAAGATAACCGGAATTTTCTCCTTCGTCCCAATGTTTTCTATGCTTCATTGTACATGACATGATTTCATCTTTATCGTCACCCGTTTCGTCGTCTGCAACTCTTTCTAATTTGAACCACTCTAAGATATTGTCGTTTGGAACAGCCTTTAACACAAGAGTTGAAAAAAACAATAAAAATAAAGTGAATGCAGAATAAATCCTTAACCCATTATCAGTCGCCAATTTCAAGCAAAAAAAGCATTACATTGTTTGGTCTTTCTAAGAAGAAAATATTGTGGGAAATGAAGAACTTGCTTGTCACAACCATTTCTTCATTTACTACCATGTTTTCTAAACACATATATTTCATGGGAACCCAAAGGCGTCAGAATATAGGAAAGGGTATAGCGCACACATTTTATCTAGGGAATGGACTGAGGGTATGAATTCACACACAGTTGTGGGTCAAGCTGTGACCCAGTTAAACACCTGTCAGTGCTTTCACTGGTAAATGACCGTTGAAAAAATCAGAGCAGTAATATTGTAACTACGAGTCGCCGCTTTTCAACAAAAACCACGTAACTGGAGTTTATCTGAGAGTTACATTATTTAGCTTTCAAGCTCCCTCACTCAAACGAAAAGATTGTAAAAACGCCGAAAATACTAATAGGTATTTAATTTAAGCGAAAATTTCATCAAATGTAATTATTAACCCCCTCCTTATTTGTTGCAGAAGTGAAAAGGATGAAAAACTTTGAAGATAGTGACTGATAAAGGACGTTTCTGTGGTGTTTGAACTAACATAGTTTGGCTTGAACACATAGCTCAGCGGGTAAGAGAAAAAATGTAGTGTCTGGAGCGATGTCTGGAGTGAAAAAACTGGTTTCAATCTAAAAAGTACATACATACTTATTGAACTTGTCACCCAGTCAGACCATTTTGTCATTGTTATGATATTGGCCCACACGCTTAGAAAAATGTTCCTAAGGATATTTGCTGTAGTTGTTACTGTGCAACTTAATGCCCATATTATCCTTACTAGTTTGATATATTGACATACTTTGCGAATACATGTAAATTAGACTTTAACAGACCTGCATAAAACGGGTTATGATATTAATATCGATTATTATTAGAATTGATGGCTAGTTAAAATATTTCTGTATAAACCGGCATTAGGTACGAAATGGCGTCAATGATTTTAACTGACAAGTGTTTTCCTGTGTGAATTTATTTCAAAAGTTTATATGTAAATATCACGGTATAGTACTGATTCCGCCATTAAAAGGACCCATATTTGGGTATTGGACATGCAAACCTGTAAAAAGTATGTATATGATATACCGTATGGAATGGTCAACCAGCATAGATCCAATAGTTTTGTCCATGGGAATTTCAAATGAGGTTCGATTAGTCTTTCTAAATCAATTCTTATATAAATGGTAAATCCTCACGTCACGGTTTTTTATAACATTTATTGGAAACTGGGCCTCTATAGACAGTGAAAAACTTGATAAGAGTCCTAAAATTGTTTTCTATTTGGCCTTAAATAATGCAGTAATGCATCACACAGCAATTAAAACTCTGACGGTCCCCACATTCTTCTGATCCATGAATGACCCCTTTAATATATTTCACCCATTTAAAAATCCGGAAACCGCCAATCTAGTTGCCGAGGCAGACGCCGAAGGTGCACGAAGTATTAAAGTGACATTTCACGATATTTTTCATAAATTTTACTTTTATTTTTATCTGAAAGAGCATATTTTCTTATGAAAAATCTGAAAATTTCAAGCCAAGTTAATGCGCCGTTTACTAGAAATATGTATTTTTGTGCTAAAATTACTCAAATTGTTGTCCACAACAATTCGGATTTATATGTAAGATGCCATTTCTGTCTCAACTTTAAGGGCGTATATTTCGCTTATAAATAACAACTTCAAAAAACCAGTAGCATTTCTACGCATTAGAATAACCAATCTTTGCATCAAGACATACTTTAAAAAAAGGAAATTAAAATGTTGTGTCCCTTTAAAGCTTCTAATGGTGAAGAGAATACCTTACTCATGTGTAACCTGGTATGGTCACAGATTTAAAACATCTACTTCCTCAGGGTAATATTTTTGCCCTTATCAATTATTATTATTATATAAGTTGAACATGACATAGCTGTCCAGCAACATTAACATCTATGTAATGACCACACTTCGTCAATTTTTTGTTGAGACGCCCAACTAACGGATTTTTGCACACGAAAATTAAGATGTCCATGTTTAATGTTGCTAAACTATATATTCGACTTAAGTTTCTGGCCACTTTTAAGCTGAAGGGTAGGCCTAACAGATGGTCTAATTGCAAAAAATATTTTTTTTTTATTTAGTTTGTCGTAATCATTTAATCAGGTCATATAAATTTTAAAAAGTGTACATTTCGTTTGTTTATGACAAATTTTGGGTCCAAATCTGGGAAAAAGTAGCTTTAATGTTATAAATTATATATATATATATATCAATATTTTGTTTATAAGGTAATCCATCCATCGTTGGATACCGAACAGTTAGTGCAACTTCGGATGTCCTCTGTTGCAACGAACATTGACTAAAATACCATTTCGCTAGTTGGGGATCAAAACCTCGTAACTCCAGCTTTGTCAAGCTGTAGTTACGAGGTTTTGACTCCCCACTGACGAAATGTCAATTTCCGGGTATCATTCATAGCAACGACAATTGATGAGTGAAATTGCCATAGATTGAAGCCCGAAGTTGCACGAAGTGTTTGGTATCTAATGGTGGATGGAATACCTCTCGCAAAACAGTATCTTTAATATAGATCCATGTTTTTAATTACAGTCAAAGTAAAGTACCGATGCCACATGACGAAATATATCGGTGGTAGACTCTATCTGTCATATCTGTGCATTTGAGCTCTAAGCATAAATTAAATGTTCATTTTACTTAGCATTGTGCCTATATAGGCCAGTCACTTTAGCATTTAGGGTACCACTAATTCTAACAGAAATAATTTTGCAACTGAACGAAAGTATTTTATATCATGATCAACATATCAAAAGTCCTCAGAGCAAATCTGGGGGGAAATGGTGTTAAATCACGCTAAAAGATGCCCTGATATGATCGTAATACACTGGTCCATCCTAACCACCATACATTTTCTCGAGTATCACGTGCTTCTCTTACGCTGTACTTGTCACATATTATTTTTAATTTGATTGAATTTTATATTAAAACTGAAAAATGTATTCGTTGTATAAAAATATAAAAGGATAAATATAACGAATAAGTAAAAATAATTTAGCATTAAATAGAATTATCTGTGATCGATTTTTAAAAGTACGGAAGCTCAATGTGACTATAATATTATTACATCCGTCAGATATAGATCATTAAAATCGGAATTACACAATTTGCGAGAAAATCATCCTTTACTCGCCCCCAACCACTTGGATTGAAGTCCACACATGTTTTTTTGTTATTATACGCCCGAAGGGTCGTATTATGTTATGGCCCGGTCGTCTTTCTGTCCGTCTAACCCTCCGTCCGTCCGTTATCAATTTCTTGTGTGCGCAACTTCTCCTACAGTTTTGATCAGAATTTGATCAAACTTGCCATAATGAATCTCTATGGTATCTAGTTGTGCACACCGCTAACGGAATTCAGATAACTCTGATCGTTCTTGAATTATCTGCCTTTGAATAAGAAATGCCCATAAAAATGCACATTTTATTGTGTGCGCAACTCCTCCTACAGTTTTGTTGAGAATTTTATCAAACTAGCCACAATGAATTTCTATGGTGTCTAGTTGTACACAATGCTCATGGAATTTAAATAACTGTTTTCGTTTCTGAATTATATTCCCTTGAATGTAAGAAAAAATGCCCATTTTATCAAAAATGCCCATTTTCTCGTGTGCGCAACTCCTACAGTTTCGACCCGAATTCAATCAAACTAGCCACAATAAATCTCCATGGTGTCAAGTTGTACACCCCGCTCACGGAACTTAGATAACAGTTTTTGTTTCTGAATAATCTGCCCTTGAATTTAAGGAAACTAGAGACAACGAATTTCTATGGTGTCTGTAAAAAAGGGCGGGGAAAATATTGCATTTGCAATTTCATAACGCGGAGATAAGCGAATTTCACTTCAATAGAGAGCATTTATCAACTTTTAGTCGACGAACTATTATACGTTCTTGCGACAACCAAAAAATTAGCTATTTTTTTCCCTGTTTGTTTGGCGTAGATCGCGAAAAGAAGGTGCATTAATGACGTCATCAATAATGGACGAAATAACGGCAAATGCATTTAGAATGCGACTAATGAATTGTTGCTACAACATAACAACAAGCTGGGCAACTAAGCGGCGTATCGCGATTTCAAAGAAAACGGACTAAATCCGCGAAGATGGGCATCCGGTTTCTAAATAATATTCACAATTAGAGACATGCATGACTGTTTGGTGATCCCATGTCTTCAAACTTCTTCTTGAAGCTGTACATCTGCTTCTTACTGATTAGCTATTTACGTTTATGTAGGCTACATTCTTCATTTGAGTAATTACATAATTTTCTGACATTTACCCTTTATAAAGCCAATTTTGAAAATAATAAACGATTAGAAGACGTCAACAATGACGTAGTAATGACGTGTTCCAGCATATTATTAAGTATGTTGCACAAAATTGCATTATCATATCTACAAATGGATTTTTAAATTCTGTATGAATGAAATACCTCAGGCCTACATGTTCTTATTTCATTTGAAAGCTTAACACGCCTTATGAAATACCCTTATAACAAAGCAGTCCTAGTATTTGTGTAATGTAGATCGTTAAACATTCATATAGATCTACTATTTTTTCACACACAATCTTGAATTGTACTAAATAGAAAACGCATAACTTCATTTCTTTAATGACCTAAATTCATTGTATAGTGATTTGTTTTATGGGCCGGTGACCTATTCTAAGACAATGTCATGATTGGTTGATTGTATAACAAGAAAACAAAATTCAATCAGCAATGAATAGCAGTCGTTGATTTGACGTCTCTAAAGAGAACCGACTCTTAAAAAATGAAGAAAGTGCTGATAATCAGATTTTTCTCCTTTTGCATCAATACGTTTTTATCTTGTTATTTTTCTATAATGTATACAAATCCATTTTTTTTTTCAAAGAATTTTTGTCGTCTACATTAGCTTTCGAACTGGAAGTCTAATATTTAGGTACAGCGAAGGGTTTAAAAGTATTTGGATAAGTTAACCTTAATACATGAGTGGGTGGGGAAATTCCACTCGCAAATTCACTTTCCATGTAAAATTCAAACAAAGAAAAATAGCAAAATCGATGTTTTTTTTACTTTATAAACATCTTTTATTAAATTATCAATAAAATATTCCATCCACAATAGCATGCTTGGTTTCAAAAGACTGTTTTCTATGCCTAAACCCCAAAACATACTTTTGGCTTGCTTTGAAGGGGTCCCCTAGTAAGATCGATTTTTTTCATATTTCCCCCCGAGTAACATTTGAGGACTTTTTTTCTAGAATGGATAAATGGTTATAGATTATAAAAATGTTGGTTTTGTTTCTGTTAGAATTAGTGGTGGGTTGGGCCTATTTTTCGGCTAAAGTGACTGGCCTATATAGTGTATAAGAAATAAACAGCGGCAAGTTAAGTTTCGTGTGCAAAGTCCGTTGAGAGTTTTCAGAAAACATTGCCGAAGTCGGATGATTACGTATAGAGATGTCCTGGGTTTATGTTTGCGCAATGTATCTATAATGAGAAAAAAAACTAAACACCATTTGTGAAATTGTAACTTTCACATCTAGTCTAGTTCCCTGTCGTACTATGTGTTTTAGTACGACCCAATAACGCAGTATTAGGGGCCGGTAAACCAGACTATTTTTAAACACCGAGTTGGTCGTTTTTATAAATATTCAATAAAATATATAGACCTACTTCACACAATGAAACATATCTCTTTTATAAATCTCATAGAATAGGTTTTGTAGAACAGGAAGTATATAGTTGCTTTTCAACAAAGATCTCGTAACTACAGCTTGTTTTAAGCTGCAGTTACGGGGTTTTCGTTGGAAAGCGACGATGTCTGATTGGTAATATTAGATTTTAACCCTTTTGAAAACACATTATATCAAAACTTGTTTTATGGGGGTCTCTCACGGATAGAGAAGATTACAAAACAATCTGCCCATTCTGAGATTTTAATGCTATTTGGAGTGAAAGTACCTATATAATGATTTATATTCACGAAAACAAACTTCTGAACTACAGATGTGTGGTTAAAGCCGAGAAAATATTCGAGAAAAATGAAATTATAAAGAAGCATTGACACAACTGTCTTTTATTAAATCGTGAGAAACCTTCCCAATTTCGTAAATTTTTCATCGGCTTTCGTTGAAAACATTAAACTTGTGAATACTTAAAATGCATCGTACTTTGCTTAACACAATGCAGATTCTACATGTATTATTTCATTTTACTTCATTATCAAGGTTGCATAATTTATTATATAAGGTTGCATTTTTACAAGTCACTGTTTCATTTCTAATGGTTCACAATCAATCTGTCGAAATAGAAAAGAAAAGGGAATGTGCGCAAGAATTCCTTCTTTGCTCTCTCTCCAAACATTTAATTCTGTTAATAAAGTAACATTTATGTTCAATTTATCTTTTATTATCGAGTCTTTTAAGCAAGAACGTTTCTTTATGCTTGGTCTCTGTGTTACCGTTAATTATACTAAATAAAACGGTGAATTTTCGGAGCATAATTGAATCTTTATTTGGTACTACTCTTGAACTAAAAATTCATGGCATTTAATTGTTACCAATTTTGAATTTCCACGACATTTATACCTAAACAAGATGATTCATTTAGAATGTTTTGTGATAATATGGTATCTTGACAAGGACTCGAACATATTGAGTTTTCTCTTTTACATAAATTATGAACATTTCATTATAGAAAACACACAAAAGTTTTCCTCAAATACTTTTGTGATTTATAGATAAGTAACATTTTCCATCGGTTATACGTACTTACCCACCAGTGATTCCTTTAATAAAGTTTTTCTGCATAGTTCTAAAAGGCTGTATCGAGGAAAACATGAGGAGTAAATGGTGAAAAACGGGGCGGAAACATAACTCATCACGAGCTTTGTAGAATCGTGGTTCGTTTTACCTCCCTTGTTTAGGAAGTTGATTATAAATTGGGTAAAAGATGTACCCATTTTATCAAATTGGTTTTAATCTCTTTTTTTAAAAAAAATCTGCTTTGCCTGATTCTTTCGCGGGAAAAAATATAGGTAGATATATTTGATAAAATAAAAACTGTAGCAGAATAATTAAACTAAACTACACACCGTCAAGGTAATCATCACTGGTGGTGAACTCGGCCAAAACGTGGGACGTTTTTTCGCGATCATAGTATTCCGTCGGTGTTGTTATAAAGTATCGTAACTACGGCTTCGAAAAAACCGTAGTTACGAGATTTTATAACAACACAGACGGTTTGTCAATACATATCGGTAAACCCGGTCTATTTTTAGAACAAGTTCATTGTTATTAGAAAAACTATCCAATTTGGATTTTAAACTCACATTTAGACGCAAAATATCTGTACCTTGTTGTAGCGAAAAACGTCCCTCGCTTTGGACGAGTTCACCAGTGATCATTATAACTACATAATTTTCAAGCTGTTGTTATGAGGTTTTTGAGTTACACCAAAGACATATAGAGCACGTGCCTATTAAAGCTAACGTATTGCCCTAGCCAACCCAGAGTGTTTGCATTTTTCTTGGAGAATAATATGTTGTCTCTCGTTTAACGAAATAATGGATGGAAAATTTGTTCATTTGAAAAAAGATACGTCGTATTTAATGACTCACCGCTATTCAATAAAACCTCGTAGCTGCAGCTTCTTTTAAGACGCAGTCACGGGTTATTTTGTTGTAAAGCCACGAACTGTATTATACGTTCAAAGTTAAACGAGAATCGATACAAATATTTTGGTTTATTTTAGGGTGGACAGGTATGAATATGTATAAGTTGTTACTATGAAGAGTCAAATATACCTCCTGTCTCCCCTATTACCCGTTATAGGTCTATTCCCTCATTAGTAAAAGATTTTGAATCGTTTATAGGTGGATGAACGGTACGATTAATGAGAATGCGATTGTTTATGTATCTTAACCCTTTCCCAAACACGGCCTGGTTTTCACGTCCCTTATATAAAAGGCTCGGGAAATCATTGAGGCAAAAGAAGAAACTGCTGATAACCAGCAGTTTCTCCTTTTGCCTCAATATTTTCTATGTTATATTTTACACAAATCCAATGGTTTTCAATCTTTATTTTGTTGTCTGCATCAGCTTTCGAATTGGACTGCCCAATATTTTTGTAGTTTGGGAGAGGGTTAATTCGTAACTGAGTGCTAGGATTCAAATTAAGGACCCCGTGGGTAAATGTTTGACTGGTAGTTATACGGAACCCACTGTGCTTGTCAAACGTCGGTTCCCTCAGGGAAAAAAACGCTGTACAGCCCTAATTGTGTGTATTTATTACAGACTAAGACTACATTAAGGTAGTCCACCGCTAATGAGATTCACGTGAGGAGTCGTTTTTATATGTTAGGTATCCGAATTTCTTTAATACTTTTCGGTGGATTATCGGGAAATAACAGTAGATTATCATTTTGATAAACTCACCGTCTATCCAGTGAAATTATCAAACATTTGTGCCCCGCTTTCGTTCATTTCACCATATCTGACGTCATATAAGCCGGGCCAAATAAGTGACGTCATCATAAGTGTTGCATAGCAGTCACGTGCAAAATGACGCGCTTTAAGAAAATCTGTCATACCATTTTTGCATTTTATCTAATTTTTGCATTAAAGAAATAGAATAATCGTTTGTTTTTCGTGTAAGATCGATTGATATTTCATTTCGTGAACAACGAAAGCTACATTTTCAATCGTGGCTTCGCCACTCGTGAAAATAAAACTTTTGTTGTTCACTCAATGAAATATCAGTCGATCTTACACTGAAACAAACGATTATCCTCTATCTATTCGAGCGACGTCGTAAACATTCGGCGGTGGAACGTTCAACCGCCGAATCTTAACGACTAGGCATGAATAATTCCGACGTCACGGGAAAATCCTCTGGGTTAAATTAAGTCAAAATTCAAAGGCTTTGCAGATGATAACATTAGTAAATAGAACGATTTCCGACTTCCGATATTAAATCTTTCGTCATTTTTTTGCTGACAGTATCAATAGAATGTTTATCAGACTCAACTCATTTCCAGACGGCAAAATTTTAGACTGATCCAAATTCAAAGATGACGCAGACGAATATATCAAGTGAATAAAATTTAACATTTTTGGGTATAGTTTTGGGAAGAAAACATTGTCAAACATGAACAAATTGCTTGTCACAAGCAATTTGTTCATTTTCAACATTGTTTTATTAATATTATTTTTTAGGGGGGGGGGGTCAAAAATAGTCAATGTCTAGGAATAAGTTAATGTAATTTACATTCGAAAAAAACGATAGCTTAATTAAGATGGATTATGTAGATTTTCTATCAATGGGTATTTTTAAATAGGTGCTAACGATCAAATAGTTATTTTATTTGAGATGCTGCATGTATGTTGACACTTTCCATTAATATTTTGTAATGGCTCACAATAAATGACATGGATGAGCTTCTCTGCTCTTCCTAGCCTGGGTCCAGTCGTCAATATACAATTTGGTCAATAAGATAGCGCATAAAAATCAATACCCGTTACCTATTGCGGCATCCGTTTTTGATCGTGTCGATATTGACGCCTGGGAACAAGCATGGTATTTCCAATGATAAGCCGATAAACCGATTGATCTATTTTTAGCCGTGTAATCTATTTAAAGCCTATCGTTTTAAAACGAGGCTCGTTAACGGGATAGATGCAGCATCTGCTATAATGGCATGAATTATATTTGAAATGTTGATAGATAATTAAATTTCTGCAAATTCTAGCATTTTCTCATTATTTTCCCAGAATGTTTCTAAGGTGCTTCTTTCGTTTTGCTTGTAAAAAATCACATATTCATTGTCAGGTTAAATTTGGTTTTGCACGGATGAATAGATTTTTAACAATACATTCTGGGGAAAATGTTGAAAAATGTTTAAAAATGTTCCAAACGTGCAGGCAATGGTCTTGATGTGAGCCATGGCAAATCCAGTGTGGATAGATTAGCCATTCTCAAACTGCATTTATTCTGTAACAATTACAAACAAGAGGACCATGATGGTCCTATATCGCTCACCTGAACCAAAATGATATAAGCAACACTTTTCTTCAATTCAAAACAAGAGCCGTCAGAGACGGACAATGCTCCCCGATTAAGGCATTGTCACAATAAATGTATGCCATGCAGAGCTAAGATTAAGCTAACAAACGTTAAGCCCACTTTTTCCATGACATACTTTTTATACGCAAATTTCAAGTAGTTTATTGTCAAGGGCATCTGATTTGCTACTCAAATATGAAATTTCATCAAATTCTGACCATTAGACTATGAGAAATTAGAGAAAAAGTGTATTTGACCTTAAGTCCCCTTTTCCCATGACGAGGCCTCAAATCCAAAAACTGGGAAAAGTACATCGGCATTATGTCATAGGGAGTTCACATGGTAAGTTTCATTTGATTTGGCCCAAGGGTTATAGAGAAATCGCTTCGGACGGACGGACGGACGGACGGACGGAATGACGGACGGACGGACGGACGGACGGACAGACGAAACGGCGACTAAATGCTCTCCCTTCGGGGAGCATAAAAATATTTATGACTCTAAGACTGAAAACGAACTTATGGTCAATAACATTGTGAAAATCGAACTCATCCAAGATTTCATCGTGCCCAACATTGTGTCCAAGATTTGTCTTGTTTGATAAATAATTGTAGATTCTGGAGTATAAACAAGGTCGAAAAAAGCCGAAAACAGCAATTTTGTCAAATTCAAGGGTACTCTCGACTTTCTGGTCAGATCAGGCTGAAAATCAAACTCATCCGAGATCTTATGATATCCAACATTGTGTCAAAGATTTGTCTTGATTGGTCAATAATTGTAGATTCCAGAGTGTAAACAAGGTCTAAAGCAGCCGAAATCGGCAATTTGATCAAATTTAAGGGCACATAACTCTCATCTTTCTGGTCAGATCAGACTGAAAATCAAACTCATATGAGATCTTACAGTCTCCAACCTTGTGTCCAAGTTTTGGATTGATTGGTCAATAATTGTAGATTCTAGGGTGTAAACATCGTCGAAAACAGCCAAAAATGACAATTTTGTCAAATTCAAGGGCAAGTAACTCTCGACTTTCTGATCAGATCAGACTGAAAATCATACTCATCCGGGATCTCATGGATCTCATGGTCTCAAACATTGTGTCAAAGTTTTGTCTTGATTGATGAATAATTGTAGATTCTAGAGTGTAAACAAGGTAAAAAACAGCCGAAAATGGCAATTTTGTCAAATTCAAGGGCACATAACTCTCGTCTTTCTGGTCAGATCATACTGAAAATCAAACTCATCCGAAATCTTATGGTCTACAATGTTATGTCCAAGATTTGTCTTGATTGATTAATAATTGTAGATGCTAGAGTGTAAACAATGTCAAAACTAAGTATTTTTCGCATTCAAGGGCAGATAACTCCTGACTTTCTGGTTCGATCTGGCCCATAATCGAACTCATCCGCGATCTTATGGCCATACATGTTTTGACCAAGTTTGGTCAAGATTGGCTTATATTTGTAGATGCTAGAGTGTAAACACGAAATTGTGGACGGACGGACGGACGGACGGACAGACGGACAGACGGACAGACGGACAGACAGACGGACGACGGACAAAAAGTGACCACAATAGCTCACCTTGAGCACTTCGTGCTCAGGTGAGCTAAAAAAGTTTTTATTTCGAACACAAACTTGTTCGTTTAACTAGCAAATTCCTTCAAATTTACGACAGAAGGAGAAGTTAATGTTGTTAATAATGCTATGTTCTATTTCTTACTATTGTCTGATACAAAATGTAAAACCAAATGGTCCGTCGAGAAAAAAAAATGAATGATTATGAAGACACAATTTGACAAAAAGAAAATAATTATTTCGAAAAAATGTTGTTGCTTTTTTAATGTAAAAACTAACGCATCCATGCGTTATTTAAATTATTTGATCGTTTTCCGAACTTGACCTTCCCAATAGAAAAGGCTGGGAAGATATTTTGATACTCAACATTTTATTCCTTTTGTCTGAGTATTTTCTTGCATTATTTTAAACAAATCCTACATTTATCATCTCAAATTTTGTCGCCTGCAAGAATCTTCTAAAATGGGAAAGTCAAAATTTCAGCCGTTTGTTAAAGGGTTAATTGGTGTATAAGATAAACAGACCGATAAGAAGAGGTGTTATGTGTTATTGTCTACTGTAAGTGTGTCACACATTAACCCATTCCCACACATTGACGCTTTTGACACCCCACATGATAAAGCTTTTAAAATCATTGTAAACAATGAAGAAATTACTTGTGGCAAATAATTTCTTCATTTCTCGCAATATTTTCTACACAAAGAAAAGAATTGTTACATATCATTTACTTGAAATTGTCGTCAGCAATATCTTTGAATTGAGACAAGATTGAAATTTTATTTTCTGGTTATTAGTCAACCCTTTCTAAAAGGAACAAAGCTTAAGATCGACTGCTCAAATTTGAAAACGCTGCAAACCACAAAATTGTTGTTGATAAAGATGGCATTTGTTCATGGTAAGAAAATATTGAGACGAAAGGAGAAAACTGATTGTAATAAGAATTTACTTCTTTTTTCTCCATCTTTTGGATCAAGCGTTTCCAATTACGGTCTTTTTCGGGAAAGGGCAAACCCTTTCTCAAACAAGACCTGGCCCCGGTTTCTCGAAAAAACTTAAATACGTTCTCATGCTCAAATCTGAGCACCGTGCTCAAATCGCACGAAATCCGCGTGAACTTCAATCGAATGCCCTTCAACGTTCGAGAGCATCCCTTTGAAGTTGAGCATGTTCTCATGAGAATATACTTAAGTTTTTTTTTTTTTTTTTTTTTCGAGAAACCGGGGCCTGGTTTCAACGTGCTTAATTGAAAGGGCTTGTGGAAACGTTGAAGCGATTGCTGAAGAAATTGCTGATAACATCATTTTCTCCTTTTGCCTCAGTTTTTTTCTAAGCTGCTTGGTTCACAAATGCTTTTCTGTTCAACACTCCTTTCAGCAGTATTTAAAAAAAACGGCCAAAATTGTTGCCGTTTTAAAAGGGTTAAGCGACCGACACCATAGGATTTGTAGCCAACCGTTTAACCCTTAGCAATAACACTTTACCAAAATATATAAAATCCAATAATTGCTGAATTGTGCAATATTTGCTAGCCTAATGAGAATTATCTTCAAAAAGACCAGTGGCGGATCCAGAGGGGGTTCGGGGGGTTCAAACGAACCCCCTCTGAAGCCAGACTATTTAAATTTCATGCAGAAATTCAGTCAATATTGTGTAAAACTAGGAAATCGAACCCCCCTTTTTGCATATTCGAACCCCCCTGAAAGAAATCCTGGATCCGCCGCTGAAGACGGGTACCTGATTTCCATGAAGAAATACGGGGACCAGTCTAGTCCTCGGGTATTCCTGTTACTAAATATAGCACTAAATAAATTTCTGAACGAGTTATCGTTCGTGATTTCACCCCGAAAAATTGATGAAAAATGTAGAGGGCAGTGCTAAGTAAATTCGTTTGACCCCAGACTGATCTTTTAGACCAGAGAAAGTAAAGGAGGGAAAAATGATCAGTCTGGAACCCAGTCTATGAACTTCCACCATGTATTTATCATGAGCTATACGAATATAGTTGTTGTGAGCAGAAACATGTGAAAATAATTTGTTTAGTTTTTGTCATTCGGGATGAATATTGGTCGAGATGTGTTTGTTCACAATTTATGCTCTTCTTTAACGATTGCAACTCATCATTACCTACAAAACACTTCGTACATCTTCGGGCGTCATCCGTGACAACGGATATGATACTCTTATCAATTTTCGGGCGTAATCCGTGACAATGGTAATTTACGAAGGATACCCTAGTCAACCTCAGCCAAATTAGAAGCCCAAATAATTAGAACAGACAGAAAAATGGTTTTAGGTGAGCATGACTTCCCGATTTTACGCTGTTAAGCACCAGTAGGAAAAAAATGAACAACAAAACAAAATATTCACTTTGTTTTGGTCCAAAAAGCGTGGTCCGGTAGACAGACCCACACATGACCGAAAGTGGTCAAGAGGTATGGCAATGAATTGTTTGCTCAAAATAGACACGGTTTATCGTTAAGTAGTTATAATCTGTCAGTGTTTTTTTTATAAAATATCGCCACTACGACCTAAATCAAGCCGTAGTTACGATGCTTTATAACAACACCTACGAATAACTATTGTTTGTCCGAAAAAACGTCACGGTCAACTGAATAAAATTGTTCCCTATTTAACGCGGAGTAATTGGCTTTCTCTCTGGGGATTCCGTTCCGTGATATAGTTCGAAAATTACATGACAGTCAAAAAGCGTCACTGTGTGGGAATGGGTTAAAACTTAGTTGTCTGTGAAGATGAACCATTAGGGACTGTATGCCAAATCAACACAAATCTTCTTATTATGAATAATTACACAAACTAGATCTATCTGATAGGGCGAAGCGTATCTCTCGGCTAATCGGATTAATTGTAATGAAATTTTAGAATAAGACTTAGATTCAGACTGGTTTGTAGATAAGGGTCCATTATGTGTAAATGATATACACCGGGGACTCGGATGTATGTCCAAATATTGACCCTGTTGTTATAGCTTATTTCATTTGGCATGGCACTGACCCGTGTGCAAAACATGTTCATATTTTACAATCAATGTAACATACTTCAAAAGACTGGAATTATAAAACACGGATAAGGTAACAATTCTTGGATTTGGTTATCTATCTATCTACTTTTTTGAACATATGATTTAATGATACTTGTTGGAGAAAAATCAAACAAACAAAACACTGACACGCAATACTCATTCAAATCTGGAGCCGACAATGACAAAATTACTGTCCGAAAATGGTTACCTTTTACCAAACGACAAAAAATAAGAAAGTCTAAATTGAAGGAAAATGCAGACATCATTTTCAATATGACGAAATTTGAAATTGTAATACTTCTGTTGGTAGAGTACATCGTGGGAAACAAAAAAATGCTCGTCACAACCGATTTCATTGTTTTCCACAATGTTTTCAATTGTATAGTTCTTGTGAGGCGCCTGCAAGCTTCACTGTGTGTTAATTGGTAAATCCAGTGTTTTATTTATTATTTTAATTATTATTCACGTTATTAATTAATCTGTGATTCTTTTTGTTTTAGCTTCTTAGAGATATGAAGCACTCGGCATATACATGTGAATATATCATTATGACATTTGCACGAATGCGTGAAAAATTAAGAATGGGCTACCACCTTTCAGTTAACGAGTTACCAAATGAAAATTAGCAAAACAAATAAAAAGGGGGGGTCTCACCCTATCAGAAATTCCCATAAGGTTGTGCCCACGCTCGGAATTTCATGAAATTTAGTATGAAGTTAGTATTCTTTATTACAGCGTTATTCCCGAAATATTTTTTAAAAATCTCTTCTGGAAAATAATTTTCTAAGAATTTTAAGATTTTTGCTTAAAAATGGGGGGTACCTAACTTAAAAAGGCCATATATACCCAGCTTTGTTTTATTCGAGCCATATTGTCCCCAAAAATAATGTCTAATAATTTCTCATCGTGTATAAACCAGAATATTTTATATCACTCAACAAAAAACAAATTTCTAAAAGATTTTTTATGACCTCATCGCCATTTTTTTTTAGTTTTTAAATATTTCGACCAAATTTAGGTCTTAATTTCCCCTAGTTCCAGTTTTTGTCAACCTATGAAATTTACATTAAAATTGCACTGATATATGCCCATGCTTATGGTAAAATATGAAAAAAAAAGTAAAACCGGTAACAGTGTTGTTTTTGAATTTAAGTGTAAATGGTCCAGATTTCTAAGAATGTAAAATCTAAGATTTTACTTAATTATTTTCACATACATTTGTGAATAGCTCATTATGCTTTGTTGTGTCTCTATTTAACATAACCAACTTACACATGGCATTAATTTTAGCTTTTTTCACACAAAAACATGATTTTAAAGAATAATGGGTACATTGTCGTACCTCAACCCACCAATAATATAATGGAAGAAAAAAAATCCCAAAGAGCGGAGTAAATTATAAATTGTGGGGATAAAAAATAAAGGAGATGCAATAATGTTACATATTTAATCTATTACATCACCCTTTTTAACTTTCCTTTGTGGCTTATCAGCACTTAGACTACGTTCTTCTTCTTCTGGTTACTGTGATGGGCCCTTATAAGAGTATTTTCGCACAGTTATTAAAAATACAAACATTTTTTTCTTTACTACACTGCTCAAGATAATAACAAGAGTGCCTGAAAGGCACTGATATCGCTCACCTGAGTTCTTCGTGTATTTGATTGTGTACAATATAGGTTTTGTTGTAAACAAATATATATGTCAGTATTATGTCATATTAAACAAGAGATGTTTGTAAAACATATATGCCCCCTCAAGGGCCTACATTTTATGTAGGTCAAAGTCCAAGGTCAAGTTAACAAGGTCCAAGGTCATGGTCAAATATGAAAGGTCTTGGTAGGAGGTGTCTATGTGTGAAATATCAAGGCTGTATACCGTATGTAAAAGTAAAATGAAATATGGGCCAGGTTTAAGTTTTTAAAAGTAGGCCAAATGCCAAGGTCAAGGTCATGGTCAAATGTGAAAGGTCTTGGTTGGAGGTGTCCATGTGTGAAATATCAAGGCTGTAGGTGTAAAAGGACATGATATATATGCCTGGTTTAAGTCTTTTTAAAAGTAGGTCAAACTCCAAGGTCAAGGTTGCAATATTCAAGGTCATGGTCAAATGTGAAAGGTCTTGGTAGTAGGTGTCCATGTGTAAAATATCGAGACTGTATAGGTAACAGGACATGAGATATAGGCCTAGTTTAAGTTTTTTAAAAGTAGGTCAAACTTCAAGGTCAAGGTCAAAGATCATGGTCAAAAGTGAAATGTCTTGGTTGGAAGTGACCATGTGTGAAATATCAATGCTGTATGTGTAAAATGACATTAAATACAGGCCAGGTTAATGTATTATAAATGTAGGTCAAACACCAAGGTCAAGGTCACAAGGTCCAAGGTCATGGTCAAATGTGAAAGGTCTTGGTCATAGGTGTCCATGTGTGAAATATCAAGGCTGTATGTGTAATAGGTCATGAGATATATATCCGGTTTATTTTTTTAAAAATAGGTCAAACTCCAAGATCAAGGTCACAAGGTCCAAGATCATGGTCAATTGTGAATGATGTTGATAGGAGGTATCTATGTGTGAGATATCAAGGCTGTATGTGTTAAAATACATGAGATATAGGCATTGTTAAGAATTAAGTGTAAAAATCAACAAAGGGCAATAACTCCAAAAAGTTGATCGGCAAGGTTATGGTTCTTGTGCACTGCACCTCTCCATAATGAGATCTATCCACCTGTAAAGTTTCATGATTCTACCTTACATACTTTTTGAGTTGTGCTCCGGACAAGAATCAAATTATAAAATCAACAAAGGGCAATAACTCAAAAATTTTGATCGGCAGAGTTACGGTTCTTGTGCACTGCACCTCTCCATAATCAGATCTATTCACCTGTAAAGTTTCATGATTCTACCTTACATACTTTTTGAGTTATGCTCCGGACAAGAATCTAGTTTGAAAATCAACAAAGGGAAATAACCCCAAAAATATGATCAGCAGAGTTACAGTTTTTGTGCACTGCACCTCTTCATAATGAGAGCTATCCACCTGTGAAGTTTCATGATTCTACCTTTAATACTTTTCGAGTTATGCTCCGGACAAGAATCAAGTTTGAAAATCAACAAAGGGCAATAAGTCCAAAAATTTGATCGGCAGAGTTACAGTTCTTGTGCACTGCACCTCTCCATAATGAGATCTATCTACCTGTACAGTTTCATGATTCTACCTTACGTACTTTTTGAGTTATGCTCCGGACAAGAATCAATTTATAAAATCAACAAAGGGCAATAACTCAAAAAATTTGATCGGCAGAGTTAAAGTTCTTGTGCACTGCACCTCTCCATAATGAGATCTATCCACCTGTGAAGTTTCATGATTCTACCTTACATACTTTTTGAGTTATGCTCCGGACAATAATCAAGTTATAAAATCAACAAAGGGCAATAACTCAAAAAATTTGATCGGCAGAGTTACGGTTCTTGTGCACTGCACCTCTCCTTAATGAGATCTATCCACCTGTGAAGTTTCATGATTCTACCTTACATACTTTTTGAGTTATGCTCCGGACAAGAATCAAGTTATAAAATCAACAAAGGGCAATAACTCAAAAAATTTGATCGGCAGAGTTACGGTTCTTGTGCACTGCACCTCTCCATAATGAGATCTATCCACCTGTGAAGTTTCATGATTCTACCTTACATACTTTTCGAGTTATGCTCCGGACAAGATTTGGTCTACGGACAGACCGACTGACCGACCGACCGACAGACCGACCGACCGACTGACCGACCTTCCGACCGACACTTGCAAAACAATATACCCCCATTTTCTTCGAAAGGGGGCATAATTATTGTAAACTAGAATATCACTGAAAGTGATCATACCCCCAAACAGCACTGTTTTTGTGCATTTTGAGAAGTACATTTCATTTGAACTGTGATCTGATCAACTGGGAAAAAGAGCAAACAAAAAAATCAACAGACCAAACAACAAATGTAAATGTTGCGAAAAATACCAATTTTCAACAAAAGGACATAACTCATTTAAAAATCAACAAGCCCCACCCTGCCATGCCCACATTTTTTCAATTGATCAAAAATTCTCAACCATATATTGAAGACAGTCACTCAAGGTACATTCCTGTAAGGTTTGGTTCAACTTAGCCCTATAATTACTTTTTTAAAGAATTTTCTCATGAATTTGTTAAGTCCAATAAGCCCTGCCCCACCAAGACCACATTTTTTGACGAATAAAAAATTCTCAAACAGATATTGTAACAATTAAGTCACCCAATGATCATTTCTGCCAAGTTTGATAACAAATTGCCTGATGGTTAAGGAGAAGAAGATTTTGGAAGAATTATCTAACGATTTCTTGAAGTCTGGTAAGCCCCACCCTGTAAGCCGATGTTTTTCACCCAATCAAAAATTCATGACCATGTGTTGAATACAGTCTCTCAAGGGACATTCCTGTTACGTTTGGTTCAAATTGGCCGAATAATTGATTTTTAAAGATTTTTCCCATGATTTCTCCTAGTCCAATAAGCCCCGCCCTGCCACGCCCACAATTTTTGACAAATCAAAAATTCACGAACAAGTTTTGAAAAGGGTCACCCAAGGAACATTCCTTTCAAGTTTGGTAATAATTAGCCCAGTGGTTAAGGAGGAGAAGATTTTTGAATAATTATCTTTCGATTTCTCGAAGTCTGATAAGCCCCGCCCTGCCACGCCCACAATTTTTGAGGAATCAAAAATTCATGAGCAATTGTTGAAAACAGTCACTCAAGGGACATTTCTGCCAAGCTTGGTTCAAATTGGCCTGATAATTGATTTTTAAAGATTTTTCACACGATTTCTCTAAGTCCGATAAGCCCCGCCCTGCCACGCCCACAATTTTTGACGAATCAAAAATTCACGAACAATTTTTGCAAAGGGTCACCCAATAAACATTTCTGCCAAGTTTGGAAAGAATTGGCCAAGTGGTTGAGGAGGAGAAGATTTTTGAAGAATTACCTAAAGATTTCTTTTAGCCTGATAAGCCCCGCCCTGCCATGCCCACAATTATTGACAAATCAAAAATTCACGAACAAGTTTTGAAAAGGGTCACCCAAGGAACATTCCTTTCAAGTTTGGTAAGAATTAGCCCAATGGTTGAGGAGAAGAAGATTTTTGAATAATTATCTTACGATTTCTCGAAGTCTGATAAGCCCCGCCCTGCCACGCCCACAATTTTCACCCAATCAAAAATTCATGAGCATGTGTTGAATACAGTCACTCAAGGGACATTTCTGCCAAGCTTGATTAAAATTGGCCTGATAATTGATTTTTAAAGATTTTTCACATGATTTCTCTAAGTCCGATAAGCCCCGCCCTGCCACGCCCACAATTTTTGACGAATCAAAAATTCACGAACAAATTTTGAAAAGGGTCACCCAAGGAACATTCCTTTCAAGTTTGGTAATAATTAGCCCAGTGCTTAAGGAGGAGAAGATTTTTGAATAATTATCTTTTGATTTCTCGAAGTCTGATAAGCCCCGCCCCGCCACGCCCACAATTTTTGACGAATCAAAAATTCATGAACAAGTTTTGAAAAGGGTCACCCAAGGAACATTTCTGCCAAGTTTGGAAAGAATTGGCCCAGTGGTTGAGGAGGAGAAGATTTTTGAAGAATTTCCTAATGATTTCTTTAAGTCTGATAAGCCCCGCCCTGCCACGCCCACGATTTTTGACGAATCAAAAATTCACGAACAAGTTTTGAAAAGGGTCACCCAAGGAACATTTCTGCCAAGTTTGGAAAGAATTGGCCCAGTGGTTGAGGAGGAGAAGATGTTTAAAGCAATTGTTGACGACGAACGACGCACGACGCACGACGCACGACGCACGACGCACGCCGGACACAGGGTGATCACAAAAGCTCACCTTGAGCATGTTGCTCAGGTGAGCTAAAAAGAATACAAAATCAGTTATTATTGTACATTAATTGTGCCCTTCAATGCAAAATTGCTAATATTTCCATTGTAATGATGAACTAGCCACTGCTTTGTTGACATAATTATTAGCTTTTAGATAATCTCAGATTAGAGAAGAACATGCATCGTTTTCACATGTTTGTATCAACAATATTGATACAAAAATGTTGTACAATGACTCCTCTTGCTATTCTGATTTAAAATTGGGACTGATATCAATACTATGTAGGCAATACTGAGCTTTTGCCAGATATCTACCATTAAAATCCGGGTGCATTTCAAGGTGCCGTCGTTCACAATTCCCATTATTTGACAGTGTTACCGGTTTCAAATTTTCACCAAATTCTGCATACGACTAGGAGAAATATATGGCTAACCTATTTATCAATTTCATAGGTTGACAAAGATGGTAACATACAAGTAAAAATATTTGAATTGAAGGTTTTGAAAATTTCTCGGCTGTTTTTTCTGACAATTCCTGACCAAATAAATATCTGAGATTTTTTTTGCATGTTGGCATCAACATTGTTGGTACCGAAATGTTCTTCAATGACCCCTCTTGCTATTTTGATTTAAAATTTGGGACTGATATCAAAACTAGGTAAGCAAAATTGGGCTTTTTCTAGACGGGTACAATTGAAATCCGGGAGCATTTTAATGTGCTGTTGTTCACAATTTTTATAATATGACAATGTTACCGGTTTCAAATTTTCACCAAATTTTGCATGCAAAAAGGGAACATATATGGCCAACTTTCTTATTAATTCCATAGGTTGACAATGACGGGAACATACAAAAAATTTTGATTGAATGTTAGGTTTCATATAATTTTCTGGGTTGTTTTTCTGTCAATTTCTGACTAAACAGGTTTCTGAGAAATTATGTGGCATGTTGCTATTAAAAATATTGGTCTGAAAATGTTCTACAATAACTCTTCTTGCTATTCTGATTTAAGATTTGGGACTGATATCAAAACTAGGTAAGCTGCATTGGGCTTTTGCTAGATGGGAACCACTGAAATCCGGAAGCATCTTTTAGGTGCCATTGTTCACAATTCTCATTGATTGACAACGTTACCAGTTTCAAATTTTCACCAAATTTTGCTTACAAACATGTGACATATATGGCAATTTTTTATTGATATCATAGGTTGACAAAGACGGGAACAAACAAAATATATTGATAGAATTTTAGGTTTTGAAAATTTCTCGGTAATTTTTTTGAATAAATAAATTTCTGAGAATTTTTTTGTTCATGTTGGTATCAACAATGTTGGTACCAAAATGTTCTACAGACTCCTCTTGCTATTCTGATTTAAAATTTGAGACTGATATCAAAACTAGGTAAGCAAAATTAGGCTATTGTTAGACAGGTACCATTGGAATCCGGGAGCATCTTAAGGTGCAGCTGTTCACAATTCTCATTAGTTGACAATGTCACCGGTTTCAAATTTTCACCAAATGTTGCATACAAACAGGGAACATATGTGGCCAATTTTTCTATCAATTTCATAGGTTGACAAAGACGGGAACATACAAAACATTTGATAGAATTTAAGATTTTGAAAATTTCTCGGCTATTTTTCCGACAATTTTTGACTAAATAAATTTCTAAGAAATTTTTTGTGCATGTTGATATCAACAATATTGTTACCAAAATGTTTTACAGTGACTCCTTTTGCTATTTTGATTAAAATATGGGACTGATATTAAAACTAGGTAAGCACAATTGGGCTTTTGTAAGACAGGTACCATTGAAATCCGGGAGCATCTTAACCCTTTCGCTGCCAAATATCCAATATTGGACTGTCCTCTGGATGCCAAATTAATTCGAAGAAATTTGCAAGAATCGTAACCTGTAGACAAAAACAGGCATAACTTTTGACTCATTTGATACATTTCTTTCAAATATTCAGCACATACAGAGAGATTTAGAATCTACTATATTACAAAATTTCAAAGTTATTTATAAGTTGACAATATCTATTCAAATTGATTTTATTCGCAAATTGTTGGAATCTTAGAACAACAGGAAAAAATGGATGAAAAAACCTCAACTAGATGTTTCCGTTGAAAATAAAACGTTTTGATGCAACAGATTGTTGAAATTTTTTACTGAACGTAATTTCAAACTATCCCGAAGCATTTTCCAGCATTTTCTGTGTCATTCATGGTGATATTTACGGCTTCTAGGCATGAATAGTAAGTGCAGGTTCTAATGGCAGCCATATTGTTGTCTTTTGTTTAGCAAATTCCCCATATAAACAATTATAGTTTACCGATTTTAACACAAATTTCACTGTTTTATCTGTCAAACGCTAGCACTTTGATTACTAAAACGGTGCTATAAGAAAAAGAGGGTGTGAAAACTACTTAGCTGGAAAAAATATTTATATATTTCACCCCCCCCCCCCTGAATTTGTAGAGAAAACTCGCCTATGGCAGCGACCCCTAGAGTCGGGTTAACTCGCCTATGGCAGCGAAAGGGTTAAGGTGCCGTTGTTCACAATTCTCATTAGTTGACAATGTTACCGGTTTCAAATTTTCACCAAATTTTGCATACAAACAGGAAACATATATGGCCAACTTTCCTATCAATTTCATAGGTTGACAAAGACGGGGACATAAAAAAAATGATAGATTTTTAGGTTTTGAAAATTTCTCTGCTATTTTTCCGACAATTTTTGACTAAATTATTTTCTAGGAATTTTTTGTGCATGTTGGTACCATCAGTATTGGTATCAAAAGTTTCTACAATAACTCTTCTTGCTATTTTAATTAAAACTTGTGGATTTATACCAAAACTACATAGCCAACATTGCGTTTTTGTAAGATGTGTATCAATGAAAACCGGGGACATTTTAAGGTGCCGCGTATAGGCATATATGCACTCTTTCAGTAAAACGAATGTATTTTTGTAGTTCATAGATCAGAGGCATTCTATGAGTAAAGTTACAAGAAAATCTGTGCGTGGTCGCAAATGAGACCCCCCTTATATTAAATTACAAAATAGTCAATCATTCTTCTATGTCATGACTTATTCAGGACAAATATTATGCATGCAGTACACAATCAAGAAATTGCACACGACAGAAAGAAAAAAAGCAACCCAAAAAGTTCAGAGAGGCGTTCACCGACTTTCCTGTTTTCTTATCATAGGCGGTAGCCTTGATTTTCGTGCCTCTTAAGTCAATGCTGAAGGTAATGTTTCTGTTTATTTTACCTTCGTGGTCATCTAATTTGATGGCAAGTTCACCGATGTTTGTAAGACTCTTATCTATCATTACTGGAGGAGTGGCAGATTGTGTAGCGTATATAGGACAGTCGTATAAACAGAAAATTAGCCTAAAAAGTCCAGAGAGGCGTTCACAGTCTTTCCTGTTTTCTCATCTATGGCAGTAGCCATTATAGTTGTGGCACTGAAGTCCATGGTGAATATTATCTGCCTGTTTATATCACCGTCGTGATCCTCTAAGTCGACGATAAGTTCACCGATTTTAGTGAGGCTCTCATCCACCACTACTGGAGGAGTGGCAGTTTGTGTAGCGTATATCGCAATATGGGCACGTGTTTGTGTTTTGTATGCTGGTGTAACTGTGTCTTCCTCGGGTGTTTGACCAAAAGTAACTGTTTCACCCCTTCTGGCATATACTTCAAAGGCACTCTCACATCTGACACCATGGTCGGTTGTTATCTTGTTTTCTTCTGGATGGACGCCTTCTTGGAAAGGGACATATCCAAGATACCCATATGTATACTGCAGAATTCTACCCGAGATAACATCAGGTTTATGCCCAAGCATAACAGCACCCTTCAGCACTACAGACGCTGCATCACGTGGTATCACGACCTTCAGATGTTTGAACTCTGCTTTTACAGCATTCTGTAGTAGTGGAGAATCAGAAAACCCACCGACCATCAGTATAGCGCTGATATCTCGTATCTCCTGGTGACGAAGTAGAGTTTTCATGTAATTTATTGTTTTTGAAACTGAGCTAGTAAACAAATCTTCCACTACCCTTTGATCTATTCGCATCTTGTCGCCTTTCAAAGTGATCTTGTCCGAATACATGCAAGAACGGATTTGGTCTTCAATATCTTGCTTTGTTTCCTTCTTTAGTAACTTACCAAGTGATGCCGGTAATTTAAAGGTTACCATCTTGCTCTCGGTGCGGCCTATTTCCTTTTTCTTGATTTCAAAATCTCGGTACAAGTCTATCCAGTCCTCGGTCTCTGTTCGGACGAATCTGTCGTACACAGCCTTTCCAACGATGTCCCGCATCATGTTTTCGAATGCTTGGTTCACCATTGTACCTCCCCAGCCACCACCACCTGCGGCGTGGATTTCTTTCACCGATCCAGACCCTTGTACTTTGTGTACGGTTATGTCAATGGTACCACCTTAGATAGACAAACAAGTATCAAATATTTTCAAGTCAAAGTTGTGCGGCTGACACATCGGTAAATATTCATGACGTTTTGGTATAAGACAATTAGTATATGTCGGTATGTACAAAATTGGGGGTCCGCGTGTTTTGATTTATCATTTGTGCCAACAACTGTTTTTGTATGCACAATAGGGTCCTGTAACTGGAATCAGTTGTTGGCATGTCTGGTTCCGCGTCATATTTGCAAAATTTAGTCATTTACCATACATGGTCGAAATTGATATATTTACTTGAATTTTGAGTTCATGGTAAATCTGTACATTTCATCACGGTTTTCAGAACATAAAGTAATATGAATATTTCCATAATACATATTTAATCATTTGTGTGAGTTGTACGTGATATTTCGAGTCGATGATTAAGGGGTCAAAGGTGAAAATGCAACAATCCCTAGATAGTATATGTCGGTATCTTCAAAATTGGGGGTTCGCGTGTTTTAAGTTATTATTTCTTGACCCATAGCAATGTATGCTTTCTTCAAGGAAGTTGCCGTTTTCTTTATCATTCCGTGAGTGTAAGGCGTTTTAGGCGAAATCAACTCAACTTGCCCCTAAAATATGAATTATATACAAGCATAACCAGTTATGAACCCCAAAGAAGCATGTACGCCGTACTTACACATGTATTGCACGAAATCACATTGAGGTTTGCACCCTCTGCATCTTAAAGAAGCCATGGAAACGATTTTTAGTGCAACTTAAAAGTAACAATCGTGGATGTGGTGCACACAAAGAAATATTTTGTAACGTATGTGGCATGGCGATTTCAAAGCTTTGCGTTTTTCCTTATTTAAGCAGGCCTAGCAGATATAGTGGCACTTTCCCTTACTTCAGATGCAACACACGTCCTATTCGAATTATCTTAGCAATTGTGCAGTAATTCTTTTTAAAGAATATTAGTGTTTTTACGACATCAGCAATTATAAACCCTTTTTACCGGATTGTATAATGGATTTAGAAATTGTGTAACCCGAACGTTACATTTAAAGCGTACAAAATACAACTTATCTGTCAATATAGGGTTAATTCACGTTTTTGAGGTCGTTAACATTCGCAAAGGCCCAAGAAATACGTTAACGGCCGAGTGCAAAGCACGAGGGTCGTTTACGTAATTTGCGGGATTCTGCGGATGTTAACGGCCGAAAAATACGTGAATTGACACTATTATTGCATAAAAACTATAAAATTCCAATGAATACTTACCCCAAACCAATTGATATGTGCGAAAAATGAACAGAGGTGAGATTAGAAAATGCCCACAAATGTTGTTTTATTCTGATAAATCTTCTTGCTCTGGGGTCAAGAAATCGTTTGAGATGAGCCTCGGCCTAGTCTCATTCCCAAAGAAAAAACTTCATCGATTCATTTTTTTCAATTTTCTTACCTTGGTGGTGTCCTGCCTCTGTTTGCACCACAAACCGGCGTTATACACCACGCTTTCAGCGTTACGCAAACCACATCCACCAGTAACGATTGGACACGGTGTAACAGGGATCAGTTGTTTGCATTTCAGGTTCCGAGCCGTACTCGCAAAATTAAGTCATTTTCCTGACAAGGTAACAATGTGTAAATAGATCTCTAATAGCAAAAGTATGTTTGAAAATCAAACGTTTATCAGATTTGTTATCGCCAATGAGTACAAACAAAAGCATTTTATACCGCTACCACGTTCGACTCGTATTTCCGGTAAGCATTTCCGGTTTTTATGTCCGCCATGGCATTCATGTATACCGACCGTTATTCTGTAGAATATTTTGCTGTGAACTCACTCTTACTTGTTTTTGGCCAGTAAGTTGAAAGCCGTTCAAGAATTTGTCAGAAACTCGAACGCACCATTGACTTACGTTAAAAGTGCGTTATATCGCTGTGATGTTGTTACGTGGCGGAACCGGCGCTATAAAGGGCTTTCATTTCGTTTTACGTTTCTCAAAGCATACGTAACCATTTGAGGAAACTTTATGAGACATTTCTGTGCTGGGAAAAAACGTGTAGGCCTGGTCAAGGACATTCAAGAAAAAACGCCACCACATCATGGCCGTCATAATTTCCCAATATCACAATAAAATAGTTCCATATCGGCACCAGCACTTGCAAGTGATTTCTTCGGGAATTTCAACATAGAGTATCCACACAAATAACCGGTAATCGTCTGCGCAGTCGGTTGTGTGCTGGACGTTGACCGGACGTTATACACAGTGCCTTTCACGCAACACCATGCAAGTGCCAGACTTGACTGGTCTGGAGAAATGGATATTCTACGTGAGAACAACGTTGACGTTCTCCAGTTACGAGCGCGCTGCTCTGATTTGTCACCCTAAGAGCACATGATTGGACATATGGGGGAGATGGAGGGGAGAGACGTGTGCGTGTTCGTAATGAACTGAAAACGTTGATGTTGTAAACAATTTTTTAAGTAGTTTAGAAACAAGCCCGTAGGAAGCAATTTCATATTGGGGTGATTGAAGCCCCTGTGTCTGGATATTGGGGTCGGGGGAGGGGGTGCTAAATTTGATTTTACCTCAATTTTTAGTGTAAAGTAAAAAATAAAGAAAATTTGGCATTTTTGGCCTTAGCCTCCCTTTCCCACGGGCCTGAGAAATCGTTCCACAGTTGTTCTTGTTCGAAAACGACTTCATAACCGGTATCGAAATTACTTTTGACTTCTGTTGTTACCCTTCAGCTCCGTTAAGACATTATTTAACGTTACTAAAAAGCGAACGTTATTAAAAGTTCTCCCAGTTGTACATGTATTTTTCGGTGCAGATAATATAGAGTCCGATTGTGGAAAAGACAAGACGTTTTTCGTGAAGGCGTTTGAAATGGCAGACACTGGTATCTTAATCGCGCTTAATGCAATTGCATTTGACCATTAACATTTGCTGCGAGGGAACATAAAGCATGTCAGCTGTATCATCCTGGTTCAGATATTTCTCATTTTGATGCTTTGAGATGCTGGTCGTTTCGCCGAAAACAGTTTGAATCAGAACCAACTCCCTCCTACAAAAGCAGTCTTTCAGGAATCTGTGTCATACCAATGCGTCATTTGGCATTTCGATATTGTTCCACACCAAGGCAAAGCTCTACCGTTGACTTGGATCTTTGATAATATTCCATGGGCGAACCAGTAGATTAGATTCAAAATTTCCGCATTGGCGTCAACCTCGGTCACGTAGGCAAGACGTTAACCTGGTCTGTATCTCAAACTATATGAGATAGAGCCTAAATATTACTCACGTAGATAGCTACTGATGAGACGTTTCTTTTGAGTCCATGACCTCTGACCTTGTGAGTTTGACTTTGTAGTTTGACCTCCTTTTCATAATGAATACCGATATTACACATAGAGCCTTGATATTTCATACATAAATCTCTTATGTAAGTGCCTTTCATTTCGGACCATGATTTCAGAATTCGTGACCTTGACCTTGGAGTTTAACCAACTTTTCAGACAATTTAACATAACCCTATATCTTACGCACTATTAGAGATACAACATTCATATTTCGTCCATGGATACCTCTTGCTAAAACCTTTCATTTGCGATCATGAAGTTAGACCATGTGACCTTGACCTTGAAGTTTGACCTATTTTTCTGACAAAGTCCGGTATAGGCGAGTTAAGTTGTTCGCGGATACAAATGCATTGTTAGATAATGGCTCTAATTTTTCTGCTTTTTACTTGTCAATTATTCAGCTTTCATACTCAATTTAAACAAAAACAAATAAGGCAGATCTCGAGATACACGTGCCGAAAAACTGTTTTTGCACCCTTTTGTTATGGCGTGGTTACTTGAAGGCCAACATAGAACAGTTATATGGTGGTGTGCAGAATCTTGTTGAATTTATGATATGCTAAAGTTTTAAACTCAATCGTTGGACTCTATCATTAAATTTGATTTTTGTTTCTTAACTTCACCCGGGAGTAGTGTTCTTTACCGTGACGTCACGAAAATCTGACGCCGGTACATGGATGCCAACAGCAGTTTCTTTCACTCCATGGTGCACTCTTTCCATTCCACACTGTTGGCATAAATAATAATTCAAAACACGCGGATGTACATACCGACATATACTAAATGTTTCTTACTATATTTGCGGATATCAACTACATGTATCTGTTTGACATCAGATCAAATCAAAGACGGCCAATTATTGACAACTTGACGACATGAAACAAATTGCGCTGAACAATCGAAACTTCTGTTGCAAATGTATCGTTAAATAGAATAAACTATAGTTTTTTAGCTCCACTGGCCGAAGGCCAGCGGGGCTTATGTCATGGCCCTGTGTCCGTCGTGCGTCCGTCCGTCCGCCCGTGCGTCCGTGCGTAAACAATTTTCAGACATCTTCTTCTCCAAAACTACTGGACCAATTTCAATCAAACTTCACATGATTCATCCTTGCATGAATCTTTACCAAATTCCTTCAACAGAATAAAATCTATGCAGAACTTGAATTTTAATTAATTTAATTGAATTAAATTTTCGAAAAATCTTTAAAAATTCCTATTCTCCAAAACTACTGGACTAATTTCAACCAAAATTCACAGAAATCTTTCTTGCATTAATCTCTACCAAATTCCACCAAAAAAATAAAATCCGCGCAGAACTTGAATTTTAATTAATTTAATTGATTTAAATTTTCGAAAAAATCTTTAAAAATTCTTCTTCTCCAAAAATACTGGACCTATTTCAACCAAACTTCACACGAATCATCCTTGCATGAATCTCTATCAAATTCCTTCAAAAAATCAAATCTATGCATAACTTGAATTTTAATTGATTTAATTGAATTGAATTTTCGAAAAATCTTTAAAAATGCTTTTTCTCCAAAGCTACCAGACCAATTTCAACCAAACTGCACAGAAATCTTTCTTGCATGAATCTCTACTAAATTATTCCAAGAGAATAAAATCCGCGAAGAACTTGAATTTTTATTAATTTAATTGATTTAAATTTTCGAAAAATCTTTAAAAAAATTTCTCCTCCAAAACAATTGGACCAATTTCAACCAAACTTTACAGAAATGTTCCTTGCATTAATCTCTTCTTAGTTCCTTCAAAAAATAAATTCTATCTAGAACTTAAATTTTAATTAATTTAATTAAATTAATTTTTTGAAAAATCTTTAAAAATTCTTGTTCTCCAAAACTACTGGACCAATTTCAACCAAACTTTACAGAAATGTTCCTTGCATTAATCTCTTCTTAATTCCTTAAAAGAAATAAATTCTATGTTGAACTTAAATTTTGATTATTTAAATTAAATTAAATTTTCGAAAAATCTTCTTTTCCAAAACTACTGGACCAATTTTAACCAAACTTCACATGAATCTTCCTTGCATTTATCTCCTCTAAATTCCTTAAAAAAATATTTCCGTGTAGAACTTAAATTTTAATAAATTTAATTAAATTGAATTTTCGAAAAATTATTAAACAATCTTCTTCTCCAAAACTACAGGACCAGTTTCAACCAAACTTCACAAGAATTTTCCTTGCATGAATCTCTTTAAAATTCCTTCAGGTTTGGATGAAAGGCTAGGTGGGCTAGGCTTTTTTTGCTATATGAAACAGTATAATTTGAAGAAATTTTTTAAAAACATTTCTTCTCCTTAATCACTTATTGGATTTCATTCTGGTGTAGCATGAATCTGTGTGTGTGTGTTTGTAGTATTATAAGGTCCCTTCTGGCTCAAAGCAAATTATGTGCGGATCCATAGCATGAATCTTCTTTGAATAGACCTCTATTATATTCCTTGAAGAAATTTGTAGTCTAAATGTCTAAAAGCCAGTGGAGTGATACAGTGCCATCTTGGCCCTCTTGTTTAGAAGTAAATGTTTGATTTACCTCGAACAAGTGCTTAGATATCGACCCGTTGTTTTTAATTTCCTAAAGATTTTTTCTGTCTTTGTATTTGAAAACTTACCTCCTGCATCAACCACCATATGTTTAGTTCCAACTTCGAACTCTGCTATTCCTGAAGCTTTAGACGAAGCATCAAGTTGAATATGTCGACAGTAAACAGACGCAGCTTCTGGCTCAAGGACAATAGACAACCTCTTCTCTGATATCCCGGCCTGTGCTGTACATTAAACAATATAGAGTCTATGGATATTCATTAAGATACCCCAAGAATCTAAATTCGGTCTCGCCACACAAGTAACAAGTTAGAAGTGTATTGCAGAATTAAAATGTTTATTTGGCTTCTAAAAAGTGCTAAGGCATCGACCCGTTTTTTTCACGTTTTTATGCGAACAGTTTAAATGAAGAATGACAATTATATACAATTTCGCCAGACTATACATTTATATTTTCATTAATTCTATCAAAGTAACAGAAATTACCTCAATTGCCGCCTCGGTCATAAACTGTTTAGCTGAATCTGTCCAGATAGCCGGTACTGTCAACACCCAGTGTACATCACCTTGTTTGATTCCTCCGCCTACTCGACCACTGCCTTGTGATACCATATCCTTCACTAGGTATGCAATCGTGAGTGAAAACACCCTCATGGCCGGTAAAGATTTTCTCCTGCAATCCTCTATGGTTATATGTCTGTTCAAACCCTGTGGCACATGAATTGTAAAAGTATGCATATATATATACTATTGTATATCTCTATTAAATAGTTCCTTGGTTGATATTATTTCTGTTGATGTTATTTAGGAATCATATTTTTTTCTGAAAGGGTGATCTTATCTGTAGCCAAAGCACTAGAACTATTTTACTGATGCAACTTAAAGATAGTAAATTGCATTCTGAAATATCATGTTGCTCTTTAAAAAGTACGTTACCAAAACCATCCTTTAGATAATGTATAAATTTCTTAGTTTTTTACTTCAGTCCGATGCATTTATTTACATATTCCATAGAACAGCAAAAATTAGAATATACTTTTTTTCTAAATTGGATGATGTTTTACCAATCATACCAGTGTCAGTTCTATAATAAACAAGAGTTGTCCGCGGACAACGTAGCTCGCCTATACGGGAGCTTGTCACAAAAACAGCTATTTTTTTAAAAGTAGGTCAGACTCCAAGGTCAAGGTCACAAGGTCAAGGGTCAAGGTCACAAATGAAAGGTCATGACAGGAGGTATCCATGTGTGAAATATCAAGGCTCTATCAATAATATTGCATGAGATATAGGCTAGGTTAAAGTTTTTCGAAAGTAGGTAAAACTCCAAGGTCAAGGTCACTAGGTCGAAGGTCATGGTCCCAAATGAAAGGTCTTGTCGAGATGTATCCATGTATGAAATATCAAGGCTGTATCTCTAGTAGTGCCTGAGATATAGACCAGGTTAAAGTTTTTCAAGTGAAGACGCGACGGGACGGGACGGTACGCGACGCCGACGCCGACACTAGGGCTGTGACATTAGCTCCCCGGACATAAAGCCCCGGCTCGCTAAAAAAAAGAATCTTTCTAAGAGCTCACTGCAGTAGTATCACAAATACCTGATCTAAGTTTTTGTTAAGGGCCATCTTGAATTCTTTGAAATAGTAGTATCCTTCATGTTCCCCATTTTCTAACAATGTTGTGTATCGGTTTTCGGCCTCATATCCAAAAGCTACCAATTCATTTCCATCTGGTGAAATCAGGGCGATTGTGGGCGCTTTCTCTGTGACAAGTTTGCCTCCGGAAGGCCAGTGTCTAACTGAAACCTTGGTTGGGTCGGCTTGAAACTCGTGTAAAAACGAGAATGCCCATCCAGAGTTGGAGGTACCGAAATCTATGGCACCAACAATCATATTCGCATATCTAAAATTAATATAAAGACATTTTAAAACGAAGAAAATATGATATTTCGTTCATATACTATCTGAATGTGTTAGAAGTCATAGTGTTTCTACTCTAAGATCGATAAATAGCAATTAATCTTTACTATCACGATCTCAAAGTACATACTCACTTGCAGTTAACGTCATCCTTAAAAAAATAGAAGAGTGGTGCATTGTTTTAGTCGAATACACTTTGCAATAAGCAAGACATACCCGTTACTATTTCGCTTCGGTATTCGTGGGTACATTCGTGTACAGAATTGAATCCTATTCCGCTTAATCAATCAGAGAAGTCCACTTACCGTGCTCCAAAGACATTGGCTTACCTCACTTCGTTTGTTTAAAGTTCGACCACTTTCTATGGAATTCTCACCAGTCTGTGCAATAAAGTATAAGTTACCATTAGAAAATATGATCAGTATTTTTAATGATATCCGAGTGTCTGCCTAATGACCGTTGTAATTATGCTATAAATTCGTGTTTTTTTTAATTGTAACTCACATACTTAGAAAATTTCTTCAAAATGACACCTCTTGATACATGGGAAAGAAATTAAAAGAAATGGAGAAAATGCTTATTTTCACAATATTTGAAAAGATTTTGATAGTTACAATCTGCGATGGCTAAATATGGCCCAATAATGAAATTTATTTTTAGAAGATGGTGGCTTGATCGAAGTGAAGAACCGTGAAGAACGTCCCTTGTAATTGGACATCTGACCTACGAACCATCGAATAAAGTTGTTTACTGATTTCAAAATATTCCAAACCTTGTCATATCTAAACAATAAGGTCTTTTAGCGGTATATCTGAGACACGCCTTTTTTTTTTAAAGGGGGGGGGGGGTCGTGAATGAATTTAAGTGGCTTGAAGATACTGGACTGATGATTTTTTAGTCGAATCCGGCCACTTGGAATTAAGTTTGCCAAAAGATGTTCTTTTTCAAAATATTGAAATTTAAGGAATACTGTAGTTCGAAAAAGTACAAACGACACAACCAAGGTCATTCATTACATTGTTTTCGACATCTTTTGAAATAGGTTAAAGCAAGAATATTGTATACACCAGGAACAGGTCTACCGGCTTCGAAATGTTTAAATTTGTTTTGGCGGCGGCTATCAAACAAGATTTGTAAATCTAGAATTTCATAATGACAAATATTAACTTTAGAATAATTTTATTTTTTCACACACAGTTTAAGTCTGAGAGACAGTATTAGCCGAAACGCGTAGATCGTTGGGAGATTCCAACAGAGTAACCTCAGCGGAGAGAAGAAAGAGAAATCCCATTGCAACATAGTCACAACACACTAAACGCTTGCATATAAAAGTAGATCTGGTCTTTTGAGACAGAAGGAGAAAATGCTGGTTATCAGGATGCTCTTAAATTTTGCCAAAACGTTTCCCAAAGTATTTTCTCTTAAGTAGTATACATCAAAACCAGGTCTTTTTGGGAAAGCTTTAACGAACAAGCAATGAATGACATAGATCTACTTGACCGAAATAGCAAAGTTTTGAGAGAAAGGAAAAACATGCTGACTTTGCTTTTCCCTCAATATTTCCTATTCTACAATCTACACCAAACTGTTCTTCTTAGTAGATCTACGTATCATAGTCTACAGTCTGCTTCAAATTTCAATTAAATTTGAAATGATGGTTTATTGTGTTAACCGTTTCCTAAACAATTCTTTTTTCTTTTTAGATCTATTTTTTCTATTCTTTTTATTGCTTCTATTTTTATCTTTTATTTTATTTTTTCTATTCCCCTGTAAATGAAATAGCCAAATCAGAATCATTCTGATAATTAGCAAGACAAGACTTAATTTGGAAAGGACCATATTTTGTTGTTTGGGTAAGGGTTAAAAATCCACCATTTTTTTTTTGGCACATCTGAAGACGAATTCTCCAATTTTTAAACATTTTTCTAATTAGATAGATCTATTAAAGTCCTGTATTTGACCTCAGTTTAGATTGTTTGGAAAACATTGAGAAAAAGTAAGAATTTGATGGTAGATCTAGTCAGAAATATCGCCTCTTTCCTCAATATTTTCTGTGCTTTAACATACACTTATTCTATTTTCGATATTAATCGTTTTCTAAAAGTGAAAAACCGCGTTGAGCGGAATGTTCTTACAAATACAAAATATTCGTTTGCAAAAACTCGCTCACAGCGTACATGTATATGCATGTATCAATTTTCCCCAAAGTGGCCCCTCTTTTTATTTCTATGACGTCATATGACTAGAGTAAGTAACGCTAAGTCATGACGTCACAAATCTACACTCGCCCGATTTGAGGCACACCACGGGGGAAAATATTTTCAATTATAACCTATATTATCGGATTATGGGAGATTTCTTTTGTTATATATATATAGATCTCCGAATGGTTTAAAAATTATGGAAGGTGCAGAGGTATTATTAGATTCCATTATAAAGTTACAATAAAAATCTTTTTCATTTAATTACTCATTGATTTGATGAAAATATTCAAGTTGACGCTTGTCCTACAGGCAAATGGAAGTAAACATACCGTCCCGCAGGAACGACAACTCTGTATTACCGGAATTACGATAAGACCGAATTACCACACACATTGACTCTTTTTGACTCCGTAAAAAATAGGAAAATTGAAAATAATGTGGAAAAAGAAAATATTGATTGTGAGAGGCATTCTCTTCGTTTTGGACAATGTTTTCTACCCATAAATACAAAAGAAAATAATTCTATTCACTTGAAACCATCGTCTTCAACGTCTCTACACTTGGACCAGTCAATATTGCCACCTATGTCTAAAAGGAACGTTTAAATTCTGTTTGTTTCGGATTCAATACATGTAATAATTGTTATTGTTGTCACCGAATATTATCAATAATTACTTATTTTTGATGTTATTGTAGATTATGGTCGTTGTAGGATGTGGGTAACAAATATAGTGCAATATTGTTATAGAAAATTGATTGATTTGTTACAGATGTAAACACTTTATCAAGAATCATGAAACTTCTCAAAACAAATTTAGGTTAGTTACAATCAAATTAATGGTATTTAGTTAATCTATATACGGAAAGGTCAAATGTAAGACGTCTTAACCCTTTCCCAAATTGCATAAAATTTGAGTATTCCACTTCGATAGCTGCCATAGATGCAAAATCGATGTTGATATAATTTGATGTACAAATTAGCATGGAAAATATTGAGACAAAAGAAGAAATACTGGTCATCAGCATTTTCTTCTTTTACCTCAATGTTTTCCCAAACCATATGTTCTAGGGACGTCAAAACCAGGTCTTGTTCGGGAAAGGATGAAAAAAGAAAATGAAATACATTTTAGTACTTCTGTTTTTTCGTTTCATTTTTGTAAACCCGATAAAGAAAATTTTAGAACAATTTAAGAAATGTTCCTGTGTATTTTTCGTATATGGTTAATAAAATTCAAGGAAAACTATTAAAAATCATACCTTGTTATCTGAAAAACTGTCCGGAACTAATTTCTACAAAACAAGCACAAACTATTCTATTAAAATGATGAAAATACTAAAAAAATAAATTGTTTTGATTAATTCTGGCGCTTGTGTTTATTGTTTGTGAATCTAAAAATGTACTATACTGAAAAAAAGAAAAGTGTTTGTTTTATACGAAGCGTCAAGAACAGGAAGTAAATTTACATGGAATAAGTCTTTAAATAGACAACTTTCAAAGAAAAGTCTTTAAAGAGTGAAAACAATACCCCTTACAGATTGAAATCGAACATTCACACTTTTCCAAACGGAGACATATTTTTTGACGTTCTTTGTGAATAAAGAACGGGGAAAACATGAAAAAAAGATATTAATCATAACCAATAATTTCTTCTTGAACCGTCTTAATTTCTGTGTTTAAAAAGCATGTGTTTTCCTTTCGATAACAGTTTTGCTGTTATTGTTGTTGTTGCCTTTATTAATCTCTTTGAATTCACATCGTTTGATAAAGGTATAAAAAGACTGAGACAACTTTAATAGTGCATATTATCGAAAAGAAATCCAAGGCCATTTAAATGGAATTTTCCATTTCATTCTAAGAAACAAATGAAAAAAATAATATGTGCAGAATGATTCGTTTTGAAGAATGAGGATTTCTCAGAGAATTCCAAAAGTTATTTGTTTTAAATCCTTTCTCAAAGGATAAAAAATCGGACTGTTCCGCCTTTAAGCCAACAGAATATATTTTGATAAAGATAGGATAAGTACGAGTATATACCATTATAGAAAAGGCTATTTAGACAGAGACAGAAGATGTCGTTGATAGTATTATTTTTCTTCGTTCGTACTAATGTTTCACTGTACTCTGCAGATGTAATAACCCCGCTTTGGTATGGTTTTAACACGAGCAACTTACGGTCATGGTCTACGATAATAAAATGTTCGGGGTTAATTCTGGTGAATTACAGGTCTGTCAATATCAATCCTTGTTTTGGATTGGCATAACAGACAGGTTGTAAACATTCGTATTGACTAAAATAGGACTCCACTCGGTCTGCAACATCATACAATATATAATTGAGAAACAATGGTTTGTATCAAATTCTAATTTCAACAGAATTGTCTTTTAACGATTCATTTTATTATACTGATCTGGATTGAATAGAGCTGTTATGATAAAATATAAGCTTCCGAATACCTTTCATTGAAAAGGGCCAATTTTTTTGGCCCGAAAAGGACAATGTTCTTGTAATCAACATTCCCATATTTTTATTCACTGATTTCTGAGGATTCAATTACATATTGTTATTTTCTGCTATTTTGGCAACCAAGAATGCTATTTGAAACAACTGTTAGCAACGACAGGTGTCGTGATCTTTAACTTCGCTCCAATACTGGGCATTGTTCATATACTTTTTCGCTTATTAAAAAAATTCAAATATTCAGAGGTGTTTCTGGCCAACGTATATAGCCTAAATGAAAGCTCGCAACGTCAATGGTAATGCTCCCGAATGTAAGGTCTTGACAGAAGTACCATGTCTTAAGTATCAAGGCTCAAACTCTTAAATTACCTACAATATAGACAAATATCAAATATTTCTTATTTCTCGAATTTCTATATTTCAACTTTACCAATTCCCACAGAATGACACAGTTTGCACCCGAACAGTATTATAGCTTTTGAAAACAAAGTTGAACGTGAAGAAATTACATGTGATAAGTAAGTTATTCATTTTTCACAACGTTTTCTACCCAGACAGAACAATAAATGTAAATTTCTTTTCACGTAAAATTCTCGTCTGCAAAATCTTTGAATTTTGACCAGTTTATAATGTTGCTATAGTGTAATGGGTTAAACTCATTGAGTCCGTTGAGTCAATTTATTCTTTTAAATATTTTGAATTCATTTACTGTATTGATGCCCTATGGTTCACATCCTTTCAATACCAATAGGCGTTATACAAGTAAAAGTGTTCATCATTCCAAAATTGGGGTATTAAAATTAAAAGACATGTATACTTGTGACTTTTAAAGTGTTATTTCATATTTATTTCATTTTTTAAAAGTATGTCTTGATGCAAAGATTGTTTATTCTAATGCGTAGAAATGCTATCAGTTTTTGAAGGTGTTATTTATAAGCGAAAAATACGCCTTTAAAGTTGAGACAGAAATGACGAATTCTATATAAATCTGACCTGTTGTCCACAACAATTTGTTTAATTTTAGCACAAAAAGATATATTTCTCGTAAACGGTTCAATATTTTGGCTTGAAATTTACAGAATTCCATAAGAAAACATGCTCTTTCAGATAGAATAAGACTAAAATTCATGTAAAAATAATCGTGAAATGTCACTTTAACGCATTAATTGCCAGACGGCAACATCTGTGACATGTCCGAATGCAAAGAGTTTTCAGAACACAAATTTGAGTGAATGAGATTCTTATTTTCAGTCTTTCTGAGTAGAAAACATTGTTGGCAATGAAAGAAATGCTTGACACAAGCGCTTTCTCCATTTTCCACAATGTTTTCCAAACATGTTTCTTGACAGGAATAAACAAACTTCACTGTGTGGTAATGGGTTAAAATGTACTAAAATCTGCCTGTCACATATCACTATTCATTGAATTATATGCTTTGTTTAAAATTGTTGAAGTGAAAATGATTTGTTTTGTCTATTGGTGAATTCTTGAATTTCACATTAGGATCATTGTTCTTATTTTCGATAAACAACGGGGAATTTTACCATGTTTAACCCTTTCCAAAACAAGACCTTGATTTGACGTCCTTAAAAGAAGAGGTTCAGGAAAAAATGAGACAAGAGAAGGAAATGCTGATTACCATTTTCTCCGCTTGTCTCATTCTAGTCTAAATTGTTCGCTAATCATATCTTATCTGTCAACATTCATTTTGTCATTTGAAACATAATTCAAAACTGGACCACACTAAGATAAAATTTTTCGTTTGGGAAATGATTGATATCATTCAGTATACGCAAACAACTCGATCGATCAAATTCATTCACCCTATAATGTCGGTTAGTATACGCGAATAACTCAGTTGAACTAATTCATTCATCCTATAATATCGGTCAGTATATGCAAACAACACGGTGGATCTAATTCAATCATCCGATAATGTCAGTCAGTATACGCAAACAACTTGGTACATCTAATTCATTCACCCTATAATGTCGGTTAGTGTACGCGAATAACTCGGTGTAACTAATTCCGTCATCCTATAATGTCAGTCAGTATCAGCGAACAACTCGGTGTAACTAATTCAGTCATCCTACACTAAAATACACTTCTAACGCAACACTTACCTTTTTGGTAATAACTTGATATTAATGAACCATTTATTCATCAAATTTTCCACAAATTTAATTCATTCACATTTGCATAATATAGTCCGGCAGATTCCCAGCTTGACCCGGAAGTGAGGTATTAAGTTTTTTTCTCGACTGATTCTTGTTGAATAGATGTTACCATTGAAGAATCTGACTGATGGCCCCTTGCCATCATTGAGCATTTTGAGAAATTCAAGATGGCACCCAACATGGCCACCAGCTATCTATGAAGGTCCAAATAGAACTTCCTAATTGTAGTAAGACCAGGGTAATTGGTAAATGTTTCCTGGAATTGCAAGATAAATAAACGACAGAGGCTCAGATATGCTGAATATAGAAAAGATCAGGAATAGCTCGGAGATGGCCGCCGAAATGGCTACAAAAATACGATATTTGAAAGAAAATGAGGTCCGTGTGTAATTTTCCGCTTATTTTGACCATTTTGATCGGCAAATATTTGCTAAAATTGCCTAATTAATATATTTTTGAGGTCATGATATCATAGTAATGGAAAAAGATCACAAAGAGTTCCAATATGGCCACTAGAATGCCTGTAAAAATGAAATACTTGTCAGAAAATATGGTCAGTAAATGTTTTGCTGCAAATGAAGACCAGTTTCACCGGAAAAAATATTTGCTGGAGTTGCCTAAAAAATAAAAGATCAAAGTCCAGATACGCTTTATATGGAAAAATATTATGAATATTTCGAAGATGGCCGTCGAAGTGGCTATAACAATACATTATTTTACTGAAAATGACGTAAATATGTATTTTGCTGTGTATTTACACAGGTATAATGGACAAATATTTGATAGAATTGCCTAATTAATAAATAACCGAGGTCATGATATTTAGAAAAAATATCACAAACAATTTCACCATGGCCACCAGAGTGGCTGTCAAAATATAATATTTGTCTGAAAATATGGTAAGGATATGTAATTTGCTACAAACAAGGACCCATTAATTGGCAAATACTTGCTGGAATTGCCTTATTAGTAAATTACAGAGATAATGCTTCGATTTCTATTGAATAAATCAAGGATATTTCTCAAGATGGCAGCCAAAATGGCCACCAAAATGTAATATTAGCTGAAATTGGCTGAAATAGGGGTAAGCATAGGTGTAGGAAGGTTTATAATATTAGGGAACCAAATGTTTAAGTGAATGGAACCCGGCCGAGCGTAGCCTTGCTATGTTTCTTTTTTAATTAATTCTAAGAAGCCATAATTTCGGAAAGGCATGCACAAACAAAAAGAAGAAACAAATTAAAATTTAATTTAAGTGTGGCGAAAATTATTTTAAGGATCAAAGTGGCCGTGTTGGATTAAAATAGTCTCTTATCTTTATAGAGTCATTTGAATTCATGGTAGCCAAATTTTGTTCTTTGAGAAATGGATCAATTGGCAAGTTCTGATTCAGTCAGCTGGCTAGATAATAATTAAAGCAAATCAAATAGTTAATAATAAATTTAAGTTGACCATGTAAGAATGTTGCGTTTTCTGTTACATACAACAAAATATGAAGTAAAGGTTGCTCCATTTTTATTTGGCATATGCCCCATCGTTCGAACGAACGGATATTTCAACTACAAGTTTTTACGTCAGAGTCTGTCAATCCAGGGGTCTCGAGTTCGAACCCCGGCTCGGCCAGTATCCATTCTGACATTTGACAAAAGTCATTTGTCTCTCACCAATTGGTGTGAATCATCTATGTGAGAGAGCAGCTGGAGGCTCGGTTTGGATATTGTGGCTGTACTGGTGCGAGAAATACCAGGAACCCACGGTTAGGTGCTCCAGCCGCCGCGATATGACCCTGGTAGTTGAAAAACGGCGTAAAACCCAAAAAACTCAAACTCAACCACAAGTTTTAGCTGGGTTTATGCAGAAATGTGTTGCCTCCCTCGCCAGTTAAAGTGCATTCTTTGCTATTCCCATGTACATGAAGACTTGCTGTAGCAAGTTTCATAACTTTCCAAGATTTATGTTTGATAATAAGTGTGGGTGAAAAATGCTTGTTTGAGCTTTACAGTGTTTTGTTTATGCCAGGAAATCTGTGGACAGCCTGCAACAATGAATGATTATACTGTTCTAAGAGACGACGCAACTCTTTACTTGGATATGCACAGTAATTGCCATATGAATAGCATGTACCAGTATTATTCTTTGCACAATCCACATATTTTATGCCAATCATTAATAGACAAGCGGGATATCGTTTTTAGATCTTCTGTCTTTTTTCTTTCGTCTGTTGATCTGTGCAACTTTCACAAGAAAGCTTAGCACTTATGCTTTGCCAGCAAGTATTTCAAATACAAAGTAAAAGATTATTATAATATTGACAACAGTTCTTGTTTTCATTAATAGTTGAATACCCATGTGCTTTATGCAATATAACATTGCCTGAGAATATGATAACATTTGATGTAGGAAAAACATGGGGAAAATGGAGAGGCTACCTCCTCCAATATTTTTGCAACATAAATACTTGCTGTAGCGTTATCCTAGGGATGAGATTGAATTTTTCTATTTTCACATAGGCGCAATGTTTGTGTTGCCTAGGAATCCCATTTGTCCCTACCTTGAGTCCTAAGTCCTGGCGTAATTGATTTTATTCATTTAATGAGTGCATCCTCCCCTGATCAAAATGTTCCACTGTAGTCCAATCTACATGTGCAGCAACAGTGGCACGGCTCGAGGGGGTGAAGAACAACACAGGGGCTTCGGTTACGTCAGTTTAATTACATATTGAATGTGACAAGTTCATCAAGATCTCAAATCCTCGTCTCTCTAATTGTATCTTAGCGGTGACTATTTATACCCAAGTCTAAACGGACATATATCCTGATCAGTGCACGAACAAGGATGCAACAACTAGGATATCTTACATCTACCAGGATACCCATCAATATAAACGGATTTAATATACATGCACAGTATTGTGAAAAGATTCAACAGAAACGGCATCACAAAAGTAACTTCAATGTCATGGTATTACATACCTTCCCTCGTTCAAAATTTTCTACTTATAGAAAATTCCAAAAATACCCCACATTCTACAAAATTTCCCACTTCCAGTAGACAATTCTAAACTAGTTTAACAAAAAGAATTTTTGAATTCACTATATCATATGCATGCATAATTAAAAGTCAAAAGTAAAGATTTGACAAATAAAACACATAACAGTTTCAAAGTCCTAAATCTACACTAAAATATTAAGATAAATCTTCAGATAAAGAGTCAATGTTTCGTTTGTTCCCTCGCTCGTCTGTCTTGGTCCAATATCTTTATGTCCCTCACAGTCTGCGCACGAGGTGTTTCCGTTTCGTTTGTTGACATCGAGTCAGGTTCTTCCTGGTCGGTTCCCGTTTTCTTGTGACTAGCCCATGTTGTTATGTCTCGTCTCGTCTAGTTCACCCTTGTTTACAGTAATTGAGCTCTGAAACCTATATGCCCAATTTCTGCTGCCAAATGTCCAATAATTCGATTCAGCATAACGTGGAAAGCTTCGTCGTATCTCACGTTTCCACAGTTCTATGATCAAGATAATTTTCGTCGCAGGTAGTTCCCATTGCTCCTTTCAGTTTAACTGCAATGAACTAAAATGTTAATTTAGAATAGTGTGTCAAGTTCAGCATTTACAGTACTTTATTTCAATCGATTGGTTGCAAGTGTTCTTCTCCATATGACACTTGAGATTTTCATAAACTTCCTTGTCACTATATGTTGTTGGTGTCAAGACAATGTTAACAATAAATCGTCTCTCCAACTCGTGCGACGCGGCATCGGTAGAAGATTGGTCCCCTCTGTCCTCATAGTTTGAAGCTCGACATCCGTCAAACCCGAATGCTGTCGCCCAGATGGCTGTCTCCTTATACACCTTTTACACAAGCAACTTAGCAGAACTTAAGACTTAAGTCAAAAAAAAAAATAACTCAAACCAAATTATGCATTTTGTAGCAACAACAGTAACAGCCTAGATCCGATAAAGTATCAAACGTTATCCCCCTTTTTCTACGTCGTAGTTAGTCAGTGTACTCTAGTCTTATGACATGTGTTTTGTATCCGTCAACAAAGATGTTGATATTCGAAGCAATTGAAATTGATCCATTTAACAGTTGCCAAATAATCGTGTTTGTTAAGTGTTTACTTTCAATTTGAAACACTAGTATTTGTAATTGGTAATAAAGGATCAACCACGTACACACACAAAATATTCAAAAAGGATAAAGTACATATTCTAACATCACTTTGTCAATGAGTGAGCCCGTATGAACCTCAGTATGGCGGCACTCCATACAAAAGCAACATACAAACTTACCCTTGACACTACGTTAAAAGTACTTTCATGATCTCATGTGAACTTGTGAAATCAAAGAAAATGATGCTTAGTCTTGCTTTCAAAATTGCTCCTGATAATTTCGATCTTTGATTGTCTATAATCTCTTATCAACGTTCGCGACACGTTGATAAAATTAAGACTCTGTTTGAAAACATACGAGTACTATCTTTTTTTGATTATAAAGGAAAGGAATGACACTTGACCTCGTATATTTTCAAAAAACGTGTCACCTACAAAAGGTACTTAACTTTGTCAATTGTACGTAGCAAAGTATATATATCAAATTTCTCAAACTCAATAAAGACTGTTACTAACCATATTGCTCTTGTATTTAGTTTATACTTCAATTGCCTTAGAATATACGACAACATTATCTCTAACCAATATAGCCTTTCCGACCAGCTGCATGCACGGTCGTCGGTCTATACGACAGATAAAGAGTATTGCTGTCAAGATGCTAAGTATAAAGGTTCATTTCGCCATCTTTACTCCTATTATCTGCACAATATTTTGTTTTAACATCTAACAAAATATCCACAAAAGATAATTATCAACGAAAGGTAGTTTTGTTCAACATACCTTTTCACAGGACGCTATCCTGTAATTAGTCTGAATCGCCATCACGTTTCTTCTGTGACCTTATTCCTTATTCTACGCCTTTAGTCGGCCTCAGATTCTTCATTCGAATCTTTTCACTCTATGCGAAACTTATATCTATAAATTCAATATACCTATTTACGAATATAATTATGTCTTCTACAAGCGGAATATATGTATCATCGACTCTTAATACAGCCAAGGTCATGATTTACGCACCTTACATCCTTGCACAAATCTAAATGTATGATTACACTGCGGTTACATGTCAGATTACATTCAACATTAAAATGTGACTCATGTTTACTCCTCCATGATTAAACTTATCTCAGCCAACGCATCAATATGCAAGGTATTTTCCTAACAATAATTAACCTAACTTATGTTTTCTGATTTCTTTTTTTTTAATTACACCTTTTCTTGTGGCGCAAATTATCAAAAGTTTTACTTCCTTCATTTGGACAATTTTAGCTATGTGAACTAATTTATAACACACAAAACATTTAATGACTTACTACTATGCACTTGAAAATTTCCGTCTGTATCTATACTTGTCTTTCTCAAACGACAATCTTAAGATAAATAATAAAGGCATTTGAATTTTGTCTCAAATGACATCTCTCCATAGAATTTTCTTTTCTAAAACTCGTAATCTAAAGTTCCTAACCTAAGTGCATAACTTTTTCTCCGGTTCTGTTCACCTGATGCAATTTTCAAAGCTTCATCAAAACTGTCAGGATTTTCTCTCATAATTTTCATTTTTATAAAGTCATCAACTAGCCCATTTATAAAATAATCTATAAGGTGGCGTTGCGGTTGGTCATGTCCTTCAAAATCATCCTCGGCAATATCAAGTAAACGTTCAGCATATACTTGCACAGTCTCATTTGACTTTTGCTTGACTCTGCGAAGCAGCAATAAAGCAAATTGCCAATCTACGACTTCTCCAAATCGTAGTCTCAATTCTGCTTTGATTTGGGCCCAAGTATGCGTGGGATTTTCATCTAAATATCTTTTAAGGAAATTGCTAACTGGACCAGTGCTAGCCTGATATGCGACAATTTTAATTGTGTCCTCTGTCACGCCAACTAAAGTTACATATGTTTCAATACTTTTAATCAACCCCTTAAATTGTCTTGTGTCTGACTCGTCAAACGCCTGCACAATATCTTTGACCCCCTCGGCCGAAATTGTTGTTGTAAGATTTTTAATGTGACCTTCAACTGATCTACATAAGTCTAAAAGTTCTGCCATGCTATAGCAAAAAGTAATATAAATTGACTTACGATTTTCAGCTGTAAGGTATAGCTCCAACCCAGATCCTGGTCACGGCACCAAAAGAGGCTACATGTAGTCCAATCTACATGTGCAGCAACAGTGGCTCGGCTCGAGGGGGTGAAGAACAACACAGGGGCTTCGGTTACGTCAGTTTAATTACATATTGAATGTGACAAGTTCATCAAGATCTCAAATCCTCGTCTCTCTAATTGTATCTTAGCGGTGACTATTTATACCCAAGTCTAAACGGACATATATCCTGATCAGTGCACAAACAAGGATGCAACAACTAGGATATCTTACATCTACCAGGATACCCATCAATATAAACGGATTTAATATACATGCACAGTATTGTGAAAAGATTCAACAGAAACGGCATCACAAAAGTAACTTCAATGTCATGGTATTACACCACTCCCTAATCATAGACTGCTTTCTTCAGATCCCCAATGTACAGCTTTACATGAAAACTTAACACCTTTTTTGTATTCAGGTACTTCACATCAAAATGTATCTTTTTTGTATCAAGATCATTGTCATTCATCTAGGTCAATGTCAAATTATAATATAAAGCTAATTACAAAATAATATCCCATTTAAAGGTATGTATGATGCAGAAACATATCTTATTTTAATATCACTTGACATATCCCAGCTGGCAAAAGTGGTCGTTTTTACGTTGAAATGACGTCTTTTAGAGACGTCAGGAAGACGTCTTTTTCTGGTTGAATTTGATATAAGGAAAGACGTCTTTTCCCGACGTCTTTTCCACGTCATTAAGTGACGTTGAAAAGACGTCACTTAATGACGTTGAAAAGACGTCTGAACAATGTCACTTAATGACGTTGAAAAGACGTCTGAAAAAGACGTCTTTCCTTATATCAAATTCAACCAGAAAAAGACGTTTTCCCAACGTCTCTAAAAGACGTCTTTTCAACGTAAAACCGACCAGTTTTGTCAGCTGAATACATGCTGTAAGTTTAGAAACCCATTAGGCAAAAGAAGAAAATGCTGACAACCAGCAATTTATGCTTTTTCACAAGGATGTCTATGTTAAAAGCTGTATAGGTACTATTTTCTGTGAAAGCTTTTTTTATCAACAACTCAATTTGTACTAGTCTTAAAGTTTTTCATTTGTGGAATGGTTGTGAGTTTGTTGGTCTAGATGAGAATTAAATATTTGTTACCAGCATTTACTTCTCTCTTTTCCACAATATTTGAAAAAATAGGGTGTTCATCATTTCATATATCACTGTATCATGGATTAAATCAGCCCTTTCCCAGACAAGGTCTATATAGTTTTGATGTACATAATAGAAATTTGGAAAACATTGAGACAAAATAGGAAAATAGTGTTTGTAAGCATTTTACCTATATAATTTAAAACAATCCTATTTTTGACTACGTTTATCTTGATGTCTGCAGCAGCTACCAGTCTTGAATTTTTTTTAACAATTTTCTCATCTTGGGCAAGGGTTACAAGCGAATTGATACAAAGTATGATTGGGAAGAAAGGAATATTACCTACAACTTCATGTTTATAATAAAGCTACATTTTATTAATATAAAATCATTTAACACTAATTGTTGGCCTTTGATAACAAAAAATCAATGAAATAAAATCTTCACCATTAACCCTTTCCAAAACATTTCCCAGTTATGACAGAATGATCAAGTAAAAGATTGAGGCAAAGAAGTAAATGCTGATGATCAATATTTTCTCCTTTTGCCTCAATATATTCTATGCTACATAGTAAACAAATCCAATTTTTATCAACACCCATTTTGTCTTCTGCAGCAGCTTTGGAATTCAAACAACCTAGAATGTTGCTTTTTGGTAAAGGGTTAACTAGCTTTGGTATCAGATGTAAGCACCTAATTTATCATGTAGGAATATGGTTAACCACTAAAGATATTGAATTAAAATAACATTTATTCAATTATTGTCGGCGCAGTATCGTATGGCACATGTCTACGTTTGGTTCAAATGTAAACAAAACATTGTTCGATAAAACGCAGAAAACTCTGAACAGTGAACAGACCGCTCCATCACTATACCTAAATTTTCAACATGTCTTCGTCACTACTTACAAATAATTTAATCATCTTTTATACAACACTGTCTTGTTTACATTTGGACAAAATGAAAACATGTCCCATACGAATTTGCGCCAACAATAGTGATCTTTTTCTTTTGATATTAAATCAATTCCTTGCAAACGTATTATAGTATTTGTCAGACACTCAACTTGCACTTATTACCAAGATCTTGACAGTAATGCTACGGTCCGTTACTCACATCAAGTACAAGCACCAAGGTTTTGACAATTACTTAGTTGTTTCGTGTCACAAAAAGAGAGAAATTTTTGGTCCGTATCTTAAGTTTTTCACGTTACAAAATTTAAGAATCATTATTTAGATTAAGGCCTCAAACTTTTTTTTCTTTTTTTTTCACTGAACTGGAGTAAATATTTGAAAAAAATATGTAATATATACTGACATTCAAAACAAACTGTGCATTTGGTTATAGGACATTTTGAATACTTATGTAACAAAACTATTGGCATATTTGGTATCAAAATTTTTCAAAAATGTATTACTGCATGACAGTTTATTGAAATTTCATTATTAACAGATTTTGTTTTATGTGTAAAACAACAGATGAGTTAAATGTAAAAGTTGCAGACTAGTGTTTTTTTGTAAATGCTTGTTCCTTTTGGAGATTTGTCAAGCTACACTTCGTTGCCAAAATAAAAGCCCTGCCACAAACAGTTGCGGCAAATTAGCTGCAAGTTTGCGGCGAATTTGCTGCAAATATTTGCCGCAAATTTGCGTCCACTTCGTTTTTTTGTATGCAAATTAGCTTTCTTGCAAACTATTTGCTGCAAAGTTGCCGCAAGCAGTTGCTGCAAAGTTGTCGCAAACTGTTGCTGCAAAGTTGCCGCAAACTGGTCCAAATTCTTCTCGCAAACTTCCTGCAAACTATTTGCTGCAAATTTGCCGCCACTTGGTTTTTCGTATGCAAATTAGTTTTCTTGCAAACTATTTGCCGCAAAGTTGTTGCAAGCTGTTGCTGCAAAGTAGCTGTAAATTGGTTTGTTTATATTTCTTTCAATCTTCCTGCAAACAAGTGTGATATTAGATTGGACGCAGTGGAAATAACGAAATTAAAAGTCTATGTTTCAATGATTTGCAATTATTTTTTATTGCGTTTCGTCATTAAAACCGGAAGAGGCTATACATGTGACTGTAGCACAATGTTGTCAGGTTCGAGGGCATACGATTTAACCCTTTCCCAAACAATACCTTGTTTTGATGTCTCCAGTGTGAATAAAATTAGGAAAACATTAAGAGAAAAGAAGAAATTGCAGATAATCAGCAGTTTCTCATTTCCCCTTAATATAAGTATTTTCTCTGTAATAACATACCGGTACACATTTTATACTTTAGAATGGAATATTTCATCTTTGTGCTCACACATCTTTCCCTACAGTATTATAACAACCTGTTTTGATCAGAATAAATGTGAAAATAGAGCTTTTCTTTAACCCTTTCCCAAACAAGACCTGGTTTTGACATCCCTTAGTAACAAAATTTGAATGGGAAAACATTTAGACAAAAGACGGCAGTTTCTCCTTTTGTCTAAATATTTTCTTGGTTATTTTTAACATATTATTAAATTACTTTATTTATTGACGTTCATTTTATCATCTTTATCTCTAGATCAGTCTAAATTCTAGCTGTTTTGGAAATTTCAAAACAACCCAATGTTCCTATGCATTGACTGCCCTGTCAAACACAATCGATTATACAATCATTTTTGACATGTATACAATGTATTAATCTTAGAATCTCAATAAACATTTTTCAAATCAATTTCAAACACTTTGTTGATTCATCAAGTCTTTAAAGTTGATGTTTTGTGATTGTCTCCGCTCGGTGCTGAATGTACTGTTCTTTCTGTATATCAAATTTTCTGTCTTTTCACATGTAGAAATGATTTCTCAGCCTGTTGTCCAGGAATCTTTCGTTGATTATCTTGTAGAGGTCCATATTCTTGATGGAATTTTCTATGAATATTTACCACTGTAGATTTTTCTTACACCATTCATTAAAAAGAAAAACAATATTCTACACTTAGTGTGTCATCGCCAATTCACTGAAAACACTATTAGGGTATTATCGTGGGGGCCAGCCCTATGATGGCCCCTATCACGCTTTTCACTATCACATTTATACTGAATTGTTTACTAGTAGACACAGCCCTGTAACTGGCAGTGCCGTGCCGCACCTTCAGGATTGTTGGTATATACGATGTGCAAATATTGATTCCCCGATAAGACTGCATGATTCTACCGATTTTCCATTGACCACGTTCTAGAACTGGATTGGCAACCGTTACGACTCCCACATCACTGAAGTCAGTTTTCACTGAACCTCCTTTTTCTTGTACCTAATGCTAGTCCGACCTAGAATCACATTTTCCAGAAGTGTTTAACAAGTTCTTGAACGCTTCTATAACGGCTAAAAATGTCAAACGAAGTTAAGTCTTCATTTTCTGGAGTAAATTGACCCCCTTAGCCTAAAACTGGTTCAAAACTGGTTCATCACAGCACGGGTTTGAGATTTGATATATGTAAATGCCAACGGGTCAACTGTTTTATGAGATTCTCAGCCCCTGTAAATGCAGTTACCACCCATCTTCGTACACGTCTCAAACATTGCAAAGTTAACTGAATCCTGAAAATAGAAACCAGAACAGATAAGAGCATGTACAAGAGCAAAAAGAACGCAGATGTGAGACAGGGGCTATTCCCGCGAATGGTACGAAATTGTTATGGTACGAAATTACCGCTTAATGATTATCAGTGAAATGTCAAAAATAAGGATAAAATTACATGGTTAATACATAAAAACACCCTTCAATGATACGAAAACGGTACTTTTGTGTTCATACTTACGCTGTAGGTTCAAATTTCTTTTGATTTTTTAAAATATTTCCGAATAACGCTTAGACTGTTAGAGTGACCGCCCCTGAAATTAGACTGGATTTATTAGATTTAGTAGACTGGAAATAAATGTGCTCTCGCATATCAGTGTGAAATAAAACGATTTTTACACATTAGAACCTGCTTTGATATTCTAAATTGTTTGCTTGTTCTGATCATGAATTGTTCGATTGTCATTCATTCTCAATTTTCAAACTTGATGATCAACATGAAATCTTGACATTTAAATTCTACAATGATATTTGAAGTTATGCGTACAAGAACTTGACAAAATACAGATTATTTGTAAATCTTCATTTATGAAAAATGATGTCAGTCTTTATACCTGTATTGGTGCAAAATTGTGAGTCTATCAATGTTTCTATGTGTATATGAAATTATTTTTTAACTCATTGAATGAGCACTGACCAAGATTAATTTCCTGCAAACCTCTAGCAAACTACACGATATTCATTAATGGTAAAGATAGGTTTCTAATTCTTGCAAAGTTACTGCACACTACAAGTAAAAGATGCGATAGACGACTTTCTTGAGAACTTCCAGCAAAATTTCTTATTTCTGACAAACTTGTCGCGAACTGATATGTGTTTGCGACAAGATTGCAGAAAGGTTGCAGCTAGCGGTAAACATCGGCGAAGTTCCGGAAAACCCTTCTAGCAAACTAATTTGTTTGCGGCAAATTCGAGGCAAATTTGCTGCGAATTTGCAGCACATTTTTCATTTCTGTTAGGGACGTCAGATCCAAGCAGCCATGCAGAACACTTGTGTTGATTTGTAGACAAAGAGTGCACAATAGATACTGTTACGGAGTAAGTATCATGTAACTTTAAAAGTTTCCAATAGGTTTACAAAACATCATTATTGGAATTTAGTCAATAAATCTAGGTCCCTAAGACGTAATTAAGATGACGTTGAAATTAAGTCTGTGGAGAGACGTTGTGTTCACGTTGAAGTCGCGACCACACCCCGAAAAAGACGTCATAAAAATGTCTTATTAGGACGTCTTTTTTACGTCTGGAAACAGACGTCTTTTTCTGGTCGATATTTGGTTATATGACGTCGTGACCACTATTCAACCAAAAAAAGACGTCTGGGTGACGTCTTTTGCCTGCTGGGATGTTTTAAAAAATATACTTGGGATATGTTCAAAATAAGTATGTCAACACAAATGACAGAAGATGATCCATAAATGAAAGTGATTCCGGGTGATAATGTACCAAATAGAATTTTAGGTTGAAATTTGAAATCCTGCTTTTTCTCAAAATGTTTATGTGTGTAGAGAGGAATCAATGCTTGCATTATGGGTCATCTAATTGTCAGACCGCTGGTTCACAGTATGTTCTAGCAAATTTGATGTTTCCATGCACGTATATTTGTAGACTTGTATATCGTTCACAAAACTATCGGATATACATAACTTCGACGGGTATATGTGCAAATAGGAAATTTGTTGAAAATTTGATGCTCATGCTCAAGAAGTAGAACCTTCTTTGATAGAATTTATGTTAGAAATTATCTGGTCCAATGAAACTTTTGAAATGAAGTGTGAACAACCAAATTGAACGATTTTTACTCTTTTTTTAATGATTCAAAATTTGACAGGTGGGACACCTTTAATTATCTTAGAGGGAATCTTAGATTAAAACATGTGCTCCAATAAGCATATAGTATGCCTGAATATTATATGTACAACAAAATCAATGCTTTAATTCTAGGAATCGAAAAAGAAGAGAAAAGAACCACTAGCAGAATACTAATCCATAATTTTGTACTATTATATCATTGTGTGATGCAATTTTAGGTTTCGTTATCCATCTTGTCTGCAATACTTATTTCTAAACTCATTCTAAACACCAATTGTGTCAGTTTACTTAAATTACATGAAGAAAAAGTAATTATGAGCAAAATTTAATGTCTCTAAGCCATGAATATGGCGAAATAAGAAATAAATTATATTTTGGCAGCCATCTTGGCCGCCATCTTGAATATTTTAAAATGCTCAATGATGGCAAGGGGCCATCAGTCAGATTCTTGATGTGGAAGGTCTATACTACAAGAATCAACAAAGAAAAAAACTTAATACCACACTTCCAGGTTCCACTAAAATATGGCCTAAATCTGCCGGACTAATATCTGTAAATTTCATAAAGAAACATTGAGTAGAAAGGATTCAATTTGCAGTTCGTATAATATGACTAGAAATCAAAAAGTCGCAAAAAAGCTGTGCGAGCTGATAACGTAAATACGTGTTATTCATGTCACATCAGTAAAGTTAATGACATTCTGCTAACATTCTGTGTGTCCGTCATGGACCTAAATGACACGAAGGCACCCCCTTCTCATCCATAAAGCATAATTGATGACGAATCTTTGCGGGAGCATTCTTAACTCGTCCCTTTTAATTTCCTGTTCCAATTCTGACAATTTTTTGGAGCAAAACGGCGAAAAGTAACAAATTCAATGATTTTGTGCATTGCTGACACTTACAAAACATTATTTCTTAAACAAAAAAACTTAATTCTAGTATTGCTTCGCACTTGAAAGCATGTTATCAAAATTTGTGAAGCAGTGGTATGAGATATGAGCATGATTTGGTGGCGCTACTTTGATGCTATTGAATTCTGCAATTGCCTGGGGTTTTGTGACTTTTCATATTTGAGTCTTAGTGAAAAACCTTAATATTTTTTGTGTTCGGATCAGTCGATTTTGATGAAATACAGAAAACATGTTAACGTAGTTGATTTATATTTGCTGAAAATTTCATAAAATATACTGCATTATTTATTTACTTATGATGAAAAATATAAGTGTTGCGTTGGAAGTGTCTTTAAGTGTATATTGTCAGTCAGTATACAGGAACAACTAGGTAGATCTACTTCATTCACCCTACAATGTCGGTTAGTATACGCGAATATCTCGGTGGAACTAATTAATTCATCCTATAATGTCGGTCAGTATATGCGAACAACGCGGTGGAACTAATTCAATAATCCTATATTGTCAGTCAGTATACGCAAACAACTCGGTAGATCTAATCCATTCACCTTATAATGTCGGTCATTATATGCCAACAACTCGGTGTAACTAATTCATTCATCCTATTCTGTCAGTAAGTATACACGAACAACCCGGTAGATCTGATTCATTCACCCTCTAATGTCGGTCAGTATATAAGAACAACTCAATGTAACTAATTCATTCATCCTATATTGTCAGTCAGTATACGCCAACAACTCGGTAGATCTAATTCATTCACCCTATAATGTCGGTTAGTATACGCAAACAACTTCAAAGTGTTGGAACTAATTCATTCACCATATAATGTCCATCAGTATACACGAACAACTAGGTGAACTAATTCATTCACCGTATAATGTCGGTCAGTATACGCGAACAACCTGGTTGAACTAATTCATTTGCCCTTCAATGTCAGTATTTACGGACAACTCGGTGGAACTAATATATTTGCCATATAATGTTGGTCAGTATACGCTAACAACTTGGTAGAACTAATTCATTCACAATATGGTGTTGTGAGTATACGCCAACAACTAGGTGTAACTAATTCATTCACCCTATACTGTCAGTCAGTATACGCGAACAACTCGGTCTAACTAGTTCATTCACCCTATATTGTAGGTCAGTATATGCGAACAACTCGCTGGAACTAATACATTAGCCCTATCATGTCAGTCAGTATACTCAAACAACTAGATGGAACTAATATATTCATAATTTGGACTGAATTTCTGCATGAAATTAAAATATTGAAGCCACATAGAGAGATGAGTTTGTACCCTAAACCCTCTCTGGATCTCCCACTGTGATATCAGACTTTAATTTCTTAGAATAAGAGAGTCGTAAGTGACAAAACATAGTTTTGAGAAAACTGGATTAAACAGTTTTATTTCAAAAAGAAAAAAAGAATAAACAATCTTTTTCTACAGCCAAATTGGTCAGCATGACAAGTTCAAATTACTATGAAATTTGCACCATATTTAGAGTTTGAAATGCCCTTTCCAAAAATGTATGCATCATAAAAGGTCATAAGTACCTTATTTTTCTAAGGCATCAACTTGTACTTTCGAATTACCAGTCGGAGTATTTTTAGACGAGTCAAAGCTTAAAGATTTTGTACATGACAATCTTAAGTGAACAAAACAAAGAATTGGACTTTTTGGACAGAAAACATCGTGGGAAAAGAAAAAAAAACGTCCGTCGTTATAATTTTTTAAGTTTGCATGATGTTTTCCCAAACCATCTTTTCACGGGTGTCAAAGAACGTCAATGTGAGGGAATGGTTTAAATAGACTAGAACACTTATACGACACTTACTGTTTCGATATTCGATTTCAATAGTGCAGCTACGATACTCTTATTGACACAGTTTTCATTTGCCATTTAAGATCTAAATCGATAAAAAGTCGAAATTCAAACGTAAAACGACTTTGTAGGCCGTCGTTTGATTTATTTATCCATAATTCAATGAAAAGAATCGCCTGAATAGTTCTGCATCACCTACGGAACTCATGCATATGCAGTTTAGAAACTGATCAGTTTTGAAAATCTTTGATCAGTTTTGAAACTGGACAAAGTTCAGTATACACAGTTTTAAAACTGCTTAATTTCTCAAACTGATCACAACATATATACGTCTAACTAAGGATATGTGAAGATATTTTGACTCCATGTTTGACTTTGACAATGCGTATAGATCTGTCTATTTCTTCTTATATATTCTTCTCAAACGTTCCAAGGTTGATGGGTACTTGTTTCTACGGTTGTTAGTAAACCTCATGCACGCTGCAACAAAATATAGAACTTCATTATTCTAAAAATGTATTTCGGTATCCCCCTGTCCCCCTAAAAAATGCATCGTTTATGTAATCCAAGTTAACATTAACTGCATCATCAACTTTCAGATTGTAAACGAATTTAAGCAACATCCAAGAAAATGAAAATTGGAATGAAAATTATAAATGTAAACAACACAGTTTCAATTATAATTGTAATTACATTCACGAGGTCTTAATTTTCGCTAATATTCGCGAATGGGTCACCTCGCGAATTTATCATTTTCATGAATATAACAGTCTGCACAATGCTAGAGATTACCGATGGTTGGCCGACCATCGGAATATTCAAAATTGTACATGTACATGTTAATGCTAGCACATCAATATCGGTTATAATATTTATAATTATTCATCACCGATCATTATGCAAGAACAATAGTTTTTATTTCCTGTATTGTCCTATTAATAGTTATATCAAGCGAACAAAGGTGCGAAACAGGTATATATTGAATAGGTGTAAAGGGGTGAAAAATAGTTCACACAAACATCTCTTATGTATTTTTTTAGAACTTAAACGAACTGGTACGGAAATTAACGAAACGAAGATTTCCGGAAAACGACGGAAATACACGATCTTTATATCAACCACTCGCAAATTCATAAACTCGCGAATATATTCGAGACAACAAAATCGTGAAATGTTGAGCTCGCGAAAATAGGTAAACAACTCAATTTTTATTACACTTAATTATAATGATCTTAATTATATTATAGACAAAATCATTTCTTCATTAACATTCATTTTGTCATCTGCAACAGCTTTCAAATTGGAACATCCCAAAACTTCGTCATATATGAAAAGATTATAGATATGATAAATGTGCATAAAGCTAAATGAGTAAAGATATTAACCCCTGTCATGCTAATCCCGATATATTCCTGTTGCTTTGGTAAAATATTTGTGAAATGTATGTTCAATTTCTTATAAGACGTCAAATAAGTAGTCTTATTTCATCGTTAGGCAATAAGCATAATGCCTGACTTGATTTGTAATTGGGTAAAGATATTAATCCTTTCCCACACGACAACATTTATGGTCTCTGAAATTGAAAGCCGCTGCATAAAATAAAATGAATGTTTACAAAGAAGAAATTGGTGTGTGATATGACACAAAAATATTGAGACAAAAGGAGAAAATGCTGATCATCAGCATTTTTTTCTTTTGCCTCAATGTTTTCCCAAGTTTTTTCTAAAAGGGACGTCAAAACCAGGCCCCGGTTTCTCGAAAAAACTTAAGTATATTCTCCTGAGAACATGCTCAACTTCAAAGGGATACTCTCCAACGTGGAAGGGTATTCGATTGAAAGTCACACGGATTTCGTGCGATTTGAGCACGGTGCTCAAATTTGAACATGAGAACGTACTTAAGTTTTTAAGAGAAACCGGGGCCAGGTCTTGTTTTTGAAAGGGGTTAAGATAATACCTCTGTCATCATGCACTACTCGGATCATATCGTCCAAACTTATCTCGAAGAAATGGCTGATAATCGTCTCTATGGTTTTCCACGTTTTAGCTCGTGGTTTTCTTCTTCTACTTTTGATTATGAGGTAAGGATCTAGGCATATCTTCCCTAAAGGATCGTTGCAGCCCCACTTAATGGCAAAATTCTTGTAGTCGGTTGCTATTATCACACATGGTCCCGAAATAATATTTCCTATAAAGAAATAAAATCGTATCAGTTCTAGTAGAGTTGTGTTACAAAATTACAACAACTTTGCTGACAACATTTAATTGACCAAGATATGTTGTGTACACATTTTGCAATTCTATGTCATTTTCTATTCTTTCTATCAACGTTTCGAAATTCAAGAGTGTTTTTTAAAATGTAAAATAGGCAAATCTACAAGATGAGAAGTTAAATAATGTCGCCTTTCAACAAAAAATCTCGTACAGCTGTAACTTAAAATAGACTACATTTACGAGTTTTCTGTTAACCCATTACCATACAGTGACTCTTTTTGACTCCCTACAAGATATTGGCCTAGGAAAACATGGTGGCAAATGAAGAAATTGCTTGTGGTAAGCAATTTCTATATTTCCCACAATGTTTTCTATGTAAATAGACAAAAAAATGTCAATTTTCATTCACTTGAAAATGTCGTCTGAATCATCTTTGAATTTGGACTAGTCTAAAATTTTGCTGTTTGGTAATGGGTTAAAAAGCAGAGACAAAGGTGACGAAAAAAAACGAGATGCATTACCTAAATGATTTATTTGTGAAAGCAGCAGAAGAAATATTATGATTTTGAGTACTAACCTATCGGATCTTTGGTCTGAAAGTTACCAGGAATATCTCCTCTGGGAGTCTCTGTCAGTTCAATCGACACACACGCTGTGCTCCTGTATAAAAACATTTTCAAAATATAATTAAATATTGACATGTTCTTTAAAAAGATATCTAATTTCCCAATGAATTGGAAAAGCCCTTTCTCCACGGCCATTTAATCCATTGTTGATCCAAAAGGCAGTAAAAGATGCAAAACAAAAATAGTTTATTATTAGATTATTTGACTTCTATTGTGTCAGAATACATTAATGTTCGTAAAGAGTAATTGATAAAATAAGGATCTAAATGTACCTGAATACATTCTTCATGTTGAGAACCCCACTTGGCTGTTTCACGTACTGTGACACATAATTAGTGAATCCCTGAGAGCCGGACCAACTGCATGTTGGTAGCCTAGCGACGTTATACCAATTACCAACGTACTGAAAGACAATTTTAAAATTATCAAAAATGAAACAAATACTGACACGCATATAGCTGCTTTTCAACAAAAAACCTCGAAACTGCAGCTTTAAACAAGCTGCAGTTACGTAGTTTTTTTTTGTTTTGTTTTTTTTTTTGTTGAAAGGCGACGATGTACTGTACTGGAATACATTATTCACGTTAAGAACCCCGCTTGGCTGTTTTATTTAGCGTACTACGATACATAATAAGTAGGGATGACTATTGCAGGCCAAAATGACTATTGCGATAGTATTGCTATTGACCAAATTGCTATCACGATAGTATTGCTATTGTAGGTTGCTATTGCAATACTATTGCGATACTATTGTTATATGCTATAAGTGCTATAAATGGATATTTTTTCATTAAAAATCACATTTCCTGAATATTTTACATATATGAATTAATTTGCAGAATCATTAAATAAATAATCTGAAGGAAGAGAGTGACATTTAATGATTTGAGTAGCCTGTCACTGATTTCTGATATTCAAGAGACAGATTTTTTGCTAAAATTAGACAATGTCATGTGACAAATTGCTATTTTTAGAACAAATTGCTATTTTTAGAACTATCAAAACTATTGCGATAGTGGAAACAACCATTGCGATACTATTGATATTGCCAGTTGCCTATCACGATAGCACTATTGCAGAGGTCACTATTGCGATATATCGATAGTCCGATGTATTGTTACATCCCTAATAATAAGTGAATCCCTGGAAGCGGACCAACTGTACGTAGGTGACCTACACATGTAGCGACGGTATACAAATTAGCAACGTAATGAAAGATAACTAATTATTAGAAAAAGATAGTTCCCTTGACTACCTACGTATTAGATAGAGAATGTATAGTAGATTCTACGCGATATACACTGAACAGATCTTCTAAACCGCCATGGCATGTAACTTAATATATCTCCATTAATATTTTAGATAGGGGCTTGAAGTTTTCAAATAATAAAGATTAAGCATTTTCACAGAAGATGTCAAAATTTCATTGATGCCTTTTGACAATAACATGACTAAATCGCAAATTGAAAAGGGTCACCGTCACGTCTACATTTTCACATCAGAAAGGTAAACTGTAAGTACGGGATGTGACATCACTCTGCGTCAATAACTCTGATTGACAACGAGTCCTAATTCAGTTGCAGCTATCTGGGAAGTACTAGGGTGTCATTCCAGACGTTTCTGTAGCCTAGGTATGCCTGCCACACTTCCGGTTGCCTGGCATTTGTGCCAAAACTTATTGTAACGTCTTTTGGCTACATTGGAGCATTTCTCTGATTTGAATTATTCTGTGCATCATATTTGAGTGATGTTTGTTGACTGTTAACAAAAATATCGGTCAGTCCTCATGTATGAATTCTTTGATGGCGTTCTACGGAATACAATACGTGCTATAAAAAAGAACAAAAAATCGAGTTTGTAAACATAACTTTGTATCCTCTCCAGAAGCAGACAGGCGTCAAGGCTCTTTTAATGATATGCATAACCGATTCATAAGCCATGTCTTTCGTCAAGAAAGGTACATTTGGAATAACAATAATTTGTATGGTAGACTGTACGGGTCATGAACTATTGTGCACTTTGCCAAGGTTTTTGGGGCCATATTACTCGTTAGAAAGAAGCAACATGAAAATAACCAATGCATTTAACAACAATGTCGGCATATCATCACTTTTGAATGCTTATTTTATTCTAAGGAATATAATACGCGCCAAAAGGACAATAAAATGCAATTTGTAAACAAAAATTTAAATCCTCTCTACTAGCATACACACGTCAAACATCCATTACTGACATGCTAAAGTCGTGAAAGAAACATGTCATCTGTCAGAAAATGTACATGTGAACTAATAATGTTTTGTATGGTGGACTCTGAAGGCCATGCTCTGTGGTGCACTTTAACACGGTTTGGTGTCCGTAAAAATCGCAATACAGAAGGCAATCGGAAAACAGTTAATGCATTTAGCAGTATCACGAGCTACCTTTGAAACATGCATACGTCACTGAAAAGGGTACTTGCCTTATTCATACTGACGTCGCTTCTGATAAGCCCCACAGTACGACCCATATCACTGAAGGACATCCGGCCCATTGAGTTGCCCTTTCTTTGCAAAATCGGCATGTCGGATCAATATGAAGTAATGCTTAAGTAAATGTTGTGCGATTTAACTCATCACATCGTGCGCCACGTGCAAAAACGGTTTTATATCAAAGCCTCTTCAAACAAAAAGTTTTGTTTTGATTTTGACTTTACCGCGTTAAATCGATAGCTACAGTTGTCGCCACATCGTATGGCACAATGTTTATATTTTGTTCAAATGTAATTGAACGTTAAACAAAACATAAACACGTGCCATACGATATGGCGACAACTGTAGTGATCACAAAATCTATTTTGCATAATATTGTTTCAAACGAACTGTTCGTTTTTCATTTACACCAAAAAATCTGTTCTGAAAAGTGGCGGTTTAGAACATCTGTTCAGTGTAAACATTCAAAAGGCGCAGCCTTTGGACGTTTATGTCGCGTAGAATCTACTATATACAGACTCTATCGGACTTAGTGTTCGTCAACCAATGAAACATACGATTCTACTGTCATTCTTCAAACCACGCCTCCGACCGGATCTACTATCGAGCGGATCTTACTGGAATTACATCATTTCCCCCAAAATTACATCATTTTCCCCAAAATCACACCATTTTCCAAAAAATTACATCATTTTTTCATAACTACACAGGAAACGGGCGCGTGACTATGTATATCCATGACATAAACTGACCGGCAGTGCGTTTATGTGAAATATAGCGCCGATATTTTCAAATATACTGCAATTTCATTGGTCCAAAAACTAGGACGAACACTAAAAAATTATGGCATGTCGTGAGTACTTGTTTCGTAATAAGTACCTTGGAATGTGCTAACCCATTACCAGACAGCAAAATGTTGGATGTGTCTAAATTCAAAAAATGTTATAGACGACAATGTCAAATTAATGAAATTCTACATTTTTTGGACATTCTTGGTAGATAGCATTGTTACAAATGAAGAAATTTCTTGTCACAAGCAATTTCCTCATTTTTCACAATGTTAACCAAAGCCATTATCTTGTTAGGAGTCAAAATGCGTAATTACGTATATGGTAATGGGTGAAAGTTGCCCGTAATAGTATCGCAAACAAACAAACAGATAAAATACATGATTGAAAAATATTATGGAATGCTCGACGTATATGGTAGATACTTTGTGTTCGAGGAAAAATGGTGCAAAGTCCAGTCAATCACTCTTAAAAATCAAGTCTTAAGCGGCCCATATACAATCAATATTATTGACAATATTATTGTCAACATTTGTTATTGACAGAAAATATTGACCGTGAATGAGCAATATTGAAGGATTGTCCTACTATTGACGAATATCTGCGATCGCTGAAATATTTTCTTCAATATTTTTATTGACGTTATGTAACCCATGGTTGGTTGTTCTCTAAATTAATCACTGTGTTGTAAGCTGTCCGTTAGATTTGTGTAGTTTGTACGGAAATTTTGAGTGGTCAATCAAAGATGGCGTCCGTGGAAAATCGTGAGAGGTGGGTGTCTTAGTTTTTCGTCGATAATTTACTTAAATGGCCGTATCTTGTCTCGATACTAATATCATCGCACAGGAGAAATGTATACCTATTCACGGTGCTATAAAGCCAAGCACCAGTGTTGTCCTATCGCCTTTGCTCAAAGTGCAAAGACAGCCCAACACGGAAAACTTTTTTCGAAGCGAGAAAGTTGCCCTTTTGAGGATGATTACATAGTAAACAGCGAACTAGGGAACAAATTATTGCTCTAATTTCGATGTTTTTAACATGCTCGTTTCTATGGTTACCATTATAGTACACAAAAATGTCCAGAATGACCACAAACGATGTGTTTACTAAATGGCCAAACAACGGTGCAGTCACGGTGAAAATATGCAGACACAACGGTGCAGTTTCTGTGTTTTATGTACGGTGTAGTTATTATTTTCATAACAAAATGTGAACGGTGTAGACTTTGTATGTTGTATAGGGCTAACTAGCTCTAACAGCTAATAGGTCATATGCAACTCCCTCAAATACTTTAGTCTTAGAAAACCCAGTTCTCTCCCTTGATGAAAACGCTGCCACCCTCAAAGTAAACGAAAACAAAAGTTAAGGAAAGATGCCATTTTATCTTTTCTTCATCCACCTGAGCCTAAACAGTTCAATGTATGTTCAATATAAGTTTCGGAAGACATTATTTGTTATTGAATTAACATCTGACGGACAATATAATCACAAGGAATACCATCACAAAATATTAAACAAGACATGCAGTAAACGTCATTTTAGAGCAATTTTTACTGACTTACCCTTAGATGTGGTTGCAATGGCCAGTTTCTTGTTCATCCTTTCATTTGATTTGTAGATTCAAATTTTCGGCCCTGGCTTTGAATTTATCTATTTAACTGTTTTAATTGGTTATTACAATCAATTCTTGTAATTTATGAAATGATTTCAACTCATGGAGTATGATAGTTATTGATCGACATGTATCTTGTTTTCAAATTGACCCCTCACTGAAAAGTCCAATTTTACCCAAAATAAAGGATTCCATCAACAAAACATAAATTATGAATAACAAAACATAAATCATAAAGTTTCATAAACATTTGGGCCTTTTTTGTCTTTTTTTACTTAAAGTAATCAAGTCTTGAAAATAGAATTACGGAACTGCAAAATTTATTTTGGCATTTTCAGACGTAATTAACCTCTTCTTCAGGGTTGACAATTTTCTGACCAAGATTTTTGGGCCCACTCATAAAATGTAGCCATTTGCAATGAAAAAGACAATATCCTATTCGCCAAAATCGTTTGACTTTTGGAGTAAAACGCATTGAAGTACTCCCAAGAGAGTAGAACTTACACACATCCATAAATAAATGAATTGCAATGTTTTCCATCGGGAACCGACCTTCCTTGACCATCTTATGAAAAGATAACCAATTATTACCAAGTTTATCAACGCTTCTCAATGACTTAATCACATCTGGGATCAAACTGTTCATTTCAGCCATTATTTCCATGTCTCGTAAGGAAAGAGAAGAGTCCCTGTCCGTATCGTCTGTTTCAGCACGTCCAATGGAAATATAAGGAATTAAGGTCGGAGCTTTTTGAACGACTTTATGGGGTGTTGCACTTCGTAATGTTTTATGTCCAGGACTCATGCATACAAAGTCGGGGATATCATCGATAGAAAGATTGTTAATTCCAAAATTCTGATTTTCTACATTGATGATGTCTACCTTGTGTATTCTATGCTCAAAAATGGGGAAGATGTCCTGGTCTGACTTCATGATAATATCCGGAATTACACTAAAGTTCAGAGTTTTTAAACCTTTTTGGCCTGTCTGATCATTGATCTCCCCCCCCCGTGCACTTTTAATATCTGGCTGGAATGGTCGTGTTCCGAATGCTTCACACCCTTTTCGAAACTTCCTTCGAACTAACAGTTGTAACAAGTGAACAGCATATGACTGAAGATAAAAGAAAAAATAAAACAGACGCCGACAGAGTCTTGGTATTTTCTACTATTTGACCCTTACAGAATTGCTTTGACAAATAGCGAAGAAACTAGATTCTTTCTCTATTCTGATTAAAGTATATTTATAGACATATTGTCACCTTCTTTGCTGCAAAGCATTTACAAGTCATTCACATGTTAAATTAATTGTTGAAGAATTTCGGCAGTAATTGTTAAACGTGATTCCCAGCCATAAAAAAGTTATCAATAAACATTACAATTTTATCATTCCAGAAATGATAAGTTCTGAATTGCTTCAAGTCTACACCGTTCACAATTGCATTATGTCTACACCGTTCACAATTTGTTATGAAAATATAACCACACCGTACATAAAACACAGAAACTGCACCGTTGTGTCTGCATATTTTCACTGTGACTACACCGTTGTTTGGCCATTTAGTAAACACAGCGTTTGTGGTCATTCTGGACATTTTTGTGTAAAATAACGGTAACCATAGAAAAGAGCATGTTAAAAACACCCAAGTTAGAGCAATAGTTTGTTCCCTAGTTCGCTTATTACTATGTAATCATCATTAAAAGTGTAACTTTCTCGCTTCGAAAAAAGTTTTCCGTGTTGGGCTGTCTTTGCACAACGACTGAGTACGATATTACAACATTGGTACTTTGATATATAGATCCGTTGATAGGTATACATTTCCCCTGTACAATGATATCAGTATCAAGGCAAGACACGACCGTTTAAGAAATTAATCGATGAAAAACTACGACACCTACCTCTCTTGTTATATCGTTGTCGCCATCTTTGAATGACTGCACAAACCTAACGGACAACTTACAACACAGTGTTAATAGTGTCAATAATATTGATCGTGTGTGGGTGACTAGAAAAACATTGTCAATATTTTGACTCAATAATATTGTCAATGATATTGATCGTGTATTGGCCGCTTATAGTCATTTTATGCATGCCACCCTTTTTCCAATTCTACGAGAAAGTTACATGCTTGGAAACCTGTTCTCGATAGAAAGTTAACATCTCGCCACAAGCGACTGTTCCAATGTTAATCTTATGCCTTATATATTTGGTGCGAGTCCAACTAGGTAGTTATTATACGACAAATCCAAATTTAGACGTAAATTATTGATTTCAAAGGTAGAATTCATACAAACAAATGACAAATAATGTCAAGAGAAATTACTCAAATGTAGATATATACTTGACGAAAGACTTTGAGACATTTCAGATGAAATAATCCCCCCCAAAATAGGAATAATTAGTCAAATGTTTTTGAGGCAAAGTTGTCTTCATTGAAGCAATTGTCTGTTTCACCCCGTCGATTGCCAGTGCCAGCTAAAGCCTCTCTTACAACCAGTCATACGTGCTCCTGCGTGCGGTCTGCGTCTAACACGTAGGCATAGTCGTGCGATGCACGCACGTGCAACGTATGATTTAGGTGGACGCAACCACGATACAGACTGCACGTAGCAAATAATTGACCGGACAAATATTTAGCCTCTCTTATAACCCGTCGTGCATCCTTTTAAATGGTGACACACGACTGGTTGAAAGAGAGGCTTAACTGCTTGAAGTGTTTGAGAGGCCTTACAACCAGTCGTACGTGCTCTTGTGTGCGGTCTGCGTCTAAAACTTAGGCATTGTCGTGCGATGCACGCCGTGTAACGTACGAGTTAGGTGGACGCAACCACGACGCAGACTGCACGGAGCAGATAATTGACCGGACAAAATCTTTAGTCTCTCTTACAACCCGGTGTGCGTCTTTATAAATCGTACGTCTTCTGAGAGTTTTAAAACACACGATTTATAAGGACGCATGACGGGTTGTAAGAGATGCTAAAGAATTGTACGGCCAATTCTATGCTACGTGCAGTCTGTGTCACGGTTGCGTTCACCAAAACCGCACATTGTAGTACGTGCATCGCACGACTATGCATACGTTTTAGACGCATACCGCACGCAGGAGCATGCACGACCGGTTGTAACTGCTAAAAGTGTTTGGTCACAATGATGTTTGGATTACAAACAATCTTTAAAAGAAACATATAAAAATCTTTTAAACTTACACGATCAACATCGAAGTTCTTCTGCGGGGGCGGAGTCACTTGGAATTTTTTCCAATTGATACACGATGTAGCTTCCAAATACAGAAACAATGAAATCACTTTTACATCCATCGTCTACCAATGAATCTCTAGACTTAGCTGGCCTAGACGACACGTGGAACATGAAACATGTAGACTATTTGTGATGAATGTTTGTTGTCTTAACCATTTCCCAAACGACGACATTTCAGACCTTTGATCAAACAAAATACATGTATTGACGATAATTGAGTCAATATTGCTTTAATCATTGCCTGAACGACGAACTTTAGATCAAAATTAAAAGTACATGCGTTTCAAATATCAAAAAAAGTTTTTTTTGCAAAAAAACATACTCTTTTAGTATTGAAATCACAGATGAATAAGAGATTAACGCTGTATACGCACAAGTGTCATCCAACAATTCGCGAGTTTCGACAAAAACCTCGTAACTACAGCTTAAAACAAGTTGCAGCTATGAGGTTTTTGTTGAAAGCGACGATTTTCTTCTTCCATGTCAAGGATGTCATGCCAGCAATGTATCATCTCCATTTTTATTTGTTTAATAGTGAAAGATACCAATTCATCTGTTGATAAGGCTCATTGTTATTTGATGAATTTATTTTGTTCAAATTGATATAGTGACATAATGAATTACGTTAACCTAACTTAAATTACGTCCAAAAATCTTTTGGCCCTGTAGCATGTATACGATTCAGTTTTCACATCACGATCATGCTGTGTCTAAATTTTGTTGTTTGATTGACTATCTTTGGAGGTGGTCCGGCCATGACGGTGGACGCGAAATTGTGTAATATGTGACCCGGCCTTTGGTAAAACGGGTCCCCGTTTGTTTGTTTTTTTGTTTGTTTTTTTTTGTGGTTTTTTTTCATAATACATGTCAGTTTTAGAAAGCAATAAAAGTAATCAAAAATGCTAAAAAATTGCATTTCTTATTTTCTCTCGACTCCATATAATGCAATGACAGGTTATCAAATAAATCAGACCATTTTTGATGCACAGAGCTAAAAAAAATGACAAATGTATAATTGTATATGCAATTTTCCGCCTTCGGATTTTACATTCGATACAAAAAGGAACGATTTCATCCAGTTAACCCTGACGTAATTTCGGACAAACAATTAATATGCGTGAAGTAGTCCCACGATATTTTGATTCTCGCCAAAGAATGAAAGATATTACTAATTATAGGTTATACAACAATTAACAACTTCCAACAATTCATAACTTTTAATCATTTACATACATGTATCGTATTTACAGATCAAGGGCTTGGCGCAAAACTATTGTAACTACATTTTGTGAAATTTTACAGGAGAGGGAAAAACTTGTTGACTTTCCCAAAGATTAAGAGGGAAAATGTTTTTCAAACTCTAAATATCGTTTTATGTATACAGAATTAAAACCTTATATTAGAACTCATGGTGTATTCCTTCTTAAAGATTCAGAAAATGCAAAAAAAAAAAAAAATGAAATTCTGAAAAATATGTAGTTACAATAGTTTTGCACTGAACCCTCGAGATGTTATATACCAAGAAACACAATATCCTCGCTTTTCTACCAAAAACTCGTAAATACAGCTTTTTGTAAGCTGTAGTTTCGAGGTTTTGGAACAAAAGCAGCAATACACACTTCACTTGCACCAAAAGATGCAACACGAGAAAACCAACAATTTGCGTATGCGAAAACAAAGGTGCAGATCAGCTCCGCGGTAACCGCGAATCTGATCAGCGCCTTTGTTTTCGTTACAAGGAGAACACAATTCCTCTACTTTCTAAATAAAAATTGTCATTCCTCTAGCTTTATTCTGGCGCTGCACAGGTCCGTTTGTGTCAGACTTAGTCGAAAACCACATTGATGTTTTTCCCCCACGAGACAGCTCAACACTTGGCGTAGGCTACATATTATCATTCCCGAAGCAAGTCCAAATAGAAAATGAATGTTTTGGAAAAAAAAAATAAGTAATCAAAAACTGATAACGAGCATTTCCGATTTTTGTCCCAATATTTTTTGTGCTATATTTTAAACGGTTTCGATTCTGTTCAACACCCTTTTTATGCTCCCCGAAGGGAGAGCATATAGTCGCCGCTTTGTCTGTCCGTCCGTCCGTCCGTCCTGTCCGTCCGTCATTCCGTCCGTCCGCTCTCATGAGAAGGTAGTTGCGAGTTGCAAGACACGTATGCAGAAGAATTGTGGGGATAAATGCTATTTACGAGGTGCACCTCGCAAGTGAACATGAAAAAACACAAATTCGGCCACAAAACCTCACAAGTACCATTTGTGTTTTGCACCTCAGAAATTTTCGGATTTCCGGACATGTCCGTGGTGTATGGCCGAGATCATGAAATTTTCAGTTTTAATACAATGTATATTTAAAATATGTATTATTACGCAATATTTCATCATTAGCTGGTTCCCTGTATATTATTATGATTCTGACTACTGGGGGTTCAGTCTATAAAGTGTAAAGTTACTAAACCGGGAACCAGAGCCCAATCAATAGAAAAAGTAGTTCCACACTTTGAAGGTAAATAATGGAATATACTGTATTTTATTTATGATTCTTTGTAAAGTAGTAGTTATAGAAATATATTTGTAGTAAGTCTTTTTATTTTATAACCTATTCTTGTTGCTAGGGAATATTCTCTTATGTTCTTGACCTTATTACAGTGCATGTGTCAGGAGTTAAAATAATTGACCGCCATTTTGGATACTCAGTCAGTGTTTTGGACTTAATTAGTTTTGTCTTGAAGCTATTTAGAAATGGATTGAGAAATGATTTGCGGTTGTTGGAATTGGTCATATTGGAAGTTATTGAGAGCATGAATGACCAGATGAAAACAGTTTTTTCCTTGTCTAAGTTCTATTCATTTGACCTAATTAGGTCAATTGTGTGATTGTGCAGCTGTCAATGAGATGGATCAGACATTTACTTCTATGGAGTCAGGAGTTTAGTCAAATTAGGTAATACTTTGTTTTCACAAATTATCTTGACTTTGATGAACTGTCATTGTAACACCAGTATGGGAGATTCAATTTCAAATGACAGCACACGAGCTTGAAAATGTAAACAAAGCAGGCCAAGAATTGTGCAAAAGTTTGTCCATTTTTCTGAGTTGCACATTATGGCTGACTGCAGTGACAGATCGAGAGGGGGTTCCAGGGTTCAAACCAACCCCCCTTCGTAGTCTGATTATTGCATTTTAATGCAGAAATTCCTTCATAATTGTGTACAGTTGTTTAGGCAGTAGCGGATCGCTAACTAATTTGTCGTTGTGCACAATTTTATTACAAGTGATAATCTTTTTGTTTGGTACCGATTAGTAAACATGTATTCCTGTCATAGAATCCCATACCTGGGCACAAATATTATTTATCTACTAGATAGACCCTTTTTGCTGACAACACTAATTAGGTCATTAGCGGATAGCTTCCGGTCATAACGGATCGGCAGTTCAGGTTGTGTCTCAAAATGACCAGGACAGCAATTCACTGCTTTAGGTCTCTGGGAAAGCTGTTCACAAGCAAGTGTGGCCAAACTATGCCTGCTGATGGGACTCAAGCAGCTCAGAGTCAACTTAAAATAATTGTAAAAAAGACTTAGGCTACCAGAGCTTGAAAGCAATGCGGAGAAGTAGAAAATCAATAATGGGGAACCATTGTGGGTTATCGTTCCTTAGAAAGGTTGTGCCGTGGTTCACGGTCCAATATTTATTACACTCGCCCTTTACACAACACGGAAAACACACAACTGCCAAGCTAAAGTAAAACTAATGTTAAAATGTCCGAAATTATGTCACTGTTTACTTGATTAAGTCGAGCCCTATTAGATTGATTTTGGGGAAAAGAATAAAAAAATGGGAATGATCATTCCCAGTTACCCAAATGTTCTCTTCTTCTTTCTCTATTTTCTTCAGTCATACAAATTCTTCGAAAGTTAGGTAATTCAGTTTGTTAACCGCTTTACCTAATAACACCTGGTTTTAACCCTCTCTCGACAAGACCAGATTTGACCTCTATAATAGATAAGAATTAGGAAAACATTGAGGTAAAACAAGAAAATGCTGAAATCTATATAGCATTGCTAGCAGTTCCTCAGTCATTGTACTTTTTGGTATTATAATTTGCACACAAGTCCTGCCTTTTTCACGATGCATCTCGTCATTGTAAATGCAAAACCTCGTATCTCGTTTTTGGAAAATTTTAAAGGGGTCGGAAAAAGTGTAATAACTTTTCCCTTACTGAAAGAATTTACTTGAAATTTGAACACATTGTTTACAAGTAATGTGCCATTAATACTGATAAGTAAAATTACCTCAAAAATTAAGAATTGTCTTAAATGGGCGCACAAGATTTGACTTTGATCATCACAAGAATCGACATACGAGATTTTGCATTTACACCGACGATTTGGCATCTGCATTACCTTTGAATTATGTTGGAAAACTTTCAGAGGTGTAGGTTTTGGCACGGGTAAATGGTTAAAGATCTCAATTTTCAGAGAAAGCTAAGAAAGCACGAGAAGAAAAGGCTGATATCCAGCCTTTTTCTTTTTCTAACAATGTTTCTAATTGATACACACATACATACCTTAGCGCAGTTGGTAGTGCATCTGCCTCTCACTCGAGAGGTCCCAGGTTCGATACCCGACCGCGGCTAATACCCATTCTGACAAAATTGTCACCCACCAATGGGTTTGAAATCGTTAACCTAAGTGGGCGAGCAGCTTGAGGCTTGGTAAGGGTGTTGTGGTAGTACTGGTTTGAGAAACAACAGGAATCCATGGGTAGGTGCCCCAGCTGCTGCGACATGACCATAGCAGTTGAAAACAGCGTAAAACCCCGATAAACTGAAACGGATCAGGATCTATACATACAGTTTTCGACATGTTTTAAACACTTTTTACACCGAATGCAAAGAATATGTTTGAGCCACATTTGCAAACTGTATATCCTTTATAAGTAGACCTTTTCCAAACAACCAGAATTATGAAATTAATTAGAAATATATTGCTGACGACAAACTGATGTTGATGAAGATAGGATTTTTGCATAATATAGCACAGAAAATATTGAGACAAAAGAGAAAATGCTGATAATAAGCATTTTCTCTTTTTACCTCAATGTTTTCCTGTGCCTTTTTGTTTGGGGATGTCAAAGCCAGGGGTCTGTTTCATCAAATCATTTAACGATCTGGAACCGTAATGGATTTCGGTTATTATCGCCGATGATCGGGTATTTACGGCACTCGGTTATTTCCGTGAAACGCGCTTCGGAAAGATTCGATTTTGTTCTCACCTCGGTTTACTTTCTCGTAAATATTAATATATATCGGCCGTGTAAGCTATTT